>CM066567.1:39422695-40022695 GCA_033816785.1 Picus viridis | reverse complement strand
AAATTCCAGAAAAAATGATAAAGAAGGTGTCTGGTTCAGTCTTACTGCCTGAGTACATGGCCACTGAACTCATGTTAACTCAGAAAGAACATCAGAGCAGCCTTCCAGCAAAGGCGGAAGCACAGGCTTCCTGGAAGGGGCCCAAGGTGAAGGACACAAGTGCTGAGGGGCTGGCAGGCTCTAGAAGAAGGCATGTATGCAGGATCAGAGTGCCATCATGGAAAGCGGAATCAGAGAGTTTACACATCTTTCTTACAAACAAAACAGTCAGAGAGGTTCAGAGGCAGATTGTTGGTTAAGGCACTTCTCTGCAGGGGAGTCTTGCTAACGTACCCCAACGATCATCTGCTCATATGCTCCTGTACCGTTAAGAATGCTTTATAGCTAAGTCAGGAAACAGCACATTCTCCTTGGGTAGTCTTTGCCCAAGCTGTCTGTAAAAATACTCATCCTGCTGAGCCATTGATTCAGTGATCACACAAGACTGTAACTGCATTTACGTCATTGGTTTTAACAGCTCTTTCCCAATCCAGTCCGACTGGTTATCTGTGTTGTGCCACTGCCTGCTCAGTGGAGACCTCACAGTTATTACCCAGATCAGCCCAGTGGTTGTTATGTCCTGGCTTGCTCCTGCTGCCTCCCAACCTTCCCTTCTACAGAGAACTATCAGCGATTTTAGTCCTGCCTGGCCTTTGCTTTAATCAATCTTGGCCTGAATGACTTACCCTAAGGCTAAACAGCATAGAAATAAATGCCAAAGACAAGCAGCTGGCTCTACTTTCTTCTGGACTAACACCTTGAGGGAATGGTTTTTAAGATGTTCATTTGGTGAAACTATAGTCTTTTAATAGTTGTTGACAGTTGCATTTTAAATATGCTGCATTGCAAAAATATCAGAAAGGAGACTTGTAGATAGGATTGTTATTGTGTTCTCCTTAAGACACAAGTTTCAGGGATGCAGTACAAACTGCATATGCCTGAGCATCCAAGTGCTTTCTTCTCCCATAAGCACATGATGTGAAATGATCAGATATGACTTAGTTCATGCATGAGACTAAATACATAATGAATTGCTACCAAAAAAAGGAAGGAATAGGGTGAGTTTAGTTTAGGGTGAGGTCTGTGGTGACAGGTTGGACTTGATCTTTGAGCTCTCTTCCAACCTTGGTGATTCTGTGAGTGGAATGGCACAAGAAAATATCCACCCCTCAAATTGCATTGATATTGATACTTAAGCAGGGGTTTCAGGCATCACATGGCAATTTTTCCTATGGCTAATGTCATAAACCATTTAGGTTGCACATTTGGTAGTCAGGGAAGTTTGTTATGTGATAAAACTCAGAAGCCCCTTTCAGTTTCTGTATTAATAGCACAATCCTCTTCCTGAGATTTTCTTCCCTTACAGCTCCAAACCCCTTTTAAACACATATACACAACACCACCTTCCATGTCGTACTCTTTCAGTCACAGTGTCCTCTGGCTGTAGCCTTTCTTTCCTTCCTCCACTGCTGTACTCTTGTGTTGCATTTTGGGCAGTGTTCCTACTGGTACAACTATTCTGCAGTGGCCCCAGCTTCTTCTCTTTGCATCTTGGAATACGAAGCGGCCCTCAGACTGAGCAGCTCTACAGAGTTTAAGCCAGCCAGGAAGACTGTTCCATGTCAGCACTTGTGATCTGCTCTTCTCCAAAGGCTGACAGAGATCAGCACATGCATACTGGCAGAAGCCATGCCTCAAAGACTGTATCTTTAATTGCTAATTTCTATGGGAAACCTTGGCATTTTCTTGTTCTTATTTTCTCTGGTGCTCCTATGTAGCACCAAACAGGACATGGCTTTATCCCAGCAGCTGTTTGTCACACAGTGAAAAAGATATCTGCCACTGACTCAGACAAGAGGCAAGATGAAAGCCAAACACCCACCCCAGTCCTAGCTCCATGCACCTAGTGACAGTGAGTCACTTGGGAACATCGTAAGCAATACACAAAGAAAGCCAGCACAGCAATAGGGCCACAGATGTCAGCTCAGCCTTCAGTGTCAACCCATATGTATCTGCAGAGGAGAGAATGCAAAAATCACAGCCAGGTAGAGCAACCCACAGCAAGGTTTGCATGTCCTGCTGGGTGAAAAGGATATCACAGCTACCCAGACATACAAAGAGAGTGGGTAGTGACACCACACCAGTGTTTCTGGACAGCTCTGTGGGACGTGGTGCTTGGGGTTCAGGGGTGAACCTTGTAGAGTAGGGTTCTTGGTTGGACTTGGTGATCATGAGGGTCTTTTCCAACTTGAATGTTACTGTGATTTCTGTGATACTGAGTTCTCACAAGAGCCTGATGCAGACTTGTATCTCTTCCTCTCCTCAAGGGCATGGTCGGTTGGATCAGTAGACTTGTAAAGCAACAGAAATACAGTCTTCCTCCCAATTGATACTCCAGGGGCCATACCAGAACCCTCCTCCTTCTGCCTGCATCCAACAGACACTAGCTGGCCTCACAGCTGGGTGCAGAAAGCAAAAACAACCATCACTTCCAGGCCCAGCCCAGAGCAACCAGCATCATTTTCAAGTATGCTGCCTTTTACTTTCTCAGTCTTCAACTTTACATCTTTCTGCTGCATGTGACCAGGGCAGGCAGTCTGCCTTTATGCAGCCCACTTTGTGAAAGTTAAGCACACCCAGAAAGTCTCTGAAGCCTCTCTTGTGCAAAGTCAGAAAAGTGGAAGGTAGGTAGTTCTCCCTGCCTTCTGTAATTAAAAGCCAGATATGACTTTACGTCTTCCAACACTACAAGCTATCTCAAGGCAGAGCATTACTACGTTGCTGGGATCCTATGTAGGAGATGGTGGGTCTTTCTTCAGGGGGTTCCAGCTAACCCCAGGGCAGCTTCAGCATTCAAAATGTCTCGGCTTTGAGGCATAATTGTATGGGGGCCAGTAATGCCATGCAGTTAGCTGACAGAGCTCTTGCCCCCTTTCTCCTGTGTTATATGTTTCTATTTCCTTGGGTTTATTTATTCATAGGGTTCAAACTAAGGTTAACTGCAGGTATCCAAAGTGCATAAAAACAGTGCTTCTGGAAAAATCCCCAGCTCCAGTTCGCTTTTGCTTTAGCAGGTGCTAAACCTCAGCAATATTCTCTGTCGCCTGAGGGTTGGATTATAGGCAGAGCCAAACAACAGTTGTGTTGATTTGAAGAGTGGTTTCACGTGCAGGGAACAGGCAAGACATCCAGCACAGGAACACAAGAGTGGAAAATGGTGGTGTGGGATCACAGCTCTTGCCTTCTCCTTCTGAAAATGAGAGATTTTAATTTTCCTTTGACTAGCAACCTCAGTGAGACAGGCAGATTTGATGTATATGCTACAGGACAGTGGTCATAAATACTGTCAAATTTCAAACCATTGAGAACAGCCTTATTCCTATCTGTTTTCACAGTTTTTCATTTATTCATCTTGGTTAGATATTTAATATTGCCTTTCCTTCCTCTATGAGTTAAGCTCCTTCTTTCTGGTTCCCTTGTGACATGTATGAATATCAATCATTTATCCTACTGTTCAAACTAACAAGGAAGAAAATTTAATTCTATTAAGCTGATTCATTATTTTATGATGCCTCTCACCCCTGCCCTCAGCACAGAATATCAAGACAAAGTTTCAGTCACTCCATTTTGCTTCAGACCACCCTTGAGATGTTATTAGCACATTATGAACATAACCTCTCTTGCTTTATTATTTCATTGTAACTCTTAATTCTGCAGAAGTGCAGCCAGCCAGCAGGTGACCTCTTGTGATTAGCTTGCAGATTTGCAGGGAAACCTGGATAAACTCTGGTATTTTTAAGAATTCAGAGTTTGCTTCCCTGCATGACCTTCACCACATGATGCCCCAGTGGCACTGGCAGAATTGACAAGCCGAGTAGCAGTCAGACCTTGCTGGGGACCATGCTCCTTGGGGTTATAGGTTTGCTCAGGGCTTGTCATTCAAATGGCTCTCCCCCAAGAGCACTGGCCCAAATCTCCATGACAACAGATTTCAGATGGAGACCAGCATACTGAGTGCCAGGGGTCACAGCAACAAAAACAAGAACTGTATTTGGGGGGGGAAGAGCAGCTGAGGAAGAGGTCAAGGCGAAGCTTGCAGTGCCCTCAATCACACTGAAGTTTGAGTTTACTGGCTTCACCTGCTGGGGCATTTAAAATAATTTTGTGGGAAGCAATTGCCATAGAAAATGAATCAAGACAAATCTTGTGTATTTCTATCTGTTATTACTTTTTATTACTGTAATGGAGAATATAGAGAGCACAAATACATTTCTTGTCCTGTGAACCTTGCAATCTAAATTCAGGATGAGAGACAAGAAGCAGCCTGGTAGACAGACAAAAGGTAATGGTAAAGAGCCCAGCTCCTCAGGATCTATTCTGAAATGTAATTAATTTTTAGCTCAGTTTTCCAAGGAACTGAAGCTGTGCAATTGCAGTGGCTGCCTGTCCTCGTCTGTGTCCCTGCCCTGCAAAGACTCCTGAAGCTGTCAGGCTATTTTTACCAAACCTCCCAACAGAAGTAGAAGGCTCAAAGTTATTTAACTCCAACAAGGATCACAAAATGACAGTGACTGCATAGAGAATACTGCAGGAGTGCCATGAACGAAGAGAGGAAAGGGTGGCTCAGCCCTCCTCCACTGCAAGAGGCATTGCTCCACCGCGTGAACACCATGTGCACACTGGCAAGCCAGGCAGCACACACGTAGCTCTGGACCTGCCAGAACATATGCTGCTTGTTGAGCTGCCAAAAATACAGAGGCATGAGAGGAAGATGATGTATTGCAGTGAGGAATTAGTGAAAACACCATGTACAGCTGAAGGAACCAAGGGACAGAGTATGGGAGATGGAGGAGATCTGGCCAGTGTTGCATGAGAGCAGGTGCAGTGACAAGGTCGAGGTAACCAGGACAATCACGTGTGGGAAGACGTGGGGGAATGTGTGAAATGACCCAGGTTCTGTACACAGAAAATAACTTTTGTGCATGTGATATAACTGTGTACCCAAGAAAGCCATTAGGCTGAAAACCATGTCAAACGAGGTCCCTGGTTTAGGTGAAAGAGAGACAAAACAGAGTCAACAGCAAATCAACATCTGCCCATTGGTAAGAAATTCCTTCAAGGAAAGTTGAGCATGTTGTTTACTAAACTTCTCAATCTCCATTTCCCTCCCGAGTTCAACGATAAAACTGCTGAGCACCATAAGTGCAGTGGAAGTGTTTTGGAAAGTGCTCTGAGCCCCACCTTCAGAGATACTACACCCAAAAAATGTGTGCTTCCAGGTTTTTTCCTGCTCCATATGTACACACAGTGCTCACTGGAATGCTTCATTCAGGCTGCAGGCTGCATGCAAATGCTTCTGGTCATCTGCTTCTGCCACAGATAATGGGGGTTTCCCAGAGATGTGTCTGTCATATCTGGTGGTTATGAAAACACAAATAAACCGTAAATATCTCATATGTCTTCTGTACACCTTCATTCTCACCCATTTTACAAGAATGACTTAAGTCTGATGTTCATTTCTGAATCATACTAAACAACTGCTTGACACTATGGCTGTCACCATGCAGTCCCTGCTCAACCTTCCATTTCCTGTGAATTCCTCATTAGGCTGCACTTGTCTTTAATGACTGGTAATTCTTTTTCCTTTACACTCCTTCTTAAAGTGTCACATTGATGTGTCACACGAACTAAGCAAGGCACGAGAACAACAAGGAGAAGCATGTCTTTGGTTATCTTACTCCGTACAGCAGTGACAACATGTGCAGAATAAATCCAGATTCTGATTATGGTTATTCTTGAGCAATTGCATCAGATCCAGTTGTATTTCACATGTGTAATTGGTAGTGGGATTAAAAAAATAGAAATTGACAGATAAAAATTACCTACCTCATTGCACAGGGTAGAGATTTATACAGAATGTCTTATTTGAGACTATTACTTTGTACCACTGCCTAAGGTTATGTGTTACATTTCTGGGTTTTGCATTCCTTTTTGTGTGCAAAATATCTGTTGAGGGTAAATGACTATGCTCCAGAGAGTGATGTGCACTGCTAAATCATTTATTATCCCCCAAATAATTTAATCTGATCATATGGCTACCATGCTGAACTCCAGAATCCTGGATGCCATACAGGCAGGCTGCCAGCCAGGGTAAACCAAAGCCATTCTGTCCTTGGGGTGGGAAAGGTACATGGCTGGCATGAGCTCTGAAAAAAAAAAATCAGCATCAGGAAGTATCTTGGCCAAGAGGAACTTGGCAGAGCAGTATTTTAGCTTTGCAGAGGGACTGTGTATGCCCATTGAAATGGTAACATCTGTGGAGGAAGGGCAGAGCACAGGGATACAATGCAGTTTTATGGCAGCACTGCTTAGTCAGGGAAAGGGACTCCAAAGGGAGCCGATGCAGCCAGCTGGCTGGCTGATGAATGGAGCAATGATTGTGGAAGAGATCAAAAAGCTACGAGTACTCCATCTTCCCCCATAACAAACAGCAGTATGAAATTCTGAGGATTACCGAAGCTTGCAGATGAGGTATATAGGTTCGATTTCAGAAAATATTGAACACTTTCTGGATTCTTAAGTCATTAAAAATTAACTTGAACTAACAAGCAAGTCAACACAATGACAAAAATCCTAAGAATCTGAAAATCAGCATGAATGAATTGAATACAGACACAATACTCTGCTTTTGTTCACAAAATAAGGACAGAAATGCAATGTATTTTGTATTGGTATGATGGATTCCCACTGGCTTCAGCTGTGCACCTCACAGAGCTGCTCCCTGTGCAGAGCACAACAAAGGCTGTTTTTTGCTTTGAAATGCATTGTGATGTGAAGCAAAAAAATAGCTCCTAAGTGCTTTTATTTATTTTTGCTTGGGTTACAATGTTTTTTATTTCCCTGTTACTGAACTCTATTAATTTTTCTTTCATTTACCACAATTATCAAACCACTGTAACTACAGAGACATCATCAGCTGATCAGTTCCATAAAGTAAATTGAAGTAATTTCTAAGCCTGCATCTCTCCTCGAACTTTCCTGGATAATTTCCGTTGTTTCACATTTACCTGCTTAAACCCCAAAAAGTTCTTTCCTTTTTTCCCCCAGTCTGAAAGAGCCATGCAAACAGTGGGAAAATAACTTCAGCAAAGCCATAAAGTTGATTGCAGAGCCATCATATCAAATGCCTTCCGAAACACAGAGAAAAACTTCCTCCCCCCCCATATGTTTTCTCACATAATCAGGGACATCAGTACTACAACAACGGGCAAGGCAGTTCCTGGGAGCATTGCAATTTCCAACTGGCAATGGTCCTTCTGGTGTGTATTACCTTTTAAGATGCTTTTCTGGCATCTAACAGCTGCCTTCAGGAAAATTTATATGATATTTTAGTTTAATTTCTCTTCTCTGTTAATGTGCCTTTGTTATTGCCCTGTGGAGTTCATTAACTGCACCAGAAGATGGCAGCAATGGAAACCATTTCCGTGCCCTCCATTCATAAATCACATTTCACGCTGAGCAGCAGTGACACCATGATATCAAACAACGTTTAAAAATTGTTTTAAAAAAACAAACAAAAACCCAAGAAAAGCAGCCTCCACAGTTGTAGACACTGAAACTATATTAGAAAAGTTGTGAAAGGTATAAGGAATTATGTGCTCCCCTCCTCAGATTTGAAGGTCGGTTTTTTTGACACCTAAGTTGCAAATTACAGGGATAGGGTTGTCAATAAATAAAACTGTTGGAAAGCATGAGTTTTCCACGTTGCTGTGACAAACAGTAAGTCTCAAGTAGGCTTAATTCATTTGATCTTCATGGTTCACAACCAAAAAACATTCGACTCCAAAGCAGAGGACGACCATGGAGAATCTGCATAGAAACCATAGAGATCAGAGAGAGGTTTTTGGACTGCTGGGCTTTGGACTCATATCACTTATTCAGTGAGAAGAGGCACTAGGAGTAAGCTGTTTATGCAACTGCTTTTATAAAACCTGTGAAGGAACACGTAGAGCCAGGCAGAAGGAGGAATGTGTATTTACAAAGGCAAATTAACATACATATTTCCCACAGGACACAAGCATTATTAAACCTGTTATGAGCTTTGTCAGCAACCACTGGGGAAAAAATAAATAAATCTTATTTACCTTTCTAAATATGGACCAGTCTTCAGGCAATACAGCTGCTCAACTTATTGACATGGGTGTTTGTGCTGCAGCCAGGATTTGTCATGTGTGATAAATATAAAACTGTCTCTTATAAGATTTTGCTCCCAGAGTTTTTTTTATTTATTGACCAGAATGAAGAGCATATGGGGGAAATGAGCTTCTTCACCAGGGGCAGTGGGTTTTGTGCAGCTGAACTGAAGGAGTAGTGAACAGAGTGAACTATGGAGAAGCCCTGGTACAGCACTGGGCTCCATAAGGCAGCCATGGTAATGCCAGCATGGGGGCACTCAGGCTGACACAAATGCTCTGATACATCCGATGGCTGTTAGAACTGATGCGGTAACCCAGGAACACATCCCCACAAAAACGTTTAGAGGGTAACAATTGTTTGTTATTTGCACTCCTCAGGGGAATTTGAGCAGTGAGACAAGACAGGGCCCCTTGTCACATTTCTTGGTAGATCCGGGGATGTAAATTTTCCTGCTGCCTTTCTGAACAAACAGGAACTCCTATCCTGGAGAAATACCTGCTTTCATCATGAATGTATTCTCACAGAAGAGTCTGTGATACCTAAAGCTTTGGCTAATTGCTTGTTTTAATAAGATAAAGTAAATGTGAATCATGTTTATGGAAATAAATTTGTCGTGCATCATCCTCTTTCATTAGTTGTGACTACTGGAAACAAATGGTGTTTGGAGGTTTTATGGGGCTTCCTTGAGTTAGAAAGGCTAATATTGCTGGAAGGAACACATGGGATTTGTAGCTACAAGCCACTTCAGTCATGGTAGTGACTTCCGAACAACTTTGCCTTATGAAAACTAAAGATCCACAACCCTCCAGGTGTAATGAGCTCTGTTGCAAGAAAATCTCGGAGATGCCCTCTGTGCAAATGAGGTCAGTGATTATTTTGATGTAAAGCAACCTGACCTAAAAGAAATGCTGATCAAAAGAAGCTTCCTTTACTTATGTAATTATGAGGTTAGTTAATTTTCAGAACAAAAGATCACAACCTCCGGGTTTGTTCATAGTTTAATATATTCCGTGTCTGAGAACACATGAGGAAAATGGACCTTTGCATCTCTAATTGCTCCCGTGGCTAGTCTGTATGAGAAGTGCCTTCTCTTAAATACCTCAAATGTAATTATGTCCTATTACTACCTGTGTCAAAAATGTTATTACAAGCTACAGTGAGTATTCATCCTACCTGGGTCTTTAATAGTCTAGAATGTAAATCTGTTTCTCTTCCTTATTTCTATTTACACAACTGCATGAAAAGGCAGCCAGGTTTTTCCACTGCTCCTGAAATGTTTTCAAATAAAAAATGGAAGGGATGGTACATGCAGCACTACTGGTACATTGATAGTCTACAGGCTATGCCAAATTCCTCCAGACCTATTTTTATAACATAAATAGACCAGAGAGATTTGAAGATATTTTAATAGACAAATTCTGTGATGAAGGAAGAGGGGAGCAATATATAACAATTCTCTGAGCAGAGTTTTGTTATGTTTGCAAAGAGGGAATGCAGTGGTGTGGCATCATAGAGTTCCTGGGCAACAGCATCCAAGAAGGATCTGTTCTGGTATTTTTTGCTCTACAGGCTTTGACCTGCAGGAGGAGGAAAGGGCACTTCGAGGCTTGTAAGCTCCATCCTTCTCTGTGATGCAGGCTGAGTGCTGTCTGCATTTTCAAGTTGCAGCACAGAGCTTTACAGTAGCCCTCACTGAAAAATGAGGTGTCCTCTGCACAGATATATTATGCAGACTGGAATAGTGATTAGCTTTTGCCAATATCACCAGACAAAAGGGAGCTTTCTCTATATCTAATAGTGGAACTCAAACACCGCCCCTCCTCTCCCCCGCAAAAAAACCCACCCAACACCACCACCAAACCCAAAAAAGCCAAAAAATCCCACCCAAAACCCACCCAACCAAAAAAAACCCCTGAAACAAAACCAAAAATCCAAACAGCAAAAACCACCAACCAAACGCAACACCTAAGCCCACACAAACTGAAAAAAATCTGAAAGAATTAAGTTGCCTTTTCCTGTCACTTGATCAGCCTAGAGCTCTTAGAACCACAGCAGTACCATCTTCTGCAATACAGCGCTCCATTGTATTGGATATCTTCCAATAGTTTACCTTTTCTATTGTGGCCTTGCTCATACTGCTTTCTATCCTGAGCTCACTGCATCTGTCCTAGAAGCATCAGGGAGACTAGTGGTGCTGAGCTGCCAGATGTCAGGAGAACTATCGCCAGGCCTGATCCTGATACCCACCCACATGCAGACTGATGACCCAACCCGGCCTTGGCCAGTCCCTATCCTCATGCAGGTGCCTGATGGCTGGGGCATGACAGAACTTTTATGCTGACTTCTTGGAGATGATGATTTGGCATTTAATGATGTTACTGGCAGGTGTGGTGAGGTGCTGGCATCAGTCTCACTGGTTTGGGATGTTGACTTCAAGGCAGAGGAATGTTGCCAGTGTTACACATTGTGATTATCACCTCCAGTGAGCCAGCTCACGAGGCACAGCATCTGTGGGTATTTCCACTAAGTCTCTGCTACAGTATTCATGACAGCTCCCATTATGGGGCATTTTGAACTCCCTCAGGGAGAGGGAAAGGCAATCTCTCCATGCCTGCATGAACAGCCATCAGTGGTGATGGTGCAGAGGATGCAGGAGAATCCCCGAGTCCGTACACACTCTGTCTGTTTGAGAGATGACATATCCATGTTGCACAGTGCATGACTGGAGTCTAGCAGGCACTCTTTTCAGTATTTTTCTCATATGAGAAAGCAAGCTGCTGGAGGGAGGAGATCTCCTATGCACAGACTTACATATCCAAACACTCAATAACAAACTGAGACAGGATCACATATTTTTCTGTTTTCCTCTCTTCTTCTTTTTATTTTTTTTTATTAGTTTCTCCTTCCTTTAAGATCCTTTTTCTGAGAGTACTCAGACATGAGGAAAACAGCATGTTTTTA
Source organism: Picus viridis (assembly GCA_033816785.1). Taxonomy (NCBI): domain Eukaryota; kingdom Metazoa; phylum Chordata; class Aves; order Piciformes; family Picidae; genus Picus; species Picus viridis. Next base: position 40,011,499 of record CM066567.1, on the reverse strand, counting down.
CCCACATACCTCACCCCAAATGAGATTATGTATTTCTGATGGCACACACATATTTTCCAACAGTTTCTCTTGGGGAAGGGTATTTACACAATAATTCTTATTATATACTTTGGCTTTTCTTACACAACCTGCAAAATTGCTTGCATGCCATAGAAAAATCTTGAAAAGAAGGGAAGAGTAGGTGCCCAGTAAGACTGAGAGTTCATATTGCTGCATCCTCAGGACTGAAGTACACTTGAGTGGGTGAGAGTTGTGGTACCAGATGGGCAGGTCAGTGGAATGGGGATGGTAAGCACAGATTCAAACAAAGGTGACAGAGCTGGGACAGGTGGCATAGGCTACTGATGTGGAAAAAGTATTGTGGCTTGTCACGTGTCACTGAGTAGCTGGTTGTGAAAGACACTGTTTAAACAAACTGTTGTGTACATTCCCATGCCAGTACCTGTCTGCCCGGATTCTTATTTTCAAAGTGCTGCTCTTAAGCATATTTGAATGAGTCATTTTTTTGGGCCAGCACTGACAGCAACTGGAAAATCTGAATCTTATTGCCTGCACGTTCTCTGCACTTCATAAGTAGCATCCTATATCTGCTCCATTCACATACTCTTTTCTGTATCTTCATCTAAGAGTATTCTTGTTCTGCCAGGAAGGGTTCTCTAATTCCTGTTGGACACACATGTCTTCCCTTGGTGAAAGAGTACCTCTGCATAGCTGCTATTGAACAAATAGTGACTACGTAGCACTAGCAAATTGAATCTGTTAATATTATACATCAGAGCTTGAAAGATAACACAGCTTTTGCATCCAAAAAATGAGATCTCACCTTTGGGGGTTGAAGCCAGTGCCTATAAAAATCTTCATACCCATTCTTGCTTATTTATGTTTGTCTACAATATGGTAACTGCACAACATTACTTTCAATCAATTCCATAACACTGGGGAAATGTTAGACATCCTTGGGCAGAAACTGCCTGATTTTGCGGCCAGTCAACCAGAGAGCATGGGATAGAGCCTCTAGCTGCATGTCCACCACTTCCAACAACAGCTGGAATTCCCCATCTCTCAGAAAGTAAGTTGAAAAGGTCTTCTAGCATTGTGAAGATTTGAGCTCTTCTCAGTGTAAGCCCAAAGTGAATAATCTGTGAAAGAGAAGTGAAGCAGGACAATAAAGAAAGGAATCATGATGGTCATGGTGAGGGAAAATGAGGGACACGAAGCCCCTTGGGGGAGGAAAAGCCTACCCAGATATGGGTGACACAGAAGCCCTGATGTGAGGAAGGACTTGGAGACAGTAAATAGAGTGAGATGGGAAGGCAGCACATTATCATTGTGAGGGAAAGAGGAAGGTACAAATTCAGAAGTGTCTAGGATGCACCAATACAAGGTGTACAGCCTGGTATTTTCTTGGTTTGACTTAGGTAGAATAAAATCCATGTAGCTATCATGACATGACAGAGAAGGAGCAACTCTCCCTTCTTTGAAAATTACCTCTGCCACTCCTCTGTCTTGCTCAACCAGTTTTCTGTAACCCAGCAGCTGAAATCTTTAATCTCCAGCAACATACTACTCTTCCTCTTCCCAGTTATTGTGTAGAGAGAACTATGAAATCTGTGTTATTCAGACTCTGGACCACAGGTTTTGGCAGGTCCCAGCAGCTTCAATCATAGAATCACAAAATACATCCAGTTGGAGGAGGCGTCAAAGATCATCCAGTCCAGCCCTCAACCCAGCACTGAAGGGTCAACACCAAACTATGACCCTAAGCACCAGGTCCACACACTGCTCAAACACCTCCAAGGAAAGTGACTACACCACTGCCCTGGGAAGACCATTCCAATGTTTGATAACCCTTTCAGTGAGGAAATATTTTGCAACATCCAGCCTGTAGCAATTTCCCCCAGTCCTATTGCTTGACACCAAGGAGAAGAGGCTGACCCCCTCCTCACTCCAACTTCCTTTCAGGTAGCTGTAGAGAGCAATAAGGTCTCCCTCCGCCTCCTCTTCTCCAGACTGAACAACCCTAGCTTGCTCAGATGTTCCTTGTAGGTCATATGCTCTAGGCCCTTCATGAAACTTGTTGCCCTTGTCTGGGCAAACTCCAGCACCTTAATGTCCTTCTTGTAGTGAGGAGCCCAGAACTGAACACAGTACTTGAAGTGTGGCTTCACCAGTGTTGAGTACAGGGGGATGATCACCTCTCTGTTCCTATTGCCCACTGTGTTTCTAATACAAGCCAGGATGCATTGGCTTTCCTGGCCACTTGGGCACACCACTGACTCATATTTAGTCGACTGTCAACCAATACCCCCAGGTTCCTCCCTGAGTCGCACCTTTCCAACCACACGTCCCCAGGTCTGTAGCTTGTCATGGGGTTGTTGTGACACAGGTGCAGGACCTGGCACTTGGTCTTGCTGAAAAAGATATTTTTTTTTCTAGTTGCATAAAGTGTTTATTCTTTTAAAACACTCCTATACATTCATTTGTAATAAAAGGGGCATCACCTGTTTGTCAGCTGGGGTATATGAACCAGAGCAGTTGCATGCATTATTTCTCTCACCAAGGGCACAAAAATATAATGCTCACTGTCAATCACAAGCTGAGCATTAGAGCAAATAAATTTGTGAGGATTTTTTGTTTTCTCAATGCAACTTGCAGTAATCAAATAATCATCTTTCAAATAAGCAGCGGTTTCGTCTGACACAATAGAAATAGGCCTGCAATTACAGGATAGCTGATAACAGCTTTATTGTTACATTTCCCTCCACTTCAAGAACTAAATGATCAATAAGAAATTTCAGCTTTTGATGTTCACTGTTTGAGCAGCCTGACAAATACGCAAGCAACAAGTGGTGACTATTAAACACAAAATGCAGACTTCTAACAGGTACTTCTTGTTCTTGGGAGCAAGCAGCCTAATGTTTCCACTGACTACCAGGACATCAGAAATAAGGGGGTGTTAATGACATTTAAAACTGCCATGTAAAGTGGGAGGAGACATCTTCACAAAGGAGGTTTTTAATATAGCCTAGGAAGAACTGACCATGAGGTCTAGGCTGACAGAAATAAAGTAAAATTTAATGATCCGTGATGGAAGATCATGGACTTCAGGACTAACATGGATTTCAGGTCACTACTAGGGAGTTAATGAACTGGAAATCATAGAGAGGAAGGAAACACAGTACAGAATTCAGGCAAACTACTTCAGACAGGGTATTTTTAATAGACAAAAAAGCAGGAAAGGTATTGATGACAGTGATGAGACTTCATCAGGAATACTGGCCATCTATGTTCAAAAAAGAAAAAAAGTCACACAGTAATTAGTGCAGAGAAAGACTTCAAGATTAGTCAGGAGATAAAACCCTACAGCATTAAAGCCCAGATTCATGTTGTTCAACTTCAGGTGCTTCACAAAGATTCATAAATTAGGAGCACATTAACCAGGGACTCCTGTAGTCAATAGAAAGAGATGGGCATCTCCAGTCATTTGGCCTACATAAGTTCTGACAGCTCCTAAATTAGATGCTTTATTTAAATACCTTAAGCTACGCAGGAAGAATGTTGCCTTAGGAAATCAGTATAGGGACCACAGAAAACAAAAGCTGAGAAAGGAACCAGCTTGTCCCAGAAGTGTAAACACCACGGAAGAGGTGAAGGTCAGGTTTATTGGCAGGACAAATGGAGAAACTGTGGGCACAAATAAACTGGTCTGATAAACAGAAGGTTGTTTTTTCGAAACAGCCTTCCATGTGCAGATGGGAGAATAACAAATTTAGCTAGAATTAAACTGCAGCTGAATTAGTTCATTCAGGAGCTTATGCAATGAACATACCTGGAAAAGCAAACATTTGGACTGGCAGATACAAAAGGTCCCAGCTGATGCTTTGTGCTATGCTGTTTTATTTGGATTTTTTTGTGTGTTTTGGTAAAGAATTATTGGAAGGTGCTGCTGCCTTGTTGCTGATCATCTGCGTCAAGGGGGAGGGCAACAAAATCTGTTTCCTGGGACTAGAATTGCTCAAAAGGAAAACCTAGAATGGCTGCAACACTGAGCATGAGGCACCCTTATGTATCCCAGCAAAACTGAACAAAATGCTTGTGCAAGGGGCAAGGGGGGACCACACTCCTAACTGATGGCAAATGCATGGCAAGATGCTATTCAGAAGGAAAACAGACACTATGAACATGTTTCCATGGCACACGTGGTATGTGCGGTGGGGCATACAATTGATAGCAAGTTAGGCCAAGTTAACATCCTTCTATTTCGTGACATATTGCAGTAATGGAAAAACATTGTCCATGGGCCAGCCCTGTGTGCAAGCCTGAAGTACTTGGGGCATTCAGTTAAAAATGCCCCAGCAAATAGAAACCTGGCGTATAGATCACAGCTGTTTATTGCCAAATGAGCCAGCAGAATTCAGCCAAGCGCCTGGCAAACAGATAGAAAAAGACATGGGACTGTGAGTATGGATAGGTTTTGGCTAAAGCATTGGCAGAAATAAGGTTTGGAGTACTGCTTCCTGCTATTTAGCTCTTCGTAATTTCCAGTGTAATAAGCTTCTACACACACTGACCCAAAATAATGAGCAGAAACACAGAAATACCTGATCCCCCTACAATTAATACTGAATATTGCCCAATCAGTTGGGTCAACAATGTTGCAGTGCAACAGAAGAATGTTTGCTAAGGGGAACAAGACGTATACTCTTGTCATGGGTTTAAGAACTGAAAGTTCTAACCACAGAGTTGAGCTCCTCCAACTTTGAGAGAGTCTCTGGGGAGGGACCAGGAAATTGTAATTTGCTATTTAATCCCATAATTCTGTTATTTTACTCTATTCAAGCTGGCAGCAAGGCCGACTCTTCCTCTTTCCACCCTCTTTTCTCTTGGGGAGGCACACTCTCTTATCTCCTGGTATTTTTACTGCGCAATCATGGCTTACGTCTGGAGGTGTGGTACGGCCTTGATGGGCCTTGGGCAGGGAGAAAAAGCGGGGTGTAGTTTGGGCCTGGCCAGCCTGAACAAGCCTAGAAGTGGGGGGAAAGAAAGAGCACTGGGGTTTTGGTCTGATTTGGTGGAGGTTTTGGAGAAGGCTTTGGCCTGATGGGGCTCTGTGTTAAGCTCAGAATATGGATTTGTGTATTCTTTGCATTGTTTTGCACTGTAGTTTGCAGTCATTAATAGCACCTTCTGTTTAATCTTCCAACAATATTCTATATTTGTATCTAATCCAATCCTGTGTGCAGGCTTTCTTTAAATACTTTGAGAGTAAATCTTCCTCTGCTACTGTTTAACCGAAGACAGCTCCTGATTATTGTGTCATGTGCTAGAGGAAAGACTGTGTCACAACCCTCTAATTCTATCCAAATCTGACATATTGAAATTAATTTAGGGGAATTGAAGTAATTTAAAATGTTAGGTTTAAACTTGAATTTGGATCTAAAAAAAAACCCACCACAAACCAACACCAACAAAACCTAACCAAACCAAACAAAAAAACCCCAAAACCAAAACAAAAAAACAACCAAAGAAACAACAAACCCCCCACCCCCCCACTTATTTTCAGAATAGCAGAAAATCAGATTTACCCCAGTAAAACTTAGCATCAACTTAGTGGTTGATATTAGGAAACCCAAAATTTTGCAAACAAGGCAGAGAATCAAGTGAAGCAAGGCACAAAATGACAACGTAAAAAGCCTTAAGAAGACAAAATGCTTGCTTTTACAACACAGTTTTACAACAGCACTGCTGTTCACTACTCTGTTCACTAAAGCTCCTCAAGAAACAATAAACTAGAGACAAATCTCCAGTGCCACTGAGTTTTGATTATAAATTTGTTCACCCTAATTTTAGCAAAATCTTACTAGCCATTGAAAAATGTTTGCAAAGGCCTTATGTTTCACAGAGTCTTATCTACCTTTTTCCATGGGGGCACAGTTGCTCTCTAATGCTGTTATTGTTAGGGATAATATTTGCAGTCAGTTGCTATTGACAGTGACAGTTGGAAGTTCAGGCAGACAAATTTAGACATGAATTTAATAATGGCATATGTACCAGAGTGTTTAGGTATGTATTGTTTCTTCATGACTTAGCAGGAAAAATTCTTACTGAGATCCAAGAAAGTTTGGCATGAACAAGTCATAAACATGGAGTGAAGGATCTGCCTCAAGAAAAGGAGGTATGTATCATCATAATATGGATAAAATCTGGAGTATGATTTCAGCTGAACTCCCCTGATGTGGAAAGTGAGGGTAGTGTATGACTGAGGACGTGCTCAGATGCGTAAAATATCAAGTGTTTGATAAAGTACACATATGTTGTACTGCAGAAAATGTTCATTTAAAGAGGACTGTAAATTTGAAAGACCACAAACTGTCTTTCAGGTTTTGTGCAGAGTGCAACATATGCCTCTAGAACTATTAGGGCCGTGAGAAGATAGTATCTGTGACCATTAACCACTTAGCTGATTTGCAGAGTCATGCCTCTGTCTCAGCAGGCAGGCTTGCTACATCCATCAGCTCACCATAAACAAGTGAACTTCTTTCTTGATTGATTTCTTTTTTCCTTCAAAATATCCCCTGTGTGTCCATGCACCAGAGCTGTCAAAATTAGGGAAAAGAGTATAGGCTGCTCTTGCATCATCTTAGAGCTCTGGACTTCATTCAGCTGTAGAGAATGAGAGCTTCCCTCAGTATCTGAAGTAACTCCTTCACCTAAGGCCAGAATTCCCTCAGGCTCTAACAACAGTGACTCAAATAGTGAGCCTGCCATCTCATTTTATTTTATGCTGGCCTTGGGGTTCTTGGATGCATCTGGACTGCAATTGGTCAGATTTCCAAAATATAAATAAGAAGACAGGAGGTACATGATGTAAGAAAAATGAAAGGAGCTCCAAAACATGTCCTAGAATTCAAATGGAAAAAGCTGATCTCCTCCTGGCTTTCCCTCTCTGTATTTTTATTTGAAGTTTTTACCTTGCTGTTGTCTATTCAAAATTCATTTCACTCGCAATTGCTCTCTCAGAATGCCATTAATCATTCTGCATGAACTGACCAGATACAACTGGCATATATGCCTTTAAGTATCCATATCCCTCTAAGCACCTTCCCAGTGAAGACTGGACATAAGCTTTCCCTTCCAAGCCTTAGTCTTTTTCGGCAGATACAAGACCACATAACCCACCTACACCTACATAGCTGAGTAAGCCCCAGCCAAGCATACCACTGTAGCAACTGCAGCCAAAACACAGGGGAGATGTGGCTGTAATTTATCATGGGCAGATTTACTTTGGGCAATGAGGCTACACATCAATGCTGACAGCATTTGGTACATTAAGTGTTCCAGCGTGAGGATTGTGACACTGCTAACAGATTCATGTTCTGAAGGCCTGTCAGTGCTGGTAGGTCACTAGAGGTGGCATTTTGGACTATTCATCCAGGGACTTATAGCTTTCAACTCTTTTATTGGTTCTGAGATATTGTGACAGCACTTGACATGACAAAACCGAGCGAACACTTTCCACTGCCAGCGACAAACACGACACAGGGCCCGATTTAAAACACCAACATTTGCAAATTCACACCGGCACAAGCCCGAAACTCCTTTGTCTGGCCGCATGGGCTGCCGCCTCATGTGGCCCCCGTGCAGCGCCACCAACTCCCGCTCCCACCCGGCGGAGCCTGCGAGGGCGCTTCTACGCAGAGCGCACCTCTGCACAGACTGGTCGCTGCGCCGCTGTGCGCCGCTGTGCGCCGCCCGGCATGGCCCAGTCCGGGCCGCCGCGCCACCAGTGAGGTATTTTCAAGCGCTAGAACGCGGGCGCGGCCAGTTCGCCAATGTACCAGCCTCTCGCTCCTTGCTTGACCCCACGGCCACCCCCAAGATATATCGTGCACGTTGTGAATTCCGGCTGCCACAGCCAGCCCCACCGACAGCAGCCTAAGGCCGCAGGCCGGAGCGGGCGGGCCGAAAGGGCGAGTCGGGCGGGGCCACGGTCGCCTGCCTTGCCCTCCCCCTCGCGGGCTAGCAGCCAAACTCGCCGCTCCCAGCAGGCACCACGGTGCGGCGCGCGGAACAGCGATGACGTCCCAGACCCACCACTGGCTAGCAAGGCGCTTACGTCAGAGACTCACGAGACTGAGTCATCCGCTAGCTGTCACAACCCCCGACCATTGGTCGCGGGAACGACACGTCTCGTAGGCCCGCCCCCGCAGCCCGGCGGCCTATAAAAGCGGCTCCGGCGCCCCCTCCGCGCCTTTAGCCCCAGGTGTCTGAGAGGAGAAAGATGCATCGACTCCGCTCACGGGCCTCCACGGGGATTTCTGCCTTTGCCGCCTGTTTGTCCTCTGTCTGCTTTCGCCAATCACCTCCGCTGTCCCGGACCGGGAAGTCGACCTCGCAGAGGCATTGGAGTAAAAAGCCATCCTGCTCTTCTATCGGCTGATTGTCACTGATTCCCGGGCGGGGGGAGCAGAGAGACCGAGACCCAGAGAGGGGCCGCGGGAGCCGAGCCCAGAGCCGCTGCGACCATGCCCAAGTCTAAGAAGCGGGGAGCAACCACCAGCGCGGAACCGGTGAGTGCGGCCAGACGGCGGGCGGGGGCTCGGAGCGGGCAGCCTCAAGGGGCGCTGAGTTCTCTCGACGTCCCGTGTGGCCTCCTGAGCCGCCGCTGGGATCTACTTTACTCGGCGGGAGCGGCCGCGGCTGGCTGCACCGCCTTGGCCACCTGTGTCTCGACTCCCTGCAGAAATAACGCAAAAGCGGGAGGGTGCACAGGCGCAGCTGCGGAGTGCCTCTCCGGGCGAGCGGGAGCTGGAGATGGGCAGGGGCCGGGGGCCCCCGTTGGCCTGACAGGAGCTGACCGCGAAACCGCCACCTCACGCCGCTTGCGCGCATGCGCCCAGAGGCGTGGGCGGCGGCCGTGCCTGGCGCTGCCGGCGGTGATAGCGCCCGAAGGGCAGCGGCCGGCGGCGGCCCAGCCGGCAGCTTTCCGACCGCCGGTCGCCGGTGCCGCCCGTCTGGCCCCAGGGAGGATGGGGGACGCCGGGCCCGCGGGGTGTTGGGGTGCGTCCCCGGCATGCAGAGCGTCCGGTGACCACCCTGCCGCATCGCCGCTGGCGTGGGCCCTTCCGGGGCGGGGGAGACGGCTGCTCCTGTCACTCCCGTGGCCATGGTGGCTGGCGTGGCGTGGTATGTCACCGCACTGTGCTCTGAAAACCTGCAGTATCGTTAAAAAAACAGTCTGAAAGAAGATGCTGAAAGATAAACAGGCCTCTAACAGCTCCAGAATGTGGGTGGCTGAGGTGCTGATGGAATAGATAGGTAGAATTAAAATTTTGCAGAGTGATGAGAAATTTCATTCTGGGCTACTATAGCTGTGAGCAGAGGCTGTCACTAGTATAAAATGTTCAGGAAATGACCAATTCACTGAGGCTTGTTACAGCTTCTTTTAGTTTAGTTTGCTGAAGGGCTGGCAGTCGTTTTTGCCACTTCCTTGCCTGACGTCACGAGAAGCTAGGTGGCCAGGACTTTGAGCTTCCAAGTTTCTCGGTCTGTGCGTTGGTTAATGTTTGTCAAGGTTTGCGGTCATTGATACAAGCAGATGTCTTTCAGTTAAAAGCTGCAAAGTGTCTGAAGTGTGAATTTAACTTTATTGGAAAGTCCTTGGATAGTCATCAATTCAAGGTTGATTCTGCCTAGATAAAAAAAAGCATTTTGAGTGTTTTGAAGCAGGCAAGCACTGTATTGAATCAATTGTACCACAAAAAAGCAGAATTCTGTGTTCTCTAAAGGGTATTTGGGACCTGCTAGGGAAATGACAGTGAAACTGTTTTTCAGTAAATACACGTTAAGGGCTAGAATAGGACAGCGATAGAAATTAAGTATTATCAGGTCAGATTCCTCTGACTCTTAATGCTGTAATAATACGATGCAAGTATGAAAAATTGGTAAGTGTTGGTGAAAATAATACAGCTTTCTCCAAAAAGATTGAAGCTAGTGAACTTCTTGATCCTGAGAGGGGAACATTTTTCCCCTGTTGAAGCATTTGATGTTCTGGTTTGTATTTGTAAGTCAGTGTCAAAACAGGGCTTACGCTGCTGCTGATGCACATAGTATGCTTAATCCCACAAATCTGCAGTGAATTGGATACGGTATGTTTGCCTAAATGTCGAACTTACCCTGGCTTGAAGTTCATCAAAACTTAAAGACTGCATGGCAGTTTTTTTAGGTAGCTCATCCTAACAATTAAATAGATGCAGAAGTATATTTAAAGTACAGTCACTTCTGTTAACTTGAGGTTTATTGTAGAAAGATCCTAAATCTAGAGTTAGGAATTCTACCAGTAATTTGAAAACTACATGGCCTCTTTCTTACCATTCACAAACAGTCTTGGAGAACAGAGCCAATTAATTCTTTAAAGCAGGCAGAAGTAAAGGAACGAGTAGAGGAAGGAAATGTGCTTTCTTTATCTGGGTCAGAGAGGGTGAATCTCTAGGGAAGGTTGAATTTTACTTTTGATGTTCAGATCTTCATTTTCCATATGAAAAACTATCAAATTGTTGTCTTCATTTTTCCTTTAGGTGGTCAGCCCAGAAATGTGCAGCCTTTTAGTGATGAAGATGCTTCAATTGAAACTATGAGCCACTGCAGTGGCTTCAGTGATCCTGCTAGCTTCACTGAGGATGGTATGTTCTTTCACTTACATCTATTCATCTTTTTTAAAATACAAAATCTGATTTGCTGTAGGAGTTTTAAGTCCTGGACTGTAAGTAGCAGTAGCAAAATAATGACATTCTGATAAACACTGTGATTGCTAATCTAGCGGATATTGTTTTGTGAGAATATACCCCAGGTTTCACAAGTCTCTCATGAAACTATTAAGATTTCTTTCTGTTAAAATTATACTGACTTCTGGAGAAAGATTTCAAGGTGCATCCTAACACATAGTTGAGGTGGTAGGAAGTACAGAAGAGTTTGGAATGGAAAGAGTCCTGTTTGCCTGATTTGAATTAGATTTGTGCTTTTGTCTCCTACCATCTGGGCTGCTCTAATGCCATTTTGTTTGGAGAAGGGGACTTGGAAGCCTGCTACAGGGCAATAAAGCATGCAGCCTCCTGTGTGAATACTTGGTACTCTTAACTGAGCTGCTGTTGCAGTGGTGTGTGAAGTGATGCCAGATAGCACAGGCTGCTAAAACACTGCATCAACAGAATACCCTACCCCTAGTCCAAAAATACTGTGTTGAATATTACTGTGTCTGCTAATAAAATGTATATCAGTAGGACTAAACAATTTCCTCTGGATTAGGGCCTGAAGTTGATGAAGAAGCTACTCAAGAGGACTTAGAATACAAATTGAAGGGATATATTGATCTTACATTGGACAAGAGGTATAGTATGCTTTGAAGAAATGCATTCATACATTGTTTTCTGGCTTCCTGTGGTTTAATAAGGGAAATATGCATCAAATGTTCTTTATATGCTTACTGAAAGCGAAATTAATACTCGGGAGGGCTTGCTTTGCTTCTGGATCTGAAAAGACCTTCTCCCCAAGAAGTTCTCGGGTGAGAGTCAGATTTTGCTTCCCTAATAGCTTGAAGTAGAGTGACTATTCCTAGCCTGATTCAGTATTGTGATCTGTATATCTAAGCTAAGTTTCCCTGTGAGGAAGGAGACAGTTCATAACATTTCATACTTCATGGTGCTGCTGTGGGTTATTCTATTGAGCACAGATGAATAAAAGCAAAGGCTGAGCTTCAATTGATGCTTGCTGATTTCAGGTGTTCCTTTTCTCTCTAACAGTGCAAAGACAAGACAAGCAGCTCTTGAAAGCCTGAAAAGTGCTTTTTCTTCTAAAATTCTATATGAATTTATCATGGAAAGAAGAATGACGCTAACAGATAGCATTGAACGCTGCATAAAGAAAGGTAATCGACATGCTGGCTATTAGAAGGCAATAGTCCCCCTGAAATAGCTTATTGTTTAAAAGGAATTAAGACTGTGAGGCTTCTCTAGTGCTTTATAGAGTGCTTAATTTAGTTATGTTAACAACTTGGGGTTTTTTCATTTCAATGTTACTTTTTAACTAACACAGAAAATTCACTGATGTTATCTGATGTCCTTTTGGCTTCTGAATTGCAACTGGCAAGTTTTCAGACTAAGTATTTTTAAAGGAAACAAGCAATGCACCAGGCCATTACTCATCATAGCATGTTAATCTCTAGGTAAGAGTGAGGAACAGTGTGCAGCTGCTGGACTGGCGTGTCTTCTGTGTGTGCAGATGGGGTCAGGAATTGAAAGTGAAGAGATTTTTAAGACCCTTGGTCCAGTTCTGAAGAAGATTATCTGTGATGGAACAGCCAGTATCCAAGCCAGACAGGCTGTAAGTATAAAAAAGTTTATTTGCCAGGCAGGACCAAAGGACAGTTTTTAACCAGATCACTATCGTGCAATCCAGAATTAACAGTTAATACAGTGGTGTGAACACATAACAGTGATGTATACTCTGAATGATGTGTAGCTGTTTTCACTGGGTTAAAACATGCCACCTAAAGGTTGGACATGATTCTCTCCTTCAACCTAGAAACTTCATTAAGGAGCTGTTTCATCCAGTGCTTTGTCAACTTCCCACAGTTGTGAATAAATGAATAATCTCTGCTAGTGAACCATAGTGGGATTGAAAGTATTTGGGTGAAAGGAGTGCTACATGTAGCTTTCTGGAGGAGCTCTGTAGGCTGTATTAAACAGTGCATCATGAAAAATCAAGGCTTGTGAGTAGCATATGTTGTAAAGTCATCCTGAGAGGGGAACTGAGAGCTAAATTTGATGAAGTAGCTGAATTAAATAGCATTGAAGAATTCTGCTTTGCTGAAGTTTCCATTACTCCAGATGTTGAATTTCAGTGGTCAAAGTTTGATGCTTTGGTCAGTAGTAACATCAATGTCAAACACTGACACTTTTTTTTTTTGTTTAGTGTGCAACCTGCTTAGGGATTTGCTGTTTCATCATCACTGATGACATTACGGTGAGGATAAATAATACTGTTTGTTTTTTTTAATCAATACATTGGCAGTCTAAAAATGTGTGAATCTTAAGCAAATTCCATCATCTTTTTCTTCATGTTCAGGAACTGTACTCTACTATGGAATGCCTGGAAAACATCTTCACAAAGGCCTATCAGAGAGATAGAGACACTAATGGTGTATCAAGTACCCACAATACTGTGCTTCACATCAGTGCTCTCTTAGCATGGACACTGTTGTTGACCATTTGTCCAATGAATGAAGTGAAGAAGAAAATTGAAATGTGGGTATCTTTTATTGAAAACAAAACCTGAAATGACTGTTTTTATATGCAGTGAAGCAGTGTCCACCAAATTGTATCTTTACTATGACTTATTCCTTAGGCACTTGCATAAACTTCCAAGTCTGCTGTCTTGCGATGATCTCAGCATGAGGATAGCTGCTGGAGAAACACTTGCACTTCTGTTTGAACTGGCACGTGAAACAGATGCTGTAAGTAGATGTCAGCAGCTAAATTTTCTCGCATTGGGCTGGTGACAAGAAAATTATTTAACCTGTGTTGCATAGCACCCTGGATCTCAACTGTGGCAGATAATTCACTGAGTTATGTTCTTTGTAGTCAGTTTGTCCTGATCCAAGTGGGTACAGGAATGATTCACAGCAATTTAGCTATCATTTTTACATTAATTTCTGTAGTGCAAAACAGGACCAATATAACGTGAAACCATACTGAAGAGCAAGTAAAAATGTATTATGTAAGCTTTAAAAATCTAAACCAAGCACTAGCTTTAAAAAAAATAAATTTAAAAATCCTTTGAGGGATTTCAGGGTAAAATTCAGTGTTGTTGTCTGTGGTGGGAACACTTCTTGGATACTTAGACAAGTTGCAGTGATTCATAACTTGCATGACTTTGCTCTGCAGCTGAAAATCTGTTGCTTGGTAGGAACCATGCTGACTTTTTGTGTTGTGTTTTTCATTAGACTGACTTGGGTGCTTTGAGAAGAGTAACTAGCATTGCATGATGCAGAATTTGTGACTCTTAGTCAGGTGGGGATTAGTGTTAATTTAAGGGAGGAGACTTGGAAAACATGCACAAATTTTGCACAGATACTGCTGTTGCTACATTTGGTAAGATTTCTCGTGGTTTGCTTATGATTTGCATTAGGTGCAAGCATCTTGTGTTGCCTCATACACAGCTAAACTTGCCTTTGCATTCTTCAATATGCCATATTAATTTCTCAACTGTTTTCTTGACAGCACTGAAGGAAACAGTCTTCACTTACCCATGGCACAGTGTGGGAGAGCTGCCTGGATGGCTCCTAGCTTGATCAAGGCTGCTGTGCTTTGCCAGAACACACTGTCCAAAGTGAAAGGATAACTCCAAATGAGTCAGGATACACAGCATGCTGATACTGCATAATCTGAAACTATGACTGAGACTTCTGTGTAGTTGCACACAGTAGGGATTTGAGTCTCTTGGCTATGGAAACCAAATTTGAAAGGAAAAAGCAAAAAAGCCTAGAACTTGATCCTTTATTTGGTCAAGCTGACTGCAAGTACCTAAAAATCTTAAAATGTATTAACAAACGAGACTATATTCTCTAAACCCCTCTTCTGTCCTGTTGAGAAAATGCCCCTTTAATCATTACAAATTGTTCTCTTTGGATCCTTAACAATCAGCACAGATTAAAAATGCTTACTGTGTTTTGCCTTTGACCAGTTACTTTCAAAAAGCTGTAAACTCAGCTTAGTCAGTGGACGCGATGAAGCATTCAGATTAAAAAAAACAAACCAACCAAAAAACTCAACCAATCCAAAGACCCAAACTAACACAAACCCCCCTTGTTTTTACAAAAGTTTACATACACTCTTACTAATCCAGGTAAACTATCACAGAATTAGTAAGTGAAGGAAAGAAAATACTTTCTGCTAAACATTTATAAGTTGAAGCTTACTGGAGTGTTGTTAAGCATTTTTTTAATGCTGCTTTCTAATTTTCCACCTCATACAAGATTTATGACTAAGTATTCTGTACTGTCAGTCTAATGGTGTCTCACAATCTCTAGCAACATGACTTCTGTGCTAATAATTGAAGGTGCCCTCAATTTAACAGAAGAAGCAGCCAAGTTCATCAGATCAGTTATAGGCAGTTTGAGTCCCTTGGAGTTATGGAGCAGAACAGATTGACACGTACATACACACACCGAAGGAGTTGCACTATTCAGTGTGGCTTTGACTAACAGAACAGTTTAATAGTGTCCTGCTTGGGTAAACTGGTTTCTGTGACATTGTTCTTACTACTATAAATGGGGCAAATGTTGCCACAGGAAGCTAGTGCCTTCTCTGTCTCTTTAAATAACAACAGGTTGTAGAGATCTGCATACCCAGAATTTGGAGGTCCATTTTGCTGTTTGCAGGAAAAGATGTTAAGGCCAGAAACTAAAAAAAAAAAAAAAAATATTTTTTTTGTATAGGATTTCTTTTATGAAGATATGGAACTTTTAACAGAGAAACTACGAGCTCTGGCTACTGATGGAAACAAGCACAGAGCCAAAGTGGATAAAAGAAAGCAGCGATCTGTCTTCAGAGATGTTCTTCGAACTGTTGAGGTGATTCTTTTTCCTTACTTTGAATGTCTGGGTTGTAACTAGGTAGTGTACAGTTCTTACTGACATGGTTTTATCATTAAATAGAATTACCGTTTCAATGAGAGCAACAGGAAAATACTGTTTTAAATAAGATTTCAAGTTCTGATCCCTTATGCAAAATACAGCTGCTTATTTGAGAATGTAGAACAAAGCAAGTTAAGCTTTGTTTATTTTACTCCAAATCTAACTGCCATATTCAAGAGTTGTGTGTGTTTTTCTTTTATGAAAGCTAAATATTGCACTGCAGTTACCATGAGCAATTTGTTTTCATAGGAAACTTCGTAGGACACCCAAATTAGCACCCTGAATTCAGTGAAAAGGTTTATTGTGAAATACTGTATTGAACAGCTGTGCGTAATAAACAAAAAGTAATTTAGTGGTAAGACATGTTTTCAGATGGCACCTCTGCAAGAGACCAGAGAAGTGTCTGTGTGAAGTTGTCCTAATTGTGCTGCAACTTTCTGGTTTTCCATATCTGTATTAAGAGATCAATACACAAAGCAGGACTCTTAAAATATTTCATTAGGAACATAACTTTGGAGTGAAGCCTCAAAGTGGATTATTTATCTTGCACCTCTCAGACAAGATGTTTTCACTGGTCAGATAACTACTTCTTACATAGCTATATGGACAAGACCAACTAAATATTAGTTGATATTCAGAACATTTAAACATCTCAAGCTAAAGGGGAAGACTTAAGTGATTTGAAGTTACCTTTGAGGTTTTTGTCTGCAGAAGAACAGAGTTATGTTCCATTGTCACCAGTGTAGCTCACCCCTCAGGAAAGGTGAGGTCTAAAGGAGACTTACAACTGACTTAAAGGTGACTCCTGCAGTCAGAACTGATTTTTCTGGAGAAATTCAATTCTTAGTATTTTTAAAGATCAGTGTTTTCTAAAACACTGCTTGCTTTCTTGAGGAATGTCAGCCTCACATCTTGTGTGATACTTAGGTGTGTGCATCAGTTTATGAAAAAATAGATTGAGATATATGCAGTTCCTAATACGAAAGACTGTTTAACTTAATAATATATGTTACTTCCTTTAATTTTGGATAGGAACGTGACTTTCCTACAGAAATGGTCAAGTTTGGACCTGAGCGCATGTATATTGACTGCTGGGTTAAAAAACAAACTTATGATACCTTCAAGGAGATCCTGGGGTCAGGGATGCAATATCATTTGCAGGTGAGCTGCTGTTTGATATATGCTCAGATTATTGAGCCCCATGTTCTTTTGTAGTAATTAATTCTGAATTACAAAATCAAGAGCAGGATGTGGTGAAATGATGGGCTTTGTATTAGGAGTGTTAAAAGAGAGCACTTAGAAAATGACCTGCAGTGAGCTACAACTGTCTGGGTGAGCTGCCTCTGAGTTTCAGCCTGGGTGTGCTTGGTTAGCAATTAAGACTTCTCATAAGAGATTCAAGCTGAATATCTTCTTAGCTTCAGGATTTTTCTTGAATCCTTATGCTCCCTTTGAGGAGAGCAGTGCAGTCATCTGGCTACTATAAAGCTGCATGTCTTCACCCTTCCTGTTCAAGCCTCCTTCCTGTAAAAAGGAATGCAAATTTTTAGTCAAAGCTAATGATTGTAAATTGGAGCCCAATGATGACAGCATTCCAGAAGGGAAGGAATAAGCCCTTATCTCTGTTCTAAGAACTGCTTGTTTGCTAGTCATCTGTTTAGATATGTAGCAGAAGCAGGAACTGTAGCTTAGACTATACGCTCCTACATTTCTTTGATAATCCTGGGGTTAAAATTTTCAGTCCAGTGTCAGTTGCATTTTTGTGACTGAGGGAGCCCAGACATGTAGCAGCTTTTTCAAATACTAGCTTTCTGATTTAAAATTGGTATGTTGTGAAACTACATATCTGTGTCCAGCTGCCTAGTATTACATACAGAATGGTAACACAACTGTGTCTTAATTTGCTGGGACAATGTCAGGGAACAGAAGCTGTCTGTCTTCACAAGAGGGCAGTTTTAGTTAGCCTTATTCTGACCAAAGGAAGAAGTGTTCCCTGATGTAACTGCAAAAAGTACTAAGATTTCTGTCAGATTGATGTTATTTCTTAGTACAATACTCAATATTTATGTCTGAAGACTTGATAATTGGGGGAGAAGCTGATCATTTGATGGCCACACCTTCAGTACTGTGTTTAGTTCTGGGCCGCTCAGTTTAGGAAAGAGTTGCTGGAATGTGTCCAGAGAAGGGCAACAAAACTGGTGAGGGGTTTGGAGCACAAACCCTGTGAGGAGAGACTGAGGGAGCTGGGGTTGCTTAGCCTGGAGAAGAGGAGGCCCAGGGGAGACCTTATTGCTCTCTACAACTACCTGAAGGGAGGTTGTAGCCAGGTGGGGGTTGGTGTCTTCTTCCAGGCAACCTGTGACAGAACAAGAGAACAGAGTCTCAAGCTGCCCCAGGGGAGGTTTAGGAAGAAGGTCTTCACTGAAAGAGTGATTGCCCATTGGAATGGGCTGCCCAGGGAGATGGTGGAGTCACCATCACTGGAAGTGTTTAAAAAGGACTGGATGAGGCACTTAGTGCCACGGTTTAGTTTATTAGATGGTGTTGGGACTCGATGACCTCAAAGGTCGCTTTCAGCCTGGTTAATTCTGTATTCTGTTCTGTTTCTTGTTTAGTCAAATGACTTTCTTCGGAATGTCTTTGAGCTTGGTCCACCAGTAATGCTAGATGCTGCAACTCTTAAAACAATGAAGATCTCTCGTTTTGAAAGGGTAGGTATTGTACCTTAATGTATTTAGTTCATATGCTAATGTATTTCTCTTGAATTACATGGTATTCCAAACATGCGTCTTAGAAGCTGTCACCTTTAAACTTGCCACTTCAGTTCTAACAGTGCCCCTTACTGTCCAAAGTGAAATGAAAATTTGGTTGTATGTGTTTTGGAGCTCTTTATTCTAGATTTTTCTGCTGGGCATGTCTGCTAGTACCTTCCTTCTTGGAGGAACTGAAGCTTGACTTCGTTGATGATTGGTATCAGATTCATGCTCCATGTGTGGGCAAATTTGGGCTTTTAGGAGATCCCTAGGGCTTTGGATAGAGATGCTGCAGGATACCATAGAAACAATCTTCATAAGTATATCAAACTCCAGTGTGAAATGGACACTAGGAGGGTGACTGTTCTGTTGTTTGTATGAATGATTTGCAGAACAGTGCTAACAAGTTTAATCCAGGGGAGCAAACTTAATCTGCATTGCGTTCACATGACAAGAGTGACTGGCTTTCTGGAATTGCTCCTAGCTCAGTATTATACAGTTGAAGTTTCTTTTGTGTGTATGTTCTTTGGTGCAAAGATATTATACCATAAAAAGTCAGAAGACCTGCTAATTTAGTTCAAATAAGAGATATTTTCAGCTGTTTTTTAACATTTTATATATATATATATAAAATCTCTTAAACAGAAGACTTTGAACATCTATGATTAATTTTTTTCCTTTTATTTTGTAGCACTTGTACAACTCTGCAGCATTCAAGGCTCGGACAAAGGCTAGAAGTAAATGCCGTGATAAAAGAGCAGATGTGGGGGAATTCTTTTAGATCTCCTTTTCCATGGGGTTCAGTTTCCAGAATAGATTTGTAACCTTTAAATGATTCATTTATTTTTTTTTTTTTAGCATTTCTGTAGTAAGTTTGCACTTGTGCACAGGGATGTATAAAGTCTGTAAATCTACTGCATGTTGTTGCATACAGCTTGTATATAGATTAATGTAAGATTGGGTGCAGGGATACATTATAACACTTGCAATTAGATGCGACTTACTTCAAGGGTGCATATATTTATTGTCATGGAACTGTTAATTGGAGTGGGTAACTAGTCAAATGCTGTGTCAGACTGGATTCTTTACTTCATTATAAAGGTAAAATGTAATTAATTCCTCGACCAAGTGTTTTGGAAAGAATGTGCTAATATGAGAACACACTTGTTTTGTGTGAAGTTACTAAAACAACTTTCAAAACTCCTCAGTGGCAGGTAGACAAAGAACTTTTATATAAAGTATGACCTTATCCTGAAGGAGACTATGAAGTTCACTTCCCTTTATTTACAATGAAGTAATGAATGACAAACACTCACCTCAATGTAAAATACAAATAATACTCTCGTGTTCTGAAATTGGGATGTTTAATTTCTGGAATAAAGATGTTTTTCACTGCTCATTTTTTTGTGTAAAAGTCACTGCTGGAATGCTAGCAAAACCTAAAGATTTAAACAGATGGTTTGTTTGCCCATGCAAATGTGTTTGAGTTAGTCTCTGCTGTAGTAGATGTTACCTGAAACCACACTGCCATGTTTGGAAGGTGTATTTTATTTACATATTCTCTGCACAACAGCCTAGTGTCTGGTCATCAGCTCTAAAATGGTCAAGTGTTTTCTAGTTCTGGTACCGCAAAAACACCCTGTTCCTTATCACCTTGTTCCTTATCTTACAGGAGCCATTCCAGTTGCTCTGTTTTCATCGTGTCGAAAGCTACTCCCCTCCCCTCAGTTTCAGTCTCTAGAGTACTGAAATGTGCCAGTAACTGAAAACTGTTTGGGGGGAGTTAGGGATGGCATGTTAATGTAATAAAGACATTAAAACCTAGATAGGTAGAGCTTCTGAACTTGGAAGAACTATAAATAAAAGTGCTTGTTAGAATAAACATTTGTAAAACTCTAGGTCCAGTTATCAGCAGAGGAAGTAAACCTTCACCCAAAACATCCCACACCCTGAAAACTACTGCTTGCTCTGATAAGAGAGTTTGAGTGTGTTTTAGTTTCAGATTGTAGCAGAACCTATTCCAG
Organism: Picus viridis; assembly: GCA_033816785.1. Taxonomy (NCBI): domain Eukaryota; kingdom Metazoa; phylum Chordata; class Aves; order Piciformes; family Picidae; genus Picus; species Picus viridis. The sequence goes on along the minus strand of CM066567.1, from coordinate 39,991,031 downwards.
CAAATCCATACCTGCTGATTATTTGTACCTTCTACTTTCATGCCGTATTTGAGGACAATTTGTTAGAACTTGTTTGGTTTAGGGAACTGATTACTTAGACCTTGAACTGAAATTTGTACTATTGACATGTACTGTACTTGTGTGTTTGTCACTTCTGGTCCTTGAACTAGATGAAGCTGTGTGTTTGCCCAGCCCAAAACTATGCCCCATTTGAGCTATGCTGGTCCCCCAAGCCTGCTGGTCTCAAGTGCTTCTGAGTGCTCAGCTTTGGCATGCTTTGCTAGTGTAAAGTAGCACTTCTGGTAGCTTCCTTTCCTACCAGTGTTTTGCAAAATTGCTTTCTAGAGCACATCCTGGCAGGTGGCTTATCATGTGGTCGCCCTTTCCCCCATTACACTGCCAATCACAGAGATTAGGATGGCTTCCAAGGAAGTTTGAGGGGAAGTGGGTGGTTTTGCTTCTTTCCAGAGATCTCATGGGTTTGCAGACCTTTGATCTTGGAACTGGAGGGGCCTGGGTACTTGCCTTGCAATTAGGATGGTACTGGGGATCTCAGGTGGGAGAGGGGTGTTGGTGTTGTGGGTTTCTTTGGTTTGTTGGGTTGTTTCTTCCTTTTTTGGTTTTGTTTCTTTGTTGTTCCCCCCACCCCACTCCCTGGCTTTACACATCCTTGGGAGGGAGGTCTTACAGGAGACTCCTGCAGAAAGGGAGCACAATCCTGTTAACTCTGCATTACTGGCCCTGCTACTCAGCCTGGGCAGTTGCAGAGCTCATCAGCTTCAGTGGGAACTACAAGTCAGAGGATATATTGTCTCTGTTGTTTCCTGAAAGAAAAAAAAAAAAAACCCAAACAAAACATATACTGCCAGTTTAAAGGTATTTGAAATTTTAGATGTGTAGAATAGCTTCTGAAAGCATTTGTTAGAAGCTGTGGTCCCTTTAAGTGTCAGGGGCCTGTCACTACAGTGTGCTGTAACACTGGTGTCAGCAAGAAAAAAACTGTCTGCAAAGGAGTGATTACCAGTACTCTCAAAAGAGTTCAGAATTTATTTTTTTAAACAGCTAAGGATGCCATATAAATTAGTCCATCCCATAATACTGACCCACTTGACTTTATAAGGAGTGTGCGAGAAGGAGGAAAAGACCTTGTTCTTTCTAGTCTATGCCTTTAAAGTACTCATGACTGTAATGCTGTAGATAGGACTTTTCTGCATAGCAAACTGGTTACTCATTGGTACAGTTGTAGATATGACTCTTTTGCATAGCAAATGAGTTTTTAAAAGGCATCACAAACCCAAAGGCTATGAAATACTGATCAGTAACAAACTTCCTAATTCTCCATGATAGCATATTATCATGATTACAATTTAATTAAAAAGAGCTGTGTATGAGTGGCTTGCTTTCTAAACAGATCAGTATTGTAAAGTCCCTATACTTTGCCAAAATGAACTCTAAATATAGACTGAAAGGGACAGTGTTTCATAGCTGCCTTCATGGGTCCTGCGGGAGTTGACAAGTTCCTATGGATCTAAATGTAGAGAGAGGAACAGCAGAACGAGTTTTCCTCCATACTGGCACACTACCTGAATATAGCTATGTTGTAAGTAACATTTAATTATCCTGTTTTTTATTTCCTTTTTTTCTGTGAAGAATTTTGTGTGTTCTCATTCTATATTCTAATTTTTCTACAACAGCTTAAGGAATTTGAAAGTTGCATGGGAAAAAAAGCCTTTAAGCAAGGTTGAAGTATACGACAGAACAATTCCAAACTCCCAATGTTTAATTGGCTTGTTGGGAAAATAATGCTTTTGGCCAGCAACACTGATGTCTGTACTTTCTTTGTGATGTCAATGGAATCAAACAAATGTAATAAAGACTTTCTCCACTGTGGTTACATGCACAGTGAGAAAATCTGTTTTAAATAATAATGAATGCAGAAGGCATATAATTTGTAATATTAATGAACTGAAGGTACTCACATTTATTACAGCTCAAGTGGTGAAGAGTCTTTCCTGAAGTTGTAGGGAAGTACTAAGCAAAATGTACAAGAGAAACAGCTGCTCTTCAGAAGCTAAAAATAACCAAAAGCCTCTGTGCATGAGGTGGTAACTTGGAGCACGCCATTATTGAAACACAGGGCTCCATAACAACTGCAGTTGGCCATGGATATGCTTGTGGGGAGATAGCAGTCGCCGCTAGTGGGGATGTGACTCATAAGACTGGCTGCTCAGCACCACACAGTATTCAGGGGAAGGACAGTGGACACTGTCATCTGTTCTGAAATTATGCCATACACTTAAAAAACATGCTAGGTAAGGGGAAACACTACTATGCCAGCTTTCCTACCTTCTTTGTATTTTGCATTAGCAATTCTGAACAGAGAAAAAAAAAGCTGTAATCTTTTCTTACACTCTACTAAATGCAAATGTAGAAGTACACACATAGGCCAGTCAGTCCCCATCCACAGGAGAACAAGCCCCATTGTTAGGAGTGATTGAAGCACTTAGTCTTCAGACTTACTGAGGCTCAGTACACACTGAGCTGTGTGCTCAAATTTAGAATAATTATTACAGGCTTCTGCATCTGCTTTGATGAGGGAAAGAACAGGTCTTTCCAAAACCACTCAGGCCTGTATTCCTCAGACTTCACTTTTTTCTAATTTGAGTGCTAAGGTAGGAGTCTGGTTATGCTGTGCCTATTGCTTGGAGAAGTAGAGAAGGAGATGCATGTCAAGAGTGCAGTTCAACCCATCCAGGATTCAGAAATCACTTTTAGGTCCTTGACACCCTCCATCAACAGGATATTTGCATCCAGTGAAGTGCGAAGTTATGTCTGGCAGGTGAAATTGAACTTTAAAGCTTTGATAGGATACTAAATAGGTATGATGTATTTGATTCCAAGTCTAATCTTGTTTATCTCTTTCCTTATATTCACTAGCAAAGGAAAGGTACACTGAGACTGCAACTGTAAGGTCAAAAAGACCTCTTAGTATATGAGCAATGTTAGCTGCAGTGACATACTTTAATAATTGCAGAGGGAGTTTGCAGTGACCTAGGTAGTCTAAGATGCCTGATTAGACCATCTGTAGCTCCTTTTTGCTAGAACTGTAGTTTGCTTCTGAAAGACATTTTTGGAATCAGAGTAGAAAAAAGAAAATTTAAAAGACTGTTAAAGAATAATATGTAATTCATAGCACAGCCTGATTAGGTATTGACTCTTCTATATATATATATATCATCTTCCTTCATAACTGTATTTATATAAACCATCATTCAGTGAGTGACCCAGACTCTGCAGAGAAACTGGTTTTGCTGATTGGGCCCCATCCAGTTATTTTTACAAAGCAAGAAGTGTCAGTCTGAAGAAAAGACTTTGCCATCAGGCTTTAATTTGTCCAAAACCAGCATCCATGTGGAGTAGAATTACATTAGAAGCCTCTTTTCACTTCTTTTGTCACAAATAACAACTTCACAATGGTATGCTAAGGTGTATAAGCAGACCCATATTCTTGCTGCTTATCTGCAACATCTTTGCCTGTTTTCTCTGTCTTGTCTGTGAATTATTTGATGCTGAATGCAGAGGATGTGACTGACATCCTTCCTGGCAGCATTAGTGAAAATTTGGCTTTCACTGTGGTCAGGATATCACCCTATGTCTCACCAAATGAGCACCAAAAGGGTTATACAACTAACTAAATAACATTGAAATCAATGTAGATAGCTATTCCTCTTTCTCCACAAACGTACATTTGTGTATGTATGTATAAGTAGAACAAGACCAAGTGCAGGGTCCTGCATCTGGGTCGAGGCAATCCCAGGCACAAATACAGGCTGGGCAGGGACTGGCTGGAGAGCAGCCATGAGGAGAAAAGACTTGGGGGTGCTGGTGGATGAGAAGCTCAACATGAGCTCTCAGTGTGCACTTGCAGCCTGGAAGGCCTTCCTTCCCAAACCTTCCCTTCCCTTCCCTTCCTTCCCAAACCTTCCTTCCTTCCTTCCCAAACCTTCCCTTCCTTCCCAAACCTTCCTTCCTTCCTTCCCAAACCTTCCTTCCCTTCCTTCCTTCCCTTCCTTCCTTCCCTTCCTTCCTTCCTTCCTTCCTTCCCTTCCTTCCTTCCTTCCTTCCTTTCCTTCCTTCCTTCCTTCCTTCCTTCCTTTCCTTCCTTCCTTCCTTCCCTTCCTTTCCTTCCTTCCTTCCTTCCTTCCTTCCTTCCTTCCTTCCCTTCCTTCCTTCCTTCCTTCCTTCCCTTCCTTCCTTCCTTCCTTCCTTCCTTCCTTCCTTCCTTCCTTCCTTCCTTCCTTCCTTCCTTCCTTCCTTCCTTCCTTCCCAACCTTCCAACCTCTCAGTCCTTCCTTTCCTTCTTCCTTCCTTCCCTTTCCTTCCTTCCTTCCTTCCTTCCTTCCTTCCTTCCTCCTTCCTTCCTTCCTTCCTTCCTTCCTTCCTCTTCTCCTTCCTCTTCCTTCTCCTCCTTTCCTCTTCCTTCCTTTCCTTCCTTCCCTTCCTTCCTTCCTTCCTTCCTTCCTTCCTTCCTTCCTTCCCAACCTTCCTTCCAACCTTCCTTCCTCCCTTCCCAAACTTCTTCCTTCCCAACCTTCCCCAACTTCCTTCCCAACCTTCCCTTCCTTCCTTTCCTTCCCAACCTTCCCTTCCTTCCCTTCCTTCCCTTCCAACCTTCCTTCCTTCCTTCCCAACCTTCCTTCCTTCCCTTCCCAAATTTCCTTCCTTTCCTTCCTTCCCTCCTTCCTTCCTTCCCTTTCCTTCCTTCCTTCCTTCCTTCCTTCCTTCCTTCCTTTCCTTCCTTCCTTCCTTCCTTCCTTCCTTCCTTCCTTCCCTTCCCTTCCTTCCCTTCCTTCCCTAACCTTCCCTTCCTTCCTTCCCTTCCTTCCTTCCCTTCCCTTCCCTTCCTTCCCTTCCTTCCTAATCCTTCCCTTCCTTCCTTCCCTTCCTTCCTTCCTTCCTTCCCTTCCTTTCCTTCCTTCCCTTCCCTTCCTTCCTTCCTTCCTTCCCTTCCTTCCTTCCTTCCTTCCCTTCCTTCCTTCCCTTCCTTCCTTCCTTCCCTTCCTTCCTTCCCTTCCTTCCTTAACCTTCCCTTCCTTCCCTTCCTTCCTTCCCTTCCCTTCCTTCCTTCCCTTTCCTTCCCTTCCTTCCTTCCTTCCTTCCTTCCTTCCTTCCCTTCCTTTCCTTCCTTCCCTTCCTTCCTTCCTTCCTTCCTTCCTTTCCTTCCTTCCTTCCCTTCCTTCCTTCCCTTCCTTCCTTCCTTTCCAACCTTTTCCTAACTTTCCTTCCTTCCTGGATCCTGGGCTGCATCAAGGGAAGTGTGGCCAGCAGGTCAAGGGAGGTGATTGTCCCCCTCTACTCAGCTCTGGTGAGACCCCACCTGGAGTACTGCGTCCAGTTCTGGAACCCCTATTACAAGAGGGATATGGAGGTGCTGGAATGTGTCCAGAGAAGGTCCACGAGGATGATCAGAGGGCTGGAGCACCTCTCCTACGAGGACAGACTGAAGGAGTTGGGGCTGTTCAGTCTGGAGAAGAGAAGGCTCTGAGGTGACCTAATTGTGGCCTTCCAGTATCTGAAGGGGCCTACAGGAAGGCTGGGGAGGGACTTCTCAGGCTATCAGGTAGTGATAGGACTAGGGGGAATGGAATGAAGCTGGAAGTGGGGAGATTCAGGCTAGACGTGGGGAGGAGGTTCTTCACCATGAGAGTGATGAAGCCCTGGAATGGGTTGTCCAGGGAGGTGGTTGAGGCCCCATCCCTGGAGATGTTTAAGACCAGGCTAGATGAGGCTCTGGCCAGCCTGATCTAGTGTGGGGTGTCCCTGCCCATGGCAGGGGGGTTGGAACTAGATGATCCTTGTGGTCTCTTCCAACCCTGACTGATTCTATGATACTATGATACATGTGCACAAACACAGTGTAGAAATGACATCTTAAATTCATCAAAGATCTCCAGGAATAAACAAGTGCTATGGACTTGTTACCTTGTCTTCAAGGTCTAGTAAGGGTGCTGGCCCTTCAAATTCCTGTATTTTAAGGCTTCTCAGCATTTTCTTAGGATGGGACATCAACCATTACCAGCTATTTCCCATATCCATGTTTTAATTTACCTTTTAAAATATTATTTCTTTTAGATACAATGGAGAAGCCTTCCTCAGAAATTAATCCACCTGATACTCATGAAGAAGGAAAACTTTATGTTGTTGATTCTTTAAACAACCTAAACAAACTAAATGTTTGTCCAGATGAATCCCAGCATGCTCTAGGTATGTATGATAGGCAATGCTCTGTGGTTTTCTATACGTACAACAGGCCATCAGAAAAGTCATGTATGACACTGGAAATGGCTGACCACATTGTCTATCACTGATGACAACAGCCCAGTCAATAGATATATGCCAAGCTCTGTACTGAAAAGCACAGGAGAAAGATTGAAAATGGTGTAATTTAGACAAATCAGACTAATGGTTTAGCTGTTCCTGCTAAGTACATAATTTATCAGGTTCTTGAAAATCCTTTCATTTGGCTAGGAATTTACTGTCAAGCCTGAACTTATCTTCCATTTCCACTGAGATTCGTGATCCCTGCAAGAAAATGTCTCTAGTAATGCTCAGCATACACTTCCTACCTAACTAGCATTGTAACTCTTCATAAGTACTAAAATTCACACATGGCAATAGAAACACCAGAGAATTTCTGTTCTTCCTTTTAAGTTACATCTCCTAAGGACTCAAAGCAGTTATCTGAAATATACCATGAGGCTTTTAAACATTTTAATTCACATGTTCTCTTTGCTAAGCGTTCCCTTGCTAAGAGGGCTCACACAGTTCTACTAGTTTTATAGGGATTTTGTCTTTCATTTCTCATGGCAACAAGAATATTTTCACCTAGTGATAGCTATAATATATTTCAGTTGTGACCTGAAAACATCTTAAAAGCTGGAACTCTTCAGTAGCATTCCACATAACAGTACTTGGATCTGCTTTTATTTCCCTTATTATAATAGCAAATGGGACTGAACTCTTCTCCCAGGCAGCCAGTACCAGAACAAGAGGACATAGTCTCAGGCTGCACCAGGGCAGGTTTAGGCTGGATGTTAGGAAGAAGTTCTATACAGAAAGAGTGGTTGCCCATTGGAATCGGCTACCTGTGGAGGTGGTGGAGTCACCTTCATTGGAGGTGTTCAGGAGGAGACTTGATGGGGTGCTTGGCTGCATGGTTTAGTTGTTGCGTGGGTTGGATTGGTTGATGGGTTGGACGCGATGATCTTGAAGGTCTCTTCCAACCTGGTGTATTGTATTGTATTGTAAAAGCTATAGAACAACAGTTATGTTTAAATTAGTTTCAAATGGGTGTGACTTAATTGTGGTTTTAGGTATAGAACTTAAATGCCTTTCTGTTACTTCTGTTTCTGAGTCCTCTAACTTTTCCTAAGCCAACTAACTAGGGTGCTGCTGGTGCCTAACATAGAGATGGTAGACATAAACTACTTAATTTTCATAGGTAGACTATCACGACATTGTCATTTCTTCAAGTACAACATGATACAATGAGATAAATCCAATTTAATGTCCAAGAAACTCCTTGCATTGTGACTATCTTACTTTCTTTTGTCATTTTTATTGGCTAGTATTGTTCACTTTCCAGGAAAATACAGAGGATCCTGTGGGATCACATATGGTTCTGTGGAATAATCACCTGCATACTGCTCCCTACATTTAAGCAGTAGACAAAGGCAGCTTAATATGTATTTTATGCATCAGTCTTCAAAGTGCTTTGGCTCCTCCTAGGACTGCTCTTTTTAATACACATTTTAAAATTATTTCTTCTTTATCTCTGAGATTATGTAGATATCACTTCCATTAAATACATAAAATGATTTTTCACAGTCCTTAGCTGCTTTATTTAGCATCATAACACTCTGATTCTCCTGCCAGAAAAATTAGTGAGACCTTTCAATTTCTGATAAATACTAAGATCTTATGAATGATCTATTAGTAGCATAGGCAGATGCCCAATTTGGTTTAAAAATTGTGTTTCAAGAGTGTTGCAGTACACAGAGATCCTTTTGCTGAGCAGCTTAGTACACCTGGCATAATCAAACACATTAACAATCATGTTAAAACCTATTTAAAATGTATATACCTTCTGATTGCTGTAGTAGCAGCCATGCTGCTTTATGCTTTAGATGATGAAGTGGTCCCATCATTTGCAGTTTGACAAAAATGTGTGTTCACTGATTCCTCACAACGCTGCAGCCTGGCATGTTCAGCCTGCTGAAACTGTAAAAAGCATTCATTAGGCAAAGCAAGAACAGATCACTTTTGAGACCTCTGCTGATATCTTAGTAAGCATGAGATGGCAGGAGCAGGCCCTCTCCATTCTTATTACTCTGACTAGAAAACAATATTCACACAGTCACTTAGTATAAGATGCATTTATTATGAATGCTAAGAAAATAAATATAAAACCCCAAACCACAAATATTAAAAGATTTCAGCTTGCCTCCAGGCAGGAGTATAATTGCAATGAAGAAAAGCAGAGATACTCCCAGAGATGATCTACTAGCTCAGTGAATTGCTCAGCCCCAGCTTAGTTCATTATTAAAGCACTGTAATGGAGTATGCAGCCTCCCCTCACTTTTACCCCTACAGGTTCAGTTGCAAAGATCTTACTGATTTCTACCAGCTAAAACAAGAACAGCATCTAGAAATAGATTTTTCACAGATTCACATACTACTCTCCCTTTGGCAAGATAGCAAGTACAGGAGGAGAAATTACAGTAATTTGCATGTAATTTTAGTATGCATGAGACTGACACCAAAATGAGCTTCCTGCTCCCCCACAACATACAATAAACCTAAACCTTAGTGTGTCATTAAAGCAGTATGCAAACTTGGGATTAAACAAGTCTGACTCAAGAATGGTAAGTTTGGGAGATTTTTATAATCACTTGGATTTCTTCGTGGTGTTTACTTGCCACATCTCATTTGCTCCCAACTGTTTGTATGAAAGAAACTACTGCCTTTCCCTATATGTAACACATTCTTTAAAAAGTAATAAACTGGCTAGTCTTGATGCTTTGAGGACAGCATAGCAACTACTTGGAGGTGTTCAGGAGGAGACTTGATGGGGTGCTTGGTGCCATGATCTAGTTGTTTGGGTGGGTTGGATTGGTTGATAGGTTGGTTGGACACAATGATCTTGAAGGTCTCTTCCAACCTGGTTTATTGTATTGTATTGTACTTGCCATTTCCCCCTCCTCATTCTTTATGTGCTTGAAGAACAACATATGTAGTCCATGTGAGAATCTATTCAGTTTTGGACAATTTGGGAGGTGTTTGTGGAGGGAAGGGAGGGGCAGGTGTTTGTTGTTGCTTTGTTTTTTTCCTTCCTTTCTTTCTTTTCCTCTCTGGATTTTATCTCACTGTGTGAGGAAGGTGCTTGTTAGGGGATTGGATGTGGCACTTGGTGCCATGGTTTAGTCATAAGGTGTGTGGTGATTGGTTGGACTTGATGATCTTTGAGGTCTCTTCCAACCTTGACAATTCTGTGATATATAAATTTTTTTTTTACTGGAATGAAACCAACAAACACTAAAGAGGAATAATGTTATTGAAAACATTAGTTTTAAGAGAAAAAGTCGAGGCCTACATTCACTCTATCCAACACCAGAGGCTTGACTGAGCTGCTTACTTCAGTCAATCATCCCAGGGATACTTTTATCATCAAATAGAGAAGCAGATCTAGAGGATGTATGTGTGAGATAGATCTGTACCTAGGTTTTCAGCATGAATTTTTCTCTCTTCTCTTTTGAAAAACTACTGTACATTCAGGTGTCCTTAGAAAGCCTTCTGATTAAAATTTCAACTTTTGTACATGTAAAACTGAGCCATAGAACTTGGAACTGTAAAACAGATCAACTTCAACAAATCAGTATATTTCAACAGCAGAAACATTGTTGTTGAATATGTTCCAGAAACTATTACGGACGTATTACTATTAATACTTCCAAATTCAAGCTGAGCCCATAAAGTTGGTTTCTTTCCTTCTCACGAAATATCACAAGAAATAAAATTTTTAGGCTAAAATGATGACATATTGTGCATCATGTCACAAAGCCAGAAGCATTGTGTCATGTTTGTCCTAACCGATCTTAACAAGCTTGATCACTAATTGATTTGTCATCTCATAGCAGATGAGGAAGAGAACAGTGATGGTATTGGAGAAAACACAGCAGGGAGCAACATAAGAAACCAGCATCTGTTCTTCGTCACATTTATTCTGACTTTGATCATCAGTTTGGCCCTTGTTTCATTTGTAATATTCTTAATAAGTAAGTAAACTAAAGAGCAGTTCTTTGCTGAAATGCATCATGCTAAATTATAACATGCTACTGCTGTATTTGCGTGGTCAAAAGCTTTGGCGGGTTATGGGCAGTGGATCTTGGTCCTGAGTGGAAAAGCACAGGTGTCTACTCTCTGAGCTAAACAACACTATTTTACCCTTGCCACAAAGACTTTGTGTGCTTCAACAGTTGTGAAAAATTTAGCTCAGCAGGGTTATATTGTGTTGCTTAAGATGCTGACTGGAAATTAAGTTCAATTTTAAAGACGACTATATGGCAGTGAGATACTTTGACAATGTGCCTTCCATTCCTTTTCAGACAAAATTCAGTATTGGTGTCATTCCACTGATACTGGAATGACACCCAGTCTAACACTCAAATCAGGCTATCTTGAAGGAAGGCTGGAAGGTTGCCAGCTAAGTACTGACTGGAAATTGGTTTAGGACTAAGAAAAATCTTGAAAATTGAGATAAGATATATCAAAATTTACAGGTAACAGAGAGTCTGTAGACATAATCACTGTTCTGCTTCACCTGGACTAGTTGGGCTAACTTAGTTAAACACATGGCTACAGCTGTGTTTCCCTTAATCTAAATGCTTTGGGAGATCCAGTGATGTGGCTGTAGTCTGCTGTGTTTCAGAATCAAACTTTTAGAAAAGTACAGGCCCAGTCATACCATCATGGAGACCTTAAATAAGATATTTTCCTGTGAATACCAATGGAATAAGGACACCCCTGAGGATGAAAAGTTTTCTCTGAGCAATTTTTTATTTTATTATGCTGCACTAAACCAAAACAGTTCAATTCAAGCATGTAGTGAGCAGGTAACTCTGCAATTGTTTTCCTGTTTAATATTTTTACTCAAACTCCAAACTCCCACAGGAAAGCAAGTGAGGTTAGTGATGCTTTTGACTTACATGTTGCCAATTTAACGTGATACACTTTCCTTTTCAAGTTCAAACTAGAAACAAGTTGGACCAAATATCAAGCAGACTAATATTTGAAAAGAAGAACATAGAAGATCTTAAGAAAATGCACAACATGTTATTAAAGCATCTAAATTGGTCAGGAATTAAGGAAAACAAGAGATACCTCTTCACACAGTCTCCTGTTCCCCATGATTACCTCTTTACTCATGCTGAGCCGACAGGCCCTGAAGAATAGATCTTCTTTGGAATGAAATTCAGCACATTCATGTACTCAGATATTTTCACATACGGCACACAGGTTACTTAGACATTCTGATATGATCACAGGAGCACTGGAAAAGCCAGCAGAATGAAAAATATTGCAAAATAATATTGTACCTTGTTTTATGTGAATATAGATTTTGAAAACTTAGCCCATATGATTGGCAATAAGCAACAAATTGTCAACAGTTTTGGGCAATAGTTCCAGAGTCTCTATGCATTGTAAATTGCAGAGCTAAGGACTTAGTTTTACTTTAAATGTAAGTGGATGATCACAGAAAATAATGATTTCTATTCACAAGATTCCAGCATGACCTTTTTCACTTCATCATTCTCCTGTTTCTTTGGAACAAATTTTGTGTTTGCTTCTATACTACTTGTATTTAATGATAATATCGGATTCCCTAACTTACAAATAAACCAAATTCTGGCAGGAAGTTTGGTGGGTTTCCTTTTTTATGCCTCTACATAAATTGACTTACTACTCCTGTTGTGGGGAAAAACAAACAAACCATCTCCAAACCAAATGAATAAATGCAAACTCTTTCGTAACATGACAGATTTGCGGACGACACCAAGCTGGGGGCAAGAGTTGATCTGCTGGAGGGCAGAGAGGCTTTGCAGAGGGACCTCGATGGGCTGGACAGATGGGCAGAGTCCAATGGCATGAGATTTAACACATCCAAGTGCCGGATTCTGCACATTGGCCACAACAACCCCATGCAGTGCTACAGGCTGGGGTCAGAGTGGCTGGAGAGCGGCCAGGCAGAGAGTGACCTGGGGGTGCTGGTTGATGGGAGGCTGAACATGAGCCTGCAGTGTGCCCAGACAGCCAAGAAGGCCAATGGCATCCTGGCCTGCATTAGGAATAGTATGGCCAGCAGGAGCAGGGAGGTCATTCTGCCCCTGTACTCTGCATTGGTTAGGCCGCACCTTGAGTACTGTGTCCAGTTCTGGGCCCCTCAGTTTAAGAAGGACATCGAGACTCTTGAACATGTCCAGAGAAGGGCAACAAGGCTGGTGAGAGGCCTTGAGCACAAGCCCTATGAGGAGAGGGTGAGGGAGCTGGGGCTGTTTAGCCTGGAGAAGAGGAGGCTCAGGGGTGACCTCATCACTCTCTACAACTACCTGAAAGGTGGTTGTAGCCAGGAAGGGGTTGGCCTCTTCTCCCTGGCAGCCAGCACCAGAACAAGGGGACACAGTCTCAAGCTGCACCAGGGGAAATTTAGGCTGGAGGTGAGGAGAAAGTTCTTCACCGAGAGAGTGATTCGTCATTGGAATGGGCTGCCCGGGGAGGTAGTTGAGTCGCCATCCCTGGAGGCGTTCAAGAGGGGATTGGACATGGCACTTGGTGCCATGGTCTAGTCGTGAGGTTTGTGGTTACAGGTTGGACTCGATGATCTTCGAGGTCTCTTCCAACCTTGGTAATACTGTACTGTACTATTTCACTTGTTCCTTCTCTGACAGTGGCCACCAGCAACTACAGAGAAGAGCAGAAGTACATTTAGCATTTTCCTGGCATTGCTTTATAAAAAACACCTGGCCTTCACCCAGAAACTGCCATCAAATACTGAGTTACCAGACTCAGTTCTCTAGACCCATTTCCCCATGTAAAACTATATGACAGTTCTAGGATATTCAGCCCTGACTTGTATTAACTGAAAGTAGGTGTCCTATTGTCTTACTTCCCCTTCATTAGTGAGTGTGCATGCATTTTGGTTCATCTTTCTAGAAAGAGTATTCCTCAAAGCTTAATTGGTTGTGCAGTAGTATATTCCAAACTGACATCCAAACTTGTAATTTAATTGTGTCAGAAGAAGCACCTGTAATTTTGGTTACAATAAATCCATGTTTGGGTAGCTATTGCTGTCTCTCCTGTGGGTGCCTCAATGACAAAACTCCACTATGAGTTCAGCTCATGTGCTTTATTCACTAGTAACAACACAAAGCTAAACACAGGTGAAAACCAATAATGATGTGTGTATTCTGAACCTGGAAAAAGAGAAAGAGAAGCGGCAAAATGACTGTCACAAGTTACGTTAGGCCCCATGCTCTCAGTGGTGATGTGCTGTATGTTGTACACAATCCAGACTGTTCAGGAACACTGAATGCACTGTCAAAGTATTTGCAAAATGAGCAATGGAACAATGCTGAACTAAACAGAAGGAGTATTGTCAGAAGTAGAATTAGCTGAAGAACAAAATCCTTTTTCATGGAGTTTTGAAGTCTTTGAAGATCAAACCTTTATTTTCATTCTACCAAAGCGTAATATTGTAAAATTACACAACTGCAAACATGCATTTTCAGATCCCAGATTACAAGTTTTCTTATTTGTTTCACCATTTATAACTGGAATTTCTGTTCTTGAGATTCAGAATCTACCCCATTGGAAATGGCAGCAAAACAATGTACTCCACTTCAGTGTTTTGGAAATGTTTGTTTTGACAAACAAAATTGTAACCAGTTCTGATTAGAACTCTGATTTAGCAACATCTAGATAAAACAAATGCCAAATAGCAACTAAAAATTTGACTTATGTTTTGACTAGTAACTAAAAATCTGACTAAAGATGCTTAACTTGATCTTCTTTTAGGTTGTTAGTGTAATTAATCTTGGAAAATGTGGGCAAATCATGGAAGTCGGATCAAACTCTTAGATCACAGCCCAGTGCTACTAGGATTAAGGGAACTGTTCTCTTCAATTAAGAAAAACAGCACATTCAGTCCATTACATGTTACTGTTCTTATTTTCCTGGGAGATTAACAGAAATATAGCAGTTTAAAGAGGACAGAGGGGCAGAAAGTCCTGCCACTTCCTCTGGGATGCATAAGGAACAGGAGCACTATAGCCAAAGAGGTTAGTCCTATTTGAGATCACAAAGAATCTTACAAATCAAGAAAAGGTTTTTATAGATGCTGTTTTCTATCATTTCTCTGGTTTCTGGGCCACACTTCAGCAATTGAAATGCTGTCCACGATTCACTGATGAGCCAGCAAAACCCCTGAATGGTAATGAGAACCTTCCAGCAGAAAAAAGTCACAGCACAGGACTCCTGCTAATTTATCACTACGAGGCTAGCTTCCTTACACACAAGGGTGAAAGGACAATTTAAAATCGATTGCCTGCCAATTAAAAAATCTATTAATAATTATGGGTTTGCTTTTCAAGTTCTGTACTGCTCGTTTAATCTTAGTAACTTCTTCACTGCATAACTGGCTTTGGAAAACAGGGCTTGTCTACAAGGTGGCAGCAAATTTTGAAACCCACAGGCACCCCTCGTTCCTCAGCAAAAGGTCATGGCTACTTCATTAACTTCCAATAGTGCTTTTATTTTTTTCCCCCTGAAAGGAAGGCTGGAGCATTTTTTTGGGAAGACCTCCCCTTGAGTACTCAAAATCATATGGATAAATGTGTAGGTGATAAAAAAGAATATTTTTATTGATTTTTATTGATTTTTCAACAGAAGGTGTGACTCGGATTTTAATTATTTTTATGCATCATCAGTAACTGACTTCACATCCCGGAGCAAGCTTAAACACCTTGACAACGGAGGAAAAATCTGCTGCCCGTAAACAATAAACACAGACTTTAATGATATTAATAGATTTAAAAAACCAAACCAAACCTAAAACCAACCAACCAAAGAAAAAAAACCCCAACCACCAACAAAAAAATACCACCCCAAACCAACCAGCCAACCAACAATCAAACAAAACCACAAAACCCAAACCAAACCACAGTGTCAACCAAGCTGTTTTGGAGTCGAAGGAAAGTTTTCTTAGAAATGCTTCTTGTAGATGCTCATGTGTAAGATTCTTTTTCAGATTGGTGTGTCTGGTGTGGCTGGGTGGCAGCTCTTGGTTTCTATTTCTTGCTTGATATGGATATGATAAGTGATTAAAAGAGAGCCCCCTGAGGTCCTAGCATTCTGGGGCTGTTTGGAAACACATTCAACTTCATTCAACAACCTGCAGCTATTGACAGCAAGTGAGTCAGCTTGCTGAAGTGTACAGCAGGCGAATGGAATCAGGTGAGCGGATTCAGCACCTATAAATAAAGTCTGACTCATTCAGTTCCTCCTCGAGGAACGGTGGTCAGAACAAGGCACCAAGATAAGCTGACAAAAGAGGAAAAAGCCCCCTGCCTCTGAAAGGTCTTCCTTAATGCTCTTCACGTTCTCATCTGTTCCCTAAGAAGTTGTCTCCAGCTTGAGCAGGTACTTTAAGGTCTTTATTCAAGCACCTCGGCAGAGGGAACGAGCAACCAACCTCTGGTCAGTCCCGACATACCTGTTGAAAATCGTCACCTTTCTATTTCTGTATTCCCAGCCCCCGAGGACTGCAGGTAACTTTTTGTGTGTTAATACTATAAATATCTCCCAGATATTAAAGTTTGAGACCCCTGTTGTAAAGGGAAGCCTGAAGGCAATGCAAAACAGGCCGAAGAAAACCAGAACACTACCCCTACGAATTGCAGCTCTATTTCCTAGCACTGAGTGCCGGGAGCCCACCAGCGCTCGCTTCCCGGCTCTAATGCTTCATTGCTGACGCGCCGCGGTCTCCGTCTTGTGCGACCCCTGGCGGCCAAGGGCGAACCCTGGCGGCCGCCGGCACTGCCCGCAGCTGCCGGGGACGCGCCCAGCGACTGGCGGAGGGCGGGCAGGGCGGGGCGGTCTGGTGGAGGGCCCAGGAAACGGGCAGCGTTGATTGCTTCAGAGTAATCCGGGTTTAGGTTGAGGTAGCTGTCAGGCGACCGGGCATGGAGGCAGCTGCGGCAGAGTGCAGGGATGCGCATACAGATGCAGACAGTTGCACTGAAGTGTCAAGAGTGAAGATAAATGACATGCCTCTGCAAGATTAAGTCAAAAGTGGTGTGCAGTCTACTCTCAAAAAAACCTCACTTTTCTTCAATGGCTCTTTTCTTCTTCCTGCTCCACTTACCACCACCCCCTCACAGGGCTGCAGTTATGCCTTTTTAATGAGTTTTTAGATACTTATTGCTGTTTTGATGGAAGTGATGTACTTGCCAGGCCTACACATGGAGAAAGAACAAGGAGGCAAAAGTGTAGCTTATAAAAAACTGTAACTGAAAAAGAGAGAAATAAGAATATACTAGTGTAAATTTTCCTTTTCAGGATTTACAATGTAGTCACTGATGATTCCATCATCCTTTATCTGTAAAACTACTCTGCTGTGTGCCACAGCAGTAAACCTTGGGGCTTGTGACCAAATCAAGTCTAAAAAGCAATTAAACAACATAAGTGTCTTTTGAAGTGTCCGTAAACTTGTCAGCGTTCCCCTTTGCTATAAACATCGCAGGCTTTGGGGAGAACAGGGAAGAAAAACTGCCCAGGTGAAGTCTCTAGTCCTCTCTCACCCTGGGGAAGGAAAGAAGGAGCAGTGTGCAAGTGAGTCCTGCACCAGAGGATGAAGATCAATGAAGTGGTAGTGTCTAATGAGTTAGCCCTAGGAAATGTGAACCTCCCTTCTATCTTCTTTGCTGATGTACATGCTAGAGCTGGGGTAGTGACTGTACTACGAGGAATGTCAGCCCATCACTGAAACGGGAAATGGGCATTTTCATGTGGGAGCATGCTCTATGCGTTCCTAGGAAATAGTTTGTGGTGGTCCTTGCAGGTGTATGAAATGCAGCCGTGCCTGGGGGCAGGTGAAGCAGGAGCTAGGGAACCCTGTGCTCAGCACATGGAATTTACCAAGCATGGGAGCTGGGGCAGTGTTTTCTGAGAGGTGGTTGGCTTGTATTTCACTAGTCTATTCAGCATAATTTTATCTTCTTTCAGATCTGTGATGAAATGACATGTTGCCACTGACTAGAAAGGCCATTCAAACCCTAATGGAAAATCTACTGATAGGCCAATTAGACAGCCATTGACATGGAGGCATATGCTTAAATCATTACTTTGACAAGGGTTAGGTATATGCATTGATTTAGAGGAGAGGTAGGCCCTCTTGAAAATTACCATAATGCAAAGGATCGTTTTACATGTGTGATCTATTCAGTCATTTTGAGTTAGAGAATTTGTTATGCCACTTAATCCATCCTAATAGTCTGCAAGGCTAGTAAAGATGAAGCCATTTTTTTCAATAAACATCCTCAGTTATGCTCTACAGACCAACATTTTCTTTTTTATAAGAATCTAGGATTTGTGGTTCACATTTCTTTACTGAAAATTTATCTACTGAAGTAGCTTCACTAGCTGATGTTATTGTGCAGTATCTACCATCTCAAATTTGCCAGTAAACTGCCTCTTTATGCTCTTGCTAGGAGCAGTTAAATACTCCCAAGTGAACTGGACCTATTCAGAATGGGTCAGGCCTCTCATCACTGAGAGAATGCAGTCTACTCTGTACTCAGATTTCCTTTGGCAGGTGGGGGACTCTGGCCTGGGCTTGGTCCTCACAAGGACAGCTACCACTGTCTGATTTGTCTTTTCTGAACAATTGTAACCTGCTGCAGTTAAAAACATGTCAAAACTAACTAGAGTAGCCTGTCTCCTTAAAGCTGTCATTCTGGTTTTTAAGGAATTTTGGCTGGTATTTATTGTCGGTTTAGCTATCCATCTTGCCAGAAAATTGAGAGTCTTATTTGTAACAGATATCATCATGATTCTGTTCATCTGAGTGCAGAATCCTCTTTCTGTGCAAAAGACTACAGGCTCCACATTTTTAAATTTTTTGTTTGAAATTTTTGCAGCCACATGAGTTTTACACAGGCTAATTTGAAGCTAAACATGCCCTTCCCAAACAGTTGATAGTTTTCCATCCTTACTAATACCATTATTTGGCATGCAATAACCTATTTGGAAAACTTTCCATCTCTGTTCTCTTTCCCAGCTCCAGGTGTCCTTGACTAAGTAAAAAGTCTTTCTGGTAGTTTCCAACATCTTGTGAGTATAGCTTAGCTCTAGTGCATTGTTAGGTCTCTAAATAAGCAATGGAGCTTCTAATTTCTAATTAAGTTGCCTGTTTGGGGGATTCTTTTATGAATACCATGGCCTATAATTCCCACCTGCTGTTAATTTCTTGCCAGCTACTCATGCATTATATTGTCCTATTCCTCCTGCATAAACATCATCTTATATGAAATTCCTAACTACCAATACACTTATGCAAAACTTTTCCTTTCTCAAATTTGTTTTTTTTTTTTTTTTTTCTTTTTCCATGTAAATGGTACAAATTTAATTAGTGACACTGAGAGCTTTATTTAAATGCCTTGTCATTTAAGAGCTATAGCCCTCACCTGGGAAATAGGAAACAATAGCTGAAATCTGCTTAAGCCTGCCACAGGAGTGCTGAGCAGCTTCTCAGTGAGCTACTGGACAAAGTGGGAGAAGGGACAGTAGCACTACTATTGCCTTTTTCATCCTGGGTAGACACTGATTCATTAGATGTGCTCTAAAAACTGAGCAGATTTGCACTGTAGGAGAGAAAGATGTGCAAAGAGTGCATTTCTAAATCCTGGCAGGACCTTAGCTGTGAACTGGATGTTAACTAATCATCATTGCCAGGAGAGGGTAATTTTCTGCTGCAAAGATGTTTGCATGCTTCTGTTACATAGAAAATTAGCTGGAGTTTTTAAGATCTTAGTTCTGAGCACAGATGAAAGAAGTGGCAGTTAGCTGAATGTAAGGTGCTGGAACAAAACCCAAACCTGTATAACCTGGAACTCAGTCCAAAGGATTAGGAAGATAACCAAACAGGAAAAGGAACTCTCAGGATCTCTGTGCCACCTAAAGGTGACTAAGTGCCTTTTGTAAATCTACACCTTCATCTCCCTGAGCTGTACATATCCAAGTGTGGAGTTAGTAGTGTTTTCCTGATTTAAAAGAGGCATTATAAGGATCAAGTACTGTGAGTCATCTAGTGATGAGAACCAGATAATAGCATCTTTTAAAAATGTCATCCCTGTCCCCCCCATCCCCCCTGGGAAAATAATAGGAAAAATCCTATTGGGTTCAACAGGCAGAGGGTTTTTCTCAGGATTATTCTACCTGGACACTCCTGTTGTTCTTAACTCTGGCATTTCTCATTCAAAACTGGATCTGCAAAGTAGTGTGTTCCTTTCTGAGTCTGAAGGAGTCATCTTGCTTGCTTTGAAACAGGTAGGAAGGAAGAGGATGCTCCATAGGTCTGCAAGGGGTAGAGACTTTCCTGGCAGCAACAGGAAAAGGTGAAAAGGTGGTAATTGTAGAATTTCCAAGTGCCTTTGTTTAACCTCCTTCCTAGAAGCTGTCATTTTAGTCTTGGCAGCAAAAGTGCAAAGCACCCTGACACAGAATGTTGCCTGAATCAGTGTGGTGGGTTTTGACACAGTTTGCACCGCACTGTGTCACTGAGTGGGGACTGGGGCTCCCTGCAAAGCACGTGGGCTGTGGGGAAGTAGTGACGTTCATTGGCAGATCTTCTTATGTGTAGTGGTTTGAGTTGAGTTTAAGAGCTCAGATGGTAGCAAAACCTGAGAATTCCTCCCCCGCTTCCCTCCTTTTCCCTGATAAAGAAAAAGGAGAGAAAGAAAAAAAGGGGTAGGTGAAAAGAGATGAGGTAAATCTACCAAAAAATAATCTGGAGTCAGTTTGGAAGTAGGAGAAGTAATTTTTTTAACAGAATATATATATGGAGAGAACAATAACAGGGAGGATTTACAAGGGTAAGGAATAAGGATGAATAGGAAAATATACAAAACCAAATTTGGATGGCCTTATATCTCCCTCAATGTGTGTGGATTTCAGTCCTTTAGAGAAGCATGGATGCAGCAGGGAGATCAGGCCCAACCATGTGGCAGAACCAGGAGGCCAGAAGTGGCTGTTGGTCCTTTCACACAGGTGAGGCAGGAGCAAAGAGAGCAAATGGCTGCAGCGTATTCCTTTTTATAGGCTTGCTGGACAGGAAGGGGGAGTTGAATAGACCAACTTCGCCCCCTGGGACCCCTCCTCCTGGGAGGGGGACACCAAGTTTCTCTCTGTTCAGCTGGATCAGGTTTCTTTTGTCCCCTGGGGAAGCAGGGCTCTCACAGCCCTCCCCCAGGATGGCTGTAACCCAGCACATTATGGTTTTTTAAGCTTTCTGGTTTCCCTTTCACATTACAAATTTCTGAACTGAAACATACATACAATCCCTATCTATTGAGACATATGGCTTTGTGGAGTATATAATGTCTGACACCTTCAAGGAGAGCTGTAGGCTCTTGAGCACAATTCTCCAGTGCATGGTATAAAGAAAACTACTTTGGCAATACGTGCAATGGGAAGTTTTGAAACTGCCACTATAGAAAAATCTGAGCAAAGCTTGTCAGGAGACAATACGGGCTTTTTCCACTAGGTGGTGGAAACCCGCCACCATCCAGAGCTTTTGAAAACCGGGAAAAAGCCCACTAATTATGAAGGGCAGGCTGAATTAAGATAGAAAATAGCTGTAATAACAGCTTACCATGTATCGATTAAAATGAGTTCTCTGCCTGTCGAAGAGACAATCACGGAAAATTATTCTTAATGCTATCCCTGACACAAAGGCAAAAGTGTCAGTTAAGGAGGTTTTCTGATGTTTTAGTAAAGGAAATGAAAGGAAAATGTAACCTAAATGAATTCTCTCACCCTATGCAAAAGGACTGTCGTCTGCAATTTCAGACTACGGGAACTCGGGAAACAAATCTCTCATGCATTTATTTATCTCCAACTGCCAAAATACATTTTTAAAAAAATTAGTAATGTTAATTAGCTTCCTCCTGGATCTCCCACAGCCCAGGATTCGCTGCCAAGTAAGCATTGTTCCTGAAGGTATCCTCATGGTGGCAGCAAAACGATCGATTATTTAACAACAGATTTGAAAATGGCAGAGTTTTCTGTTGTGCTTGGCGCAGTTCATGGCTGGAACAGCAAAAACAAAGCACATGCTCCGGTGTTAATATCAGAAGGAACAAGGATTTACAAACCCCCTTGCTTCTTCTGATAGAGCACCAACAGACAATTGCTGCTGTCTTTATTCTACGCTTCTTTCTTCAAAGCTACTCCCAAGCCATACTTGACATATAATTCATGTTTTAAGATGAAAGCAGCTGTCTTGTACACTGTTTTCACAGATGTTGTGGACCTGCTCTTTTCACTGGGATTCATGGCTGTGATTTCAGTAACAATTCACACCACAGAAAGAAGTCATCAACACATTATTTTGAAAAAAAAAAAAATTAAGCAATGGAGAAAGGCTTTATCTAGATAGTGACTTTACCCCTCATTTATTGAACAGGTTTAGGCTGGATGTTAGGAAGAAGTTCTATACAGAGAGAGTGATTGCCCATTGGAATTGGCTACCCGGGAGGTGGTGGAGTCACCTTCATTGGAGGTGTTCAGGAGGAGACTTGATGGGGTGCTTGGTTGCATGGTTTAGTTATTTAGGTGGGTTGGATTGGTTGATGGGTTGAATGTGATGATCTTGAAGGTCTCTTCCAACCTGGTGTATTGTATTGTGTTGTATTGTATTGTAAATCTTATTGGTCTCTACAACTACCTGAAAAGAGGTTGTAGTGACTCTGGTGTTGGTCTCTTCTCCCAAGTAACTAACAACAGGACAGGAGGAAGTGGGTTTAAGCTGTGCCAGGGGAGGTTTAGATTGGGTATTAGGGAGAACATCTTTACTGAGAGTGGTGAAGGCATTGGAACAGGTAGCCCAGGGAGGTGGTGGAGTCGCCATCTGAGGAAGTGTTCAAGAAGCATGTACATCTGACAGTTTATTGGTCATGGTAGTTGGGTTATGATTGGACTCAATCTAAAACATCTTTTCCAACCTTAATGGTTATATGATTCTGTGAAATGGCTGAATTCCATGAAAGACTGGAATGAACTTTCAGTTAATGAGTTGCAGCTAATGAGTGCTCTTCTGGTCCTGCCAGTGAAGGTCGCAGCAACTCCTTCATGTCGTTGCCAGGGAATATGATCTTGCCATCTGTTTTTTCTCTTCAACTTGCCTCTCTGATCTCAGACTAGATGTTGCATGGGTACCTCGCCTATCTATGTAATAGCTTTGATACTTGCTCTTTCTGGGTGTAATCAGCAAACTTTCCTGTGCCATCTTCACAATTACTTGTCTCTGCACAGTTCTTCTTATCTACCTCTCTCCTTCCCTTCTAGAGCCAGACAGCAATTTCTGACACTGGTTATGCAGAGTGATGCTGCAAGCAGGGAAGCTGTGCAGAACTACATTGGCTTCATCCCTGGTAACTGTGTAGCCAGACAGTGCCAGTGCCAGATGCATATATTTTCATTTGAGCACTATTACTGACTGGATTCTCGGACTTAGCTGTGGCAGTATCAGTCTTATTTCTGCTGCTTCTACTACTTTGTCCAGTCATGGACTGGATTTCAATCAATCTTAGGTAAATGTTTTGACCAGTATACAGGAATTAGACCGTTTCTTTAAATTATAGCAACTGTTACATTTGTCCATTCTAAATCATCAAAGCATTTTTCTTTCTGCTTTCACAGTCTTCTATGTATGCATCACCTTCAGTTAAAATTTACCTGCAACATTGTTGTTGATAGGATAAATGGCAGCTGACAATTGTCAAATGACAAGCTTGCCTCTACATCCCTGTACTCAGAACAATAGAATGGGAATGCTCTGTGCCACCTACCATACTAATGGGTCATTTTACCTATGCTGTTAGATATCTGTACACAAGAAACAGCCACCGGGTAGTTATCCTTCTTCATCCCATAAACCTCATGCTATGCAACACAGAGAGATTTGTGAAGTTCCTAGTTGGCTAAAGAATTAAAAATATTTATAACAAATATTAGAAATAGTAAGCTTTCTTTATATATATGTGTATATATATATGTGTATATATATATATATATATATAAACACATACATGTATCTATCTATCTATCTACATGCATACATATACATGTGACCCCAGGTTTTTCTGTATGAGGGTCATTTTGTTGCCTTTAAGATGCTTAATGTATTACAAAATTAAGCTGTACTATACAGTTAATGTGGCCAGGCACTGTCAGGAGAGTTTTGAATATGAAATTCACAGCCAAGTGGAAAACAAAACGGAAAACTTGTTAGCACCTTTTTAGAGAATGACCATGAGCTCCAACTCTATCACTCTGGTGATAGTAACCAGAAGAAAGTCTTTCAATTTTACTTACTTACTTACTTTACTTACTTACAATGAAGGTGTAGTCACCTTCATTGGAGGTGTTCAGGAGGAGACTTGATGGGGTGCTTGGTGCCATGGTTCAGTTGTTTAGGTGGGTTGGATTGGTTGATGGGTTGGACGCGATGATCTTGAAGGTCTCTTCCAACCTGGTTTATTGTATTGTATTGTATTATATTATTAAGAAGCCTCTTCATCATCTGTTCTTTCTGTGGGTAAAGTGATTATGCCAGGAAACCTGGTTACACTTGCCTCCAGCCTCATTGCCAAAAAATAATGGAGCACACCATGGTTATTCTGAGACAAGTGTAAAATACTCTTCCATTAATTAGCCATTCATATACTTGAGTGAGTACTGAAGCTGATACATGTTTTCTGGGGGTGTTTTCAGATTAGTATTTTGGTTGCTGCTCAACTGAAATTTGACCAAACAACTATGCTGGCTACAGTCCAGATCAGAACTGGAATGCAGTGCTATAGCAATGAGAAAATGTCAAGTTAGCTAGCAATACTTGGATATACCCATAAATAGGTGACTTTTCTCCTATTGATTAAAAGTTTTGTTCTTTATCCTGGGTATTTTTTATGGACCACTGATAACGACAGCAAATAACATGGCAGTGGAAATGCTAATAAAGGAAGTGGTTATTCCTTTATTATTTGATTTCTGGAGTGTCATTCAAAAAGTTATGTTTTTTAAAGAACTGAAGACAACCTTTCTTATTTTTTTTTTGTCCTGCCTGAGTATAAGGAATAGAAGCTCTGCATTCCACAGATATGCTCTAATAAATTCCAAAAATCCATTATTCATTAAATGTTACACCTAATTTTAGGTCTCTCATTTTGCAATGTTATCATTCGCCCTCTAAAACATAGTATCACTTATATAAAGGTTATTTTAGAGGTTTCTGTTACACAGAAGCACATTAGCAATCCAAACTATTCTCTGTTCAGACTTCCAGCCGGGACAATAATATTAAAATGCAGAAGTTACAGTACTTCTCTTCAACTAACTTGTCTATTAACAGTCCTGGTGAAGTACTGCTTCATTTAGAAATGCTTCCTATCATAAAAATGGAATATATGAACACTAAATTTTCTTGGCTCAGCTGGCTTGGGTACACTTGTAGCAATGTCTGCATTAGATTGCAGTGCTCACCCAAAACAGTAAGTAGCACAGGGGCAAATCTGTGATGAATATTGTATTTGTAACAGTTAAATTTCTCTGAGGGCCCACACTAGGCCGTTTTAAGTCAGATTCTCACAGCTGTTTGAATTGGGCATTTGGTTGCAGAAGAGACAACCTTCTGTGTCTGTGACAGTAATTGCCATGATGTCATTGTAATCTCAGGGTTCAGGGCAAACTCAGTTCTGAGTAATGGCTTTATACTTATGGAGCTCACAGTTTCTTCTGTAAATCAGAGAGCATATGTGGAAACATTTGCACCCCTTATTACATAACTTCTCTTTAAAGCCTAATGTAGGCTTACTCATCACTTGTTAGACCACACCCACATGCTGCATCCAGTGTCAGTCCACCCAGTACAAGAACCCTCATAAAGTAGTGCAAGTTCAGCAGGCCACTAGGAGAGTCAGTGGCTGGAGCACCTGCCTGGAGCAAAGGGAAGTGGGCTCCTTTGGTATGGAGAAGAGATAGCTATGGGGATACCCATATGGCACCTTTGCCAGTACCTGTGGGGAAGGTATCAAGAAGACAAACTTTTCAAAGTATTGTATGGTAGAAGGGTGAGAGACAAGGAATACAAATTATGTCAGAGGGATTCTGGCTGGATATAAGGTACATTCCCTCCCATCGCCACCCCATGAAGACAGACTGCTTGGTAAGTTTCAACTATCTTCGCCTTGGAAATTGTCCACAAACAACTGGATAAATCCTTGAGTAACTTGGTCTGAGCTCACAGATGACTTTACTTTGAGCAGAAATTTGAACTATAGTCCTTCTGTGGCTTCTTCCAATCCAAGTTATTTAGGATTCTATTTATTCACATTTGTTGACATTATTAATTCTTATATATATAAGACAGGGTTTTAGTGAAGCAGTCTTTAGATTGATGCACCACTGAGAGGCAAAGTATATATTAGAGTGTGATAGTCACCCTGGCTGGCTGCTTCAGACCTGTGATTTTTGTAATATATACCACTGGGGCAAAAGAGAAATTTAATCTCTGTGCTATGAAATAGGGAAATGAGCAAAGAAACAGTAGACAGTGAAAAGGATACTTAATGGAGGAATAATTCTACTTTCTTAAATCTTACATTCCAAATGGTTACCTATGGTTGAAACAGAAAATTGTTACACCTATGAGAGTGTGTATGTGAGAGATAAAAGTATGAAATGGGTAAGTAGCAAATACTACTAATGATGATAATGATATAATTGTATTGTTTGTGTGTCTATGTGTTGTGAGAGGCTGGCTTAGTTAAGAGTGAGGGCATAAGTGGAATTACTAGATATGTGTCTGTGTAGAGTGTTTCAGTGCTTTGGGAACTGCAGAAATAACATTTAAAACAAGAAAAAAGGAATCTATTGTACTTTTACTTCTGGTTAAGGGAGGCAATGTTAGTGCATTGGCAGCTTCCATTCTAGCCTTTTCTAGTTTCTCAGCACCTGAAATTGCAACCTGAATATTCTTTTGCTGTAGTTTTTTTTATATTACACACAGACAGATGCTTGCACACAGGCATATGCAAATGTTCACATGCAAACTCTGAACCCACCACACATCTTAAACATATAAAAAGGAAAGCTCTTAGCCATCCAAAAAGTCTTTGATCTTACAGATACAGTTGCAAAAGTTACAAAAGCAGATTAAAAAATCCAGAGGAGTAAGCTGGTGCAAACATAATATTTAATGCACACTTTTAGAAAAAGTGGGCACATTTCATTTTTATTAAAAAATTGCTTCTATCCAATGGGGCAATTTTACACTAGTCTGAAAGATTGCTTGGTAAGCATGAGGCAAATTCCAAGTGTTAACGGTTATATCTGACACTGAATTTAATTCATAATGGGAAACTGCAGACTGCACCTGTTATAGGAACAATTTTCTTGTATTTCAAGGTTCAGAATGCCATAACTCTCATGCCAGGCTTCTTAAATTAATGACTACAAGAAATAATTTCACCTACTCTTGTACTGAAAATAGCTCCTCTTCCAATTTCTGTCAGCTTTCTTCCTACTGTGAAGCCAATTTGAATAACTAACCCATCCTCCCCGTAATGTAACAGCCCTCCTGGTCTTATCACCATGCAAAGGCAGATGAAACACCTGTACTTGCAAATAGTGAGGATGGCTTTAACCTGTTTAGAGGTAAGTCATTGGATTTTGGATTTTCTGGCTTATTCTATTAATTCTCAACCAATGCCAACAATAATCTGAAACCTTTTCATGTAGATTGCTATTGTGTAAGATCTGTCATGGAAAGACATTATGTAGCTACTGATATCAGTTGCTTAAATAGAGAGTGCAAGATTGCATCAAGCCTTCTGTAATTTTTAGTGGTGCTGAGAACATTTTATTTTCTAATTTCCTTACATCTGGGTTAGTTAAGACTTGTACTCATCTGAGTGCATTGCTTCCTTCAGGTAATGCTTTTCCCTAATGGATACAATGGAAGTTTTGTCATTAGCTTCAGAAATTTTTACCCAGTTGTGTCTAGATCTAGGTTCAGATATATCCATGGAGAATCTGGGAAACTTCCCCAGTGACCACAGCTGGATCTGTTCTTTCTGTGGCCCCTAGGAATGTTAGTTCTGCCTAAAATACTGTATTCCCTAAATCACACAGGAAAATATCAGTTGAGGCAGCATTCATAAAAAGACTTGATTAGGAATGAAGTTGGAGTTGGCTTGCCTATAGCCTATTAGCAATGCTCTAGGCTGCTCGTTTGTAAGTTCTTTTTGAGTCTTATATCTTGAGTCAGGAAATACTCATGGTATGCAGTATCCCGCTTGAACAAAAAACGATGGAGAGTGTTCCTTCGTGCAGATTACCTGTAACCCTGTGGAGACAGCACTCAGTTTTGTGTGGTCTTCAGACCTCATGAAGCCAAAGAAGTTAATCTGGATTTGTCTGCCCTGGTCTGTGTTCCCTGGGTGGGTACAGAGGTTGCAGTGGCAGGGTGAGTGATCTGGCCAGAATCATAGCTCCCCTGGTACTTAGCAGCAGCAGGGAGTAAAGCTTCTATGCTCGCCCCATAAACCTCTGGCTTCAGAGCTGCTGGGGGAAGGTCTGAATAGTATTCTGGATTACTGTCCTTGGCCACATTTACAGTGTCTAAAGATGCCCTATGCCATGAGGAATATTTAAAAAAGAATAATGTTAGCTGGAAAAGGAGAAACAAAATGGGTCTGACAGAAAAGGTGAAATGAAGAATGACTATTACTGGGACAAGCATGTGAAATGCAGGAACAGAGCAATTGCAGTCCAAATTGGTTTAAGCACTATCAGCTGTCATCTGGGATACCAGCATCATTCACTCTTCAGAGGAAAAGTGGGATAAGGAGGAGGTTTCATCATGTGAACAGACTTAAACTTTGCAGTACATTTTAAGTGTACCTGATTAAAAATATTTTGCAAAGGCTTCAAATCCTGGAAGGCCTCCAAGTCACTTTTGATGTGATTTTTGAAAAAGTTACAATAATAAAAAATATTTTGATCATATAAATAAAAGCATTCTTCAGATCTGAAGTTTGAACCTTTGCCCTTTCCCTGCTGTTTTGAAATTCAGAGACTGTAAAAAAAGTCTATGATAACGTTCAGTGCTGTGGAGAATATTTTAGCATCCTAAAACCTCACTTGGGAATGTAGTTTTAGGCTTCCAATTTATTGATATTTTGCCAGGCATTATTCCATAAAGATTTTTAAAGGTTTGGAATATCCACCATTCTATATAGAATCATAGAATCAGTCAGGGTTGGAAGGGACCACAAGGATCATCTAGTTCCAACCCCTGCCATGGGCAGGGACACCCTACACTAGATCAGGCTGGCCAGAGCCTCGTCCAGCCTGCTCTTAAACACCTCCAGGGACGCGGCATCAACCACCTCCCTGGATAACCCATTCCAGGGCTTCACCACTCTCATGGTGAAGAACTTCTTCCTCACATCTAGCCTGAATCTCCCCATTTCCAGCTTCATTCCGTTCCCCCTAGTCCTATCACTACCTGAGATCCTGAGAAGTCCCTCCCCAGCCTTCCTGTAGGCCCCCTTCAGATACTGGAAGGCCACAATGAGGTCACCTCGGAGCCTTCTCTTCTCCAGACTGAATATGAATGAGTTGTATATTGAAAGTCCTGAAAATGATAAGCAATACAGTTTTGTCTTTTTATTTTACTTTTATTTTTAATAGGGCAGGCAGAAACAGATCCTACTTTTTTCAAATCTACTTAAAAATTGTTGGTTTTGGTATTATGGGATTTTTATCCAAAATTGCATTATACTTTATTGACTACAAATGATAAAGTGTATTTATATCAGAGTAGGACATTGAGTCAGTCACAGTATGTGAACTGTTTCAGAAGAGAGAAAATGAATACATTTAAGGACAACTTCACTGCAGGTTATTGCTTTATAGTGTTTTTCCATCTCTGCCTTTTTATGTAGAAATAACTAAGGAGCTCAATCACTGTAAGCCTAGGAATGCCTTTTGAATTTTAAACAACACACAAATGAAAGTAGCTGATTCAGTTTTATATTTTTATAAGTTTTCTGCACCAACTATTTCTGAACTGGCAGTTTGAAGGGTCTGCAAGTGTCATGAATATCCAGCATTCTGACTAACCTTAGTCTGAATGCAAATGGTACACTTTAATGGAAATTTTTGTTATCACAGCCTGCTTCCTGACAAATGTCATAAGGAAACTCTCTCCTTTAAAACCAGAGGTGCTTCCTTTTGATGTACTCTGACTTCAGTGACAGTAAGATGGTAACTGTCCAAGTTGCAGTTGTTCTTCCTCAAATACTTCCACTGACTACAGCTTTGGACCTGGGCATTGTGTTTTTAGTGTCTATGGAAAGACTGGATTTGAAAAGAGGGACTGCAGCTGAAAGAGTTTGGTGTCTACTACTAAGCAATGGTGAGTTTGTTTTCACTCCAGAAAATTTGTGAAGGCCTTAATTATGTGTAATATAAAACAAGGTCTATTCTTCACTGCCCTGTATAAGCTGTAATCATTTGGCCAATGCAAAATGGGTGTTGATTGTTACCACTTAGAGTTATTATGGTTTTATGCTCACAGCATCCAGGTCACTTTAGGAAATGATGAAGTTGAAAGGGTAATGTAAGTAAAGAAAATATGTATGGTCTAGGGAGAAAGGAAGGTCCTAGAAACATCTTCATGTTACAACATGTATTTGAGGTTCAGTTTGCCATTCCTTTAGAGGAAAGCATCAGTTCAATCTCATTTGTGTTCATTTCAGCTAGATAAAGTTAATTTTGTTCTTAGTAGCTGGTATAGCTGTTCTTCAATAACACTGATAACGCATTGATGTTTTAGTTGTTGCTAAACAGCATTTGTAATAAGTCAAGGACTTTTTAGCTTCTTATACTATTCTGCCAACAGAGGCTGGGAGTGCACAAGAAGCTGGGAGGGGACACAGCAAGGGCAGCTGTCCCAAATTGACCAAAGAGCTGTTCCATACCATATCATGCAACACCTACTGCATAAACTAGGGTGGGGGAGTTGGCCATGGGGTATTGTAGCCTGGGGACGGGCTGGCTGTCAGTCAATGAGTAGTGAGCAATTCTATGGTGCTTCACTTGTTTAGTGTTTCTTCTCTTCATTTTCTGATTGGTTAAACTGTCATAACTCACAAGTTTTATGTTTTTTCCTCCCAGTTCTCTCCCTATCCCACTGTGGAAGAGAAATGACTGAATGGCTATGTGGTGCTTATTTGTCAGCTGGGGTTAGACAATGACACCACTTTTGTAAGCAAGGAGAATAGAATGCAACCTTTCATATTGTTTTCTACATTTTATTGGACGCCTAACCAGTAATCTTAGGACCTGATCCCTGGTTGTTTCCCAGTATCCCTTTATATTCCTTTATTAAAAGGATGGAAATATTCAGGAAAAATAGAAATCATATTCTTTTCTCGTAGAGGTCTGGAGTGGTTAATCACATTAAGAAATCCATTAGAATTCATGGCCATCTTAGCAGATGCATCAGCTGTCCCCCACACTTCTTGATCTGAATGAGAAAAATGTAAGTCTCTTTAGTAGCAAACAATGGTTATTATGCTGACATTTTTTTCTATTTGGAGTTACATTCTGTTTCTAGCAAAATCTTCCTGAGGCTGCAGAATTAGAAACCCTTTTTCCTACTTGTATGGAAACATAATTTTTTCTGTGTTTACATTTAATATATGCTAATTTTAATTAAAAAAACCCACACATTGGAATACTTGAGAAATTTTTAGTATTTTTTCCCTCTTACTTATTTTCATGCATTAAAAAAATAATAATAGTGTGGCTTTGAAGTATATTTATAAATCAGGCCAAAGATTCCTGTGTTTGTAGTCGAGAGAACAAAGCATAGTCACTAGTTTTTCTGTAATGAACAAATCTGCATAGGGTTAGAAGGAAACAGTTTTCAGTACAATCTCTCCCCTCTACTTTTTTATGGAAGAAAGAAAAGAAGTATGTGTGAGTATGTTTGGTTACTTGAATTATACTTTACAGATATTTAAAAATAATCTGATTACAGAATTAAATTAATATGCAATTTCCTCCTCCTTTCCTCTGAATGTCTGCCTATTCTGCCGAGAGAGGTCAAATTACACTTTACAAAAGAGTTCTAAATATTAGACAAGAATACAAGGACTATACCACTCAGCAAGTACTTAGAGCTAATAAGCATCAAGTGATGTCCAGGCCACATCTGAAGAATAGCAGTGGAGTTAGATTCCCCTCACCTCCACAGCTCCACAGATGGAGCTAAGCTCCATCAGCTTAGCCTGATGCAAACCTGAGAAGGTGCAGCAGATCAGAGTTGGATAGCACAGTACTGTAGCTTGAGTGTCCAGTGACTGTGACATGCATCTGGCATATAACTGAACACAGAAAACCAGAATCCTCTGGCAACATTATATTAAAGCAGCACTTCAGGAATCTTTCCTCTTTTGCTCCACCAGTTACACTATATGAGAAGTATCTACCATATTGGAAAGGATGCAGTTCAGTTGTAACAGCTCAGCTTCACAGGGTGATGTAATGAAGCAAAGCTGCATCCCCTCCTTGGCCAAATGAAGCAAAATTTCAGAAGTTCCTTTCTTTGCTGGCCTTTTTTGAATACTTACTCAGGGAGTTCACAAATGTATTTTGTTGGCCCCTGCTCAAGACAAAAGTTAAATGTCTCTTTGGCTGCTTTCACTGGCAGACTGTCCTTTAACTCGAGAACATGTAGGACAGTCTTCTACTATCTAAAGCTCTTTTTGAGTTTTATCTTTACCTGCCTTTGTCCTGGTTGCTTGTATTCTTTTGGACACTGATCCAAGGCAGCAGGGGAGGGCAGCAGTGGTGGCTTATGATTAGAGCTTTAGAACAAAACATGAGGAAAAGCTAGATGCTTCTGTTCCTCATCCAGAAGATGAGGATCCATACTCACATGAACAGTTCAGAAAGCAGAGTCAGAAAACAAAATTAGAATTCAATAGCTGCAGTTGCAGTCCCTGTAACTTTTCCTTTTTACCCCTCATATGGGATAACCACTGCCCTCTAAGAAGCAATTAAAAAGAAAGCATGTAATTAATGTTTAATATTTCCCGTTGCTAGTATTTTCATTTCCCCTTCACTGTTGGTGCCTTTGATAAAGATAACAAAATATTTTTGATGGTATTTGACAGTAAGCAGCCATCAGTATCAGAGCTGACAGATTACATGCAACTACTGAATTGCATATTGTGGCAGAGCTGTGTTAACGTTTTTAATTCTCAGTGTCTTTGCACTGCATCAAAATGAATTCAACATCTCTAAAGGGCAAATATATTCCCTTCCAGTATTGAAGGGAATTTTGGTCTGTGGACTTAAGTAATATTCTGACTGCGTCGCTCTATTGCCAAGCTTTTTAAGTGCTTTGCTACCTAACAGCCTCTGCAGTCTTGTGCCCTTATGCTTCCCATTCACCCCATCACAACACTAATAGCATTACAACCTGGAGGCCTAAGTATGTAAGGTAGGCAAGGCTTGCACGGAAAGGTGACATCTTTTACCAAAAGATCGGATACAGCCTGAATACTTGGGAGTGGCATGACTGAATCTAGAAAGGTCTGTGTTCTGATCTGAAGAAATGTAAACTGAGGAGGGTGACTTAACCTTTAAGAAAAACTGGACACCCATGAAACATGCTTTAAAGCAATGCCTTCCTACACTGTTAACCTACACAGAGGAGAGCTTAATTCTGGAACTATGAACACAAGTTCTCTTCATGGTATGGAGAAAAAGTCTATTCAGGTGTCCCACATCCCAGGAGGATGTTCAATCCACTTGTTTATTAAGCCTCATATTGACTTGGCCATTGTGGTTAAGAATGTTCACTGAGCTATGGCATGATAGCATTAGAAGAAATGCCTCCTCTCTGAGTCCCCTGTCAAAATTAAGAACACATCTCAACCCACCCAGAAATTGGCATTAGGTGTCCAGGAGACATTATTGTTGAAATCATTGTGCTTATAATCTTGTGCCTACTATGGCAACTTTACAGCAACATTGAGAAAAGAAGTCATCATGCATCCTCCTGGTCTTGAACCTTAACCATAAAGCAATGTTTCTGTTTTTAAATATCTCTTTGCAAAATATTGAACTAAATACTTAGAGAACAGTATTGTTCAAAGATTAATATGCTGCTGAGATTGTTTATGCATACTGTATCTTCTGTTGAGTAATGTTTTAGTGAGTCATATTGCAATTACATGTTTCCCCTTAGTTAGATGACAGTAATTAGCTATGCTACAGGAAATTGACTAAATGGAAAATTTTATGTAGGCTTCCTATGAATTTATAGAATATATCAAGGAAATGGTTTTTCCTATGCAGCCAAAAGATGCAAGTCTTCTCCTTCACCCCAATTTTACACTGTTTTAAATCTATTGACTTCATAAGAGTTGTGCTTGACTTACCCAAAAGTGGCTTCTGTCTCCAAATGAGAACAGAATCAGATTCCTGTATCAGAACTGGTAATGAGGCACCACATTGGTTTCTTTGCTCTTTAAAAAGAAGAGAGTAACACAGTTGCTTGTGACTCAGTGGAATAAAAAGAGTAGCAAACATAGAGTCTGATCTACCATCTCTACTTGAGATCCTGGGATTTCACTGGTTTAGTCCATTGAGGATTTTCTTGCACACTTACTTGTCCTAGGGTTTTAGGTATAGTTGTCAAAGTATTTTGCTTGCATCTTATTTTTATTTGTAGGCACAGACATACAAATACACGTATGTACAACTCCCAACACATCGTTGAAAAGACAAAAGAAAACATGCACATATGGTTCAGTACTGATAGAGCTGAAAAATGTATCCTAGTTTCCTGGTTTTGGAATACACAATCATTTAAAAAATCTTTTAAAATATAACACGCCATTTAATTTTTCAACTAAGGTCTAGTTGTTAGATTTGTGAATTCTACCTGTAAACTCTGTGTCTTTGCTATACCATTTTTAATGCAGCACAAAAGGAGTCTTAATAGATCCAGATGTAGTTATATTTTAGTCAGGAAGCAACTGATAGATTTATTTCTGATTCCTGAAAGCACTGAAACTCTGGTAAAAAAATAAGGGCTGCATGTTTGGTGAATCAATGTTGGCTCTTATTTGCTTCAAAAAAGGATTTCCTGTTCTATGAAAAAGAAACCTATTAATTATGGTGAAGAGTGAATACATAGCATAAACACTATCATGACCAGTATAATTAGAAAGGCTGAAAGGCTCAGTCTAAGAGCTAATTAAAATTTCTGCAAAGGAAGTTCAAAATGGAGCAATGGCAACAAGAAATATAGGGTAATGATTTGAGCATCAAGTCAAAACCGAAAGAATTCATGTTCTATTTCCGTGAATAATGCTATGGACCGGGGAGACTGGTGCAGAGAAAGCTAAAGTACATGGATATGGGCTCTCTTCACGTGTTAACTATGCTATCTTTTCCTCATTCCTGAGGCCTATCCATGATATATAATTTCAAGAAATTCCCATTGTTTTCTTTTTAAGCGTTTTTTAGAATGTGCTGTGGAAATGATACTCTGAATCCCTTCTAAGGGCTAGTTTAGTGTTGCCTCCGCTGCTGATCTGCTCCCATGCTTGTGTGTGTTTAGTACATGCATTCTCAAGTCACTGCTTTTTGTATTTTATCTAAGGTCGAAATTCTTACATTCAGTTTAAAAAGATATTGCTGGGGTTTGAAAAACATAGACTTATGCTAGTAACAATCTCATTGCAGCAACAGAAACTTGCCATCATCTCAATGGTAGAAAGGTCCCATGTGGGCAGAATAGTGCGGTTCCACTGTATGTGAACATTTTAAGATACTTTCATTTTATTTAAAGATAAGCATTGTTGTTCTTATTTTAAGAAAGACCTTCTGCTGTTGGTATTCTTCAAATGCAAAATCTGTCTCTGCTAAAGTAGAAGGTATTTTCTATATGATGTCCCTCAACAAGGATAGCAGTCCTTACAGCTTATTGTTTTCTGAGGAAGAAAGGACAGCATATAGATTATGGAGTGCAATCTTTTAAGATTTTCAGTGTTTTCTTGTGCAAACTGCTGAAAATAATGCAAACAAAGTTATCATTTTTATGATCTGCAGATGTGCTTTGAGCCTTGTTCAATGTACCTAACTTACTAATTGCATTCCTTCTGCAGTGCTTGTTATCTAAATGCATTTCTGTGTTCACTACAAGGCCGCAGGTTTTGATAAAGCTACCCCAAGTGTGAGCGCTTAAGTTCTAATCAGTCTTTAGCACTGTGTCTTTTTACTGTGTCTTATTACAGTTTGCCATACAAATATTTACAATGTTGCTGTTTTGTGTTCTGGAATAATTAGACTTGTTCAGTGAGAGAGCTCTAAATTCTGCCTGGGTAGAGGCATGAGAAATAGCCAGCCAGTATTCATAAATACATGTGCCAGACCTTATATGCAAAGACACACATAGTTTGCCTAGCATTTTGGTAATTTCTTACTGAGCCTCATAAATACATATATTTAAAGAGAATCTGTTTCTGTGTGCTGCTTACAATGATTTTCTGGGATACTTTTGTTTACATACACTGTTACCTGTGGGTCTGCCTGTATTTCAATAAATTTTGAGGCAGTAACAAAATCAAACTTTGTGCATTTAAATGAAGAGTGTCTAGGAGAAAACAACATTTTTTTTAAAAATTATGAAATTATGTTATTTATAGACTGCTCATGAAAGAGCATATAGAGCTCTAAATGTCTGGCTTGTTGGCTGCAAAGTGTGCATCTATTATTATGCTGTGCAGCCCAAGTATGATATTGCAGCTTGGCAAGGGATTAAATGATTTATGAGAAGAAAATGACTCAATGAAAGCAGACTTATAAACATAACCCCACTGCTGAAAACAATAGTGATACTGATCAGTGAATTTCAGCAGAAATTGTGAGTATACTGAAAAGATAAAGTGCTTTTTTTCTCCTGGGAGAATAGGTTTCTTAAAACAGCAGTGACTATTCCAACATGGAATAACAGGTGTAGAATTGCCTTGTTTAGATCTTGGCTTGGCCTGAGTGTTACCCATCTTGTATCACAGATTGTAATAATGGAAGGGAGAAATTACATGAGAGGAAAAAAACAAACCACTAAATGTCATCTGTTTGAACAAACAATGATTTTGGAATACTGTAATCAACACTGCTGGATAAATAGTGTTGTACCAAATTAAGGAGGATTAGTAGCAGTGCCAGTGAATATGACTATATGAAACTTTCAGGGTTAAGATACAACCTTTGTTTGCTGCAGTTTTACCAAACTTTCAATGCTGTGCTGAAAGTTTTCCTGCTGGCTGCCTGATTCGCACAGGATTTTCCCTTTCCCTGTTCCACCCCTTTTCTTTGAAGTTTCAGCTGTTTCTGAGAATGAGACAAAAGCAAAAGATGATGTTCTGCTAAGTTTAAAAAGAGTTTTGGCAACCTTTTCTCCTGACAAGGTCAGAAGTTTGAGTAAGGCTTGGAAATGGACAGGAAACAGTATTTGTGGCCAGAATGGTCTTACAAAGTGCAATGCCACTCCAGAGTCATAGAATTGTTTTGGCTGGAAAAGATCTTTAAGACTGAGTCCAACCATTATCTAATTCCACCAAGTCTAATGCTAAATCATATTTCTGAAAAGTCTGTTTGTACATGCCTAACAGAAACCTGCAGAGCCAAAATATGTCAGCAGAACAGTCTATGCAAATCTGTCTGATCAGAGCCCAGAAACACCTAAATTTTCCTTTGTTTCTTGTGTTCCAGAATTTCTGCTACTCCAGATTTTCTGTCTGAGAGGGCTGGGACCCATCTTCTGCCTAAAATCACACAAGTTACACAGACTAAGCATCAGTGGGCCTAATTTCTATGGGGGAGATGGGATTGCATGGTCCAAACTCAGCCCTCAAACCTGTCTGTACATTTTTATAGACAACTCCTGGCAGAAACAATCTCAGAAACCTAGTCCTCCTTATCGTGCTCCAGAACTGACTACCCACCAGGAAAGCACTCTAAAAAGTCAATGTAATGTTGCTCCACTGCTCTATATCCTGTCAGTAATGACAGACAGAGTGGGGAGGGAGAAGGAGATGACTCTCTACCTTCCCTTCCTGTCTTGCTGCTTATTCTCTGCAGCCCTGGTGCTGGGATTGTGGAGGAGGGTGTCAGTTCTGTGAGACAAGAAGAGAGTAATCAAGTGGCTTGAAGAGGCAGTATTTTTAGTCCATGAAAGTGTGATTGTGATGGACCAGGCAGGAACATAGAAAAGGAAAAGGCAGAAGTAGTAGTAGTCAAAAAAGGGCCAGGAGCCCCAGAGCTATAGTATCACATTTCCTCTTGATCACACACCTTCTGGTCTGACAGATTTTGAGCAGCTTTTATGTGAGGTCAAACTTCAGTAGGGCTGGAATGATCAAGGACGGTGAGAAAGGCTGGTGGAAGAACAAGAGGCTCCAGCATGTCTTAACTGTGCCATATATTCTCTCACTCTAAGAGGCAGAATAGAACCACAGAGCTTTTGGCATATGATTTAGTCGTGTCTGAATTTGTGGCAGTGCATGCTTTTCATGATATAGAGTGAGGAGCTGGTTAGAGGATACCTCTAGAGGCTAGTTTCTCTTCTGATGGGAAGCAGCAGTTCTGGGGACAGACAGAAGGAAAGAGAGGTCAGGAAAGAGCTGATGAGAAGGAGCCCAAGAGAGTAAAGGAGGTGCAGTGGGAGGCAGAAGAATAGCAAGAGGTCTACCAGGAGCTGTGCCAAAGCTAAAGGTCACATCACAGGGCAGACACAAAGGGACTGAAATTAAAGCAACTTGAATTCTACTTGTCAAAAGATTAGTTGTTTGACTTCTTGGATGCATGACAGCAAAACACTATTGTTCACTTGACATAACTTCTTATATGCAAAATATCCAGAGAGTGAAATCTCAGACTAACTGATGTCAATATCAGTTTTGACACTGACTCCATAACTTGTAAGGAACAGAGAAACATATAACCATGGAGAATAGTGTTTTGTGACTTATCTGACTAACGCCTGAGATTCAAGAATGAGCTGAAAGACTGAAACAATAGAAAAGTTGAGGTGGACATAATAAAAAAGTCAATAGAGGACCAGATGTATCTGAAACTAGATGGTGATTAAATGATAGAACTGTTGAGGTTATAAACTGAGTACAAGATTCTTGAGTAGTGTGATCACCTAGCCCAGATGTCTGAAGGCCAGCCAGCCAGACTGCCTTCTATTAAGCAACTCCATGCGCCAGATGCAGCTGACAACTGAGCCTATGATCAGTGATTGATGTATGGCATATAGGATCATGACTGTGAGAGGCTGTGGTGACATACCAAAGTTAATGTGGTATCATTCACTGGAACACACAGTGACGTAAATCATAGGAAAAGACATTTCCCAGATCTTGCCTTGTGCCATGGTTCCTTCTTCCTATGCTATGCTGCACCTAGTTGCAAGTGTAAATGAACATGCTTGTGGTATGTTGGGTGCATATTGTTTTTCACTCACCAAAAGAAAAATCTAAAAGTTTGATATCTTCCATGTACTATTACAACTGTTAGGTTTCCAACATCCAGTATTGGCAGGCCTCTGACTCTCTGAAGCAGCCTTCCACGCTAAGGAAATGAGGAAT
Source organism: Picus viridis (assembly GCA_033816785.1). NCBI lineage: Eukaryota > Metazoa > Chordata > Aves > Piciformes > Picidae > Picus > Picus viridis. Next base: position 39,951,957 of record CM066567.1, on the reverse strand, counting down.
CCCAAAGGATTCCATCATTGACTCCTCTGGATTTTACCACTTGCTTTACAAGAGTTTGTCAAAAATTTGAGTCCAAACTTTGAGTCTATGCTGACTTGTAAGAAAGATCTAGATTTATCAAAGCAGCAGTCCCTCCTCTAATAAGTTATGTGTTTTGTGGTGAGGTCTCCACTATTTTATTTCATTTATACATTCATTTGTTTATTCTGTCATTCATTTTACCACTGCAAAGACAGCACCTCCTGAGCAGTACAGACATTGGGTAATAATCTCTTTTATAAATATTTATAAAGTGTAAGTCCCCATTGCTGTTGACTTTTCTGTCCAATACCTCCTGGGACACTGGTGACCCCTCCTTTCTTTGCTGCTTTGGTTGCTGTAGGTTAGAGGTGGAAAACACCTTTTGTACTCCGTGGAATTGCAGAATTATCACACATTTCTTTCTGATTTAACATCAGTTACAAAATTGTGGCTGATTTCTTAGTATTTCAATCCTAATCCTGAAATTCTTGTAGAGAAGCAATGTGTGCCTGTGAGACAGACAGACAGAGACAGCATGTGTGTATAAGGAGAATTACTTAGCCCCAGTTGTGACACTCTGGTTTGCTTATAGGATATGGGCTGTGAAAGATAGAAGCCTGCAGCTTAGGCTGTTCTCCAGCTTCCAAGGACACTCTTCACTCCATGAGTATATGCATGACTTCAGTGTACCTAATGGCACTACACTAGGAAATTAAGGACTGGTGTGAGAATGATTCCAGAATCATGATTACCATGTGCCTCTTAGCTTGGTAAGAATTTATGTGTAATTATAGTCTGAATAAGCCTACCATTGTCCATCTAAGCATACTGGCAGAACAGTCTAGCTCTTCAGAGGAACCATGCAAGCACTGCGTGATGAATATTTCTGCAGTGGTACCCCCAGGCTCTCTGAGTGCTTGCTTTAGAGGTTATCTAGGAGCTGCTCCAAATCAGAGGATTGCCAAAAAAAGATAAAATGGAGATTTTACTGAGGAATTAAAAAAAAAAACAAAAAGCCCCCCACTAGAAGAGAGAATGTGGGATCACTCCTGCTCAACATTGTAACATTTAGCAAATGGGTTTACACGCAGCAAAGGACAATGTTGTTTATTTATTTTAATGACAAAGACATAAGACCAGGTGTACTATGATTTTTGGTTTTCTGGAACAGTGTGGCCAGCAGGAGCAGGGAGGTCATTCTGCCACTGTACACTGCACTGGTTAGGCCGCACCTTGAGTCCTGTGTCCAGTTCTGGGCCCCTCAGTTTAGGAAGGATGTTGTCTTGCTGGAGCGTGTCCAGAGAAGGGCAACAAAGTTGGTGAGGGGTTTGGAATGTAAGCCCTGTGAGGAAAGGCTGAGGGAGCTGGGGTTGCTTAGCCTGGAGAAGAGGAGGCTGAGGGGTGACCTTATTCATAGTATCATAGTATCAGTCAGGGTTGGAAGGGACCACAAGGATCATCTAGTTCCCACCCCCTGCCATGGGCTCTCTACAACTACCTGAAGGGAGGTTGTAGACAGGCAGAGGTTGTTCTCTTCTCCCAGAGCAAGAGGACACAGTCTCAGGCTGTGCCAGGGCAGGTTTAGGCTGGATGTTAGGAAAAAGTTCTATGCAGAGAGAGTGATTGCCCATTGGAATCGGCTGCCCGTGGAGGTGGTGGAGTCACCTTCATTGGAGGTGTTCAGGAAGAGGCTTGATGGGGTGCTTGGTTGCATGGTTTAGTTCTTTAGGTGGGTTGGATTGGTTGATGGGTTGGGCGTGATGATCTTGAAGGTCTCTTTCAACCTGGTGTATTGTATTATTTGGAAGTCAGACAAAAATTGGGACCACGATAAAGCAGAGAGTTGTTAAGCCCAGTGTTGTAGATTAAAAAATGCTTGGGAATTAGATAGCAGAATGCTGCCGCTGACTGAATATTTATTTTTCTTTTTGCGTGCCAGAATAAAAGAAGACAACTGTCTTCAAAGAAAGCAGCATCTTCTGTGATTTATGCCTCCAGGGATTTAAACTGCAAGGAGATCGTGGTTCCCATGTGGCCACACTGATCTTCTGTAGAGGCATCTGATTGGCTTTTTAACTTTTTCACAGCATCTCCTCCACAAGGGAAGACTTGTGCATTGTTCTTTTTACTTACATGGGTCTTTTTTGAAGTTTGTGTGCTTGCAGCACACAAGCAACCACATTCCGTGCAGTATGTTGGAATGGAAATTATTTCGCATGCCTGTACTTGCCAACACTGAATTGAGAATTACGGCTTCACTAACTCAACATATTTGTTTTGTGGCGTTTTGTTTGTATTCACATAACTTCTGATGGATGTGTTGGTCATTAAGAATGACCAACTCCTCTACTTCAAAATTATACTTGAACAGAAGGTGAGAGGGAGAGGAGAGGAGAGGCAACAAAGCTGGTGAGGGGTTTGGAACACAAGCCCTATGAGGAAAGGCTGAGGGAGCTGGGGTTGCTTAGCCTGGAGAAGAGGAGACTGAGGGGTGACCTTATTGCTCTCTACAACTACCTGAAGGGAGGTTGTAGCCAGGCAGAGGTTGGCCTCTTCTCCCAGGCAGCCAGCACCAGAACAAGAGGACACAGTCTCAGGCTGCGCCAGGGCAGGTTTAGGCTGGATGTTAGGAAGAAGTTCTACACGGAGAGAGTGATTGGCCATTGGAATCGGCTACCCGTGGAGGTGGTGGAGTCACCTTCACTGGAGGTGTTCAGGAGAAGACTTGATGGGGTGCTTGGCTGTATGGTCTAGTTGTTGGGTGGGTTGGATTGTTTGATGGGTTGGACGCGATGATCTTGAAGGTCTCTTCCAACCTGGTGTGTATTGTATTGTATTGTATTGTATTGTATTGTATTGATTATCAGAGGATCAGAGTTCTAAATGAAAATTTCCTCTCAGACCCTAAATATTTTCTGAGAAAGTCTTAAATATATTAAAGATCATCTTCCTTAGGTAGACATTAAACCTTCAATACATTTTCTGACTACTTAAATATCTTGCAAAGCAACTTTCAGATTGAGCCTTGTTAACCTAGGTGGCAATACAGATGACTATGAGCAGAGGTCCTCAAAATTTCAAGATGAAGGGTGATTTGAAGAGAAACAGTTCTATGATATCATGTCCTTGGGGAAATCATAGAAGAGAAATGTCATAAGGAAGAATGTTGTATAGGACAAGCAGCAACAGAACAAGAGGACACAGTCTCAAGCTGTGCAGGGGGAAGTTTAGGCTTAATCTTAGAAAGAAGTTCTTCACAGAAAGAGTGATTTCTCATTGGAATGAGCTGCCCAGGGAGGTGGTGGGGACAAAGTTCCTGGAGGTGTTTAAGAAAAGACTGGATGAGGCACTTAGTGCCATGGTCTAGTTGATTAGATAGGGTTGGGTGATTGGTTGGACTTGATGATCTTGGAGGCCTCTTCCAACCTGGTTGATTCTGTAATTCTGTGACTAAATATTTACATGTAGGTTGCACCTGGAAGCAAAGAATAATCAGTGTTCAGGACTGAGTGCCCTCATGAGCTTATGGTCAATCAAAGTTTGAAATTTTTCTTTAATGCATTGAGAAAATTGCAGTCTGAAATGATAGATAATCAAGCTCATAAAAAAAATAGACAAGTGGATCATTACACTTGATCTGAACATTGAATATTTAATGCTTTGGAATCTAATCTAGAAATAATCAGATCTGATCTGCATCTAATTAGATACCAATGCTTTGAAAAAATGAGAGATTTTTACAGTTTAACATTATGAAATTCCCACAGTTTGAGCTTTGGCTTATATTTTTCCCTTCTTAACACTCTTCAGAAGAAGAAATAATCATCAATGCTAGAAATTGGCCTTAAAGGAGAGAGGCATAGTGGGAAATAATTGTGATCCTGATGTTTCTTAATGACCATGTGACTGGAATGCAATGCCAACATGTGCTGTCTAATCAACAATTTTCTACATTTTCTCCTAGTTTCATCGGCTTATTGTGCAGAACTGTTTTCAGACTCTTGCCTGAAACAGTTATTCTTCTGTTTTCATTAAAGAATATAACTACCACTGCAAGTTGGTTGTTAATGTTTTCTTCATAAGGCGTTATATAATGTTATGCTAATATTGCTCTAAATCATTTTACTTGTTACCTGGTTTTGACCAAGACAGAGCTGGGAAACAGATGGATTCAGTTTAGTACTCTAGACTCAGGAAATGGTACAAGGTTTAGGAAACCTGCTGGAAGGCATGGAAAGTAATAGATCTGTCATCTGTGATTAAAGTTCAGATTTATGGAGAATTTTATATTGCATATTGCTGCTCTTACCTAAGCATGGCAGGTTTTATGGAGGATTTTTCTGTTTCTGCTGCTCAGTAAGATACAAGTATTTGTTTTGGAGGAGGACATTGGTGCCTGACTGTAACATTAGGTTCTGGTATGTGAAGCGTTTTTGCTATCTTGTCTTGAAAAGGAGAAAGGAGCAGATTGTTTTTTCCAAGAGTATACACCAAAAGTACTTCACAACACATAATGTCCTTTTATTTCCACATGCAGTGGGAGATATTGGCTTTGATCTAAAAAATTCCTGAGTCAGCCTTGGACTTTTTCTTGTGTGTTCTTATGCAACTATTGGAACAGCTGGGACAGTGAGTGTAACTGTAGTTAAACCACAAGAGCTGTCAGCTGAGTGCTTTCTGCAAAGGGCTTTCAAATTTAAAACTTGGTTCTTTACCTCATTAATAGAAGTCAGTTTAGTGGATCAGAATACCAACATCCAGTGACAATGAATGGTGGGGAGAATGGTCAATTAGTTCAGCACTAGTTTTTTGCTACTTGGTAAGGGGCTGAGGGATAAATATCTTCCCTATCCTTTTATGTGATTCAACTGTTATAAGGCAAAGGAGCCTAGAACTTAAAACCTCTTATGTCCTATAATTCCAAGAAAAGAAATGATGTTCAGAGCAGCTGTGTGAAAATGCAAGGTCTCTGTTCTGGTGGCTCTTGCAGCATTTCCAAGGTCTGTGTGGGTAATGGCAATCTAAAAGCAGCTGTGGTTTGTTTGTTTGTTTTTCCCCCCCCCAAGGAAAGTGAAGGAATTAAAGGTTTATTATGTATTGTTAGATGAGAGCATTTCCCCTGCCCTTGCATTTATAATTCATATAGAAAATAGGCTAGAGATCCTGTTCACCACACTCCAGACCAGACCTTTATAAATCAGTGGTATGTGCTATGCAAATCTATTTTGAAAGCTGACAAGGAAGCATATCAAATCGTGTTATGTAGGGGTGAAAGGTGTTTACTTTTTTTTAAAGCAAAAGTATATAATGCCCACTATTAGATTACAGAATGCTGTCTCTCTCAAAATTATGTAGGTACCATTTTCCAGTTTTTTTTTTCCAATTAACTGTCTACTCTCCCTCCTATGAATTGTAATTTTTAAAGTCCATTTTACCACAGAACCAGTATTCAGTCATTAAGATTTAATAGGAGAACATGCTGATCCATGGAAAGGAACACAAGGCCCATTATACTGTCTTTAAGGCAGCATATGAATTAGCTTATTGTTTTTCTGGTAGATTTTTGGCCTGATTATCTTGATTCTGATGGGTGAAGAAGAGGGAACATGTTGCACACAACCAAACACAGATGCCCAGAATTTAGCTGAGCTATAGAATCAGGTGTAGGACATAAAATATTTCATTTGCTAAGTAAAACATATTCTGTAATTTTTAGAATGATTTCATAATTTTAAGGAAAAAAAAAACACCTGCATAATAACTCTTGGGGTCATAAACTTTAATTAATGGGTTTTGTGGTAAAATTTTTTACAACCATATACAGCACAAACTCATAGATCAGAGAGAGGACTTAGGGGCTGGAAGTGAGGCTCAGGAATAATTTAGGCACCTAAGCACAACATTGTGTTTCTGGATGAGGATACATGCACCTGCGATTGCTGCATGCATGGGTGATCGGTACCACCCTGGCATCATGGCTCTGTGCATTGACTCCTGTCTCAGTCCAACCAGAACCCAGAAATTAAGCTCACTGCTGCCTCATTTCCTAAGAGGACTGGATTCTAGAAGGCTTTGTGTTAAAGCACTTTATGCACATGAAGGTGAGAATTACTGTATTCTGAAGCACAGGTGGTGTGTGCTTAGCAGCTGAGACCCATTCCATGCCTCCTTTCAAGCTGAGGCATGACAGCTGTTAATACTTTACATCTTGTCTCCAAAAGGACTGCAGTCACCTGCAGACTATTACATGTGGCTGTCTTCTACTTTGTTCATTGAAACCTTGGTGTCATCTAGGGAAGAACTCAAAGCTCTCTGAGTGATCAGTAATAGCTCTTAAGTTAAGGAACCTTATCCAAATAGATGATATTCCAACTCCTTTGTCTCTGCAGCCAGAATTCTTTGCTTGCATCTAATTATTACATAATATGAAATATAGAAAAGCTTTAACTGCAATAAGCACAGATACGAGCTCTTCCAAAATGGCTTTGCTAACCATCAGATACAAGGTTATGCTCATCTATCCAATCTCCTCCAGTTCTGATTGAATGCATTTGCTGCACATTTACACTGGTTAAAGAGGAAAGACAGATAGTGAAAAGAGCAGCTCCACCACTTCCCTAGATAGGCTTTGGCGTTCCTTCCCTCCTTCTGTAATAACCTGAAAAGTACCAGAATATTTTAATTAAATTTATACACTGTTATCAATTTAGAATTGTAACAATCAAAATTTTCTACTTTTTATATAAGATAATTGTTTTGTTTTGTTTTGTTTTAAGTAGTGATTCATCAACTATCAGCAATTTAGAACTGGAAAGATCAAAATTTTCTCCTCTTTTATATAAGGTAACTGATTATTTTTTTCCTCCTAAACTTCTGTTCTGCGGGGGAAAAAACCCAACTAATTCCTTCCTCTTACTTGGAAATTAAGATTGTGAGTATTCATTACGGTTAAGGTGCATCTTTGCTTAGATACTGGGAGCACTGATCACAGAATATTGCAAAAAGCATAAAACATTTAACTTGTCTGTTTGTTCTCTGTGGGAACAAAATGAATGGAGTGAAAAAAGGGTAATTCAAGAAACCTACCAATAGGGGTTTTTTTGGTATGCTGATCTTTAGTTCAGGTCTCAGAGTCTCTGTTAACCATGCTATAACTTTATTTATTTGTTATTTATTTTTAAACTTAATCGCATCTTCAGTCACAGGAATATAAACCAGAGTGTCATTACTGGCTGCCATTTTTGCTCCAAGGCAAATTGCTTCCATGTTTTACAGCAATTTGTTTCTGTGCTCTGAGGATCTGTATTACGATTTGAGGGAAGGTGAATCTGTCTTGGTGTCGGCAAAAGGTTTTTAATCCTGAAAGGTGGCTGCTGTACACAACTGCTCACTTTTTAGTAACTCTATTTGAACTACTTTTATGGGTAATTCTAGCACCTATGGATAAGAAAATTACAGCCAAAATGAAGGTTATTTTTCATACAATGGCATTTTGCTGAGATACACTTTAATGCATTCTACAGCCTAAATTTGAAAGGACACATATTTTTCCAATTCACAGTGTTATTCTGAACCTGGAGTTTTGAACTGGGTTGTTGCTAGTCTGGTAAGCTGAAGAAAATGTGACTTTCCTGTGCTCATGATTAGAGCCAGCATGGTTAGGTGCTGTGAATTGTAAGCTGTAGATGCTGGTCTCCTGTTCAAACAAGGCTTGGTGGAGAGTGCTATTTTAGAAAATAGAAGATGTGGTCTGAACCTCTTCACACTCAGAAGGGAATTTCATATTGGTCTCCCTCACACTATAGGCCTGCTTTTAGTATTAAACATATCTCACTGTAATAAAAGAGGAAAAAAATAAAAGGTGGTGGTGGTGGTGCAAAAAGCCCTACTCTGTTCTTGGTAATTCCATTTGTAAGTGCCAGCTCTTATGAAAATGCTTTTGCTTCTGCTTCCTATGTGATGAGCACTAGTTCAGGATCATAAACTCTGCAGTGGTAATAGGATCAGGGATTTGCTAATCTGCATTTAGTCTTTCCTGTTAGTATGCTTTTGCTTGCAGGGTGGTGTTACAGGGCAGATAAACTGCTGCAAAAAAATGGAGAGCTCTTTCCCCACCTCTGCTCCCCTTAATCCATGTGCTCCAGTTGTATCTTTTGTGTTGGCAATGGTGTGTATCTCGTCCTGCAGGGAAATGGTTCCAATTTTCTGTCAAGCCAGCTCCATGAACTTCTTTACCATGATGTAAATGGCAGCTTTCAGGCAAGTGTCAGACTTGACCACTCAATGGGGGAAGGGCAGTAGGATTGTCTCTTTTGGCATAAGATAGATGTTAGATGCCTTGGCTGTATTCCCAAACTGCTTTTCGTTCCTTTAAAAAATTGAATAAAGAGAATAATATTGAGATATTTATGATTAAGAAACTGTAACAACTCCAAATAAACTTCTGAATGTAGTCTATGTTCTTTAAATTATCCAGACATTTAAATCATGTGTTATGGGTTTAGGCAGGATGTCTTTAAGACCTAACCACAGAGTACAGATCTCCAAGGACCAGGGAGGTGCTAGGAGGTGGACACCAGAAAAAACATAATCTCTGTTATTTTCATTCCCATAATTCTGCATCTACTCCCATAAAAAAATGGGCATAATTTTACTTTCTGCATTTTTTGTTTCCCTTCTGCTGTTCTGTATGCCAGTGGCCTTATCTCTGGTTGTGCAGAGGAGGTTTGCAGCCTGGCTCTGGCCTTGGCCGAGCTAATCTTTACTTTGTCATTTGTGTCTGGGTAAGGAGTTGTGTGGGGGGGCATTGGATGCCTTGGGGGCTTTGAGGCTCAGGGTGATGAGGCCTGGTGGTGGGAAGGTGATGATCTAGTGAGGTTTTGGAAGAAGCCCAGACTGGAGAGCTGGGCTGAATTAAAAAAAAGTGTATTTTATATACTTTTGTACTGTGATATGTAGTCATGAATAATACTTCCATTTGAACTTCTAATTCTTTCCAATCTGGTGTGGAGCATTTTTTTAAACTCCTTTGATGAGGGTTAAAGAGCATCTGTCTGCTCTTGAAACGAAGACATCATGTTATGCATCTTCATGCTAAGATGGGCTCTTTTTTCCCCCAATTATTTAATAAAAGCCAGATTCCAGGGATCACAGAACCACATTTCTTACACCGAACAACTGCATTTTCCAAGGAATGAGGCCATGCTCATAAATGGTTTCAGCTTTTAAAACTGTTTTGTGAAGAAATGAAAATCCAGCTATGAAAAGCCTGGGATAAATGGCTGCTTAATTCACATGATTTAGAACGAGAGGACACAGTCTCAAGCTGCATCAGGGGAAGTTTAGGGTAGAAGTGAGGAGAAAGTTCTTCACAGAGAGTTGTTTGCTATTGGAATGGGCTGCCCAGGGAGGTGGTGGAGTCACCATCCCTGGAGGTGTTCAAGAGGGCACTGGATGTGGCACTTAGTGCCATGCTCTACTAGTCATGAGGTCTTGGGTGACAGGTTGGATTTGATGATCTTTGAGGTCTTTTCCAACCTTATTGATTCAATGTTTCTATGAGCTGGTTTCTTCCTAAGGAGGGCACCGTGGCCAACCAATCAACAAGTGTGTAACATCCTTTGTTTGACAATAGCCTTGTGCTCTTATTTCATTTTTCTTAAGACAGGGCAGTGTCAGTCTGAAACAGGCACAGAACACAGCGATGTTGATGTCTGTTCAGAATCAGAGCTTTATTCAAGCCAAATTTTAAACTCGACCAGAAGGCAGGAGTATTGATTTCCTCCAATACCACCTGATAGCAGTGACCAGCTGACACAGGACAGGACATAGGGAAATGAATTTGCTCTCACATTCTGCCTTATGCTGCCTTCCTGCCACTGCTGGTTATCTCCTATCTTAGATCTAGGATTACTCCCTCAGTGGTTACTTCTACCACTGTTCTCGGAGTGCCTCACCAAAAACTACATGTGTCGGCCGCAAGACTGAATGTGATGAGAAAATGACTGTATTTCCAAAGGCAACATCACAATAATGTCTTTTTTACATCAAATATAAATTTTAGAATTATTAAATGGATATTTTTAAAGCCTGGAGCATTTATGATATTTTCAATTACACAAGTAAATAATTGATGTGTCTGATTTAAAGTCCAAAATGGACTGCATTTTATCACTTTATTTCGATATTACAGTAGTAATGATGCATTCATGAAACACAAGTATTAAAACAAAAAAGGGGAAAAAAAATAACAGGTAAAGAAGAAGGTTTGACAGTTTTTGCTTCTGCTTCACCTAACAAGAGATAGACAGATAAGAAGCAGTTAAGACAGTCTGTTCCTACCTATTTCTGGATGCTTTGCAGGCTGCTCCTACCCATCTGCTTCAGTGAGGGCAGTGGCTACCATGGTGACACCACGCCTTGTGGGTATTTTACCAGGAGTGCAGGCTGTGGTGTTTTGCTGCCTCTGGCTCCTCACTTAGAGGAGGTGTGTAAAGTAGACATGCTTGGATATAATGGCTACACAGGAAAAAGAGTAAAAGTAGTTTTTGTTAGGATAAACCAAACTTAAGTAAGACAAACTGCAAAAACTATTTTGTCATTCTGATCACTTAGCTGTAGCCTTGCAAAAATGGAATCACCACAAAGAGGCTTTGAATGAACTCAGTAAAGCAACAGAAGTTTCATCTATCCCTAAGGTACTTCTGTAGTGGGGTTTATGGTGTGTGTATTGCATAATAGCTTGCTCTTTTGTGGAAGAAGAATATCCAAGATTTAGTGAGCTGCTACATTTTTGATCAGAGAGCATACCAGAAGAGGGTTTTTTAATATTTGTTGTCATGTTTCAGTTTTTTTTACTAGTCTTTTATTATACTATATTTGGCCTACAGTGATTGACAGCTGCATCTTAGAATATAGCTACAATACTGCAAAATTAGATCAGTGAGTATGACAAACAATGCTGCACTTAGAGTCTCAGATCAGACAGAGCTACAAGTCTGAGAGCTCTTAAAAATACCTTGCATTTACAATGTTTGGGTTGCTCACCACTTTCTGAGGTTGAATCTTTTCAGTGAGTGATGGTTTTCCTACTTGTCAATACAAGTATCAATAACATAACACTACACATGTGGAAATAGATTCCTGCTTATGTTTTAGTTTCCAGAATTTATCTGTGATGCATTTACAGTTATTGATTAAACACACTTAAAATGGTAGTTTTGCACTGGCTTTGCAGTTCTGCAATCTTATTAACACTTTTTTCCATTTTATACCCTCCAAGGGAGTAAATTGATTTATATGAGCTTGCTGTTAATATTATAACTCCTTGTCTAGCCCCTTGGGTTCTAATGTTTTTTAAACACAATACAATTATGGGAAACATTACATTGGAATGACAGCATAAATCATCCCCATAGGAGTCTGAGCAGGCTGGGGAGTAAGCGTATAGAGCCCTGCTGAGGTAAATAAGAAGAGTAATTTGAAATAAATAAAAAACAATGGTGCTAATGTGGATGTTTCAAGAACATAATTAAGTTTGTAATGACAGTGTTTACTTGGTATAATGATATTGGATGTGGTGTAATGCTGCTGCTTAAATCATAACCTTATAGCTCATGATCTATCTCTTTTTCTTCAAAAATCTAAAAATGATAGTAATGGCAACAATGTTTGGTAAAACTAGGTAAAGGAGAATATGAAAGATGAGGTATGTTGTATATTTTGGTTTGCTAAGTTATCCCAGATGTCCAGAAGGTGCAATGGAGAAAGAGAAGACAGTGCTCACCTTTTCACAAAGGTATCAGTAGCCAGATGGGTGGCCGAGCACAACCATATATCAGTAAAATAATTCCATCGTAACACCAGCTCTTCTCCTTTCCAAAGACTTGGAGTTTGATGATTGTACATTCTACTTTCTGCTCTCTTATTTTGTGACTGTGAAGGTGTAACTGCATTTTTCTGGTTCTCTTGTTTTATTTCTGTCTGTCTGCTTTTTCGGTGTGAACTGTAAACTTCGGTGGTAAGAATGATGTGCATTTTCACTGTGTGTCTACTGCATGTCTCTAATGCAGTAGACCAAGTATTTATTTAGCCAAGCGGGTGGCTGGGGGTCACAACTCATTAAAACCCCACAGGTTATAAATTTGGCTCAACTGTACCTAGTTCTTTACTTCTGGATTTTACTTTGCAGTAAGCCAAATCACCATGAGTCTAGGAATTCTTTACTGAAATTTGAACTCAGTGGCCATTTGCTCCAAGTGTATATAATGCCATCTTGTTGGAGATACAGTATGCCTGGTATGGGTGCCAGTGCAAACTGGCCATCTTCTGTTCTAGTATGTACAAGTTCTGCAGTGGGCTGTCCTATCAGCATTGCAGGTAAGCTGGTACCAGTACTGCAGAAGGCAGCATGACTAATGCCTGTCACTTGTGGTTCATTCATTTTCTGTCCCCTTCCAAGAGTACCTGCAGCTTGCTTCAAAGGGAAAAGTAGTTCATCCAGTTTTGGTCCAGATCTCTGGTCTAGGAATTTGATCCTGTTGGCCTACTTTAGCCAAGCGTAAAAGTGTCATTAACTAAGAGACAGTCACTTCCTACAAACTTCACAAGAACAGGCTGTTGGAATTGAAGGGACCCTAAGGTGACAATATAAGTATAACCTGTATTAGGCATGAAAGCGTTGGCAGAAGTGAAAGACAGGAGTAGTTAACAGAAGTTGCACCTAGAGTTTGGGTCTTACACCCTATAAACTCTCTCTTTCAGCTGACACTTCATTTTTGTGTGGATTTCCTGCTGCCCAACAAGCTATGGTTGCACCATTTCCTGCATTTATAATATAATTCCTCAATTTGGGACTTTGTATTATAAGGATTAAATTCACTTAGCAAACTTAATATGCTTCAGTTAAAAAGTCAGCCGGTTAGAGGAGATGAGTTAACTGGCAACCAGAAGTGGTAGTGGGAGAACATGACAGGAATGGGACCTTGCTTCTTGGAGGTAGCAAGCTGTCATTTGGAATATTTTGTAGAACTTGGTGTTTGAGTGAGGAAATGCCACCTGAAATGACTCTGTTAGACAGTATCTGGTAGAACTTTGGAGCAGTCAGATGCTTAGATATAATGACTGCTCAGAAAAAAGAGTAGAAGTAGTTTTTCACTAAAGGAAATGTAAGGTTTTTAGAACAGGACTTTCAGATACTATCAATATTGTTGTAATAATGTTGTTGCAAAAATATGCCAGTATTGCATACTCATCTGTAGTAAATGCTCTGATTACATTGTGAAAAACATCTAGTTGTAAGAAAAATGTTTACAGTTCTTTATTTGTTGCTTTCTCTCACTTATTCTGCATTGGTAACAGGAAATTGGGAGGAAGCAACAACTGATGCGAATAAGGCTGTCTGGTTGGATCCAGCAAACCCTACCTGGTCGTGGTACAAACTCTGTGTTCTAACATTTAACTTATCTTAGTGCATGGGTGTATTCATTTAGCTGTTACTGATTTCATAGACATTATTAATCTAGTCTGCTGTATTTGTTATAAGAGAACACTACTTTGACTAGCTTTTAAATAGTGACACTGTAATAAACATCTTTTTCTAGAACATTTCACTATACATATTTTGAAGTGGGGGAAAGGATACTTTAAGAAATATTCACAGATTTAAACGCTTATCTCCTATTTTTTTGTGTAAATGGAAGAATTTTGTCTTACATATATCAACATGGTTATGTGGTGTAGATCTGTCAAGGCCACCTTTGAACTATTGAGCTTGGGTACTGGGAAAAATCATGAAAATCCAGTTTAGCACAGGCTCAGGAGAACAGCATATTTTTGCAGCACCAGCTTATACTGAAAGTAATTCTATAGAATTCACTCCAACTTAACATCTGTTCCAGGGAATATATAATTAATGTTATAACTCTGATCTTTTGCAGTTGGGCTTTAACACATACATCTGGAGTGCTTCAAGTTAATTTGCTTGAGAGATTGCAATTTTCATATGCTGCTTATTACAGTATAGGATTATTTTGGAAGTACTCTGGTAATTAATGTGCAATTAGTAAATAGACACTTCTCATGCTCTGTGAAAGCACAGAAAATTTGGAAAGAATCCTTCATTATTTCATAGAACAGATGTAGCATAGTGAGCAAGTATCCTGCCTTTCCAATATGCTTTGCCAGTAGTCTGACAGCAAAAGAGGAAGAAATGTAAGGTCTGCTTAGCACCCGTAGACATTTAGTGGGACTGTTGTGACTAAAAGGGCCAGTATAGAATGAGGATCCCTTGAATAAGGCTGTAAGATTTGCTCAGGCAACTAGGTAGTTCTCTCAGGTCAAGTATTCTTGATCACCACTGACATCAAGTGCATTAAAACTGGCCAGGTGGATGCCTACTTCTTAATCCATTAATGAATCAGGAGTGATGGTTTATGGAATATGGCATGTGTAACTTTCCCACACACTCAAGCTTACTCAAAGAATCATCACTTTGTTATTATGTATTTACTTCCATCTGCTGAAATTCTAGTTAAAATGTAAGTTCTTTTGCCATTATCAGGCCTTTCCCCTGTCCAAGAAAACCTGATGTAGAAAAGTTTGATGTGGAGCACATCGGTAGTCTTAACATGGTATATTTCTCTGGTATGTGAGAACTCATTTGATTGTATAGAGCCCCTGATTTCCATTTTATTTCCCTGTGGCCATGGGATTGTACATCTAGAACCATGTACAGGATTTACTTGCCCCAGGGTCTGTATGTAGATAGCTCTCATGCAGAACTTTACAGCACCATTTTTCTCCAGTGCAGATCCCATGGGTAATAAAGGGTTGGGAATATATATGTGGTGAGACAAAGATGTGACTTAGGTGCCACACACTATTTTCAAACATTTTTTTAAGCTGATAAGTCACCCTTTGTTTGTACAGATGTTCCTTTGTGGTGGGAACTACTCCTACACAGAATTCAAAGAGCCAGAATATGTCAATATGCTAGCATCTTGCTGGATGCAGAAGGGATTGTGCTGAGTAGACCTCTGTCAAAGCCCAAGGGTTATACACACTCATGTGCCATATTACTTTTGTGGGGTAAACACCTCTCAAAAAAGAATAATCTGCGTGTCATCCCCCTTGTGATAGTCTTTTGAATTAGATGAGATGAATAAACTAATTAATAGTAAGTAGTTTATTAGAAAAGCAGTAATTTAACCTACTTAGTGGATGAGGGAAGGTTGTGGATGTAGTTTGCCTGGACTTTATTGAATCCTTTGACACTGTCTCACAGCATCCTTCCAGAGGAACTGGCTGCTCATGGCTTGGATGGGTATACAATTCACTATGTTAAAAAACGTCTGGATGGCTGGAGCAGTGAATGGAGTTAAACCCAGTTGGGAGCTGGTCACAAATGAGATTCCCCAGGGCTCAGTAGTGGGGCCAGTTCTCTTCAGTATCTTTATCAATTGTCTAGATGAGGGGATCGAGTGCATTCCCAGTAAGTTTGCAGATGACACCAAGATGCATGGGAGTGTTGATCTGCTTGAGGGTAGGAAGGCTCTACACAGTGATCTGGCAGGTTGGATCAATGGGCCAAGCTCAGTTGTTTGAGGTTCAACAAGGTGAAGCACTGGATCCTGCATTTCAGTCGCAACAATCCCCTATAATGCTACAGGCTTGTGGAAGAGTGGCTGGAAAGCTGCCAAGCAGAGAAAGACCTGGGGGTGTTGGTTGACACCTGGTTGAATATAAGCCAGCAGTGTACTCAGGTGGTCCAAATCTGATTTGAATTCTAAGAGGTGAAAATGCATGCTATAATTGGGAACTAAATTTAATAACCCTGTCTTTGATGACATGATGAAAACTATTTGTTTTAATTATAAAAGCTTTAATTTGAGTTTACCACCTGTGAGTTGATGTAATGAACTTTTCAACCAATATGGTTCTACTGAGATGTGCATTGGCTTGATCTTCTAGTTTGCATGTTAAGGAATTTATGATTAGAAATGAACAAAAGAAAGAGATGGATGAAAAAAGCCTAAATTGCTGGCCTGCTAATAGCCTGCTGCTTTTTCAATGTGGCTTCACTCTCTATTTTAGTAATTACAGTTAGACCATTAGATAAACAAATGTAGTGAGTCGTGAAATAAGGCTCTGAGCATCTTGGGTTCTTGCAATTGATCAGAAGAGGTTGTTCAGTTTTTGAGAGGCTAAGCCCTGATTCGGAGAAGGGCTTTTATGTATCTGGATAAAATGCATTATTTCTTTGACAACAGGCACACTTTTCAGCTAAAACATGCTTAACCAGTACCTTTAGATGAAACTTCATTGAGGGAATAATTGTTAATACTCCAATAACTTCACTGCCATGACAAAAGACCATAAATGAGGTTGAAACAGGGAACAGTGACTAGTTCTGATCACCCAGAGGAACAGTGCTATGAAAAAGAGCTGGGCCAGGATGTTACACTAGTAAGGGCTGAAGATCAGTTAGTCTTTTGCTTATGCCAGAGTGATAAAAAGTCATGTGATAAAGCTAGGTAAAAATACTGATCTTTTGTGCCTTGAGAACAGTCTTGGAAGTTGTTCTGTTTGACTGTTCTTTTCAGGCTTCCCATGACTGAGAATTTCTGTTCAGGAATTGAGTGTTTACAATAAAACTGCATCTACCACTATGCTGGTATTAAATGTAGTCATATCTCACTGGAATTGAAATTGTAGCACTTGTTTATTTGGCACAGAATTAGGTAAACCCATTTTTAGTTTGTTTGGTTTTTGGTTTTTTTTTTTTTTGAATGCATAGACACATTGAGGCTGGACTAGCCTTTATGTGTATTTGACAGTGGCTTTACATAAGTAAAATTGCTTTTTAGTAAAACAGTCATTTGGCAGAGACTTTGTCCTGAAGGGAAGCTCTCTACCTCAGCCATTACCCTTCATTGTTCAGAGTTGTTCTAGGTCTGAATTTTGACCATCAGAGTAACATGTCGCAGCAGTTCCTTATACATAACACATAATCTGCTGAGGCAATGTATATGAATTTAGCCTCTCAGTCTGACAAATTTGATGGATAACTATTCCTCAGTTGTTTGCTCTTACCTCCATCCTAACATTTTGTGTATGGGGGATGAATTTGATACTGATTTCTATCTGATACATGATATGTAGTTGCTACAGTTACCATTTTATTTAGAAACTTTGTCAAGGTTTTGAACAATTAAAATAAAGCTAAATTAGGAATGAATATTTTGTTGCTGAGCACAGGAGAAGAATAACCTCCCTTTGTCCTGCTGGCCACACTGTTCCTGATACAGGCCAGGATGCCATTGGCCTTCTTGGTCACCTGGGCACACTGCTGGCTCATGTTCAGCATACTATCTACCAGCACCCCCAGGTCCCTTTCTGCCTGGCTGCTCTCTGGTCACTCTGACCCCAGCCTATAGTGCTGCATGGGGTTGTTGTGGCCAAAGTGTAGAACCCTGCACTTAGCTTTATTAAATCTCATCCCGTTGGCCTCTGCCCACTCATCCAGCCTGTCAAGGTCACTCTGCAGGGCCCTCCTACCCTCCAACAGATTGACATCTGCCCCTAACTTGGTGTCATCTGCAAACTTACTGATGGTAGACTCAATCCCCTTGTCCAAATCATCAGTAAAGATATTGAACAGGATCAGGCTCAGCACTGATGCCTGGGGCACACCACTAGTGACTGGCTGCCAGCTGGATGTGGCACCATTCACCACCACTCTCTAGGCCCGGCCCTCCGTCCAGTTCTTGACCCATTCAGAATGAATCTGTCCAAGCCACAAGCTGCCAGCTTTGCCAGGAGTTTGTTGTGGCAGATGGTGTCAAAGGCTTTGCTGAAGTCGAGGTAGACTACATCCACAGCCTTCCCCACATTCACTAGGTGGGTAACCTGAATCTCCTAGTCCCTTTCAACTGAGATTCAGATTGCCCAAATACCTTTTGTACCTTGTGTCTTATTGTTAGAAGGTCTAGTCTCAGACAGGTTGATTGACCGTTCTCTGGTGTTGGCTAGATGTGGAGGTAAAGGAAATTAAATATTTTCATTCCTCTACTTTGGTTTACAAAGTTTCAGTGCCTCAGGATGGCTGCTAGACTAAGTCTAGAGACATTCTGACCTGGCAGGCAGTTATGCACATCCTCTGTGAGATCTCTTGTGTTTTAATAGCGGACAGCAAACCAACTGAATTCTGTCTAGATGGCTCATTCAATCTAAATATGTTAGTCAGCTCACATCACTTCTTGCCTGGCATGCATTGACATCGGTGCAAACCTCATCAGTCCCAACAGCTTTCAAATGGAATCTTAGTTCTGTGTCTTAGTAGAACTGAGAGGGAGTCTCTCAAAGGTGTTGACCCTGTTTTCTGAAGATGATGCTCATGCAGTTTTCCATTGGACAACCATGGGACTCAAGGACCCAGTTCTGGGATTCTCACTTATTTTTCAGCTGTAACAAGAATTAATTTACTCATTGGTCTCAACTGCCTGTTTTTTTACAAGTAGTGGGTTAAGACAAGACACAAGAGGGAAAAATATGCCATGCCACATTAAACATACAGCACATCAAAGGCATTTTCATTAATATTCAGCTTCAGAGCCAGTCTGTGTTGCCAGACAAGATGTATTATTTGTGATTTTCCTGGTATTACTTTAGTAGTTCTGTTGTAGCTGCTTCAGATGCATTTTTAGAAATACACAGCAATAGGCCATTCAGAATGATTTAGTTATTAAGTGTGGAAACGTGTCTACAAGGGCCTTGTCTTTCCTACTTGACTTGAATCAGTTTATGATCTGCTATGTACCTTGAGGTTTTTGTGATACTGTAGATTTTTATATTGAAAATTACTAGGTAATAACACTGTTATCAGTCATAGCAAGTGGACTAGGAATAGTTTTTGCTTCCTGTGTAGGTGGGAGCAAGGAACTGTGATTGCATAAGTAAACCTTGGAACTAATTGGATAGTTGCTAAAAGTTATTAGCAGCGAAACAGTTTAAAATATCAGTGTTGAAACTGTCATCTCTCAATGTAATTTGAGGCATTTGAAAATTTACAGTGGCACTAATGTGTGAATTCATGTGTTCATACATAGCTCATGAAAGCCACAGAAGTTAGTTTGTTGGGTTTTGGTTTTGTGTGGGTTGTTTTGTTTCATTTTGTTCCAAATTAAGGAAATGCAATCATGTGTCAACTCCATGGCATATTCCATATCCATGGAACCCTCTCTATGCAGCAAACAGATTTCACGCAGCTGAGATTACATACTTGATATACTTGATATTTCCAATTAGGAAGTTATGGTACTTGCATGAAAGCCTAATTTGGTGATAGTTTCAGAGCTGGTATAAAGAAGACATGAAGTAATGAAGTCATCCATTAAAAAAGTGCTAACACATTTCTAATACCTCTGTGAGACTGCAAAAGTATGTTTTTTTCCACATTAGCTTTCTGCAGTCATTAACTTCTTTATGAAAACTGATTAAGCAAGAAAATGCTGTTGCAAAATTTGCTGTTCTGTCACAGCAACTTTTCAAAAAAGATCTCTTAAAGAAATAATTCCTGATCCAAAATGTACAATTGCTTTGAAGAAACTAAAAGAAAACGAGAGGCAAGTAGTGCCAGAAAGCAATTTATAAATGCATGGATTAGTGCTGTTTGTGAATGTCCATATTTTCAACTTGTTGGATGTCTAATCAGGACCTTAATTTTGAATTACCTCATCCCCTTTTGAGGAGATCCTGTAAGCAAAGAGGTTAATTAAAGTGAATGTTTAGAGTAAAGGACTGTAACATTTGGCATAAACAGATGGAATTCACAGAAACATCTTTTACATTGAACAAGTTAATTTATCAATGAAGTTTAAGGCAAGTATTGCTTAATTTTAAAAGACGTGTGAACATCTGTGATGTGCAGGAACTGCTTCTAAAAAAGTCACTCAAATATTTTAACACTGATGTATTCTGCAGCAGTTCCTCAAAGATCACCTGCACAGAAGTTAATCTGATCCACTGTACATGCAGGTATATTTTAGAAACGTATGTCACAGGCCTATGGCTTATCAGGGAGAGAACACCTGAGAAAAGTATTTTGTCCCAGCTATCTAATAAAGAAGATGAGATAAACAGAGTACCAGGGTGTTTTTCAGTTGGTGACAATTAATGGCTTTTTAAAAATAAGAAGGAAATGTAAAGAGAATGAATGTGTGCTCTCAAAGACTTATTCATGAATGAATATAACATTAGAACATTTGTTAATACCTGTGGTGGGTTTGAGGCAGATCCTCCCTTGCCTCCCACCGGGGCAGAAAAAATGAGACTCAAACAAATGGGTTGCAGAAGTGATGGAAAGTTTAAATGGGAAAGCAGTGAGTGTTTTACAGAAAGGTTACAATCACAGTGACAAAAGAGATCCCAAAGCATACGCAGAAGCCTCCCAGCACTCCCCTCTCCCCACCTGCGGGTACGCCCAAAACCCCCAGGGCTCTTTCTTCCCCCCTCCACTGTTAGGCTTATCTCAGCTGGCCAGATCTGAGATTGCCCTTCCCCCTTCTCCTCCTGGCATTAGGCCTAGCCAGGCCCAAGAGGCCTCGAGATAACTCCCCTTCCATTACCAGATAGGGAGCATCTCCCACGGTAGCGGTGAGGGAAGAAAGAGAAAGTGTGAGACTTTGCTGATGGATTTATAGGGAGCAGGACATTATGAGAATGAAGTATGCAGCTTCCTGTGTTCACCCACTGGGCTGGACACCCAGGGCACCAGAGGTGTGTCTTGTGTGGTAGCAGCAGAAGGCACCCAGCCTAAACTACCACAATACTGAGTAAGATTAATTTCTGTTTTCTTATATTGGCACTTTTTTGAAGAAGACAGACTAAATTCTTTTTAAAGAATGGATTAGGCTGTAGTAAAAGGGAAAAGGAAAACTTGTCTAAAGAACAGCAAGGAACTGAATCCTCACAATACCAAGAAATGTTTTCAATGGCTTTGCTTTTACCCAGACACCTATTGTTGCTAAGTGTACCTCACACAATTATGGAAATCAGCTTCTCAGGTGGACAGGCAACAGTTTGTTGGCTGGACAGTCATTTATTCCACAGTCATCTCTCTTTTGTAAGAATTATTGAAGTGTGTGTTTTTAGTACACAATCTCCCATATTTTGCCTTTTTCTGTCTAGAATCAGTGAATTATTTAGAATACTATGAAGTGTTTTATATATGTAGATGACTCATGCCTACTAATTTCCTTGCCCTAAAGAATTTTCCAAATGTCCTGATTTTTGTTCCACGTTGGCCATGAAACAGAACAATATATGGTAAAAGTATGAACTTAGAGTGAAAAGAGACATCTTGGATCACTGAATCATGATCCTTGCAATGGCAAGTGTTCATGGTGTGTACTCTTTGCAGGCCTCAAAATGTAGATTTTAAATTACTAAAGAATAGATTCCTTTCTTTGAAGATAGAACTAATTCTTTTTTCTCTAGAGAGCACCCCCTCACTACTTTAAGTTAAGCTATTTCTACCCTGTATGGGCAGATCTCTTTGTTTTTATTGCAGCTATGTTGCCCACTGTTTAGACCCATTACTGTGTAAAATTACACTCTTCTAGAGTTTCTGGTTTCTTGTTTTTATTGAGAAGCATTTCTTGTTCTTTCTGCAAGGATAAACAAATTTAGGACTACATGCTGGTGTTTGCTTTTGATATAGAATCAGAAATACTGTTTGGAAGAGAGCTTTGTAAGTCATCTAGTTCAGCCTCCCACTTCTAGCAAGAATGTTGCTGAATCTCCATCAGAGCTGAGCCTTGAAAATCTCCAGGGCTGGAGTTTCCATGGCACTTCTGGGTAACCTGTTCCAAGGTTCAGTATCTTCCTGGTGAATAAGTTTTTCCCAATGCCCACTATGAACTTCAGCTTGAGGACAGTGTCTGGAAAGTTTGACACCCTTTCTGTTAGATCTTGCAGGTTGGAGTTAGCTGTTCTCAGCCTCCATTTCCTCCTTTTCAAACTAAAGAGGGCTTTTCGCCCTCTACCTTTTGTTCTTGGCCACATCATCTGCCTCAAGAGGCCTCTCTTGTTCTTTCTTCAGTTATTTTAAATTTCTGCTCACACTTGGTGGTACAAAACTAAGTCTGTAATTCCAAACGCGCCTCATGAATGCCAAGTAGAAAGAGATGTGGTAGCTTCCTGCAATTTGCTGCCCTTAATCCTCCTGCTGTGTGTGTTATTTACTTTATATGAGGGCACTCTGTTGTCTTAGATGCAATTTTTCAGCAGGATTACTCTTCAGCCAGTCGGTTACTAGTCTGTTTCATCCAAATATCTAGTTGAAATGAAAGCACCCTTTTTCAGAACACAGTTTTTCATTCAACATCTGTATCACTTCAGAGTTAGTCTGGTGTGATACTTAGTGGCAAATAACTTTCTAATAAGTGCTTACAAACAAAATATTCAGCTAGAGTTTGTCACTTTCTTACAATTGTTTTATTGCTGAAGGAGTTTCACTAGCAGAAATGGTCTAATGTAGGAATGAACAAGACTTATGATTTAAGTGTAACCTTGTTTTCTTCGATTTTTGGAACCACTAGGTTTGAATTAGGCTGTGGTCTAGTTTTATAGCAGATACTATGGGTCCTAAAAGAAATTTTGAAGAGGGCGTAACTAACTCAAGGTGACCTAGAATTGTTAATAGTGACAGATGTTCTCATATCTCCAAAGAGATTCTATATAAATCAAGAACATCTACATTCAGATTTGCAAATTAAATCTCTTTCATTTCACATGGGTTAGACTACTTGATAAGGAAGAGGGGAGAATAATATTAACCTTCTCTTTTTTTGATAAGTACCGATGTTGATTGAATGATGCCTTTATTGCTATGAAATGCTGCTTGCCAGCTGGTAGGATACTATGCCTGAGACTTTGCCTTAATGCTCTTTCACAGCATGGTTACAGCTTTATAAAACAATCACAGCTCTATAAAACAATCACAAACTCACAGAGGCAAAACCACAGCTGTTTAAGCCCATAACATAAGTGGTTTACAAGAAGCAGCATAATCAGTAGTATTAAGTATTTTGTCAATTATATTAGCAGCAGAAAAATAGAAAATGATGCCTATTCGACAAGAGTCTTTTAAATATATTTGCATAATGCTTGTCTTTTCATACTATAGAAAGCAACAAGACATCATAAAAGAGATATATCCATTATTCATGAATTTAAATAATCTGCCTTGCATGTGGAAAATAAGACTGAGCTAGATTTTGTATTGGCACAGTGGTGTGGTTTTTTGTTTGTTTTGCTTTGTTTTTTAATACAGGCTCTCGCTGTTTTTAAACTAATCCTGTTTCTTCAGAGGTTGATTCATTGTATCATCCTGCAGTTAGTAAATTAAATATTTTCGTATTAACTTCAGTGTAACTGACACCTAATATGACTCAGAGTAAACAACTGGGAAGTTGTTTACTCTCTGGCTGAGAGTAAACAACTTGGAAAGAATTATCCTCTGGCACCTGTGGGGCTGATTAAACGTAAACATCAGTCATGGCAATTCAGGTTTGTTGTAGTGCCTGTGGCTTCTCCAGATGTCTCTGTACTTCAAGCATGGATGTTAACTATAAGCATGGATATTGCTTACCAGATCTATGTTGATTTCAAAAGACAAAAAGTAATTAGTAAAGAAGTAATACTTTCTATTGCTCCATCTTGTTTTTAGACAAGAATAGGACATCAAGGCATGAAGCAGGCTACTCTGTACCTGTTTGCCCAAGTACACATGGAACAACAATAATGCAAAAAATAATACCTGAAAATTTGGTTGGCTTTAAAGACTTGAATCTCTATGCTTTTTTTCACCTCTCCTGGATTTGTTCCAGGTACTCTTTCTGTGGGCTTCATATGCATGTCCTGAAGATAAACTCTTTCTATTGAAAAATTGTAATGAAGCAACGCTGTTGTTTAGTACAAGAGCTTTGTAGCTGCGGTGTGCAGCTCCAAAATGGATGTGGGGTTCTGCTGCATCAGTTCTACAGCTCTATCATTTCCTCCCACAGCCACTTCATTGAAGTGTTAGAGCATCTCTCACTCTTTATTTAATTATTTTCTTTCAAATTCCTAAAATGTAGTCTGACCAAGCTCCCTTTGTATTTCTCACTCTACAATGTCATATTCTTTAAAGATAACAGTGTATTTTGTAGAGAATGGCTTGTCTAATCATAGTGTTACTGTAGCTGTGGTTGCCTGAGGATGTAAGGGCTATGAGGATGATTAAGGGAACAAAATATGTCTTTTAGAAGGAAAGGCTGAGAGACCTGGAGCTGTTTAGCCTGGAGAAAAGAATAATACAATACAATACAATACACCAGGTTGGAAGAGACCTTCAAGATCATCGCGTCCAACCCATCAAACAATCCAACCCACCCAACAACTAGACCATACAGCCAAGCACCCCATCAAGTCTTCTCCTGAACACCTCCTGTGAAGGTGACTCCACCACCTCCACGGGTAGCCGATTCCAATGGGCAATCACTCTCTCCGTGTAGAACTTCTTCCTAACATCCAGCCTAAACCTGCCCTGGCGCAGCCTGAGACTGTGTCCTCTTGTTCTGGTGCTGGATGCCTGGGAGAAGAGGCCAACCTCTGCCTGGCTACAACCTCCCTTCAGGTAGTTGTAGAGAGCAATAAGGTCACCCCTCAGTCTCCTCTTCTCCAGGCTAAGCAACCCCAGCTCCCTC
This sequence comes from Picus viridis, assembly GCA_033816785.1. Lineage (NCBI taxonomy): Eukaryota > Metazoa > Chordata > Aves > Piciformes > Picidae > Picus > Picus viridis. The sequence continues at coordinate 39,927,190 of CM066567.1, read as the reverse complement.
AGCCTTTCCTCATAGGGCTTGTGTTCCAAACCCCTCACCAGCTTTGTTGCCCTTCTCTGGACACGTTCCAGCAAGTCAACATCCTTCCTAAACTGAGGGGCCCAGAACTGGACACAGTACTCAAGGTGCGGCCTAACCAGTGCAGTGTACAGGGGCACAATGACCTCCCTGCTCCTGCTGGCCACACTGTTCCTGATGCAAGCCAGGATGCCATTGGCCTTCTTGGCTGCCTGGGCACACTGCAGGCTCATGTTCAGCCTACAATCAACCAGTACCCCCAGGTCCCTCTCTGCCTGGCCACTCTCCAGCCACTCTGACCCCAGCCTGTAGCACTGCCTGGGGTTGTTGTGGCCAATGTGCAGAATCCGGCACTTGGATGTGTTAAATCTCATGCCATTGGACTCTGCCCATCTGTCCAGCCTGTCGAGGTCCCTCTGCAAAGCCTCTCTGCCCTCCAGCAAATCAACTGCTGCCCCCAGCTTGGTGTCATCTGCAAATTTACTGATGATGGACTCAATGCCCTCATCCAGATCATCAATAAAGATGTTGAAGAGAAGACTGAGAGGGGATCTAATCAGTGTTTGCAAATACTTTAAGGGTGTCAAGATGATGGGACCAGTCTTTTTCTCTGGTGCCCAGTGATAGGACCAGGGGAAATGGACATAAACTGGTACACAGGAAATTCTACCTCAACGTGATGAAAACTTCCTTACTGTGAGGGTGATGGATCCCTGGAACAGGCTGCCCATAAAGATTATTCTTGGAGGAACATACATGTCCAGTGATACATACAAAATGTTGAAATGCACTCGTATTTCCTCTCTTCACCTCTATTATTTCTAACACTGTTTGCATTATTATCTGTCACAACACACTGAACTGTGGTTATAATCTCAAGACTGTTTCATTGGTGAGAAGCAGTTAGTCTGGAAGTCAGCACACTGTATCTTTCTGCATGTATTACCTTGCGTTTGCTAAGGCTTAATGTTGTCTACTTGAAATGCAGACTTTGAGTTAATCTCTTAGGTCCTGTGGACCTCCTCTTCTTGATGATCTGCACTGGCATGAGATTTCATTCTGCATATCTTCATTTAGATAAAAGGAAGGCTGTGGCTTTTATTTTACAGTAGTTTTACTGGTGAAGATCACAGAATCTCTATGGTTGGGAAGGACCTTTAATAAGATCATCAAGTCCAATAAGCATTTTAGAATCTAAATTTTGCAGTTTGGGACAGAAGACACATAGTGGAGATGCCCAAATGCTGTGATAGTTTGTCTTGGATTCGTGTGTGAACTTCAAGACTTTGGAACTGCTGACATATTCAGACTTTTTTTTAAAAGCAATGGACTGAATTTTGTGGCCTGTAGTTAGAAATGGAATCAAAGTGATGTGGAGTGATAAAAGTTCTCCTGCAGTCTTTTGGCACCATGTAGAATTGCAATTGCAAGCGTTGCTTTTGTTGAGTTTAGCAGAGATCTGGCTGTCTGGTGCAGCTGTTTAGAATGATTTTGTATGCATGTGAAAGTTTAGACAGTTGCGCTTTCCAGAGCAGCCAGCCGAGTTGTAGTGGAGAAGCTGCATATTGAAGATAGAAAGAGTCTAAGAAATGCAGCATGTGTCTTCAAGAGGTATATTATATTTTGCATCTGGTTGGTATTCAGTTTGGTGGCATTCACAGAAATTATCCCTGCTAAGGATTGACTTAAACTGCATTGCAGCCCTTGCTGTCAAGGCTTATCTAATCATCAGAATGTCAGTACCAGTATGTACTCATTAGTGAAGAAGCCAAAACCACTACAGTGCAAATTTATCATCACTGTAACTTTCTCTAAATATAGTGTAGTGGTTTTTTTTTCAGTGGTGGTGTTGTATTTGTTTGCTTTTATTTCTTTATTTTAGTAAAGTATCCAAAAAAATGCTGTGTTTGTCTCAGGTCACTACGAAATATTTGGCAACAGGCTTTGTCTAATAGATTTTTGAAACAATTTTGTCCTATACTGCTTGCATGCTTTGATCATAAATACAATAGACTGGGGGAATGTGTTCTTTTCAATTACCTTTCTTTTACATTTAAGGCATTGCTGCCTAAATCCTCTTTCTTCTTTGGGAACTAATACCATATGATTGATTAAGGTCTGTATTAAAATACTTCTATTTAAAAAATATTCCTTGAGACTGGGATAAATACTTTTTTTTTTTTTTTATTTATTTATTCTCTGTGTGCAGTTTTTCTGTGTTTATTTGGGGAACACTTTTGTTCAGGGAGTTTGAATCCGTGCCTCTCCTTGTTTTTTGTAGGATGGGAAATCTATTACATTCTCACTTATTTAAGGGGAAAGCCTAATAAGTCCATTGGTTCTTCTTTTTCTTTCTCTATGGCAGTGATGTTTTGGTAGACAACAGAGACTATGTCTAACTGCTGCTGAAGCCACAAAATTCTTTCTCTTCAGATCTCAATGAAGACTGAGTCAGGTTCTGTGAGAATGGATGATAGCTTTTAGGTCAAATGTACCAGTACGCTGCTGTGTGATGAAGATATACCTCAGTGCTCTGTTCTGCCCATTCCTTGAATGGGGGCACTGCTGTAATGCATTATAATCCAGTATTACAGTCACAGTCTCCAGAGACAATACAACTACAATTAAACAACCTAATCAAAACAGAGAATTTCTGTGAATGCTGAGATGTCAGCAAATGTGTGTTCCCGTTAAATAGAATGCCTATATTTCTAGAGGCATTTTCTGTTTGATGTTTTGTTTTAAAACACTTAGCATTTGGAAAGTGAAACTCTGCTTTCATATTACTGATTCCAAACTGAACCGAATGCCCCAAGCTTTCTTCAAGTCTCAGGTCTCGTTCCTGGAGCAGGAAGATTTGTTTCACCAGGTTATTCCCTGGCTGTGACCGAAGGCAATGTGACTGTAACTTGTGTGAAGGCTTCAGCCGAGGACCTCCAGTGTAGTATTTGCAAGGTACTTCACATCTTAACTCGCACCTCTGGTAAAAGTTTGAGAGAAACGTCCGAGGTGCTAGAGAGCTGACTGCAGTCGGCAACCTCTGGGAGGTGCTAATGCTTTACAAGATCCCCAGCCTGTGCGTGGTGGGGCCTGTCTTCCTGAGGAGGCACCAAATGCTATTTGTTTTTAATGAACCTAGGGAAGCTGAGGAGGAGCAGCCTTGAAAAAAATGGTGTCGTGAAAGCATTATATTCCTTATATTCAAAGCGTTAAGATGCGGTATTTACTCATTTAAGGTCAATTCTCTGTGTGGCACTGCTGGAGTATTTAGAATTCCTGCTTATTGAAAAATAACGCCAGTGTTATAAAATCTTTGTAAATTTCCCTTTTCAGTTGAGTGTGAAAGACTTCAGCCAGAAAGACAAAATATTATTTCTGCATTTAACAGTCCCTTTGACAACACACCAATCTATGAAGATACTAAAAAGAAAACCATTTCAGTCACTTATTTTTACCCAAGCCTAGTTGCACAACCCTTGTTTTAACTGGCATAATTATCACCACTATGCAATACAATCTGGAAATGATCTTCTCTTCCTTCAGAAGACAAATAGTGTAAAGAAAACAGATTTACCAAAGCCATATCAAAATGTGTCTTCATATTTTTTTGTCAACCTTTCACATGCTTAGTGGTTATTTAAGCTTCCTAAAAAGAACATTATTGTAGCACCAGAATATTTGATTTTAATTTTCTCAGTGTAAATAATTCAGATAATTACTGTGGCTACCTTATTGCCTACTTTGGATCCCACAGGGACCGTTGCTCTTTGCAGGTCTTGAGGATCAGTGACCTCTTTGTGTGCTTTCCCTGCTGGTACCCTGGAGAACTCTTACTGCCTTAGCTCCAGGTGGAATAGCTTCTGAAGTTATGCTTAGATGTATCTCACCTCTGCATTAAAAAGCTCCTTCTGTCTTTTAGGCACAGAGTAGAAAACAGTTTTGTTTATGTGGCAATCCTATTAAAAAAAAAAAAAAAAAAGGAAGGAAAGTTAAATGGAATTTTGTTGTGGTTCCCTTTTTCACACTTTTGTGAATACTGCAAGCAAATCAGCAGACCTATTGTCTCACCTCAGTCCCTTTCAGCTATTTAGATTCTTTTTAAAGCGTCCATAAAGGTTTATAGTAAAAGGACTTAAACTTAGTATTATTTTTAAGCTTTGGTCTTTACTACAACTAGTTGTAGCATCACTGCAGAGGTCCCAGATGACTGGAAGCTGGCCAATGTGATGCCCATACACAAGAAGGGCCAGTTGGATAAGCCAGGGAATTACAGACCTGTCAGCCTGACGTCAGTGCCAGGCAAGATTATGGAACAGGTCATCTTGAGTGCGATCACACAGCACTTACAGGATGGCCAAGGATCAGGCCTAGCCAGCATGGATTTAGGAAGGGCAGGTCCTGCCTGACCAACCTGATCTCCTTCTATGATCAGGTGACCCGCCTGGTGGATGTGGGGAAGGCTGTGGATGTGGTCTACCTGGACCTCAGCAAGGCCTTTGACACCGTCCCCCACAGCAAACTCCTGGCCAAGCTGTCAGCTTGTGGCTTGGACAGCATCACTCTGTGCTGGGTTAGGAACTGGCTGAAGGGCTGAGCCCAGAGAGTGGTGAATGGTGCCACATCCAGCTGGCGGCCAGTCACTAGTGGTGTCCCTCAGGGATCAGTGCTGGTCCCCATCCTGTTCAATATCTTTATTGATGGTCTGGATGAGGGGATTGAGTCCATCATCAGTAAGTTTGCAGACAACACCAAGTAGGGGGCAGGTGTTGATCTGTTAGAGGGTAGGAGAGCTCTACAGAGGGACCCTGGCAGGCTGGACAGATGGGCAGAGTCCAATGGCATGAGATTTAACACATCTAGGTGCCCGGTTCTACCCATTGGCCACAGCAACCCCAGGCAGTGCTACAGGCTGGGGTCAGAGTGGCTGGAGAGCGGCCAGACAGAAAGGGACCTGGGGGTACTGGTTGATAGCAGGCTGAACATGAGCCAGCAGTGTGCCCAGGTGGCCAAGAAGGCCAATGGTATCCTGGCCTGTATCAGGAAGAATATGGGCAGCAGGAGCAGGGAAGTCCTTCTGCCCCTGTACTCAGCACTGGCTAGACTTAAGTACTGTGTCCAGTTCTGGGTCCCTCAGTTTAGGAAAGATGCTGAGTTGCTGGAATGTGTCCAGAGAAGGGCAACACAGCTGGTGAGGGGTTTGGAGCACAAGCCCTGTGAGGAGAGGCTGAGGGAGCTGGGGTTGCTTAGCCTGGAGCAGAAGAGGCTCAGGGGTGACCTTATTGCTCTCTACAACTACCTGAAGGGAGGCTGTAGACAGGCAGAGGTTGGGCTCTTCTCCCAGGCAGCCAGCATCAGAACAAGAGGACACAGTCTCAAGCTGCCCCAGGGGTGGTTTAGGCTGGATGTTAGGAAGAAGTTCTTCCTAGAAAGAGTGTTTGCTCATTGGAATGTGCTGCCCGAGGAGGTGGTGAAGTCACCATCACTGGAGGTGTTTAAGAAGAGACTGGATGGGGCACTTGGTGCCATGGTTTAGTTGATTAGATAGTGTTGGATGATAGGTTGGACTCAATAATCTCAAAGGTATTTTCCAGTGTGGTGTGGTCTGGTCTATTCTATTCTATTCTATTCTATTCTATTCTATTCTATTCTATTCTATTCTATCATAATACTGCATTTAAAAAACATTATTAAAATGCATTTTTAGTTTACCTTGAAGTTCTTTTTGTCTTGTAATGATATAACATTAAACCCAATGTTTTGAGGATTTTTTTATAAACCATGGTTATCTAAAGGAAAGCTGCTGAGTACTTGACCTGATTCTCAACATTGCGTGATAGCAGTAGTGCCCAGAAAGCCCAGGATTGCAGGGTTTTGTTCAGAGCCTAAACTTAATGGAAGGATTGCAGGGTTTTGTTCAGAGCCTAAATTTAATGGGTCTGTTAGCCTAGGAAATTTCCAAAGATCTTGAAGTGAAGCTCAGCTAATTTTGTCATGAAAACAAAGGACTCACAACTCTCAGGCCAACTAGTGTCTTTGCGGCAGCTTTCAGTCTGGGAATACATAGACAGCAGAGAAGTAGGAAGGAGCATCTTACCTGCTGCACAGCATTGTGCAATTGCATATCACTACATGACACCTTCCTCAGCAGAGGTAATTGCTTTAGACAGAGGCATTGTACTAACTCTGTAAGTCTCTGTCCCAAAATCTGATTACATGGCTTCACATTGTCCCCTTTGCTGGCAAGTTACTACCCTAGTTTACTGGATCTCTAGCTTCTGGTATCATTGTATAGTATCATAGTATCAGTCAGGGTTGGAAGGGACCACAAGGATCAGCTAGTTCCAAGCCCCTGCCAAAGGCAGGGACACCCCACACTAGATCAGATTGACCAGAGCCTCATCCAGCCTGGTCTTAAACACCTCCAGGGATGGGGCCTCAACCACCCCCTCTACAACCCATTCCAGGGCTTCACCACTCTCCTGGTGAAGAACTTCCTCCTCACATTCAGCCTGAATCTCCCCATCTCCAGCTTCATTCCATTCCCCCTAGTCCTATCACTACCTGATAGCCTGAGAAGTCCCTCCCCAGCCTTCTCATAAGCCCCCTGGTACTGGTAACATGGTGTCCTACCTGTTCAAGCCTGCCGAATTGTCAGACATCTCTGAGTTTAGCTACATCTATATCTCAACAGCTTCTTAGGTCTCTAAAAATGTTTTATCTATGCCCTCTTGCAACATGCCCTGTTTAACCTGTAATAAAATCCCTTCTGATGTCCTGTTGATTTGCTCAGTTTGAGTTTTGTACACTAAGGATTTTCACTCTGCTACCTGAATGTATAGAAAGCAAATTTTCACTGGAGTATTCCCCAAACCAACAGCAATACAGGGAGTCTTTAACGTTTGGTTCAGGTTTTTGTGACTTGCAGGCTGCAACCCTTGAATCTAAAAAGAGCGAGTTTCCTGAATGGTAACACCAGGGACAAGGTAAAGTGTTACTCTGCCAGCACCGAATATATCTGGTGTGTGAAGTATATCCCAATATTAGTAAAACCATTTGGATCTGAATCAACCCAAGAATTTGAAGGAATAACAGAGTAAAGGTGATCTTGCCACACACAATTTTGGGCACTGTGTAGTGGAATCTAGAGCGTGAAACCCTGATTTGCCTGAGGTCTGGAAAGAAATTTGTGCCAGCAACTTGACTGATCCTGAAGTTTGCTTGTCTGCTAAAGCTTAATCCAGACCCTTGTAGATACGATCCTTGCTTTCCCAGACAACAAACACATACATTACCCAGACCTATCCAGCAAACCTAGGCAGTTCTTGTGGTTCTGCAGGATTGCTGTCCTTTCCTCTGCCCACATTCACGCAGGTTTTATGGTGTTTACTCCTGGACGTGAGGTACCTGGGAAATAGCTACACTGTGGTGGTGCTTGTTGCAGAAATGTCAACGCCTGTCAGGCAAGAGAAACAAGACAGATGGGCTTTCTAAGCAGTCATGCCATGTTCTTACATAAGTCACAAAGGACATCCAGGGCTATATGGAACGGTAGAATTTATACACCTGATTTCTTCCTGATTGTTTTTGGGAGATTTGATTTAGGCCTGGATTGTTTTGACAGTCAAGATGGTTCTTCTACCTGACAAAACCTGCTCTTTAAAACGTCTCTTCTGAAGCTTTAAACCCTGGCTCTGAGACTTGCTTTCACTCCCTCATTCTTTTCCCCCCTTTTATATCTCTATGAACGACATAAGGAGAAGCAATTTCCTAACCTAACTCCCTGCAGAACTTTTTCAATTATTGTCCCATAAAAAGCAGATCTGTTTCCTGATTTCCTGTCATGAAGTATTGTCGTTCTGATTTTAAAAAAATAAATCCTCCAGGAAGCAAAATGAGAGCTGTTAGGACTGTGTGCATCACAGAGTTCACAGCCTGCAGCTTTCATAACTTTCAACATATGGAAACAGCAGGTCTGAATTTTGCTATAGATAAAGCAAATGTGTTCAGTATTGAATTGATAAAAACAAACCAACAGGCTAATTTTCAGTAATAAAGTGAAATGGCAGGCATGAAGTCTTTTCTTTCCTTTTTGTGCATTATAGCCTGATTTGGTGAGATCAAGAAAAGAAAGGCTTAAGTCCATTTAGAGGTCTTGGATATCACATGATGAGTTAAGTGTGACTGCCCTTTTGCATGTGTTGGTTAATGCATAAGCATTCCATCAGGATATGTCCTGCTGGAGCACACAATCTGCTACTCAGCTTCACCTCTTCCAGAGGAGATCTCAGAGATACAGCTGAGAAATTTTAAACTATATTGCAGCAATTTCGGACAGAATCCTGAGTCAGTCTGCTTTCAAAAGTGCAACCGGGAGGGTGGTCTTAAGACAGTAGGCCTGTGCTAGGCCTGTCTAGGATAAGGCTAATTTAAGTTTAATGGCTAATTTAAGTTAAATAAATGTTATTTGCATTCTTAAAGTTAACCACCAAGACAAGGTAGCCTAGTTTTCAGGCATTCTGTAGACACAACTGGGTTTTGGGTTGTTTTTTGGTGGTTGGTTGGTTTGGTTTTTTTTGTCTTGTTTTGGTTTAGGTTTTTTGGGGTGTTAAGGAAATAGTGATTACATTTGTGGTGTAGAAGAGGCATATAAAGGAAGACTGATGACAGTGTTTCTTCCCACTTCAATGTAAAATCCATGTTTCAACCTAGATGCTCTGTATAGCCGTAACAGGACTTACCTGCCTGTCATGCTTATGACTGAGCCCATATAGGAAAGCTCTCAATCCCAAATGTTGTGGAGAGTGTTACTGGGGGGGGGGGAGTGGGTGGAATAAGTAAAAAAATTATACACAGAATTCAACAGCAGTGAGAAATTAAGAGACCCTTTGTATCTAATGAGTTCAGGGGCAGCTTTGACTCAATGAAATTACTAAAGCTTCATTTGAATTCAAGGTATTTAATAATGCGTAACACTGCAGTCTACCTTTTCAGCTTTAACAGAGAGTGGTGTATAGTCCAGAAAAATCTATGATTGTTAATTTCTTTATGGTAGTGTTCTGTTGTACCTTTAGACAAAAAGAAAATGATGAGATCAAGCAGAATATCTCTCAATGTACAATGCTAGCTTTACAAGAAGACCTCTTTGAAATGCATGCATTCCATTGGTCAGTGTAATCCAGTTTTTCATGGTAATGTGGAGGATTTGTCAAGCTCTTGTTTTTTTTGCCCTGCTTCTTCCTTTTTTATTGCAGTCTCAGATGTGTCTGCTGCAGCAATAGAATGTTGCAGTTCGTGGGTAATCTTTGTAAACCTTTAGCAGCTGTTGCTCGAAAAGCAAAGGCACACCTGAAGCAGGGGGAGGATTTTCCAAGAGGTTGAGGTCCCCACAACAAAAATTCATAGGTAATCTCTGTGCATTCATGAATGACAGTTTTCAGCTTCATCTGGGGATCATTACAGAGCTGACTTTGCTAGACTGAGGCTGATATGCCCTTCAAATGTAAAGGTCGGTTCTTTTTTGAAGTCTAAATTATGTGCATTTACTTAGGATTGCCTCAAAATCTGGCATGTTCTGTGCTGATTTGCAGTAGCACTTGTGACTCAAATTCAGGCAGGAGTCCTGAAGTTCATTTTCCATTTCATAAAACAAGGCTTTTTAAATGCTTTTGGGAAGATGTGACCTACGAATCATTCATCTATTTATGTCTCAAATGTTCTTAGTTACTCAACTCTTAACCTAGGGAGAGCAAAGCACCTTGTGCACCTCTGAAGGACCTTTACAGAGAGCTTAATTCTCTCTTTAGGGAGACTGGAGGGATTCTCCTGGGCCAATAAAATGTGGCCTTTTGAAGTCCCATTTAAAAATTACTCTGGAAGGGACATACTGTGATTATGGAACTGCAAGACCATCAGTTGTATGTAAAGTCCATGTTTGTCATTGACAGAAATTAGTGCTGAATTTAGAAATGGCTCTTGAAGGAAAATGTGTTTCTCTGGTTTTCACTTAAGGGACATATTTTATGAAATTATCCACTTTACATGGATTACAATTCAGCTAGTTCAGGAAAAAAGTGTTACATGAATGTTTGTCAAGGAGGAGACTACAGGATGAAAAGCTGAAGATGAAATAACTTTGTGGTTGCAGTGAAGAGAAAGGCAAATTATGGGGAAAAGTGTTGAGGCAACTTTGGGGAGAATGGCCAGGGAGGGTGAAACTGGAGGAGAAACTGGGTTTGTAGGGAATGGAAGTCAGTTATCTGTATCAGGATCTTGAGCGAACTCATATCTTGTGAGCCTGTGAACCCAGGGTCATTCTGCAAGACCTGACATTAGGTCTCTTACATCAGAGGCTGGGAGAGTCACTTTAGGTCTCTTACATTAGAGGCTGGGAGAGCCACTTACCCTCTAATCACCTCAGTCTCTTTGTCCCAGACTTCATCTTGAGCAAGCTGAGGAGGGCATTAGACATCACAAAGTAACCTTCAGCTTTTGCCAGCCACTTTTTGTTTTGTCAGTTAAGAATAATGCTGGCAGGCTCCAGCTTCCTGCTTCCTTTGCAGGTGCTCAGCACAAAAGCAGACAGCCAGATGTAGGGGCAGAGGGCAGGGGTCCACTGCTGAGCTTTGGGAGTTATTCTGGCCTCTCCTGAGCTTGGGCTGTGATCTTGCATTACACACTCTGCAAAGATTCCCCATCTGAGGGTACCTGATTTGTTTTGGCTGAGTTGTTTCACTGAATACTGCCCCACAAATGTGTCTGGAAGATTATTTTACAAAACGATTCAGGAACGTGGTGTAGAGAAGGACTGTTTAAAAGTAGCCATTTTCCTGTGACACTACAGCAGTTTGGATGAGAAGACAAGTCCAAAATTGAAGATGTGTCTTCACAGGGGTATTTATTTCATTATAAGCTTAGCTACTGCTCATGAAAGCAGCCACGGCTGCTAACAATGCAAAATAATTAATGTAGTGACTGCCAAGACAATGTTTGTTCCTCAGTCTGTTTTGAAGGTGCTTTAAGTTCACTGCTCATTGATTTAGCCCTGACAAAAGTATGGGTTTAACGTATGGCAGTCCTTCCGTTGTATTTCACACCATAACCAAGTAGTCCTTATAGAGCTGTGGAGAAAATTGTGGCATTTTAATCTGCACATCCCTGACATTATCAGCAGCAGAATGTCTCTGGTACTCCAGCACTATGTCAGTCAACAAGGGGCAGATATCTGTGACTTTGGGGAAGAAGGAAAGATTTAGGATGGGCTTGAGAAGTATCTCCCGAAGGACATCTGAACCAAGAGGCACCTGGACTATGCTGTTTTAACAACACAGTGAGGTAAAAGCAAATTGTAAAAGACCCAAACAGCAGGTTTCATGAGTAGCACAACAAATGAGTTACCTGTGGATCTGAATCTCCTTGCAGGGTTTTCTGGTGTGAATGACAGTAGTTTTGATTTACACAACAGCAACAAGGGTATTCATGATGTATTCACTCCTGTATATGGCAACTACAGGAAGTTGTATGGGGCAAAGCTTCAGGCTTTCATTTAAGAGGGACAACAATACAATACAATACAATACAATACAATACAATACACCAGGTTGGAAGAGACCTTCAAGATCATCGCGTCCAACCCATCAAACAATCCAACCCACCCAACAACTAGACCATACAGCCAAGCACCCCATCAAGTCTTCTCCTGAACACCTCCAGTGAAGGTGACTCCACCACCTCCATGGGCAGCCGATTCCAATGGCCAATCACTCTTGTAGGAGAGGTCCCTCTCCATCTCCTCTGCATACTTTTGTTGAACTTGTAGGAACCTAACGTGTTTAACATCTCTAGCCTGACATGAAATGAAATTTATACTGATTCCTACATTCAAAAGTTACTGGGAACATACAGGGTTATTATGTGTCATCACCATAGGAAACTGGGCAAAACCCAGGCCTCCAGCAGTATATTATCATATTCATGTTCTGACAAGCTGGATGGCATTTTGTCAGAGAGCAGCCTGCACCAAGCTTCTCTTGGCAGCTAACAAAGCAAGGACCTCAGAGCAGGGGACATTTTCTGGTTCATAGGGCTGATGAGAGAGAGGTACAAGATGATTCTGTCATCAGCAATCAACCTGTCTACCTTGGCAATATTTTTAGTATGCTACACAATGCATTTAGGGTAACAGAACTTTACAGAAAGGTTTTTTTCTGGAGCAAAGCATTGTAATATCCTGCAAAATCCTACACTTGGGTCACAACAACCTCAAGCAAAACTACAGCTGGAAATCTGCCTAACAGAAGACCTGGGATGGGCTGAATATGAGCCAGCAGTGTGGCCAGATGACCAAGAAGGCCAGCAGCATCCTCTCTCGTATCAGGAACATTGTGGCCAACAGGGCAGTGATTGTCCCCCTATACTTGGCACTGGTGAGGTTTCACCTGGTGTACTGTGTTGAGTTTTTGGGCTTTCACTACAAGAAGGACGTTGAGGTGCTGGAGTATATCCAAAGAAGGGCAACAAAGCTCTTGAAGGATCTAGAGAACAAGTTTTGTGAGGAGTAGCTAGGGAAACTGGAGTTGTTTACCCTGGAGAAAAGAAAGCAGAGGGGAGGCCTTATTGCTGTCCACAGCTACCTGAAAGGAGGTAGTGAGGTGGGGGTCAGTCTTCTGCCAAGTATTAAATGATGGTTGCACCAGAGGAAGTTTGCATTGGATATTAGGAAAAAATTCTTCACAGAAAGGGCTGTGAGGCACTGTAGCAGGCTGCTCAGGAAAGTAGTTCATTCATCACCCCTGGAGATATTGAAAAGATAGGTAGGTGTGGTGCTTAGGGACATGGCTTAGTGGTGACTTGGCAGTCTTGGGTTAACGGTTGGGCTCGATGATCTTAAAGGTCTCTTCCAACCAAAATGATTCTATGATTCCATCACAGAAAGCAGTTTGAATCAGTTTTATCACTAAGTGGTAGAGATGACACTTACGGCAGATGACTCAGAATTATGTCACAGTGATAGAGCATTTAACTGCCTAACAAGGCAATTCTACGAGGAAATCCTACAGGGGTTATTAAAACCACTGAATGAACTCTGTACCTATCTGCAGGATACACTGAAGGTACAGCTGTAACACAGCCAGGCAGTACTCCCTTCTCATCTGCTCCACTACATCAAGCTACATCCTTATGTGCCAGCAGCATTTTGTGAGGGAATCAATCTGCCTGTGTCTTGCTGAGTTTCCATTTACCTTCTTATACAAGTACATCTGTGCTTTTAATACTAGATACAGTCTGCCAGTGGAAACAAGCCACTGTACAATTGTTAGCTTCCTTCCTGCAGGCATTCAAAGCATGACATTTCTTTGATGGCTTTCCCAAGTATTTCCCTGGCAATGTCCTCTGAAATCTTTTCTTCCCTTTCCCACTGCAGTGATGGGAACCATTTTTGCTGACAATCAGGTCTTCTTGATCAGTTGCCCATGGCAAAACAATCACCCACCTACCCCTACTGGCCACATATCATAGGAGTACGTGGAGGGGACTCTTGACCACGTGCTGTCACACTTGAGGAAAACAAGGTGTCTTCTAGTCTAGGGAAGATACAGGATTATGAAATCACAGAATTGTCAGGGCTGGAAGGGACCTCAAAGATCACCTAGTTCAAACCCCCTGCCATGGGCTGGAACATCTCACACTAGATCAGGTTGCCCAGAGCCACATCCAGCCTGGCCATAAAAACCTCCAGGGTACAACCATCTCTTAACTGAAGGGTGTGGGAGACTGCATCTTTTCACCCAAGTAAGAAGTTCACATTAATCTACCTGCCTTCCACAACAGTGGAACATGAGCCTGTGGTGCTGTCAGGGACAATTTCCTCCTTCCTTCCAATTCTGAACAAAAAGGAGTGATGAATCAGAGGAGGAAAGTCTCAAACAACATCTAGTAGTTTAAGAAGGCTGACAGCAAGTGTTTTCAGGACTGTTTTCATGATCTCTCAAAGTTGAAAAGAGAAAGCTGAGGGGTTAGACATGTCGTAGGTGAAGAAAATCTCACCATAAGCCTCAAGACTTGGGAAAACAGATGAGTATTACTGCTGCAGATGAAGAACAGGCACATGGCTTCCCTGGAAAGCAGACTGAAACAAGACAAGTTGGTTTTTTGGTTCCCCTACTCCTATCACAGCTTGTATTCTGCCCAGGTCACAGAACAGGACATTAAGAACAGGTTTATTTTGACTGCCACGTGAAACGGGACATCCACCTGAGGGCTCTTTCCCACACAAGATCCTGGTCTCCAGCAGGCCTGGAAAAAAGGTATGCAGCTAATTGCAAAGTTAGATCTCTTGGATTTTGATAAATTCATGCAATAGTTTCTTAAGCATCAAAATTTAATGACATTCTTTTTAAGTTTCCAAGCTTCCCTCTTTGGTGCAGCTTATTACAGCAACAGGAATTCTTTTTTTTTTTTTTTTTTTCCCCCTTTTTTTTTTTCCTTATGAGAAATTGTTTTACATCTGTGTCATTGAAAAACAAACAAAAAAAGCTTTATAAAAGCAAAACCTTCAGCCAAATAAGTTCTGCTTTCCTATTCAGCAATTTTCATGAAATATCTGAAGTATTTAAAAAAAAATAAAATAAAAGGACTCAAAAGACTCCCTGATGTTTTCATGAAATATAGATGCCAGTGTATATAAATAAATAAATACGTTAAGATCTCAGTGAGATACGTTGCAGCTCGGGCAGACTCCAAGGCAACACATGCCCGTTTGTCAGGAAATTGTATGTTGCATTTCATGAGCTGTTTGGATGCCATATTTTACAATATTCATTAAGTTTCATGGCAACGCTCATGGCATTTAATATCAATGTGCATGCAATATTAAACAAAGCATAAAAACCCCATCCAAACCACAGGCTTAATAAATCACGGGAGAATAAACTTTCTCCCAAGCTGTAAGAGACCAGCCATCTTGCTTCATTTTCCTTCTATTTCATTAAAGGCAAGCAATGTTTCATGGTAGATCCATGAAATAGGTCTTAAAAGTCTCACCAGCCGTTCACAGGCTAGCCATTCAAAATTACACAGAGCACAGCCACAGCTTCACTGGAATTTTCTTTTAAATTATTAATGGTAAAAAATAGCTCTGTCCTGTCATAGCAGGAATGCTGCTCTGAGCTTTCATCAGAGGCTGCGTAATATTCTTCTGGAGAGAGTAGCTTTTTAGTTGCTCATGATTTCTACCTCTGTGTCTTGAACTATAAAATCTTAACACTGAAAGGCTGTTAAATGGAAGTCTCCAGGCTTGCCAATTGCCTTTCAGTTTTCCAAATTCATGCTTTGTCCTTACCTTGCAGCTAATTAGACATCAGTTCACCAGCCGTTCAGGAAAAGGGTTTGCTGAACGGGGACGTGGAGAATAAGGTGGGTCTCCAGAGGGATGAATTTCAATTCTGCCAATTGCAGTAGTCAATACAGCATGGTGCTTTAATGCTGATGAATATGTCACTGTGCTAATCCACACTTTGGAATAAGATACTCCACTAACACAGACACATAAGGTAACATCAAGTAGATAAGGTTCTTTAATCACTTCCAGTCTGTTGAAAACCTATCATGTCCTACTTGCATCAGCTGTACTTTCTTTACAGACCACAACCCCATCACCAGCCAGGAAATAAACTGCTCAGGCCTGACTGGTTGCTGATGAGCAGAGTCAGCAGGTTTCTGGGTGGTGCTAGTTACTGGGCTTTGCAGAAATTACAAGTCTGGTACTGGTGTGCTAATTTGCTAGCTTGGCTAGCTGTTTGTCATATCTCTAGAGATGTAATCTGTTTCATGGTGAGGTTCTTCAGTCAGAGCAGGTCAATTCACATCCAAGGAACTAATTTCTCTGTCCTTGAAATCTGAAACCTTTTACACTGAATCAAGGGCATCTAGGGAAACTTGTTACTGGATACAGATCCATGGCTTCTCATCTTGGTTGCATGGTTTAGTTGTTTAGGTGGGTTGGATTGGTTGATGGGTTGGACGCGATGATCTTGAAGGTCTCTCTCAACCTGGTGTATTGTATTGTATTGTATTGTATTGTATTGTATTGTATTGTATTGTATTGTATCTGCTGGAGCTGTTAGCAAAGCTGCTTCTTGTTGGTGAGCAGGATGGGGGCTGTGGGGAACAGGCATCCAAGTGCATCTTTACAAGACACTGTGGGTGTTAGTGGGGCTGTGGCGTGGATTGCTGTGTCCGACACACATTGGTAATGACCTGGAGGTGACCGGCTCCCACCGGAGAAGAAAGATCACAGGCACGTGTTAGCAGCTTTTGAAAAATCACAGCTTGGCGAGTAAGCTCTTGGTTAGGAAGACGAGCATTCTTGTCTGAGTTGCTTCTATTTCTGTCTTTATTTTAAAGATGTTTTGCTACACCCAGCCATGGGTGCCTGTGATGACCATACAGTACTAAACACACCATGTGTAACTGTCCTGAGTAACACACACCTGCAATACTAAATCACTTGGGCCATACATTTTGCTTCTGCAGGAATGTGTGGTCTGCTGAGCAATGGGGAGAGGCACTGGGATTTCTTCTGGCCTTTATTCAGTTACTTGTCAGGGAAAGCTTCCTTTAATGGGAGTTTAAAAAAACTAGCTTGTAATTTGGCTCACAATGAGTGAATTAATAGAGAGCGAGCAGTGCTTTGGTCTAACATTTTGGTTCCTCCTGAGAGGAACATTCTTATTTGTGAAGAGAGGGATTAAAATATTCTTGTATCTACAGGTCCCACTAGGCCAGCTGAAGTGAAACCTTCAGCTTTTCCACAGGCAAAGAGCTGAACAAATTCTTCAAGACAATTCATGTAAATGCTTGAAAAAACTGAATGCCACATAAGTGGGGTCCAAAGTTTTTCTCCTGTGTATGAATGAGAGGTCTACTGTTGACATTTGTGGTTCAGACTCCAACACTTTATCAGTGACAGAATTGCTTCACTATATAAATATTTAATAGAAATGTTTCGTATTTCCAGACATGACAGAGCTGAATTGACCTGGTTCTTTAATGTGTGTCATGGTTGAGAGAGGAAATTCTTGTGCTTGCTATTTGGAGAAGGGTAGACCAAACCAACAACCTTGGGGCGGGGTGGGGAGGGGTGGGGGGGGAGCAGAGGGAAAGTCACAATAAGGTACTGGTAATGCTTTGAAAGCACTACTGATAGTAGGGTGTTCTCATAAAGCCATTTCATGCCAGCTCATTGGAGGCTTTTGGCAAGGATATTTGGGATAAAATAAATTCTATTTACAATTAGGGGCTCTGCTGCCTTGCTCTTGGCATGGAAGGGGCTTGCAGATTAAGCCGTCTTGTATTGTGTCACTACCTTGTATTATGAATCCTTTTAGAATTAGAAACATTGATTTGAGTAAGCAATTAAGACTTGTTAAGAAGTGGAGACATTCAGGGCCTGTACATACATGCGTGTGAAGAATGCACTGCATGCTGTCCCAGTGCTGCTGTGGTGCACAGCTTTTAAGCCTGTGTTAGATGCTGGGATCCTTGCTTGCTGAAGTCTTCCATTACTGCAGTGGTTGCTTCAGTGGTTATCTTTTTCTCAGGTTCAATTTCTTTAAAAAGTTTTCTTCTTTACTGTACGTCTCAGGTGGCTTAATATTAAAATTTTATACTTGCCAGGGGCTTACTTTTCAATTAGAACAAGTTTGAAAAGTCTAGATGAGGTGGAAGAAAGTTTTGAATACAGGAGATGGTGGTTGGGCATGTGATGCCTCTTAATGTTTGATGAAGCACAGGGCTCTGTCCTGGCTGCCCATGCTCTGCATGGGGCAAAACCCCATGGGGATGACTGTACATTTTGGAAGCAGCTTACTAAGTATACATTTGGCTTGTTTCCTAAAGTGAATTCAATACTCAAAAGACCAAAACAAAAACCAAACCAAAACCATGGAATAAAACTCTGAAACAGTCATTGGAATTGGTGTCTTCCTTATAAGAAGGTGGTACGTTCTCAGTACCGTCACCTCATTTCCCTCAACACCACAGAATCACAAGTGGAGAGAGCTTCCTTGGTATTGCCTTGCAAATCTGTCTCTCTATGATCAAAGACACTATCCAGTTCTCAGAAGAAATCTAAGTTATGGAGCACTATGGATGGCTATTTTCCTCTAGTCTGGGCATACAGGAATGCCATAAGCTTTTTTCTGTGTGTTGTGCTTTAGCAACCATGAGTATCCTTATGAAGGCAAGTTTTGAGTCACATGCTGTGTTGCCCTGCAGGGAAGAAGAATATCAATTACATAGTGTGCTTAATCGTGAGAGGAAATGAATTTGACTGAATATGCAAATGCCAGTTAAAAAAAAAGTTATGAGCTCTTCCTGATGTGCAAAATGCCACCAATGGAAAACATTTCAATATATTAATATTTGACTGCAGGAGAATGCGGTTGATGAAAGAAAAACAAAAAGTAAGTAATTTTATGTCTTCTTGCATTGTGTTGTTCTTGAAGCTCTTGGTATTTTTCTAGCTTGGAAAAGTGTTGCTGACACAAGGCTTTAAAAACACATTTTGACATTTAAGATGCAGCTTCCTGTGTTTGTTTTCATGCATGATTTCCTGAGATGAAAGGTAGTAAGTAAATACTTACTGCTGCTTTTCCTGAGAACACCAAGAGGCTGTACAAACTGGGATTTGTTGCACACAAGGACAAGCTGCTTCTGGAACTTCACACCTCCTTGCCTTAATAAATCAACAGCTGTTTGGCAAGGAGACAGGAATTTTCTTATTTGCCCAAACCCTGGTGTTTACATCTATTCCCCCATGGCATGGGTGGTCACAGTTCGCTTCCTGTGGCTGCTTAGAGAGAACAGTACCTCCAACCCACTGTTACATGCATTTGGTGAGGCATCTTTTCCAGTCCTTGTCACTTCACATGGTGTGGTGGGCTGGCTCAGAGGAAAGCAATATGCTATACTCAAGACTATGACACTATCCTGAGTGGGGAAATGTAGTCCCTAACATCTTTAAATTGTGTTTAAAGTTGCTAGAGTGTTGGCAGTCATAGCCAATATCCAATGTCCTCAGTGAGTACAGCAACTTGTAATCTAGATAAATGGGCAAGTCTCACTTTTTACTGTCACTAGTGCCAACTAGACTTTTTTACTCCTTCCCTTGATATAGTTTTAATATACCCTTTAAATGGTGAAACAAGACTCCAGAATGGAGTTCACAATTTCTGGTACCAAGCAGCTTACCCATCTGCAGCTGAGATTTCAACTAATGTTATTGACAGTTCATCAATTACATCCTGCCTTGCTGGTGACTTTGGAGGTCTGGTTTCATGCTTTGACTTCTGTATATGAAGGTTTGAAATTCTTGGGGAAAAGGGATTGTTGTGTCCTCAAAGTGATGACTTCAGTTTTGACATTACATGTCAAATCAGCACAAAGATCCAACTATGGGCATTTGGGGTCATTCAGTGATTGTCCTACAATCTAGTATGGCCCTGGAGATAAAAATAGTTCCACAGTTTTTGGTTCTAGGGTATTGTACTGGTCTTAAAGATCTTGGCATCCTGAAACTGATAACCTGCTAACCCTCTCACACTCAGTCAGCCACAAGGCAACACAAAGTAAACACCATTCAGCAACCACTGAGCAGCATGCTGGAGACCATTTCACACTTTTCTCTGAGTAGACAGGAGGGATGTAGGCTTTTTGAGGGGAGGAGAACAAGAGAGCAGCCACACTGGGGCTGGTCAAGGCCCTATCCAGACTGGCACTATGTTTCTTAGTCTAGAATGGGAATAGGTCAAACAGTTTGTAGCTGAGGACTCCTCAGTTTTGTCACTGAGTTTGTCTCAGAGCCCATGGTGCAGCTGTCTCCCATGAGCCTGTCCTAGCTGTTTTTAACCCACGTTAAGCATCTGCAATACATTCTGGTAGGACTTGCAGCCTGACTCTCTATTAAGGTTATTTAGCAAAGAGATGGGCAAAGAACTGCAGTAACAGACGTTCAGCTGCAACCTGATATCTAGCACCATGCAATGACCAACAAACCTCTCCAGGGTAGGTACAAGGGAGAGCTGCTGACTTTCCAGTGTAGAGTTCACTGTGCAATTGTAGCGGTTTCCCGGCTGCCCGTGATTCCTTCTGTTGGTTCCTTAGAAGAGCCACAAGGCAGCTGATCCATAGCAATGAATTCCAGAAGAGTACCAGCATTTGAGATGGTTGGGTTCTGGTCCCCCACCACACCCTGTCACAGAAGTTTTGCCTGAATAAAATAGTTTTGTAATATGAAGCTTTGGAGTAGATCCCCAGGAGTCTCACACTTGCTATGCTAAAATCTGGCATCTCCAGCAGGACAAATTGCTTTCCCAGAACTGGAAATGGCTGAAAACTCTGCACAGCTATTGCAAGCCTCCAACAGCTAATTCTGATGTTTATGAACACATTTTTGTGCATCAAGAGCCGACTGGTCCAAAAGCTTACTTTCTCTTGTCTGCAGGGGGAACCAGTCTGTTCTGACTTGTTCAGATAGGATCAAACTGCTGAGTGCTGCCTGTTAGGCACTTTGTGTATTTGTAGCTGAGGTGGGCTGTAGGTCAGTCATCTGAATCCTTCCTGGTAATTATCTTAGTTTTACTATTTTTATTCACCTATGCCAAACAAGCAGGTTTTTGACTTCCTGCCCTAAATCAGTCTTGTGGTACACTTGGGTGCAAGATAAGCAGGACGTGGTTCTTTTAAAGGGCTTCCTACTCCCCTTCCAGCCCCACTTTCCAGCCTTCTGTAGTTCATGTACCTGGCCTGTGTATGCTGGTACTGCATTCTGTCTGCATTCATTACATCTCTTAATAGACCACGCTCCATCTTCAAGCAATTTATTTACCTGAGTAATTATAGACATTAGAAACCTGTTTCAAATTCAGCCAGGAAGATACCACATTTCCTCATCCAGAAAAGCATCTGGGACTCACACAAGAGTGAAAGTAAGACAGAGGAGACTTGGCTTAAGTGGGCAAAGCCATCTTCCTCACCAGCGATGGCAGAAGACAGGGTAACCTCTTCAGTGCCACAGCAGGCATTCCATGCAAAAACACTGCTGTGGGAACACGCCTGAGGGGCTGTAACGTCCGCTATTGCCTTTGTACGATAAAGCCTCCCTACTCTGCCAGCTATTGCTGTACAGTATTGTCTGGTTTCAGGCACTGTATTAAAAATAACCCTAATTTTTTAGAAGCCATCTTTATAACAGTTAATTAAGTGGTGCCAGAACATGAGCCTGGAATGGAAACTTGCCTGTCTATCCTGTCAGTGAGAATGGGCTGCAGCATGTGTGCTGACAGGTTTTCCTGGCAAGGCTTGAGCACTGTGCTTGGTAGGCAGTGTGGATGCCACTGCCCTGGTCTGGAAGGTGAAACAGTTCAATAGTACATACAGGTTGCCTCTGTAAGAAAAAAAATATTGATCAGTTCTGAGGCCTTGAAGCCTCTCTCTAGTTCTAGGTCTGTGACTCCCTTTCTCTTGGCCAAAGCCCTGAATGTGACCCAGCTGATAGTATTACTTTTCCTCTTGGCTGCTTTTTATTGAATTACTTTTTAAACGTCTTCTTTCTCTTCCTCTTCTTCTGCCTTTTACTTCCCAAGAAGATAAATAGCCTATCTCTAAGGGTAAAAATCTTTATACTCTTTTGCAAGGCAGAAGAAATCTTTAGGGCTTTCAGCTATATAAACCTAATTTGTCAGGTTTTCTTTCCCCCTTGCCATCTCTCTTAATGGATCTCTTATGCATTTATAATGTACTCCGTACCATGGTATCTAGGGACCTCATACACAATTCATAAAGCAAACAGTTTTTTGCAAAAGAGTTTCTAGTTCTCTTCTGGCTATTGTC
Organism: Picus viridis; assembly: GCA_033816785.1. Lineage (NCBI taxonomy): Eukaryota > Metazoa > Chordata > Aves > Piciformes > Picidae > Picus > Picus viridis. The sequence continues at coordinate 39,905,284 of CM066567.1, read as the reverse complement.
AGTTTCTGAATGAGGCTGCTCTCCTTGATTTGCAAGGAAAGCCAAGTTGTCTGGTTTACACTTCAGACTGTCTAACAGCATGCTGGCTTTGTGGGACAGCAATGTCAGCTTCACAGTGGTGTGACCAACAGAGTTGGCTGCATCTCTCCATCAGCTTCAGCACCAGTACAAGTGGGCACTGGCAGTACTCCATGCGGGGTGTTAACTGGGGCAAGAGCCCAGAACGTTTCACTGCACCTCAAAGTGGCCATACTAGAGAAAGTAATTCAGCACTGATGAGGAGTGAAATTTGAAATGTGTGTCCTTAGTTGTAAGCAGCTGGATGCTGCAGCCACTTCTTGGGAATGGCCTCCTACTCAGTATCCCCAAGAATCCAACTCCTTGCAGGGTGACCAACTCTTCACAGATGCCTAAGGTGTGCAACTGGTTGTGTCAGGAAATTGTACTCATTCTGGGCCTCAATCTCTAACGGTGAGCTCTAGAATACTGAGGGTCTTTACTGGATCCAGCTTTCTTGTCTCCAGTACAATACAGCAGTAATGGCATATTTTTACTTAATTCCACAGTGGTAGTGGGCAATGTATCCAAGAGCTGACAGAGACTAGCTGAGTGCAGTGCTGGCACAGTAGGTAACACTGATCAGAGCCTTTATGCACTTCTTGCTCCAAATCAATGTGCTTCAATTTTTCTGCTACACTAGTCCTCCAACAGTAATAGATACAACCTAAAAGACACTATTTATTTGAGCATTCGTGTGGCTACTCACACAGGCTTTTATCTCCTAGGTCACCAAAGAAGTTGACCGAACCCTGCTCTTCCATTCAAAGAAATGCAGAAAAACTGCAGGGCAGCACTGATGGCAAGCTGTTCTGGCTCTCTAGGGTTACCTCTGAATTTGAGACTGAGCACAAAGGATCTACAGAAATTTAATAAAAAGGGAACACTGACTGATAAATTGTGAAAGTAATGGATCCAATCATGAATTAGGAGAAGTCAATTTAAAATTCCTTCTGTTTAAAAAAGTGCTATTAAATCTTTCTTGTATTCAGATGGTCAATGAGTTAAAAGCACTGCTACTGCTGCTGTGCCCTCCTCTGCAGCTCTGGACACTGGATTACCACTGACATGCCCATCATCCCGCAGCACATTAATCACTCTGCTTTTCCTCTGTGTCCCACTGAAGCCTTCACGTCAGGCCTGGCTTGTTAAGGGTAATGCTGGGCCTGTTCCACGAGGAGGGAGAGCAGGAACGTCCTGGGCAGTTTTAGTTTCCTTCTGCTTGATCTCACTCAGACAGGAACCCTCCATTGACTTAGTCAACCTTGTCATCTCCAGTCAGACAAACTAAAAATGTTCATGTAGATGAGATCTTCAAGTGTACCGCTATAATGTTTCAAAACCTAAATGTTTTTTACTAGCTTGTTGACTAATAAAAAAAATTACAAGGTGAAAGGTATTAATGATTTAAGGTAATAGTTCTCATTTCTATTAAATTGTTAAATTACAAATAACCCTTAGAGAATTTTCAGTAAACTCCATTGCAATTTCCAGCTAAAAAAAACACACCAACCTTCTGAAACAAGGTGTACAGGAAAACCCCAGGTAATTCAAGTGTGAGCACAGAAGTTCAGAATAATGATCAAGGCATAAACAGAAACATGAAATGGAAATAAGCATCCAAACCAGCAAAATATATTTATGTAATGTCACAAATACACAAAAAACCCCAACCCCTATTTACAGCTCTAAAATTGGTAAGTCTAGTAAACCTCCTCCACAGAAAGGCATTTATAAACAAGAAAACTGACCCAGTTACATTGTCTACTGCTGCCAAGAGAGGTGCTTTACAGCCAGCAGAGCATGAATTATGCCTTTGCAAAACAATGTGAAAACTTCATAAAGAAATCATTTCTGGGAAAAACTTGAACCGAAGGCTGGACAACAACAATCACAAGGTGTACAAAGGAACTGCAAACACCTAACTCTGGTAGTGCAAAAGTGAAGAAGAATGGCTTTTTTCCCCCAATACTTGTACAGAGAAAAATACAGTAAATTTGCTGTTCAAATTCCTTTTAAAGACTTGTATTTGTAGGACTCAGTGCATTTGCATGATTCAGCAAGGCTGACACTATACAACAGATAAATTAAACTAAGCTGGCATTAAATTACTACAATGATATAAATTTATAGCAACCTTTATAACAAAATGTCTGAATATACAGTATAGAGACAAGCCTCTCAAATAAAGGTTTAGACTTTCTTAATTCAGATAGTTTGCAAGCATGTTACCACTAAAGAAAAACAACTTGTACATAACCGATGACACACGTCACATTCTTTGGAGTTAGGTTTAAATTTCTCTTTCAGGCATTGCCCCTGTATTTCATACAGGGAAAGTACCTGAGGCTGGGCAGAGACCCATGGACACATATGAGCACCACAAGCTGGAGGAAAATTCCACCTGGGAAGGTGGGTCAGGGTAGGACACCTTGACATTAGTCAGTGTAAAAGTGAAGAATTAATACTGTTGAATTCCTGAGGCTTGTCATCTCATAGCCCTGGTTTTACCGTGTTTTGAAACACACAAAACAGTCTCTTTGTCCTAAAAGGCCTCACAGTTTGAATGGCTATAAACATTTCTTTTAGCTTAAATCTAGTTTAAACACCATACTTTTAGTGTTTAAAAACACAAAACCAAAATCCAAAGCAGGAATGCCTTAGCTCATGTTAAAAGTATTTAGAATTCAGAAAACCAGAGTTCTTTGAGAAAGTTGAAACAAGTCTGCAAACACAATTAGTTTTACTTGCAAATAATCTTTCTGTAGTATTTTTAGCTGAGTCCTTATGTATCTTTCAGCAAGCTGCTAAAGGTCATTTTGTCTATCCTAGAGACAATCTAACACTTTGACAGGTGACCTGGAGACCATTTAATAAAGAGAGGCGAATGATGAGCACCAACCATTGCGTTTGCTCTGCCCAAAGCGTGCTGGAGAGCGGATACTGCTCACGCTCCCAGGACAGGTCAGGAGTTCCACTTTTTCCTCTTCCCATTGATGTAGAAAAAGATATAGATTGTGTCCATAAAAACGTAAGAGTAGCAGGTACAGAGCAAGATTTACCCACTGTAATTATCAGGAATTGTTATGGCTGATATTCAAAGCTTTACAAAACAGACAGGACTACCTGACTTTCAAATGTCTAATGAAATAACAGTCAAAATAATGGTGATTTTACAAACCACATGATTGCTTTTATGGCAATCTTTTTTGTCTATACTCAAGGGCTGTTGACCAGAAATAATGGAAAATTACTTCTGTAGAGGAGGCAGTGCTGCTCTTTGCAACCTGATGGATGCATCTTCAGCCTCACTTCAAAGTACCCAATTTATGTGCTTGAATGGGGAATTTATGTACCCAGCTTAGGCTTCAGAGAATGACCTGGAACAGATGTGCTCTAAGGTTATTCAACAGACACAAGGGATCTGTTTGCTTGACCTTTGGCATATGAAAACAAACCCAAATCAAATCTAATCAGCACAATCACGAACATCCTAAACTAGAGGTCAAATTAGTCACTTCATTAATGAGCAGTGGAGCACTTAAGGTCACAAGCATGGATTCAGATGCCTAGCTTGCAAACATCTGAATTTAAATGAGGCAACTCCTAACTTAGGCTTACATTAGAAATTTACGTTGGATACCTGAAGGTAGATGGTGTGACTACCCTCTGTCCTTACAACCCACTCTTTAATCTTTCACAGAGCTGCCATCATGGCATTTACTTAGAGAAGACCCAGTGGAACTGACTCTTGGTAGGCTATCCTTCCTCTTCTCTCATTTCTTCCTCCTCTCCGCTTTATGGAAGGGGAATGAGAAAAGCAAAGCAGGGTGGTGGGTGGTGTTTTGGTAAACAAAGTTATGTAATACATGATAATGAAGAAACTTAGTGGCTGTCACTTTTAAGACTCACAAAATTACCATTCTGAAGTTGGTGGGTGCAAATCATTCTGGTTATTGCAGATCTCATGAATTCATCATACATTTTCAGGAGTTACTAACAAGTATCAGTGCTAGCAGATTCTCTAATTTAGCTGGCTAAAAAGTTCAAATACAATTAGAAAACCCCTTGATGGCAAAGACTTATAAGCACTCCTGAAGTATTTTAATGTATTTATATTAAAAAAATTATTATATTTTAGACAAATATCAGCTAATGCCTAATATTTTTATTTAAATACTAATGGAAACAGAAAGAAGTAAACTCTAGACCTACTGAATTGCACATGCCTACACCAAAACCCCACAAGAAATTGTACTGGTCTAGGTGATTAGCTGTTTCCTTCCTTATTTTCTGTACTTGAGAAAACAAAATCTGACTGAAGAGGAAGGACAGTGACAGGATTTCTAGAGTACCATCCATCTCTGTACATGGAAGGATTAAGATTAGGACCTTGTGGCTGGAAGAACAGAGTTGAGGAATACAGAATTCTTTCCTGCCCTAAGAGAATGATCCATTTTTTTCCTGATAAACGTTGCTTGTGGATTTAATAGATAATGAAGTTACCAGTCCAACCCTGCATACTGAGCATTTCACAGAAAGGTCTTAGGCACGGCAAAGACTTCATATAAAGATGCAAGCAAGGCAACACTTATATTTCCACTTTTTATCTAGGGATTGTTTTGTAAAATTTCTCAGGTTTTGTTTGTTTTTCTTCAGGGAAGATTAAAAAAAACACAAAACAACAACAAACTAAGAGGCTGGAAAAGACCAAACTACTGTAACAGGTGAAGGAAACACTTAGTGCACTTTTTATTCCATGTATCAATCAACTATGGGGAAAAAAAACAACAAACCAAACCAGGATCACCAGCAAGATATTGCATTTTGAAAGTGAAGTGCACTTCAGAAAACATTGTCTCAGCAGCATCAGAGCATTAGAGGGTTGTCTGATTTCCTTGTTTTCTGTGGCAAATTTCCACTGTCGGCAGTAGAGAACTGAGGCAGGGGATGATGATGTAAATGCAAACAAAACTAAAGATTCTTGGTAGTTACTTACCTACAATAGCTACCCATTCTATTTTTTTGTTGTTCAGTGATGTTTTATAATACCCTTGACCTCACCATGTAATTTCAAGGGTGTATAAGCTGATTTGAGTATTGGTTTGGTTCCTTTGCTGTATTTGAACCTTATAGCGGAAATTAATGACAAATAAGCATGCTGTAACACTCACAGGAGCTGCTGTCCATCCAACTGGTGGCTCTTAAAAGCTGCTCTATACGATGCATATGAACATGTGAACTGTCTCCAAAAAGCATTGTCAGATTAAATAAGTCTCTTACATATGTACATATAGACCAGTAACAAACCTCAAATATCACAGTCCTACTCTCTTCTGTTTCAGATGGCAGTTTCTAACTGTTGCATATATTATAGCTGCTCAAAGAGCTGAATAAAGTGAGTGTAGTATTCTTTTTCTGAGAAAAAGAGTCATATCAAAAGTTGCAAGTACAGTACAGTGAGAATGTTCCCAGAGCTCTCACTTAATTTTCTCTTTGGTTGCTAATTAGGATTTCACAAGTTTGAAACCCTGTCCTGTGTCCAGCACCGTGGGAAGAAACCAACTCATTTTCAGTCTTTTCAAACACCTAAAGCATGCTTTACAGACCCAGAAGAGATTGAGACCACAAAACCAGTTTGCCAAATGTACTAATGGATAGGTGATGCGTGGGAAGTACATCATCCAGTGTTTGGCGACATCGCTTCCCGTTGGCAAATGCAAGGTGTAGTCGCTCCAACGCTTCGACACACCATACACCGCTTTCACCGTACGGCCCTTTTCGGACCAGCTGATGCTGCTGTCGGGATTACAGTTATACTCAACCCATTGCCTGGTGAAATCACCAAGCTGTGGCGGGTCTGCTTCCTCAACATCCACAACTCTGGCCATTACTGCTCCTTGCACAGCAACGTACTGGTCATTGACTTTTCTTACTTCTTTAACCCAAGGCTGAGAGTTCTCACAGTCTAAAACGATGATGAGTCGGGAACAAAAAGTGCCGTTCTTTTCTCTCCACCACTCCAACAGTGTGTCAAGTCGTAACGCATCACCCCCTACCAAAACAAAACAAGATTTAATATTAGAAAGAAGAAACAGAAACCTCTACAGAATTTTGACTGTGAGTTTGAAAAACTGCTTATGTTAACAACCTGGACAGACGCAACAGAAGTTTCCAACTGATCCTCCCAGTTTTCAGGTGTTTCTGAACTCCTGAGAGTTATTAATGGATTCCACCTGCCTTGCTGTGGCAGGAGAGGCCATTAACTCACCTTTCATTTGTTCATTCCCTCTCAGAATAAAACAAACTACACCCTACTGAAGAAATCTAGAAATAGGTAAACAAAATAGAAAGCAAAAGGAAAAACAGAAAAACAAAAAGAAACCTAATCTAGTTAAAGATGTCCCTGGAGTTGGACTAGATGACCCTTAAAAAGCCTCTTCCAACTCAAACCACTCTGATTCTATAAAAACTTGAAACAGACTTCAATAATTGTAAGGAAAAAAATTGTCTTCTAAATGTGTTTTTACTAATGTTAAGAACTCCTCTTTTAAGGAAGAGCAAGCACAAAACGCATGCTAACAGTTTTGAAGAGCAAGAAAGTCCCACCTACAGGCACCACCATCACTTTGGCTTCATGTGACCAGAAACTAAGAGATTCACTCTATGGACATCGTTGTCTTCAGGGCATCAAGAAAATTAAAATTGGTATGGACTTACAACTCAATGAAACAAAAATCTCACAGGATTTTCCCCACAATATTTATCAGCTCAGAAAACATTTGCAACTAGCATCCAACTTGTCATGTTCCATGTCAGCTATTGCTCCAGCAATGCTCTCACAGAGCAGACTGTAACTAAACCAGGTCACCGAGAGTGGAAAGCCCTCCTGCTTAAGTGTAATGGATACTTCAGGATCTATCTAGCTTTGAAAAGTTGACTGCTTTCTCAAGTGAAGAACTGGTATGTCTAGCTGTTGGCAGGTTGGAGCTATGACAAAGATTTACAATGAAACTAATTTCAAAATGTCAACTTCGAAACAAAAAATTGGGACTTTCAAAGGAAAGGTAGAAAAATGTCATTTAAAATAACTGTATGTTAATTCCATACTAATCTTCACTGTGGAATATATGTACATTCAGCAGTGTTTAAAATCTGGTTAGTAGGAATTTAATTGCACAGATGAACCTCAAACAGAATAGCTGCATATTTCAGCACCTACATTTCTGCCTGTAATGGGTAACAAAAAAGTGCTTCGAATTAATAGCTCCATGTTTTAGAGCTCTGAGTGTGCTGTCACAGTTAAAAAGAAATTACAAGGCTACAACTTCTTCAAAAAGATGCAAACCTGGAAAATCTAGTACCAAAATCTTAATATACAAACCTACAGCAATGCCTGCATGTGGCACACGATGCCCAAATTTCTATAGTTCTTTGCACCAATTATTTATATAGAAGCAGTTCCCCTTTTCTAGGTAAGCCTTTTGCATCAATTTGCAGTAAAAATGTCTTTATTTGTTCCCATTTTAAAGGCTTATAAACGAACTTATTTTAGCATACCTGTGTGGGGGTAGAGGTGATTTCAAAACAGTACTGAATAAAACTAACTAAAGAAAACCATCTCATCATTCATACACAAAAACAGGCTCAGTTTCTAACCCTACTGACCTCAAACACATGGATTTATCAGCCAGCACAAGCTGTGTAAGAAATCCATGCTTCAAGCCACATCTGGCTCTTTGGCAGGTGTCATAGGCAGTTAAGCTGACAGTTTGAACAACAGAGACAAAGCTTCATCAGCCCAGCTCTTGCTTTTGCCTTCACTCAGAGACCATGACCTCCCAGGTTGCTTCACTGCTCATACTTTATGCATGACCAGTTAACAGTTTCTTTTATATACCACTGTGTTCCATTTCAGCTTCCAACAACAGAGGAATATCTTTAGTAAACTAGTAAATTCAGTAAGCCTCCTTTATAAGATGTCATCACACAGCGAAGGCTACACTGTGACTGCTGAGCCATGTCAGGGCATAAGCCAGCAGGAAGACACTACTTTTTCTATTAGCTCTGAATGTTATTTTTCACAGCTACCATCTCTGTTCATCCTCTCCAGAGGTCAGAATACACTTCTGGAGCTAGTAAAATTACAAAATCAAACAGCCTGTATCTTTTCCATTTATACTTTAAATCACATTCCAGAGCAGTGCTACCTGTATCAGGTTACACTCTGTGATTTATCTTAAATTAATGACAAAAAAGGATGAAAGACATGACAGCTGCCTGTTTCTCTCCTTTATGTGACTACATGTATTTCCATCAGAAACTGAAGATCACAGAATACATCCAGTTGGAAGAGACCTCAAAGACCATCCAGTCCAACCTTCAGCTCAGCACTGAAGGGTCAACACTAAACTATGCCCCTAAGCACCAGGTGCACATGCTGCTTAAACACCTCTAGAGATGGTGACTCCACCACTGCCTTGGGCAGACAATTCCAATGTTTGATAACCCTCTCAGTGAAGAAGTATTTCCTAATGTCCAGCCTAACCCTCCCCTGGTGCAGCTTGAAACCATTTCCTCTAGTGCTATTACTTGACACCAAGGAGCTCTGTCAAGACAGCTGAACAACACGGCACTTTTTGGCACAGAAACTCTATTTTAAGGGTTACCTTGGCTCTTGTCATAAAAATAAAGACAGACTGCAATTAGGGTGCAGTTTCCTGTAGAAGAGACCTGAGCTCCCCATGTCACATCCCAGGCTAGCATTGTTCCTCAGCACTGAAACAGGCCCTTGGCCTTCAGATGAAGAATGACCAGTGACTGAATTTCTCATCATGACCACATGTAAAGCTCAAATCTGTCTACACTGTGCAAGAGTACATATCCCTGGAGAGACCCTGCTGACCAAGGGCCAGGAGCTCACAGGCAGAATTCTTATCTCTCACACATTAACCTCAGAAACCCACTTCCATACAGGAGAGCAAGGCTAAACCAACCAATGATTTGAAAACATGAGTAGGTTTATCAAAGAATACAGTTGAGATACAACTGATACAGAGATCAAAAATGGGCCAGAAAGAGAGGAAACATTGAAGTGAATGCCAACCATATGACAAGGCATTAAACTGTTGCTTTATATAGGACTTTGTAGTCTTGAGGCTACACAGGGCTTTCTGCACTTCTCCCTTCTCTCCACCAGCAGAGGTAGCCAGCCTGCAACCTTGCCTGTTTTGATGACTCCTTGTGTATTACCCTTTCTTTTCTTTCTTTTCTGCCAGCAGCTTATACAAACCTGTTCTCCAATGACTGATGGCTCTTCACCATTCTGGACTATCATATAATAAAGACGAGCAAAATTCCCAAGTATTTGTAATATAGTGTGGTTTTCTTAAAGAAAGATTTAATTTACTTGGAAAGTTTACGAATACCAAAACTATTAATAAAGACATCTCCAAACCTGCCAGTGCCCATTCGCCAGAGCTATGTGAGTGACCACTGTAATATAAAATGTAGGTGTCGTGTCTGGGTCCATCTGCTGTCCGAAGTTCAAGGAAAGACTTGATCTTGGAGTGAAGGGTATCAAAGGTCAGTCCGCTTGTAGAGTAGTCACAACCATATGTCTCAATCATGTGATATGCAAAGAATCTTTGGATGGCATTAAGCATGCCTGTAGACCTCAGATTTAACTCTTGCACGTGCTCAGGTGGAAGAAGAGTTGGTTGACCATCAGGACTAAAAAGAAGAAAAACAGCTGTGATTATGATTTGTAATTATCTCATGCTTAGAGGACTTCTGGCAACTGGGTATTTTTCCCCTGTGCATATTCCCTCTGCTATGTAGTAGGAAATGGACTTGAAATGTACAGTTGAGAAACAAATCAAAATACTGGAATTTGAGTGAGGGACCACTATCTCCTCTCCCCTTCTGTCACTCTTCTTCACTTCATAAACCAGCTCTTCCTCAACCCCATGCTATTCCTGCAGCTGAGACACAGAAAGGGAGAGAATGGAACTTTGACATGAACATGCCAAGTAGGCTTCAACCAGTTCATCAAGTCCCCCTGAGAGAGCACTGCCTTCAGACAGCACTTTTTCACATGCCAGAGGGAGGGGCAGGGAGAATGAATGCTAATCTGCACAAAATATCATGCAAACTGATTTCCAATAAAGACTGAAGAGAAATCCAAGTACATGTTTTGCTCACATATTTGGAATTAATTTCTCTCTCTTCCAAATGAGACTTTATTCAACATAGTACTTGCACAAATACAGTAATTCTTACTTGTGTGTGCTGTTCAGATGCTGATCTTTCAGCATGAGCAATGTGTTTCAGATAATGGTATTCACAGATTAGAACAAAACTACAAGCTAGACTTGGAACAAACCATCTATATATAGATGAGTGTATGCATGTATATGAACATGCCTATTTAACAAGAGTACCTAACTTATATAAATACAAATAAGATGCATTTTGTATGTATGTTTGTGCCATATAAAAATACATGAATAAAGATACATATATATACACACACACGAATACATACACTTTCCTTTTTCCAGTCTACATAGCTATTCATCAATCATGACAATAAGAGATTTGTTCTTGCAAGACACCCAGTTATGGGAGAGCTCTTCAGGATGTATTTATAGAAAGAGAAATGAGTTCATCAGTCTTCAGCCAGTGTAATAATGGTACCGATAAAGAGTATGACTGATAGCTGTACCAAACTTATCTCCATTACTCTACTACTACAAAACATGCCTTCTGTTTATATATACATAGGTATATATATATTTTTTCATGGATTTTGTTTGCAAGTCAGTATTTAAAGCTACCTGGTTTCTTTACTGGTCTAATTAAATTTTGCACCTCCTCATCTGCCTTAATGAAGTCAAACATTCCATTACTATAGCTGTATCAAATATATGGTCATTACTGTTTGTCTCAGCAAGTGAAGATACTGACAGAGTGAAGCTTTGTTAATAAGGAAGTTTAGTTCTGTCAGGTCCTAAATTGGATGGAACTAAACCCCAGGTCACAGTATCACAGTACATTACAAGTTGGAAGGGACCTCAAGAAATCTGCCAAAGCAGGAAGGTCAAGAGCATCTTATTATTCAAAAATTAGAGAGAACTACCAGAGACAGAGTAACATAACAGAACATAACATAAAACATAATGTAACACTAAGCATAATACAGAATATAACATAATAAAATTTGTAATGGAACTACATTTTTGCCATGAAAAAAAAATTATGTTGTATGGAATGTTGATATTTTGATATTTTTTTTATCCCTAAGAACAGAATACAGAAAGTTAAATAATGGCTGGACTCAATGATCTTAAAGGTCTTTTGCAACCAAAAGGATTCCATGATTCTGATAATCAGATATATTAAGGGTACACAGTTGAAGACTGTAGATCAGAAGCTCAGAAAATTTGTTCATACAGTATTTTATACTAGTCAAGATCAGCATACTAACTTTTGTTTCTTTGCTCATTTTTTAACCTTATCCACTACACATACTCAAGTGGGGCACTTTTCACAAAATTAAGCAATTCTAGTTTTAAACTTCTCATTTCAACTTACTATTCTGCTTCTCTTGTAACTCAAATATGTAACTTACACAGTTCTTGTTTATCATTTACAAAAAATACACGTACACACAATTTATGGCTAAAGTAACATTTGCAAGCTTAAAGCTTGTAAGAAAAAAACACACCAATGGGCAAATAATAATAATAGTACAATCCCTGCATCCTGAAGTATTTCTCATACAGTAACCTTTACACTGTAAAAAAAATAAGCTGCAAATTCACAATACCAGTAACTGACATGTAGTCCACTCACAAATTGCATTTCAATATCCTTTAAATGTAGACACTATCTCATTTAATAGAATTAAAAACCTGTTTTGAAGTCATCTGCCTGGTTGATTAAATCCCCTCATGTGATACATCTGCATTTAGTCAAATGCCCCAATCCTCTGTGTGAGTTACAGACTGTGGAAACTGCCTATGCATAAAGCATTTGTGGGCTTTCTAACATTAAAATAAACACATATAAAAAGGTGGAGTTGGAATTGCTCATTCTTTTTGAAGATGAGCAAAAGGATAAAAAAATATTATCAAAATAATCTATTATTTAAATTAGTATTTAATTATTGAAAAATATGAGCAACAGCACCGTATTGCCTCTACACTTACACGACCGTGAAGTTAAAATACATGGCAATTATACCTGCAAAAGCTGGTGGGAATCACAACGGCATATCCAACGCACGTTCCTCCCAGGCAGTTTCCCAGCTCATGGAAAAGCCCATGAGCCATGGACTCCAAAGGCAGAACGATGAGAAATGCACTCATGAAGATCCCATTGGTTGGCTAAAAAGAAAACAGATTTAGGTACTGCATGAAAAATCCTTCTTGTCTCTTGCTTACGTTTTTATAACTAATGCCCTGTGTTTGATCAGATACAACTGGGTCCCGAAAGATGTAAGTTATTATACCTATGGTGTACTTAATTTTTCACATATTACATGGTGAAGTATCACAGTATAACCAAGGTTGGAAGAGACCCCAAGGATCATCAAGTCCAACCTGTCCCAACAGACCTCACAACTAGACCAGGGCACCAAGTGCCATGTCCAATCTCACCTTGAACACCTCCAGGGACGGCGACTCCACCACCTCCCCCGGCAGCCCATTCCAATGGCGAATGACTCGCTCAGTGAAGAACTTTTTCCTCACCTCGAGTCTAAACCTCCCCTGGCACAGCTTGAGACTGTGTCCCCTTGTTCTGGTGCTGGTTGCCTGGGAGAAGAGACCAACCCCTTCCTGGCTACAATCACCTTTCAGGTAGTTGTAGAAGGCAATGAGGTCACCCCTGATCCTTCTCTTCTCCAGGCTAAACAATCCCAGCTCCCTCAGCCTCTCCTCATAGGGCTTGTGCTCAAGGCCTCTCCCCAGCCTTCTTGTCCTTCTCTGGACATGTTCAAGTGTCTCGATGTCCTTCTTAAACTGAGGGGCCCAGAACTGGACACAGTACTCAAGGTGTGGCCTAACCAAAGCAGAGTACAGGGGCACAATGACCTCCCTGCTCCTGCTGGCCACACTATTCCTAATACAGGCCAGGATGCCATTGGCCCTCTTGGCCACCTGGGCACACTGCTGGCTCATGTTCAGGCGGCTGTCAATCAGCACCCCCAGGTCCCTCTCTGTTTGGCAGCTCTCCAGCCACTCTGACCCCAGCCTGTAGCTCTGCATGGGGTTGCCGTGGCCAAAGTGCAGCACCCGGCACTTGGACTTGTTAAATGCCATGCCATTAGACTGTGCCCATCTGTCCAGTCGGTCGAGGTCCCTCTGCAGAGCCTTTCTACCCTCTAACTGACTAACATCTCTAAAGTACTCTAAAGACAGATGAAAGGCTTGGGGAGAAAGTGGCTGGTAAAGCAGGGGGTCACTCTTCTAAATGGAATGCATCTAAAACCACCAACAGCACAAGACTTAAATTTGAAGGCTCTGATCACAGCTTAGTTTTCCTATTTAAGCAGGAAAAGCAAATGCCATGAAACCTCTGTAAGTATCTGCAGAGTGGGAAAGTAAAGTACAACACAGGTTATTATGCATACTATATTGCATCATTAAAAATAGAAATTGAACTATTCTTGCTTTTTAATGCCAAGAGTTTTTAAAATATTCGTGGTGGAATATTATGTATCACACAAAAAATGACTTCTGAGAACATTTATGAACATAATGGCAATTGAAAAGACAATTCTTTATCTGCTGCATAAATATCAGATGAGAAGGGACATCCACTCCAGCACTTTGCAGCATTCACGCTGCTAGTACCCTACAGTGAGCTTTCCTGTTTTGTAGGGAAAAGGCAATTTTGGAAAAGATTACACTCACTGCTACATAGATGGTTTCTGTAAAAGACCCAAGAAGTTTCAAAAGTTAAGTCTCAGCCAACAGTATTAGTAAAATAAAAATGGACTTATGAAATGCCAGCTGTCAGTGAGAGGCAGAACAGGTTCACTGTGATTGTTTTAATATGATGTGAATGGGTTTAATGAGGCATGAAATGCTTTAGAAAAGGTAGAAACAGTATTATGATGCATAATTAACCAAGATTTTAATATCCATGGTGCAGTTATTAAATATTAATGTTTGTTATATAGCAAAGAAAATACATTCCAGCTACAGATTTCTGTCTTGAGAAGAGTCCTGTGGCTTCGGACCACATCTATTTTTCAGCAGCTTTCTTTGCACAAATCTATAATATTGATGGTTTTTTTAAAAAATTGGATAGTTCCTTATTGTTTAAGACTCATTAACACACAAAGATATTAAGACTATGGAAAGTAAATTATATATAAAAAAAATGACACCTTAACCAACTCAGCTCTTATCGGCACATGGCACCAACTCAAATATATTGTTTTTAAACACATAAGTATTACATTACTTAGTCTGAAAGAACAGCTTTACCCAGCTAGCGTGCTTCCTGCCCTAAGGAAGAACATTGCTACTTGTCCTGTTTTTTAGAAGTGTCCCACTATATTTCTGACCTATGTGCCCTTGAAATGGTGAAAACAATACTTCTAACCACAAGCAAACACCAGAATCTGATATTAACTGATAACTACCTAATACCATTATTAATTGATAGCACTATTATCGAATAACTGGTTCTTCTTAACTGATAGCACTATTCTCAGATGCCAACATGTGAAACCACTAATAAACTGCATCCAGCTCCTACTATATTTTATCCAATTCAGGACAAATGAAAAGTTTGTTTATTTAGCTTCTAGTCTCAAGGACATGACATTGAGCAAACATCAAACCATGACACAGAACCACCACAGAGAGCTTCCCTTTACCTACAGCCCTGCAGGCCTTATTGTAGAAGTGCAATTAATGTGCACTTGCTACAGAACCAGTTCAGATAGAACCAGTCCATCAACAGGTAGTAACACTGGTGTTAACACTACAATCAGACTTCACATGCTGTAATGTAATTTGATGTTTTGGTGCTAACAAATTGAACCTACAAGAAGCAATGCATGCTTATGCAGCATACTTACAGGAGGTTCACAATCGCTTTTATATACATCATTTTCTTAGCTACCGCAGGAGGCACTTTGCATCATTCCAGATGATTATATATATATTCCTTTCCACATCCCAATCTTGCCTAAACTCAGTCAGGATCCATCACTGAGTGAGCAGATGGAATGTATTTAGGACAAGTGCAGAGAAGCATTCACATAGTGATTCTCAAGTTTTGTGTCACAGAATAAGGATTATCAGAGTAATCTCCCCAAATCCATACAATTACTTGAAAACACCAGAAGACATGAAAGCTGAAAACACTCTAACAATTATGGTACAACCTCAACTTGATTTGTTGTCAATAAGGAGAGAAACCCCAAATGTTCTGTGTCTGAGACAATGTAACTTTTGTTTCAAAGGTATGAGTTTGTTGGAACAGCTCCTACACTGCGTAAGTGTTTTCATCATAGTGAGCATATTACAAAACAAAAACCCACAACTGCCATGCTGTTCTAAGCACTGCCTGCGTTTCTCCAGTCCCCAACACGCAAGTTAGGAAAGCCACAGTGTTCTGCAAAAACACAGCTCGAGATTATCACAAAGATTAATCTTTTCCACTACATATCTGATTGGGTCCACCTACTGAAAAAATCATTATGTTTGTTGAAAGTCTTCCCACTAATCTGAAGGTACTGGGCAAGAAAATTCACAAGTACTTGTGAGAGATAAGGATCCTCTCAGCGATCCATCTTGGTCTGCATCCTGCTTTGAGTTTGTACCAGATATTAAAGAGGAATGGACTACTGTGTTATGAATAAGCTCAGATCCATCTGAAGTTTCAACTTTGCTTTCATTCAGGGCTCATTTCGTATCATGGAGGAGGAAAGTATTGTTAGCATAGGTATTTTATGTTTATAGACATCTATCTACTGTAAAGATGCTGATACTTGCTATCAATGCTTTTTTAACAACTTTATTTTAGAAGATCACTAACAAATATAAGAATGATTCACGATGTTTAGTGCAGCTCCGTAACAGGATAACAAATAGAAAACAAATTCAGTGCTGCAAAAAACAATGGCCAGTGGCATTTTAAAATACCTAAGCTATGAGAACTCAAAATAGCAAAAAAGAATTATCTAATTAAGGTAGTAATGACACTAAATCTAACGAGAGGTTCCGCTTCTAAGGTAACAGCTAAGATGCCAGGTGGAGACTGTCAGTGCTTTACTAAATCCAGAAACTTTGATGACTGGTCCTTAATGGAGCAGATGGCCACGGATGCGTAGACAGAAAGGGATTTTGATCTTTCAGCTGTTCAATCCATTTTCAGTCTGGTTTTGAGTGCACTGGCAATCTCAGCCTGCAGTACATGCCTTTACTCTGAGCGCCCACTGATTCCAGACATGCTGCTCAAAAAGCAAACAGACCATCTTGGCAATCCCACTGACAACATGAGAAACCATTTTATCTCTCCATCTTTGTGGGGTTTTTGCCTTTGTCTGTGTTCTTCTAAAGCAGTACTTAAGAAATATAGTGTGTTCTCATTTCAAATAATGCAGAAAAGGTGAAAAAATGAAATAATCCTTGCTTCTGGTGACTGAAATGACAGACAATAAAAGATGAGTGAGATTCACTGTTAAAATACCTGAAAAATGTAGAGGTATTTTACAATTTTATATTAATGGATAGGACACCTCTACTACCAAGGACTAAACCACTGTTGAAAGTGAAACAATTCTGCAACTGTATTTAAGAATGAAGTATTACTGACATGAAAATAATGAGGAGGTTAAACACAAAACAACCAACCACAAATACATTAGCTTAAATTGAAAGCCAGGTAGAAAGACCTATAGAAGAGCCTTTCTGATAGAAACCAGAAATAAATTCCTAAACAGATGTCAACTAAGATTATCACAGAATCACACCAAATGATTGAGGTTGGAAGGGGCTTCTGAAAACTGCCTGATCTGTCCAGGATTACATGCAACAGACCAACAACTGAGGAAGCTTACAAAGATGCCTTTGATTTTTATAAGCAAAAATGATGCCCTTATCCATTATCCAAGTTGAATAATATTTACCTATTTTCAAACATCCATATAGATATAGAAGTAAGAAAATGTAAAGAAGTTCTGCCTCACCCCTCTGCAGCAGTTCAGAAAAAGCAAAGAAGTGCATGCCCTGTGACAGCAAAAGCTCAGAGGAAAAAGGGTAATGGGATAACTAATCTACAAGGATTTGATGGATAGCTTATTCCAAATGAAAATAAGATAGGCATATTACAGGTAAAAAGACGATTAGAGATAAAAAGTTGATTTTTAAATTTAGAATGTAGATCAACTGCCAGAGGAAACTTCCTTATAACAGAGCAAAGGAATACTCTCTAGAGAACACTAAATAATCCATACTTCTGACTACTAAAACAGCCCTGGGAAAATCTAGAAAACAGTTTGCAGAAAATAGCTATCACATTCACTGGCAGACAGATTTGATGTGTTATGTTCCCCATTCCTGGCTCTTGTTCAAACCATGGGATGACCTATGCTTTGGTCTACATGCTTTTGCCCCAGCAAAACCAGCAGTGGTTGTTGTCAATGCAAAAGCATACTAAACAAATTTCTGATTTAAAAAAAAAAACAAACAGTATTTGAATTGTGAAATTAGTGAGAGTTCAACAAGAAGCTTAACACATATATCACATTCTTTAGACTAACAAGGAATACTTTATCTTGTCAACAGAGATCCCCTTCATGATCTAGGGCCTCTGGAAGTGGGGGTGACAGCAGCAAGGTGTGCTGCCACTGTGCATGTGAGCTGGCAATCTGATGTAGCCCTTAGGACAGGACTGGAAAGAGGGAGAGCCAAGGAGAGATGAGCATCTACCACAAAGGAAGATGGGCAGCAAAAATAAACAGTGAGTTTGAAAAGAAATTATGAGCAGTGAGCAAGGGGGATTTAGGACCAATCTTAAAGAGATGATGACACAGTTGGAAAAGAGCTGGAACGGATGAGTCGATAAACAGTGAGGCAGAGATATGCAAGTCAAACAGGCAAAGATGGGAAAAACTGATGGTGAGGAAAAGGGGCAACTAAAGATATCTACACAGAGAAGAAAAAACCCACAAAACCCAGAAG
The DNA here is from genome assembly GCA_033816785.1 of Picus viridis. Classification (NCBI taxonomy): domain Eukaryota; kingdom Metazoa; phylum Chordata; class Aves; order Piciformes; family Picidae; genus Picus; species Picus viridis. Next base: position 39,887,021 of record CM066567.1, on the reverse strand, counting down.
TGGCATGGCTATTTGAGAGAACATGGAAAGAGGCCAGAAGATGTAGCAGGGTCTCTGGGAGAAAAAAGAGAGAAGAAAATTAAACTGGACAAGTAAAGCCTGAGGAGGGCTGGATTTTAAAAATATAGGCCAGAAAGAAAAGCAGGGGAAAATGAAGGAGAAAACCAGGATATGATTTGCATTCAAAATTAATTTGTGCTGTTAGCAAAACTAGATTCAAGTAAACATAAATGTTGCTTAAACATTTTCTTACTATTCAGGAAAAAAATAATCTTATTTTTAGAGATGTTTTAAAAGTCATTACCTTCAATTTTATTGAGGCATTGGAAATTGAGCTTTCAAGAGACACCATGCAATCACACCACAATCAAGACTACAAAATCACTAACTCTCCCCAAACGAAAAAATACTCATACATATAATAAAGTGACTTTTCTTCTATAAAAAAAATCAAGTTCAGTAGTACTGGTAATTTAAGTACAACTACTCTAGCATATAATTAATACTATTATTTTACCAACCCATAAAATCCACTGAGTTCAAGAATAATGTACTGAAAGTACTTCATTCCACTACTTTACTTGTCTCTGACACAGTTCATTTTTCTCTCAGTGATATTACATACAGGTCTTCCAGGGATAATAACTCTTTCTGACCAGTAATTCAGAAAACCTGTAGTTATCTTGCTATAGAGCAATTAACAAAATCTGATTTGAAGTTTCTGAGAAAGAGAGTCTGCCAGACATTTCCAAGACCTTAGCCTGCAAATTTCAGGACCTCCATCTCTAATTTTTTCATCATTTTATTCGCTTCTGAAGGAAGCAATGCTTGAGTCATTTGCATGACTTTGGCTGGATCTTGTCCCATCTAAGAGCCTAATCACAGACAGGCATGTGAGTAATTGTTGAAATAAGTTAGAGAGTACTATCAATCTGTCCAAAATTACTCACACAAATATAGAAGCAGGGGCAGAACACTTCCTGAAGTATTTCTACAGACAGCTCAAGACATCTTTCTACCCCAGCCAAAGTAGGGATTATTCTCAGACACAGAACATGCCCCAAATAAAACATGTCCCGCTGAAAAGCTGTTACTTTATTTTTTAATGAAGACATGATTAACAAATTTCTTTTATACTTCTTGTGCTTCCTCCTGCTCATTTTCCAGTTTCCAACAGATACCATGAGTCTGCTCTTCATATTTAGAGCTTGGTCTCTTGAAGAGAGATTCTGCTTTCAGAAGCAAGAGTTGTTCACAAGCACATACTGAAGCAATAGGAGCAGTGACTTTCCACCCTTGCTCACTGCAAGGGTTAAGCTCCCCACAAAGAAAGGTCCTTGGCTTAACAGGACTTCCAGCCTCAACAGTTCTGTGTGAGTCACAGAATTACTGTGTGTGCAACCATGAATTAATTGACCTCACTTTAAACACCCTTCCACAAAAGGACATTTGATAGTTTTCTGGCAATTTAAATCAAATAGGATACTTCCAGGCACTAATTAGCAGACAACTGTTTCTTTAGTTCTTGACCCTGCACACAATTGAGAATGATACGATTCGGATACTACAGTTATTAAAAACATTTAGAAGGCATATATAAATGTGTCTGCAAAGGAGTTTTCCATGAAATAAACCCCTTCCTTTCCATTACCCCATTTCTGGATATAACCTAACATACATAGCTGAGCAAAACATTATTTTTTAATATATGCTATGCTCATTATCTATAGCTCTTAGGAAGCACCTTTCCAAGGCTTAGGTTGTAAGTCAATTCTGTTCATTATATATGAGGTAGAATAGAATAGACTAGACCAGGTTGGAAAAGACCTTCGAGATCATCAAGTCCAACCTATCAGTCAACACCACTCAATCAATCAATTAGTGTTTCTTACACTTTTCCTCTCATATTATGCATATTTTATACATTCATGATATTCTCATTGTTTTTCCTGACTGAAGCATCCTTGTTTATACATTCCCTCAAAGTAAAGTCTTTCGTGTCTACAACAAATTCTTTTACCCTTCCCCAAACCTTTGGTTGTTTTCTGGTCTGTAGGATAGCAAGTAAGAGTTGCAGTTATTCAAAATGTGGAAGTTATGGATTTATCCAGTGGTATAATGATATCGCCAAGCCTTTTCTAATAATTAATATGCTTGTTTGATGACTAATAAACATTAGGCTCATACTTTCATGCAAAACATGAAAGCCCTAAGATCTCTTTCTACCATGCCTGATGTTTCTTGTCTTCTGCAGCAAAGTTTTCTTAAAACCAAAACCAAACAAGCCCCTGAAATCCCAAACCATTAAGTATTTAGGAATAACTATTACTTTTTAAAGAGGACCAGTCTGATTTGTCTCTTTATAAATCATCATAAGGAAAGCACATATTCACTGGAGAAGTTTGCTTGCTGTGCTACTGTTGAGCTTGTAAGACCTAAAACACATGACTCAAAACTCCAGCAAATGATTCTGCAGCAGTCTTAAGATCCTGAATTCCCCCTACAAAGAAGAAAAACCTTAAACCTCTAGAAAACAAACAAATACTCTACAAAAGGCTAAACTGTGTGCTTGTGAATTATTGCTTCCTTATTTCTAATTATTTTGAAAACTGACACTATAAAGAAAATACATAAAAGGCCACAGTTTCCTGCAATCACTGTAACAAATGATGCATCCATTCATTAAATTATGTTCTGGCCAGGCCTGATAAAGCATTTCATTTTCTGACAACAGATGAAAACAGGCATTGTGATCACAGAGTGCTAAAGGCTGGAAAAAACCTCAAGTCTAACCACCAACCCAACACCACTATGCCCACTAAACCACGTCCTGAAGTGCCATGCCTACATGGTTTTTGAACACTTCTGGGACAGTGACTCCACCACCTCACTAGGTAGCCTATTCCAGTGCCTGACCACACTCTCAGTGAAGAAATTTGTCCTAATATCCAACTGAAACCTCTCCTGGTGCAACCTGAGGCCATTTCCCCTCAACATAAAATGTATGAGGCAAACACCACATCTTCTGAAGCAGGAATTATTTTAGTTTGAGACAACTGTATTTATAATCATATTACTATAAATGTATGACAGAAGAAATATAAACATTAAATGTAATTATCTATTGAAACTAAATCACTACGATAAAGAACTTAATTTCCTGACAAGTTCTGATGCTTTTCACTTTTGTGAAAAGGACAACTAATTCAAAAGCAAATGGATTATGTAAGTAGATAAATACTTTGCATGCTTTTTTCCCCCTGGAAACATTAACTCTTCCTATTCTGCCAATATCAAGAAGCTGCTAAGTTCCAGTTGCCTTAACTGGCTACTGCCAAGGCAGCATGAAGTGATAAATTTGAAGAGCACGCTGGTGAAAGCCAAAGTTTCCAACTTTTGAGTTGCTGAGCCACAGTACACCATCAAATGTCACAGGAATTTTAAGGAGTCAACAATTCTCAGGAGCACACTCAAAAGGGAGACCAAGATCAAGAGATGATTACTCACCTGCCAAGAAACAGCCCCTAAAACAGCCGTGGCGACAAGGCTAAAAAATACCAGCTGCTCTGAAATTAAGCAGAAGTGACGCATGCCTTTAGACGCCATTACTCTGTCAAGGCTGTTGTCTTCTGCACGGTGGGTATAGTATACCTTGTGACAGTCATTGAGTTTAGTGTGAAATCCCCAGAGAGTTATAAAAAAAATCACGTGACAGATCATCCAGAAAATCCCAAAAATAGAAAAGCCAGGTATCACAAAATACCAGAGATCCAAATCACGCAGTTTCAAGGCTGCGAGAGTAAAAAGATCAGCTCGATGACTCCAACTAAGATGACAGAAAGCCTTCTGCAAAATTTACCACGAAATAAGTAGGGCTTCCATCGCTCAGTGACTGAAAGTCCACTGAAGTAAACGTCGAGAAGGGGATCAGAAATCAGGCAGCTGAAGAAACAGGCCAAGGCAAATGGATTTGTGGGGATATGCAGCGATGGGAAGAATAGCAGGGATGCGATGGCTCCAAAAATCACCAGATTTGGTATTGCCAAAAAAGACTTCATACGTAAGTCAATTATCAGCACAGCCAAAGCTATGACCAATAGAATAATGCTCATAGATTTTTCCACCAGCATAGTTGTGCTGGCAATTGCAAATCCAACCAGCTCCAAAAATTCAACTGTTGTCAGCAGAGTCGGCCGATGATGAACACAACCACAAATTCTCTCAACCAAAGCACATAATATCCTTAAAACAATGGCAGAGAGGAGCAAATATTTAGTAGCTTCTTCTTTCACATCTGTTTTAAAGGCAGAATTATTAAGAAAACAGAGAAGGCCAAGCAAAAAACCAAACCAAAGATTGGAGAGACTCAGACTTGCTGTTTCCATTGAAAAATAGTAGTACAGTATGCTGGCAATTCCAAGAACAAAGAGCCCCAGAATAAATATTACCAAAATCAGTGCATCTGCAGTTTTTTCCCATCTGACATAAAGACCCATACAAATGGCCACCAGTAGGTTGAATCTGGCAAGATAGCCAAGATATCTGACTGATGAATGCATGTTCACTTCTTTGTTTGCTTCTTCTAGCCTTGTCATTGCTGCATAGAGACAATGACTAACACAGTAGCGCAGTGACCTACACATGTAAACAGCAGTTAGGGGGTTTTACCCACTTGACTGCAAGTAAATATTAGGGTTTCATTCAACAAACATAGTGCAGTTGCTGCCTTCTGTAATATCATTTCAGTAACAGTGGTCCAGAGTCACCAAAGTCCTGGAAGAAGAATAAAAAAAGTTTTCAGTGGCAAATAATTCCTTTTAATCATACACAGCAGAAACACGACACATCCTTTCTCACCAAGGATTTTTAACATCTAAACTACAAAACACATGATAAAGACCAAGTGTGTTGATAAAGATCATTCAAATTGGAGCCATTATTAAAATCGATACAAAATGGGTGCTGCATAAATTTTAGTTCATTATTTGTGTGAGAGGAAAAGGTAAATCAAACCTGGCCCGATCAGTTCATCCACAAAACTCATCCATTAGGTATCTGTATTAGATGTCTATGGGTACCCAAAATGTTCCTGTGATATCTATTATCCTCTAAAATAGTTTAATACTGGTTGATGGTAGGCTGAACATGAACCTGCAGTGTGCCCAGGCAGCCAAGAAGGCCAATGGCATCCTGGCCTGCATCAGGAACAGTGTGGCCAGCAGGAGCAGGGAGGTCATTCTGCCCCTTTACACTGCACTGGTTAGGCCACACCTTGAGTCCTGTGTCCAGTTCTGAGCCCCTCAGTTTAGGAAGGAGGTTGACTTGCTGGAACGTGTCCAGAGGAGGGCAACAAAGCTGGTGAGGGGTTTGGAACACAAGCCCTATGAGGAAAGGCTGAGGGAGCTGGGGTTGCTTAGCCTGGAGATGAGAAGACTCAGGGGTGACCTTATTGCTCTCTACAACTACCTGAAGGGAGGTTGTAGACATGTGGATGTTGGTCTCTTCTCCCAGGCAGCCAGTACCAGAACAAGAGGACACAGTCTCAGGCTGCGCCAGGGCAGGGTTAGGCTGGATGTTAGGAAGAAGTTCTATACCGAGAGAGTGACTGCCGATTGGAATTAGCTACCCGTGGAGGTGGTGGAGTCACCTTCATTGGAGGTGTTCAGGAGGAGACTTGATGGGGTGCTTAGTGCCATGGTTTAGTTGTTGGGTGGGTTGGATTGGTTGATGGGTTGGACGCGATGATCTTGAAGGTCTCTTTCAACCTGGTGTATTGTATTGTATTGTACTTTCATCCCTCCAAGCCACCAATGTGTCAAGAACACTACTTTTATCAATAGTGCTGGGGCAAGTATAGACACCTTGACTGAAACTCAAACCTTAGACTTTATTCCCTCTCGATTTTTAAATTCTCATTTTTTAAAATGGTAAAAAAACAAAAGAAAAGGTAAATAGACTGATTTGCTCATAAGCTTTGGTTCATTTGGAGACTGATACCCAGTGCAGACCCTGCTTGAGTGACTGGTGTAGAAACAAACTAGGCCTAAGAAATTCTATTGCTTAAATTACCGAAGTTCAGTAACATTTTTTTTTTCAAATTATGTTAAAAACTTAACAACACTGCAGGTACTACTTGGAAGAACTAAGCAGTAAAAATCTATTTAATTGAAATAGAATACATACCATATAATCAAAGCAAATGGTCATTGCATCATCCCATCACAAGTTAAAATGCATTCTCATAGCACCCATTATTATTAACACTTTATACATATAAACTTAATTCTGAGTTGCCTTGATAGTATTTCTTCTCTTGCTTGGTAATATACTTACTATTGTTCTTAACCTTTTGTTTGTTTCTACTTTTTGTAGATAACACAGCCCAAAATTAGCTATCATATTCCAGGCTACAATATATCCAGTATCATAGCACTATCTGCAGTCTCACTGCTTCTGGTAATACAGTCAACTTTATTCCAGGGAGTAATTTATTTCAACTCCTAAATGCCCTCCCCATGCCCCTAGTTACCCCTCATTCAAGCCATGAATACAGAAGAATAATTTCCTGTCTCCTTTCAATCCACAGCACTGACACAGAAATCCTCCTAAACTGAAACACATCTGCTGTGCCATCCTGTTAATTCCTAAGCCTTTCTGGAACTTCTCCAAGCCAATGGGCTAATATTACAAACATTCATTTAGACAGCAGCCTCAGAGAAGTCAGCAGGTTGGCTTGTATGAAAAGGGCAGAAGCTCCTGCCCAACTGGCTTAAAAATTTTCTGTGTTTGCTAAATTATTTTCTGGCGGGATCATTACACTAGCAAGCTCCCTTGCAGGCAGTCACTCTGACAGAAAACTACTGACTGGTTCAGCTCATGCCAAGTGGAGTTTTGCTGCCATCACATCGTGAGAAACATGAAAGAGAAGCTCCTCTGCTGCCACCCCACGTGCTGCACCGTGTGCCAAGGGAAAGTGTTTGTTAGTAGTGAAAAGTCAAAGCCTTCTACAGAACAAAGTATTTGCAAAATGACAGTTCAGAGCACGAATGCAACCTCCTCTTCCTGGCTACACCTTCACAGAATCACCAAGGTTGGAAGAGACCTCAAATATTATCAAGTGCAACCTTCTAGCCCATTAGCAAAATGGTATACTAGTGATCTACGCTTCTAGTCATTAGCCTTTTCTAAGCAAAACACATTGTCAGCCTCTAATGAAAAGAGGAAAAGGAACATTTTCATGATTAATGTATATTATCACACAGATATTACAAAAAACATAAGACAGCAACTCAGACCAATTTTATGAGAAATTTCAGTATCTGATCTATTCTTTTAAAACATAGATATTTCTTATTTGTTTCTTTTAACGCTTCAGTTGTTTAGATAACTCAGAGGTGTGTGTTGTGTTTGTTTCTTAAATTAATGACCTAGAAGTTTCAGGTTGCAGCATCTGAGTTATGTATCTGAGCAAATCACATTTAGAGCCGAAAGAAACATTGTATGTACACCCAGGAGTTTTAAGCCACACCAGGAGCCTAGCTATAGACACTAAATATATAAGAACTAAAAATAATAGAATTCCCCAAATGGTTTTTACCATAATTTGTCTAAGAAAGTAAATTTGGTAGTCTAACTGTAGCTGACTTAAGGCCCTAGTGAGGCCTATCTGAAATACTCGCTCACTTTCCTTCAGTTTTATTCTTCCAGTTTAGTGCATATGAAAAACAGACAAACAAAACAAACAAACAAAAAAAAAACAACCCACCACAACAAAAAATCCTAAAACAAACAACATCCCAAACCACAAAAACCCCACACTAAAACCCTGAGACCTTTTTCTTAAAGTCGTACTTAGCTAACACATTATTACAGTAAGCCTTACAGATGAAGGACTCCGTTAGTTCTCAAAAGTCAATACTGAACTCCTACTATGGATTACCGCTCTCACACAAGTGGGGAGCACACGGCCGGAGCACCAGTTGCTGGGCTGCAAGGGCCAGGCAAGTTTACTGACGGCATTTGGCCCCGAGGAGCGGGCGCTGCTAGCCACGGGGATACCGTGGCACCGCCGCTCCTCATACGCTCTTGAAGCTTCTCTGTGCAGCCGGCCCCCGCCCTGCAAGGCTCTGAGCCTACCCAGTGAGGCCGCGTCCCCCTGAGGCTGTCCGCCGGGCCGCCCCGGCTCCCCTTGCCCCCCGCCTCGCCGCGGTGACGGGGCTCCGCTCCATGCGGAAGGCGCAGGGACCAGCCCAACCTAAGTCCCACGGAACCGCGGGCCCCCGCCGTGCTCCTGACCCGAGAGGGTGGCCCAGCAACGGTCTCATCCGCAATCACCTCAACAGGCGTCCCGGAAACTTCCTGCCCCAGGCGCAGTTTCGCCGCCATGTTGAGGCTGGAGGAGGTGTCCCAGCTACGGGCCGCGCCGAGGCTCAAACGCCGCCGCGGCCGTCTGGGTTCCCGTGCCTGGCCTGCACCTGCGCCAGCGGTCGAAGCCGTCGGTGTGAGAGTGTCCGCGTCAATGGGCCAGAGTAGGGGTGTAACAGTGCTCCTGCTTCTCTCCCTTTGAGGGATTTCAGCAGCATCCAGCTCACAGGCAAGAGTGAAAGCACGTTCTCCCCTCCCCCCTTTAGAAAATGCAAGGGTAGTAGGCAAGAATAGAATATATATATAAAAAAAAAACCAGCCAAAACCAAACCACTCCCCCCCCCCCCCAAAAAAAAAAAAAAAAAAAAAAAAATTCCAAAACCCCAACAAAAATAAAAACCTGAACTTAGAAACACTGTCACGTGGTGCTTAGCAGAGATAAAGCTGTGTTTCTATTAGGACTGCAAGACAGACTGAGTGCTCTTTAGGCTTCCCCATCATTTACTAGCAGGAGTGGCCTTCTCCGCAAAGGACTCCCATCTCAGACTTGATATGCTTCCCAAAGGCCAATTTTCACAACCCTTGCATCATACAGAAAGCATATCCACACTTCGTGCTTGAAATACACGTTTTGAATTAGCCCCTGCAGGCTCATGGGCAAGATCGGGAAGTTTGTGGCTGCTAACAGATCCATTGCTTAGATGGGTAAAACAAGGGTGGGTGGAGTTTCAAAGAAGTTTTGACAGCTACTGCACAGGGGCTCTTTGAACTGCTAGAGCACCAGCCTGTCCTGTATTCCTCTGATTCCTTCATCACAACCCTCAAGCCAAGAAGCACTAGAGCTGACTGGCAGCAACTGGATGCTCAAAAATCAACTTTGGCAGTCTTTTCCTGTTTCAGTTACATTCACAAACAGGGAAAAAGGACTGTTGCTGATCCATGGAGATATAATTAACACTTAGAAAAATCACACTTTCTTTAAAAGTGGGCAGTCTCCCTGGAGCAGAAGAGGACAGAAAGATTCTGCAGAAAGCAATACTGAGAACAGCTGTTACATCTCATTTTCTATCTTCACTATCAAGTAAGAGATCAGAATACTTAAGATCACAGTGTAGAAAAATACAGCAATGATCTCAGAGGGCCAACATGCAGCAGTGCCGCAAAAATATTTCAGGGCAGTAGAGAGGAAATTAAGAACATCTAGAAAGAGGGAAACTGCATTAGAGAGTGGACGCATCATAAATGGGCAGGCAGAAAGCATCGTACAGGATCAGCTGGAGGAACTCCAACATCCCTTCTATAAAGCAAAGGCCACAACTGAGATGCAGAAGCTGAAACTGAAGTATCATATTTAACACCTTCATGATAATTGTTTATAAAATAAACCAAATTACTTCTTCCCCTCCCCCCCCCCCCCCAGAAAATAACTATGCATTGGTTACACTGGATTTCAGCATAAATTAATTGCACAGGGACAGAAAAATGGACATTCATACTCCAAAGAAACAACGTTTAAAAGGTTTTCAGGTGTGGCATTTTCTTTTTTTTCCTTTAATAAATGTGCTTTGTTCACAAAAAGTAGTGACATAAAGACAACAGAAATGCAAATACACCCCTCCTTTTCCTCTCCAGCACCTTAAGAACAAGATGATCTCTTGCACAGTCATCATTTTCAAATATGACAGAAACATCCTTCTTGCACCAAAGCCAAATATTCAACAGCTGCTGGTATCACCACTTTATTATTCAGGGAGGTATAAGTCTGTAAATCCCACTTTCTTCCTCCAACACAATCTACTGTCCCTTGGGAAAAAAACAAAACAAAACCAAAACAAAACCAAACCCCAAACAAAACAAACACAGCAGCAAGAAAACCAAGCTGTACAAATCTCAGGTCCCTTAACCACAATGTTGTTGCCAACCTGCCAAAAGGCTTAAATTTGAAGTGTTGCTATTTTTATTTTGGGGGATCAGTTTTGGTATGAATTGCTTTTTGTGTGTGTGTGTGCATCACAAACCAATTTGCATCGACCAGTGCCAACATGTTAGCTGGCATATAAATTTTCAGGAGTATCAGTTAAAATGTTAAGTACACACAGATTAAGCGTTTATAATCAGTTGAGTTTATAGCACCAGTATTTTATCTTCAACATGAGCACTGCTGGAGTCAGTAGTTAACTGGGAAGAAGAAAGGTTTTGAATGACAAATATTTTAGTGAAAATGAAGTGGTAAAACACTGGTTGCAAATACTGACTTAAAATTGCTCTAGGTGATCATGCTCTGGTAGGGGGGTTGGACTAGATAATATTTTGAGGTCCCTTCCAACCCCTAACATTCTGTGAAAACCAATTTTGATGTCATTGTCTATTTCATTAGAGGAGTATTCTCTAAACAACTATGATACTTGGATACTTTTATGTCTAAACATGGTTTGGGTTTGTTTGTTTTTCACACATCAGGATGTTTGGTTTGTATATATCATTCAGATTAAACAGCAAATTTTAATTGGGTATTGGGGGATGCTGTAAATTTAAGGGAGTCACAAAAACTTGTGTTAAGGAATAAAGCATTGCAGCCCAGACAACTTTATGTAGGAAACTCTAAAAGAAAAACAGGTAGGTCAGACTGTGACACTTGCAGTGCAAAGCTTAAGTGGAAGGAGTAAGTTCCATTTTTGTAGCAATCACTAAAATCAAAACTACAATCTCAGTTATCTGGTAACTTCTGTATTATAAATACAACACTATGTCAATATGATGTAAGGTGTATTTTTCTTCACAACCACCTGTGAAACTTCCATTTTCTACCGTTTTGCTGAAGTCAGTCTTTCAAATCATGACATGGCACCTAGTTTAAACCATTTTTTATTAGGCACTTACATATAGATTTAACAGCCTAACATACAAATCTGAAAATTCTGGCCTTTATCTTTAAATAGAGGGAAACCTAAGCTAAACTAATACTGAATCCTCTATTTTTACCACTGAATAGAATTGCCTTTTTCTTCTTTATTTTCACCTGCAAAACCTCAGAGATTTATTACACAAGTGAAAAAAAAAATTGATGTAAAACTTCTGCACCATCTCCTTACACTGCAGCCCTGTCTTCAGACAGCTAGGGAGTTTTTATTTAACTGAACAGAAGATTTTTGGGTCCAAATAACTTCACTTGTGTGGTATGAATACAGGGCCTTGTGCAAATGTGTTGTAATCTTGGAAAACTCAACTAATATAATTACGTTCCTCTTTACAAAATTGGTTTGCAGTTACCATGTAACCTGGGAGGTCTACAAATAAGGACAATTAAAGGAAAAAGGTTGCTTGTTTTTAAAATGCATAAATAATCTACTTTAAAACATGACAAAACCCCCAATGTCTCCCAAACCCAGAGTTTGAAAAGAATACACATTGCCATCATTGGGGAAATACTGTTACTTGTTAGTGCTTGTACGCTCATGAGACTGCAAAACATGTTCCAGCTATGAAGTGAAACATGATTGTTTAGACGTACCATACCCCTCAGGGCAGGGGTAACCTCTTCAGAAATCTCATGTCTAACTGCTATTTATGCAACGAAATTACACAGTATGTATAACAATGGATTAATATTCTAGTGTTTTGGTGTTCTCAGTTTGCTGTTGTCTCCAGAGGGCTGCAATAAAGAAAAATCATATGTGCAAGTATTATAGTTTCTCCAGCCCAGGCTCACCGAGAAAGAAACAAATTTGGGAAAAGAAGTTTTGTTCCATAAAAAGGGACATGTAACCACATGTCTTAACCTTTCTGCACATTTAATTATAAAGTGCAAATTATTTCTTCCTATGTATACTTCTCAGAATCCCACCAACTCCAGTGCCTTAAGCTCAACCACATTTGGTTAAAATATCAAAACAACATTTAGCAAATTAAATAGAATTCACACTTCACAGCACTAAAGAAAAGAATGGTACCTTTCTGGAAAAAAAAAATTAGTGATACAAATCTAAAGAAAGTAACAGCAATTTATGCTATGACAGGAGTCATTTGCATAAAACTTGTATTTTTTTCACTTTCATACAAGAATAAATTTTAAAATTCAAAAGTAGAAAAAAATAGCAAACTCTGTAAACCTTTGCATTTTTTCTTTATGCAAACCACTTTTGTGTGTTGAGCCCATGTTAGTATAGCAAAATTAGTTAAGCAAGAGAATTGACTGAAAGGGCATTTCAACAACTACATTAACTTAGAAGCAATATAGGATCTTCTAGCTCATAGAAAGGAATTGAACTAGACTGGCTTTCTCCAGAGTCTGAGTCATAAGGAGCATCAGGTAGCTCCATAAAACCATAAGCTAGCTGTTCATCTTCTGTATCTGATCGAACATAACAGGAAGTGTTTGAATAATCTTCATCTTCTATACTGTTGAAATCCTGTGGGATATACAGCATTCCAGGATAGTTCCTGCTAACCAAGTCACTTGTTGTTTGCAGGGACGTTTTCCTAAATGCCATCAGGTGCATATGCGAAAACTTGGAATACTTGAAGCGTTTAAAACCTAAAGACTCTATGGCAATTTTCCAGCTCTTCATCATCATAGCCCGGCGATTCTGATGGGATGAATCAGGAGTTATGACAAGCAACAAGCCATTTAATACGAGAAGTTCATGTGCCTTCTTGCAGCATATCCATCGTTGATAGGGTGATGGAAAGTAAGAAAGGAGGAGGGAGAAAACAACAACATGGAACAGTTCTCCAGGTAGAGAATCAATGGGATTTTTCAGTTGCTTAAGAAAGGCGTCTATAGCATCTTGTGCCAGCTGGAGAGGTTGCTGAATTTGAAGATTCAAGAAGTCACATTTGTATACACTCTGGTGAAATAAAAAGAAGAAAAAAGAAACCAAACATTAAGGTTAGTTTTCAGAGCAAACACAGGTGAAATCCACAGAAAATTCAATGACAAGCTCTCTGCTCCCTTGAGGAAATGTCAAGCCTGATGAACACACTTCCTGCTATTAAATCGATCTAAAATAACAATTTAACACCTATTGCTAGCTTTCAGTCACAAAGCAAAATGATAGATGCGCAGTAATTTACTACATATTTGATAGCTGAGAACTGGTGATTATAAAAACACAGACATTTAGCCCAAGCAGAACAAAGTTTCAAATAATCTCAACAAATAATATAAGAAGAAATGACTAAGAATAATATTATGCTATTCACTACATTTAAGTTTTGCTGCTTTATAATCATCAAAACCTGGGGCCAGGTTGTTTCCTAAAAGGTTTTAAGATACAAGGCTTTGACATGCTAGCAACAAAAAAACTGTTACTGACGCCTGGAGAACGTGCAATGAATGACAGATACTCTAAACAGGTAAGAGAACATGAAAGCAGACCCAACACATTCTGAATAGCACATTTGAAAGGCAGATTTCAACCTGCTGCATGTTCATACCACAAAAATATTTACAGCACATTTTATGAAACAATATTGGAAAAAAATAATCACTGTAACACTATTATAAAGGCATTAAAAAGCACTTGCCTTGCAGAGTCATTTCCAAGTAGAAGCGAATGTTATTCCTGCTTATATAAAACTACCTTCTCTTCCAAAAATATGCAGTAAATTAGAGAAAGCAATCAAATCTTCAAAAACATGTGTGATTTATTTTTTAGTAGCTTTCCATCTTGGCTTCCAATATGCAAAAAATCTGAAGTGTTGCAGTATTTGGCTATACTCAAGAAATTTTACTCGCAGCCATAGTACCTGCAGGGCTATATTCTGCTTCTTTGTAACACTTTCAACAGAAAATTAACAGTAGTAATATCATTGTATCCTCTAGTAAAAGGGCTTTGAAGAGTAATTTTTCAGAGTAACATGCTAACTTAAAGACTTTAAAAGTTAAAAGGTTATACATATACAGTTGTCTAGAGAAGGGTCACAGGGATGATCAGAGGGCTGGAGCACCTTTCTTATGAGAACAGGCTGAGAGAGCTGGGGTTGTTCAGTTTGGAGAAGAGAAGGCTCCAAGGAGACCTTATTGTGGCCTTCAAATACCTGAAGGGGGCCTGCAAGAAAGCTGGTGAGGGACTTTCTAGGGTGTCAGGTAGTAATAGGACTAGAGGAAAGGGATCCAAGCTAGGGGAGGGGAGACTTAGATTAGCTATCAGTAAGAGGTTCTTCACAATAAGGATGGCAAGACACTAGAACAGGTTGCCCAGGGAGGTGGTGGAAGCCCCATCCCTTCATGTTTCTAAAGCCAGGCTGAATGTGGCTCTGGGCAACCTGATCTAGTGGAAGTTGTCCCTGCTCATGGCAAGGGGGTTGGAACCAGGTGACCCTTGTGGTCCTTTCCAACCCTGACAATTCTGTTAAAAAAAAACTGAAGTGAAGTATTTCTTAGTAGTGAAAAACAAAATAGTAAAGTAGCAATAACGTTAAAGACAATTTCAAGACTGAAGTATGTTTCAATGGAATCTGAACTCTGCAGGCAGTTTTAGAACAAACTGTTGCTGAACTGGAAATTGATACTAAACTCTAGGTATACCATTCTTGAGCTAATGATAAAGTCTAGACACTGAAACAGCAGACATTTCAGTGCACCCACTGACATTCATACTTGTTTATTCTGATTTTTAATTCTGGTACTTTTGTTTCAGACTACAATTACTCTAATACAGCAACTCTGGCATATTCAGCATGTCTTGCAGCAGTATGAAACTGTATTTAGATTTTCTCACAGTAGAGATTGTCCCTTCATTCCAATTTTGCCATCTTTGCCCCTTTTTTGTTGTTGTTTGAAATGTAGACAAATTAAACTCCTCTAAGAAAATAACTACTGCTAATTGCGCTCTGGAATATCTGTGTTATGAGCTGAATGTTTGAAAGCATAGCCAACAAAACATAGGGTCAAGAAGGAATCTATTCTGCTTATCCCAATTTTGGTTTCCCTCCTCCTACTTTCTAACACTGCATGTTTATCCTCAGTGTACCTTACACAGACGCTGAAAATGAGTGAACCATGATAAAGAGAGTACTAATCTATTCTTGTTGCAGTTCCCCTCCCCCTCAAAACAACACCTTTTAATGGAAATATATCTCCATATTTGTATCTGTTAAAGTTTATATTCTTTTGTAAAAGAAAGACTCTAAATATTTTGAAGACATCAATTCTATTATTCCATAACTAAGATTTCAGTTCCTCTCCTAGTTTTTCCACATCCTTATTCCTCAAATTAGCTGCAGTATTATACTCAGCCACTTAGTCTATATCCACAGAATTTCTATATGCAGAAAGTGAAATAATCTGTTTTTACTGAAGAAGGAATTATTTAATCCTCTACTCAACATTATTCAGGAATCTGACTTCCTAAGAAGCCCCTATGCTTGAATGCATTTCAAAAAGTATCTTGGTATCTTACCTAAAAGATCTGCTAAACAGATTTTACCGGTAGTTTTATTTTCAGCTTCTACCAGTAAGTTACCAATTTTTTTGGTCAGAAGACAACATTAGCTACCATAAGAACCCTCTGGCTGTTATTCTGAAATCTTGTAACAGCCCAGGCAACTGCTGGCCTAAAGATAAATTTATTCAGGATGTTATGGTGCTGATGTAGCCACAAGTAGTCATCTTGAATACATCACAGCTTATGAAGCCTGTTTTGAAGATGGGCCTAAATTGATTGTAGCAGATATATCTGAGTGCACAAACTGTATCCTGCATCACTCCCAAGAATGCTTGTTAGACAGGTTTCAAGGTGCCCAGGACATACCAAAGTAACCAAGAGAATGGAAGTAAGAGAAGCTGGTGAGCCTGAGACAGGCCTCAGAGTAATTACTTTGTTCTGCATAGTAGCGCTCTATTGGAGTTCCTGTCATCAAACTATGGCACTATGTCAGATGACAAGAAATCAATTATCACTTCCTAGTACTGAGAGCCTGAAGAACTAGCTAGTACACAGAAATTGTGTACTGCACACTGTTGTCTGGCCTGGATAACTCACATACCTCCATTACATCTACAGAAGTCACTGTATGTTTAAATTGATTTTCATAAGAACAAAAGTAATTTTCTTATGAAAACAGCAAATTAAGAGTAGACAGCAAAATACTAGCTATGCACACCCCAAAAACAAGTTAGATTCAGCTCACATAACTTCAGGTACCTAGACTTCCATTGTAGTCACTGAAGAGCTAGTCAACACAGCCCACAAAGGTCAGAACACAAGTGCTCCTTATGAAACATCAGATGTTTAGATGTCACTGGCTATTCATAATAGATCCCCATTGACTGTAATTGGAATTTAGAACCCCTGGTCTAAACACCCGTGATCTATGCATATTAGCTGAAATGTACTGGTAATTTAGTACCATTTTAAATGCCATAGGCTACCACTTTAGTCATATGTGTCTCCTTTACATCCTCTGTCACATTCAACATCCCTATGCAGACATCCTACAGCCTTTTAAGTGACGGAAGGCAATCATGTCTGGGCAACCAATGCCTGTTCTTCAAATTGGACAAGATGGTGTCCACTTTTAAGGTTTTTCTTGTGTGTGTGTTAATTAAACTAACACTGCATTGCTTTAAAAAGCAATTTATCAGGCTCAGATTTTTTTCAAGAATATCCTTCATTACATCTAAATGAACCCAGAAATACAAACTGTTAATGGACTAAGCCTGGTAAACACAACAAAATACTGTGCATTTAGCTAGTGAACTATGCTGCAGGAAACACGAGAACATTACTTTCAAGTTAAATGTATTACTGTACACTTCTCAGCTCTATACTTCTAAAGAGAGTTACCTCAGGCCACTGATTTTTAAACTGTAAGTGATTGAGATGTGAAGATGTGTATGACCAAAGGCTTTTTCCTCTTTTCTGTCAGAAATGTGTTCCTTTCTGTATCATTTAATTTTCATTTCACTCTTGTCATTTTTCTTGGTTGAAAAATGCTAATACAGCTGACAAAAGTTTGCTAAAGATAGAACATACATTTACACCAGAATTAATGCATTTCAGAACCTTACTATCAGGAGAAAAAATGAAGGTGTTCACCCCAAAAGTTCTGAGAAATTTGTCCTCAGGACTGCAGAAGTTCAATATTTCTAGCAATACACAGAATTACCACCTTACAGCACACTTGTACTTACTAGAGCTCCTCAGAAAAACTCATCATATACAGTCACTGATCATTTTCTTCTGTCAGTGAATGCAGCTTCTGAGACACCCATGGCCTAAGTATAAGCCTACTTGATTTTTATTTATGCCTTTTAAGATGCAAGGATTCATCTGAAATGTCATTAAAGGCGGCTACTGCTACTAAAGTTTTCCAGTTCTAAGATTCACAGATGTATGATAAAGACATAACTATTGGGGGAAAAAAAAAGTAATGAGATTTTTAAACAAAACACAACTACATTTTAGAGCCTGTTCATAGGAAAAGGTGGAGGGTAGGAGTGCTACAATTAATATTAAAGCACAGGTATTTAGGATACATACTTAAGTATTAAACATACTTTCATTTTTTTTTTTCCACAGTCACTTTGAAGCATTCTAAAATATTTGAGAATAAAATATGTTAAATTCAAAGATTACATACCTCAACAGCTGGAACAATATCTATGCCAACTGTCAGAAATTCTTCAAACTTCAGAAATGGATTAAAGCAGCTACCAACATCAAGTAATCTGATCTTCCCCAAGGAGTGGAGTAATCTAAGAAGCGGCAAAAACCCAGTTTTATCAATATTATTTTCAAAGGTATAGCCTGAATTACCATTTCAGATAACTAATGCAAAAAAATTCTCACAGAGCACCAGAGTAACGACCCATAGAAGCAAACACCTTATCTGAATTGCTGGGATACCTAAAGAACTGAGCTCCAAAAGTAAAGCAGATGGTCCTCAAGTGGAAGAATTACGTTCAGAACAGCTGTACTTGTAGTAAGAAACTAAAATGGCAACTTGCACATTCACCAGATAGGCCTTGTGTTTCCTACTTACCTTTTTTGTGGTATTTATTGCCACAGGAATCATGCAAGTCACCAGAGTTAAAAATTTCTAAGTTTGAAAGAGAAACTGGCAACATGATGACTCACCTACTTTTGAAGTCCCATTTTAAAGGGCATAGGAAGTCAAGTGCTATAATTGGTTTAACAAAGACAAAAGAATACAATGATATTCCTAGGTAAAAAACAAAATCATTTACCCTCTTTCCTGTCCTCCATTTAGTTATTCCCTACAAAAACTCTAAAATAGTTTAATTGCTTTATGTTAGCTAATTTTTTTTTTTTTTCAGTGAATAAGTGCTGGAGATTTGCTTCAATTCTAGTTTTAGTGGATGCTGTGAAACAATTAGATCAGTGCATGAAGAGCCACAAACTGACTGCTCAAGTTATGGGGAAGTTATTCTAAACATTTAAATGAACTGAAGTTTTCCCTCAAAATTACTTGTGGAAAAACAGTCTATGCCATGTCAGGCAATCAATTTACTTCTGTAGTATCCAAAAGCTTTTTAATGAGAAATAGTAAAAAATAGCCATACAGTTTAGAAAAAGGAGTCCACATCAAAGCACTTCTGAAGTATTCATAAATGAAGTTTTATGATAGCATTCTGTGATGTCATAACTGAATGGGTAGATGCAGGGAGACCAGTGCATGTAGTCCACCTTGACCTTTGCAAGGCTTTTGACAGTGTCTCCCACAACATCCTTGCGAGTAAGCTCAGGCAGTGTGGGTTAGAACCGACAGTGAAATACTCGTGTATTCTCATACATGCCTTGGCTCATCAATCCAGTCTGTCAAGATCACTCTGTAGAGCCTTCCTACCCTCAAACAGATCAACACTTCTTCCTAGCTTTGTGTCATCTGCAGCCTTATTGAGGGTGCACTCATTCATTCCCCTTGTCCAGATGATTGATAAATATATTAAAAGAGAACTAGCCCCCATACTGAGCCCTGGGGAACACTGCTTGTGACTGGCCACCAACTGCGTTTAACTCTATTCACATATAAAAATAACATTAGATAAGATCAATGTACCTGGACAGAAGTGCTGGCAGTCAACTCTGTCTGGGCACTTAGTTTGGCTAACCTGATACACTGTTCCTCTTAAAAGAATTGGAATTTCAGTGTTGCACTGTTATCACTAATATCAAGGACTCAGCTGTTGAATACACCCTACAATCAAGCACACTTTAGTTTGTTTTCCTTGCAGTCTGAATTTGGAGGCTCCTGTTGTATGTTTCTTTGCAATTGCAACAAATCAGTAAATGATGGAGTCAAAATTCTGTTCAAGTCCACTGGTATAGACTTTAGATCATAGAATCATAGAATCAGTCAGGGTTGGAAGGGACCACAAAGATCATCTAGTTCCAACCCCCTGCCATGGGCAGGGACACCCCACACTAGATCAGGCTGGCCAGAGCCTTGTCCAGCCTGGTCTTAAACACCTCCAGGGACAGGGCCTCTGCATGTTCTTTAAAAGCAAGCTTGATGGGTTCATCCATGTATCAAAAACAAACACAAAAAAATTATATAGAACCACTAGCACCTACTTCAAGCTCTTTCTATGGGATCATTTACAGGGATGCATCTACAATTGGCCATCACGATTTGTAAGATCTTGGAATACTCAAAATCCAAAATTAAGTCAAACAAAAGCAAACTTGCAGCTTTCACAGGAAGAAAAATTTTCTATCAAGCAAATGTTTTGTGGTTTTTTTTGGTGGTGGTGTACTTGTAACAGCAACAAGAGCAGTAGGGAATACTGCAGAAAAAAATATCTCTAAGCAGCAGTAAGGATATTTGGGCTCTCTGTGCTCTTGCTAAATTCCCAGTTATCTACCACATAGAAAATGCTGGAGAAGTATGAGATTTTTCTGTTGCATTCAGCAGAATAATCATGCCAATTAAGGAATTGGCTTCTACGTGGATCATTCAAGCACAAGAACATGTCTCCATATATGCCTGCATTCTATACAAGCAAATTAGCACAAGGTGCATGGGAACTAGAGAAAACACAAGAGGAAATGGGACTCTGTAGTGCAGAGAAAACATCCCATACAAAGCAATAGCCTTCGCATTTTCCATTTAAATTGTTCCATGAAATACTTGTACAGAACAAAATTAAGCAGCACAACCTAGAACCCTCTAATATCCAGGTGATCCCACTTTAGCTACAGTAGACTGAAAAAACACTGATATATTTCACCTTTATATCTTAGAAAATCTGCATTCTTGTCCACAGCATTATTTTTGACTGGATGAAGCTAGACACTGTTTCAGACTCCTGTAGCATTGGGCCACACTTACGGAAAGCTGCAACTCTTGAACTCAAACTGTGCAGGAGCCAGAAACTCTTATCCACACTGATGAACAACAACAGGTTGAAGGCACTGTGAGTACAGGGCAAGCTCACTCTGACAGGTATGTCACATCCAAGGAGACTTGTAGTCTAAGTTCAATGAAAATGTATTTTGAAGCCTTAAAAGTGGCAGAGATTCCGATGCTCACTTGTGTCTAGAATTCCTGTTGCTTGTCACATTTTGCTGCCTCAGGTGCAATGAATCGCTTAGCAGAAATTCTCAGGTTGCCAGTTATCAGTACTAACAGGATCCTAGTTAGGTGCTTGAAATAATTTTGAAGCTCTTCAGAAGCACTTAGATTCAGTCACTGAATCCATACAGAGAGCACAGACCACCAATTCAGATGGTCTGAAGACCACTGGCCCAGATACCTACTTTTTCAGTACTGTAATGCCTAGGTCAGATTCCTCAGTGAGACTGTAACTGTATAATCTAGGTGACTATCACTGATCAGTGAGCCAATCTCTTTGAAATGTAGTCTTGCTGAATTCATTGATAATCACCCCTGTTTCCTAATGACTTTCAGTCAAAAGGGAACAAGGGAAGTACTTTGCCACTGGATGTAATCTTCCAAGTACATCTTGAGTCCACAATTCTTCAATGCAATAGTGTACGGACCGAAGAACAAAGTGGGAATATTAAAGGAACTGGTAAAGCAGTGTACATAACCTGGGAAATGAGTGCATTTTAAATACATGCAACACGTTTATTTCAAGAACTTTACTAAATGAACTGCAGCTCCCTATTATCCATCTTTAAAAATGATCTTACTACTCAACTAAATGTTGGGCAGGTAAGTGTTATTTTCTCTTGGAAGTCTATAGAAATAGAGCAGTTATATGACCATGAGGAAAGTAATTTTATCTCTGCAATTAATCACTTTCAGTGCTGATCTCCTAAGTTTACAGTTTTAAATTACTCTGTTATTTATCAAGGATGAGAGGGGAAAAAAAATCCAGAAGCCTTATGCTGCTGTCAGAAAACCAGAACAAAGCTATACATCTGGTTCTCAGTAGTAATGCTGGTATGCCTCAAGAAAAAAATAACACGTACATAACAATATCCAATGGGAAGGTCTAGCCTGCTCTGGTACATATAAAAGTAAGAATGTTAGGTTGTACCTCAAGAGACAGTCAAACTAACACCTGAGAAGAATCCATACTTTTTGCAATGGATTGTGATGTAGTTGTGTTTTTTACCATTGCAGAGAAAAACCAAGACTGCTTAACTTGGTGGAAGAAGCGGAGAAACAATACTTAAAAGAAGAAAGAATGGACCAATTTATTGAAGGGAGGAACTGTTAAAACAGCAGATAACAGCCACTTTTATCTTGCAAGACTGAGCCACTTTAATGTCCAGCTTCACAACAGCTGCAGTTGTAACAGAGATGTAAGAACTCATTCTGGAATGGAAAAAGTACTGTGAACAATATAATGCTTTTTCATATAAGTGAAAGTGAAAAGGGACTGCTCACATTAGTTATTTTTGTAATACTCACCAACGTTCATTTGCCAAAGAGGTGAGCAAGAGCAAATGGGTTCAAAGTAGGTGAGTGACTTTCTGAGTAGAAGTGAACTTTGCACTTCTGATTCTTATGTTTCCTACATTTAAGAGCTGGCTGAGTGCTTCCTACTTCTCTCCTTATCTTCCAGCATCTTTTTTTATTACCTCTGGAACTTTTTATTCCTAAGATAGCTTTGCTTTTTACCAAAGTACAATCTCTCTAAAATGGCTTGCCAGTAAATGTAAGCTCTGATAGAGCTGCTCCTACATAAGAAATCTGTTTTTAATACTGCTTGAGAAATTATTATACATGGGAAGAACAAAATTGTCTTTATAGTTACTAAAGCAAAACAAGAACTAACTAATCAATGCAGACATGGTAGAAAAGTATTTCAGGAGGGAAATATGCTTTGTGCAATACACAATTCATTTTCATTCTGATTCTATAAACTCTGTAGTTTCTTCTATAAGGCACAGAGGAAGAAAATGAATTTTGATTTCTCTGTGCAGTAACTTAGAAGAGCTACACCTTGATGCTTTACAGCCTGTACAGCTACTAGAAACCTTACTACCATTTGTTGCTCATTCAGGTAAATGTTATAATTCTTGCCTTTGCCAGCTATGTATTTATAGTTATATGTAAAGTTTAAGAATGAAGATTAAAAAAATCATCATGACTCGCTGTATTAACAAATACTCCTAAAAGTATTTAATAAATACTTCTCTATTAACTACTTTCTATACACACTAGTCAGAACAAAAGGTAAGGCTACAGACTACTGGTAGCAAGAAGAAACTCATGCGAAGTTAGCTTTGCAATGGCCATTATAAACTGTACAAAGTATGAAGACAGAGCATGGGCAAAGAGAGAGCTAGTGCTTTATCACGACAAGGCCTCCCACTGGAAGACAAATCAACTTCAGTGTATGATCAACAAACCCTATTGATTTTAACAAGGAAGTGCCAAACTGCTATTTACAGTAATGCTAAAATTATGTGTTAACTAATGCCAGCATTATTGAGATGTTACAAGGTATTAGTATCTCATCATCCCTTTGTGCAAAAGCACCTAGCAGTTCTCATTATAAGAGGTATTCATTTTGAGGCTGACTTAGCAAAATGAGGACTGAAAAGGAGTCTCTGGGGAAGTCAGTTTCTGAGAAGCCAATTATGTTCATTTTGGAACCATCTGTTTTGCCTTGTCATAATAGGACAATGAGGAAAACATTCTCATTCTGCAAGTAACTATTCAGCTACATAGGCACTGGGAATCTTAAAGCCTTTTGCAAGTTACTTTGCAAACATGAGAAACTACAAAAGATACCAGCTCATAAAGGCAGACATATCTGCTCATAATACCAGTAACGTTTGTTTCTTTTCTAACCAATACTGTATCTTACAAAGTAAGCACCAATTGCAGAAGACATGCTACAATAATGAAGAAAAAATAAATAAATCACAGAAAAAAGACCACACTACTGCAGACAGTTGTAAGAGATGGTCTATAAAGAGTTACGACCGTTGCAGGTTAAGGACTAAGCGTCCTACCATAGAGACAAAATTCTTCCAGAGGACCAGAGAGCTCAAAGGGGAGGACAGTCTGTCCCAGAGGATGGACACAGGATATTGTAATTTGTTATTCCATCCCATAATCCTGCATCTCCCTATATAAGGAGACCTCCCAGCCAGTTTTTTCTCTCTCTCTCTCTCCCCTCAGGCATGTGACTGCTGTGTGGGAGTAAGGCCTGGCAGGTGAGAATCTATTTCTTGCTGTGTAGCTGAGGTCTGCTTTGGGCCTGTCTTGGTGGGGGCAGTGAGTGTTAGGGGGAGGTTTGACTGGTTGAGGTCTGGTGGGGCCAGCTTGGGAGCTAGGCCTGAGCTGATTTTGATTGTGTGTGTATACATGTCCTTTGGCCTTTGTACCTTTTGTATTTGATTTACATTTGTAAATACTATTTTTATTTATCCTCCAATTCTGTGTGAGTGTGTTTCACTCCTTTGGGGTAAATTTGTTCTATCCTCAATCCAGAGCTGTCTCAGCTCAAACCAAGACAATGATACAAGCCATAAGTGTGAAATTTAATCATAACAGACTTTGGCATTCATTATTCCATTATACTTGCAAAATACTAAATTCCTTCCATCACACATGGAATAGCCGTAAACATGATGCATCTTATTTAGACCAAAAAAAAAAAAAGAAGGAAAGAAAGAAAGGAGGGTGTGACTGTAACTAAAATAATAAAGCTACTCCTGAATGCCAAAGAGAAAATTCTCACTTGAGTGAAGGTCAAAAACAAAATTAACACTGTTGTTAGGAAAATACCTCAAGGATACGATAATTTCTGCAGAGCCAGTCATCAGAAAGCTAGCACATTTAAAATCAAGAGTTATAATTCAAAATTGCTTTTGAAGTGTATAATTGGAATCAAGAGTTTCTCTGCAATTATTTATGAAGAGAAAGTTTTAAGTACTCTGATATTTACATTTGGCACTTACTCCTTACATAAGCAATTGACTTCAACAGTGCTGAACAACCATTAGACTCTAACTTAATTAACGTCTCCCTTATTTCACCTCAAGGTTTAATATAAATCGCATTGCACGCCAATGACATGCTGAAGTGAAATTACTCTAACACTTAAATGAAGATGACTAAGTTGTCATTCTCAAGCAAATTTTTAATGGCATCCACCAAAATATACTACAACATAAATACTACTTGAAACGTATATACTGACATGAAAATGCCCTTTCTCAGCTATTAAAAATACATCAGACTGATCTAATGTGCAATGGGAGAAAAATGTCCAGGTAAGTCATATCACAGAGAGTAGGGGAAAAGAAAGTCTGGAGAACAAATAAAACTTACTCTTCTGTTATAGCTTCATGATTTGTCAAGCCAGCATCTGCCAAGGGATCTTCAATCTTGGGAGCCTGGGGAACATTTAAAGCTGGAGTGGTCTTAGAAGCAAGAAGAGCTCTTTTTTCATCTTTCTCAAGTGCTTTTCTTTTCCCACCGTTCTGAAAATATTCTCGGCATACACTGAAAAGACAAAAAGAAAAATTTCCCAGAAGAGCAGAATGCTGGTTTTGGTCATTAATATAGATAAGAAGCAAGACAGAGGTTTAACAGATACAAGCCCTGTCAGCTTTTAAACAAATCGATTTTGCTGCGACTTTGGTAAATCAGCTTTGGGAAAGATGTGATACACCCAAAGACACATTTGATGACAAGTGGTACTTTATTTCCAAAAATTAGGCCATAAGTCACAGCTGAGTAAACATCCAAAATAGTTCTGTCTGGATAGGCCTTTAGAGAAAACAGCAGAAGTCTTGTCAGAACATCACCAGAGGATAAACTTCAGCTGTCACCTGAACACCACAGGTCTCCACTAAGGTGCAAAGATTAATGATCACAGCAGCTTTTGAAACATCTGCATCTTGTAAGACATGTAATGTGAGGGAAATGAAACATAAACCTGGCTAATGGGACAGCTTACATACAACAGTTCTTAATTTTAATTAACTTGGCCTGGAGTGTTTATTGGTTTTAAGTAGCAGATAGCTGCAGTGGCTGTACTACTGTAGAAGCTTATTTTAGCTTTCAATTTTTTACCCCTACTTACCCATTTTGCTAATAGGAACCAGAACATAATAATCTGGTCATACTTGAACAGAAACGCTAACCACCTTAAACGGATGAATGGTATCAAGAAAGTTAAATTGCAGCCAGTAGTCAGCATTAGTGTACAAAAACTAAGCATCATTTGAGAGAACCTGAACTGGGACCACAAAATACAGCTTGGATTGGAAATAATTTGTGGCTGTGAAATTAAAAAGCCTGACTCACCCTGCACAAAGCAGTGTTTTTAATTAGCTATGCCAACCCAGTATCTGAGTGGAAAGGCTAACAGAAAAAGTACTCATTTGAATGACGTTTTTTAACAACCCGTTTTATGATGCGTTCTTGGAATGCACTAAATTTTCCTCTAGCAAAGCTCCAGAGGTTTGAAGGGAACATTCCAGAAAACAAATGCAAGTTTAATAACACCTTACACAAAGCAGGATCAAGATAACATAGTACTTCACATCACAGACTCAGGAAAGGATGCCTTGATATAATGCTGCATTTAAATCCAAGAGACAGGCCTTATCTATGGATTGGTGATATTATAAGCACCAAATATATCCAGCCTCCCCACCATACAAGATGTGAAGAAGGGGGGGGGGGGGGGGAGAAGTCATTTGAGTTGAGTTTCTTAAAGCAAAACAAACACTATCAAAGACATACAGACCAAAGATGCTATACTCCTACACTCCAAGATGGTAGCAAACGACCACCTTGTGTCAGTAAATGCATAATTACAATAGCATATTATGTCCAGGTTACTAACTCTTGCCATGAGGGGGAAAAAGTAAATTATCCTGCACATATTTCTGTGCTGACAGACTTACAGATTCATAGAATCAACAAGATTGGAAATTACCTCAAAACCATCAAGTCCAACCTGTCACCCAAGACCTCATGACTACTAGATCATGGCACCAAGTGCCACGTCCAGTGCCCTCTTGAACACCTCCAGGAATGGTGACTCCACCACCTCCCTGGGCAGCCCATTCCAATGGCTAACAACTCTCTCTGTGAAGAACTTTCTCCTCACCTCAAGCCTAAACTTCCCCTGGCATAGCTTGAGACTGTGTCCGCTTGTTCTGGTGCTGGTTGCCTGGGAGAAGAGACCAACCCCCTCTTGGCTACAACCACCCTTCAGGTAGTTGTAGACAGCAATAAGGTCTCCCCTGAGCCGCCTCTTCTCCAGGCTAAACAACCCCAGCTCCCTCAGCCTCTCCTTGTAGGGCTTGTGCTCGAGGCCTCTCACCAGCCTCAAGATTAAAACTGACCTAAATCTCAAAGCACAATCAAGCTTTACTTGCTCAAGCAGGCCCTAAGCATTCTTGCAACTCAACATAAAAAGCCTAAAATACAGATAGTATTTCCAGAGAACTCAAGCTTTATGAAAAATAAACTCAGTAAATATTAGACATATAATCAACAAGTTTAGTTACTTGTTCCTCAGTAACAATCAACAAGCTTACTTACTATTTCTCAGTAACCAAAGCTATTTTCAGACCAAAGAGAAGCTCAGTGGAATATAGAAATAAAATCTGCTTCTTAACATTATGGAGTAAGATCACACACAGAGGCATGAATAGCCACCCAGGCTGCAATACGCCTGGACAGATGCAGCAAAACAATACCAACTCCATTCATTAGAGTGCATGCATGGAAAGAGAACAGTTCTAAAATTAACAAAGTAGCAGGAGCTGGTCACTTAATATAAAGAGATCAAAAATGTGAGTGCAGCCATTTGGGTTGGGTGCCTCCATGAAAGAAGCCATAGAGTTGAGACCTCCAGTGTCCAGACTGCCCAGCCCAGTGGGTGGACACAGGAAATAGTGTATTTCTACACTATTGTATGTCTTTCTCTTCCCTCTGTGCTCCCATGGGAGAGACACTCTCTTATCTGGCAATGATGGGGGAGTAACCCAAGCCTCTTTGGCCTGCATAATGTTTTTTTCCTGCACAACCTTGGCCTGTTTAGGCCTAACACCAGGGTAAAAAGAGGGGGCAGTTCAGGACTGACCATCCTGAAACCAGCCTAGAAACGGGGAAGGGGAAAGAAAGAACCCTGGGGGGTTTGGTGAACCCCAGGTGGGGAGAAGGGGAGTGTTGGGTTTTTGGTCTGGTGTAAAGGAACCTGGCTATGCTCACCACTATGCTTTGTAGTTTTCGTAGTGTATGAATTGCTTTTCCATTTAAACTTTCCATTATTATCCAATCCATTTGTGGGAGCGTAATTCTTTTCCCCCTTGTAGAGCAGCAGAGCAATCTGTCCTGCTCTAATCTAGAACAATCATTCAACAGAAAAGACCCCTATAAAAGCATTTGAATTATTGATGGTATGCTAATAAAAGTTTACTTCACACTACATGGTATTATTTGTTTACAAGCATATGCTCAGTTTAGAGCAATTTAGTAATGTGCCATGTAGTCAAAGAAATAAATTCAGAAAAAAGGTATTATTATTCCTTACTACTTTGCTAGCATCTCCCACTCTATTTTTAATCTTTTTTCTCATTGCATTTCTTAAAACATCCAGAATCAATGGCAGTTTAAATAGTGTTGCACTGCCATTGAAGCTAATATGTAAGTCAATGTATCAGGAAGTTCACAACCTTGGGAGAAAGTATTGGGTTTTTTTCCCTCTTCAAGTATTGATGTTATCAAGCTTTTAAATGACTAGAAGCTGGTATCTTGCCAAGATTAACACTTCAGAGCTATTGCAGAGGAGAACCACTTGCCTGTAAAGTGAAGTATAATTCTTGTCACTGAGAAGCCATTTCTTCCTTATTTTTGGTACTGGTGAAAATCAGGACTTTCACCATTCTTTCTACCTCTGTCTATCATGTCAACTGAGTTGCTCTAATTCTGTGTTCTCCTTAACTGACCTTCCTTGTCTGCATGTAAGACACTGAAGTCAACCATGAGGAAAAGCATCTTCTACTCCTGGGTTTTCACTGGTGGACACAGGGATCAGCGCCATAGAACTGCCCAAGACTGGGTAGAATTCTTCATATTCAGAGACCAGTCTACATGCCAATCCAGTACCACAAGGAACTAAAAGAACCCAAACAAATCCACCTAGACAGACAAAACCCCCACAAAACCAACACAGAATATTGCACTCATTACCACTGAGTCTTGTCTCCATTTTATACCTTTTTGAAGTTACAGTGATTGAGGCAGGATTACTACATGTTGTACTTTTAGCTCCCAAAGCCTCGGAAGAGCTGTTTGTGTATTCCCTTTATGGAAGCAGACCTCACACCTACCATGGTGTATCAGTGAGCAGATGGGCTGTCACTGCCAGTAGCTAGCCAGAGGCAATGCACTCTACAGTTTACCCCATGTAACTAGTTGATGTGGCCACTTCTCAGGATCTCAGGTAGTGATAGGACTAGGGGGAACGGATTGAAGCTGGAAATGGGGATATTCAGGCTGGATGTGAGGAAGAAGTTCTTCCCCATGAGAGTGGTGAAGCCCTGGAATGGGTTATCCAGAGAGGTGGTTGAGGCCCCATCCCTGGAGGTGTTTAAGACCAGGCTGGACGAGGCTCTGGCCAGCGTGATCTAGTGTAGGGTGTCCCTGCCCATGGCAGGGGGGTTGGAACTAGATGATCCTTGTGGTCCCTTCCAACCCTGACTGATTCTATGATTCTATTTGACTTCACAGCCATTAAAAGCCATCACTGATCCCACTGTGGCTTTGAGTATGCAGTTATGTAAGATTCTACACTTAACTGTCTCAAACAATGAGCACAGCATCTCTGAATTATCTACAAACTGACATTTTTAATTGACATCTAATCATTCAGTCTTTGATGATACAATATTAACTCTACAATTACCATGCTTGTTTGTAATGAATAGTGCAATGTAAATGCTGCCTGAGCTAACACGTGCTGTGATTTACACAAACTGCAAAATAAACATTTCAGGTCTAAACTGTTTAAGTTTGCGAGCAGAGTTAATTGTTCAGTTCATGTCTTTGCTTTAAAAAAAAATAAAATTAAAAAATTAAGAAATTATCTAGGCATTTCCTCGGTGAAATTTGTTGTCCTTGCTTCAAATTGCAAACAGTAAACAACCTGTTCAGGTTGACCCTCCTGCTCTGCCATCTGGGCTGGATATGTGTAAGAAGTTTCAGCAAAATCCACTGTGAATACATATTTATCTTTTAATACTCTCCAGCAATGGAAAAAGCTTCATTTTCAAATACAGTAACCAAAATCAAGGGTTTCAATAGAATACAAAAGAAAATTTAGAAGAAAAAAAGGGGAGGGGGGTTTGGAATGGCCAAAGAAACATCACATGAAATGTAAAGGGCGTGACAGAATCAGTAGTAGTTCTTGTCAAGTAATGAAAAGCAACTAAATTAAAGCTGGTGTGGTCAGCTTTTATCATGGCAGAAAAGAGTTTCTGATAGCTTATGAATGCTTGATGCTTTCAAACAGCCATTTTTGCAGGTTAAAAATTGACACAGTCCCTCTCTCTCCTCTTCTATTTTGTGATGAGGAAGAGGGGAGCTTCACTTACGATCCTTACAAATATTTACTAACCAAAATTTAGTACTGAAGTTCAGTGAAGTTACAGAGAAATAAAGTCTGG
Organism: Picus viridis; assembly: GCA_033816785.1. NCBI lineage: Eukaryota > Metazoa > Chordata > Aves > Piciformes > Picidae > Picus > Picus viridis. Next base: position 39,856,575 of record CM066567.1, on the reverse strand, counting down.
TCTTCTCATCGTGGTTTCTGCCTGCAAAACGTTCCTCCCCTCCTCCCACACACTAAGGAATAAGTTTATTAATGTCAGACAGACAGAGCTGCTGGCCAAAAGGAAAAAATTAAGTGTAGACTTCTGCAAGTTTAACCCACCTGCACCCAGCTTTCAAAGAAAATCAAGAAAGGGAGAATTCTCAACTGTCCATGCACAGATTAATTATACCTAGAACACAGAACAGTTTCCTCTGGACTGGAAAATGTTTTGTGATTGTCATGCATAGCCAGCATCAAGTAAAGGAAATCTGTATTTGGCAGTAGGCTTCTCAATGTAAAGAAGGGATTTCAAACATTATTTCATTCAATCATGCAAACCCAAACAGAATCAGTTGTATCAGACACCTTCTATTCTCAAGGATCCTCTAAGAGATTACTCAGCCATCTTCTTTTGACTAGACAACTCTAGTTTCCAGAAAAAATCCAAGGCTTTTATGGGGGGAAAAAAGAAAATAAATCAGTTCAGCTGATGTTTGTTTTTTTTTAATGCAGTGGCCAAGGTGGCATTTAGGCTGAGCATGATGCTAAATAAACTCAGAGAAGCAATTTACATATCTTGTTGACAATCTCCAGCATGTTATTTGCCTTTATTTCAAAAGCATCCCATGACTGTTTTATATTCAGCTTGTGGCTGAACCAAAATGCTTTTCCAAAAGACTGACACAACCAATTACTACCTGGTCTGCATTTGTATGGTTGACAATATTTAGTACATTTAGCAACATTGTTAATTTTAATCCCACTCTCAGAGTGACAATACTTTTGCTTGTTCTCATTTGTCAATTTAACAAACGGATTTTAGCAAATTGCTAATGAAAGTATTGATTAGTAATGATGCAGAGATAGACAACTGATAGGAGTCCTTCTCAGTAAATCCCATTTTTAAGAGAAAGCAGTACTGAAGAAAAGGACTTGGGGGTGCTTGTAGATGAGAAGCTCACCGTGAGCCGCCAGTGTAGGGAGGGGTTACCCAGGGAGGCGGTGGAAGCCTCATCCCTGCACGTTTTTAAGGCCAAGCTGGATGTGGCTCTGAGCAACCTGATCCAGTGTGAGAAGTCCCTGCCCATGGCAGTGGGGGTGGAACTAGGTGATTCTTGTAGTTCCTTCCAACCCTGGCAATTCTGTGAATAGAAGCTTTAACATCTATGCCCTGTGAGTTTTTCCAAATAGTTCTGCATTCACCTGACAGTAACTTCATCACATTTTGTTTGTGAAACAGTCAAAAAATTAATAAATATATAGATAGATGAGGTCTAGATTGTGCTTTTTCATGATAGTTAAATGTGCAGATTTTGGGTTTTGTTATTAAAAAAAAAAAAAAAAAGCCAAGTCAACACAAGTCTTAACACAGATGCAAAGGCAACAGAAAGAAGCAAACCTGCTGGTCCAGCTTATTTTGTTCTAGCTAGAACCAGAACAGGCTGGCATTCACTGTTCATACAAAGGTTCACCAGCCTACCTATGCCAGCAAAAATTAAGAGTTAGGACAACTGTTCATGGTAAACATCATCTTACAAAACTTATACTTTAAACCAAAACAGGGTAACATAAATGAAAGAGAAACAGAAGTGTTAATTTCCAAATATCACTTGCTACTCTGTATTCAGTTTTCTAAAGATATAAATAGAGAGCAAGGGAAGGAGAGCTGAGTGTTGCCCAGGCCCCTTATACCACTCGTAGGATCACTAACCTTCATGTGTAAGGGCAAGAAGTTTTATCGTAGAATCAGTAAGGTTGGAAGAGACCTCAAAGATCAAGTCCAACCTGTCACCCCAGACCTCATGACTACTAAACCATGGCACCAAGTGCCACGTCCAGTCCCCTCTTGAACACCTCCAGTGATGGTGACTTTCAACACCAACTCTCCTCACCACTCTCTACAATTAATAGTTGTATAATGCTGCCCTGACACAATAAATGAAACTGGCCCTACACAATGTGTGCGGTCATCGACACATTCTGCCATGTACCGCTTTCCCTTTTGTACAGTTTCTAAAGCTCAGATATGTGCTTGTTTAATAACTAATGAAGAAGTAAAATACTACATTTTAGGCCATCTGGTTTAATGTCAGAACAAGCATTATTCTACTGTCTTCAAATAAATAACTAGAAAGACTCTTGAAAGTAGAACACTGCAAGAAAATTGCTATTTTTGATCCTGAGAAGTGCACATGGCTTCTATAGTGATTATTCAGCATTGTCTGACATACTTTATCAGGTACTAGCTTATAAGAGAATACTGAGCAAATGAAGGAAATGAAAAAGGCTGTTAAAAACACTCAAACCAAGCCAACAACAAACTTCAGTTTCAGACCTCTGAAAACACGTCCCTTCAAATTCAAAGAAAAATTCAGACCATTCTTTCTTTAGGAGGGATGCACCAACGATTCTAAATTATTTTCCAACATTCCATTCCATAACTAAATTTCATCCAATATATCAGCCACCTTTCTGCTGTCATGGTGACACAGTTAAAGCATTGAGAAAAGCTTTCACAGAAGTCTCAAGTCAAGTTTTGTCACATGCAGTTATGCTCCCAGACACAAGAAAGAGTAACAACAATAGGATCTGCCATCGGTCTGGCCCACCACTTGGTCCTTTGAGAAGGTAAAAGAATAAATAAATTGCAGTACACAAAGTCAGTCTGACATGCTCTGGTATATAGCCATCCAGGTCTTGGTTTAAACCAAGCCACACAAAATTGTTATGCATCCCTCTTTCTACTGATGTAAACTCCTGACCCCTTGTCTTTACAAACTGAAAAGGTACACGCTTTAATTGCAGTTATTTACTGAGAGCATTTTAGTATCTCTTACAGAGTGGATTCTACTCTTCAGATGAGTTCATGATGCAAGGCCCAAACTGGACACTTACATAATCACAGGATAGTAGGGGGATTGGAAGAGACCTCCAGAGATCATCTAGCCCATGCCCACGGCTAAAGCAGGTATGCCTAAATGCTTAGTCTGCAAATCTTGTAGGAACTACAAACACAAACCCGGTGAGACAGAGTCCAAAACTTTCAAAACACAGGCCACTGACTGTTCCTCTCCTGTTCACAAGGAACATTATCCTACAGGGTAGCTGGCAAGCTTGCCACAAGCGAAGGAAATACTGTTTAGCTTAAATAAAATTAAATGCATATAGAATAGAATCACAGAATATATATATATATGGGGGGATCATCCAGTCCAACCCTCCACCCAGTCACGTAGGGTCAACACTAAACCATGTGCCTAAGCACCAGGTCCACACTGCTTGAATGCCCCCCAGGGATGTGACTCCACCACTGCCCTGGGCAGACCATTCCAATGTTTGATAACCCTTTCCATCAAGAAATATTTCCTAATATCCAGCCTACAGGTCCCATGGTGCACCTTGTAACCATTTCATCTAGTCCTGTCACTTGTCATCAAGAAGAGGCTGGCCCCCTCCACACTCCAACTTCCTTTAAGGTAGTTGTTGAGAGTGATAAGGTCTCTCCTCAGCCTCCTCTTCCCAGACTGAACAACCCCAGCTCCCTCAGATGCTCCTTGTAGGTCATGTGCTCCAGGCCCTTCACAAGCCTCTTACCCTTCTCTGGACACAATCCAGCACCTCAACATCCTTCCTATAGGGAGTGGCCCAGAAGTGAACACAGTACTTAAGGTATGGCCTCACCAGTGCTGAGTACAGAGGGATGATCACCTTCCTGTTGCTGCTGGCCACTGTGTTCCTAACACAAGCCAGGACGTTGTTGACTTTCTTGACCACCTGGGCATGCTGCTGACTCATATTCAGTCAGTTATCAACCAATACCTCCAGGTCCCTCTCCAAGTTGCAGCTTTCCAACTGCACATCCCCAAGTCTATAGCTTGTCTTGGGGTTGTTGTGATGCAGGTGCAAGACCTGGCACTTGGCCTTGCTGAATTTCATACAGTTAGCCTTGGCCCATCAGTCTAACCTATCCAGACCCCACTGTAAAGCTTCCCTACTCTCTAGCAGATTGACGTAGCCACCCAGCTTGGTGTCATCAGCTAACTTATTGCAGGTGAACTCAATGCCCTCATATAGATCATTAATAAAGATATTAAAGAGGACAGGCCCAACTACTGATCCCAGGGGGACACCACTAATGACTGGGCACTAACCAGATTTAACTCCATTCACCACCACTCTTTGGGCCTGGACATCAACAGGTTTTTTTTTATCCAGTGCAGAGTGCACTTATCCAGGCCTTGTGCCATGAGTTTCTGAAGGAGAATGCTGTGGGAGACAGCATCAAAGGCTTTACCAAAGTCCAGGAGGCAATGTCCATAGCCCTTCCCTCATCCACTAGGTGGGTCACCTTATTGCAGAAGGAGATCAGGTAAGTCAGACAGGACCTGACTTTCATAAACCCATGCTGACTGGGCCTGATCACCTGGATGTCTTGCAAGAGCCACATTAATAGCACTCAGGATAACCTGTTCCATAACGTTTCCTGGCACTGAGGTCAGACTGACAGGCCTGTAGTTACCTGGATCATCCTTTTGGGTGGCAAATGCTGAGGCAGCTCAGCCTTCTCCTTGTCTTTGGTCAGCAGGTTCCCTCTTACATACAGTAGGGGGTGTACATTCACCCAAGCTCTTTTACTGTTAACATACTTATGAAAGCACTTTCTGTTCTCATTAATGACACTAGCCAGACTGAGTTCTAGTTTAACTTTGGCCTAATTTTCTCCCTACATATTCTTGCAAGAGCTTTGTACTCTTCCTGAGTTGCCTGCCCCTTTTCCCACAGCCATTCCTTTTCTTCAAGAGTTCTACCTGAAGCTCTTTGCTCAGCCAGGCCTAGTTTCACCTATTAGCTGACAATCAATTTCTAAGAAAATATCAGGCAGTGTGTTCTGTGGGAACCTGCCCCAGGTCCAGTGCAATTAGTTTTTTTTTCCACAGATAACCTGGAACATGGGAACAGTCAGTACTCCTCTTAACTGATCTGCAAACAATGCCAAGCTGGGGGCAGGGGGAAGAGGTGCTGCAAGAAACGGCAGTGTTAGAACTCAGTATGATTCAAGAGAGTGCAATTTAGTGAAAAGAAACAAATGTCAGGATTTCCATAGAAGTGATGAATAGCACAAATACAAGAAGACACCTAGCAACTGAGGAAGCCTGTAAAAAAGAAATAGGCAGTTGCAGATCACAATAAAGCATAAATAACACCACATCAATAATTAACCCTTTAAAAGCAAACTTCAAAAAGGTAAAGAAAACTCAAACAAGATGAAGAGTATATTGAGGTTATAGTGAACTCTTGTGTAATATTTTTTATTTATCCCTGACAAGGCCATTGGCCCTTTGGAATTCTTTACAAAGGATTCACCACTCTTGCTACCGGGACAAGGATACAAAAAACATGTCCAGAAAAGGGTCTATAACAAAAGACTTAGCTATGTGGGCATTTTTAAAGCTAAATGGTATTAGATTGATATATAAAGGAATGGTTTTCAAATATTTAAATCTATGAAAGAAAAAGAGACCTGCTTGTTATGACTTGCTCCATTTCCAGAAGCCACAGAACAGCTCATGCTGCCACCAGAAGGTACCCTACATCAACTGTTTCACTATGATTTCTCCCTCCTTTTTATTTTACGGGCTCAACAAATCCATGTAATGAATTACAATGTACTGATTCCATACCTGCTGTTCTTTGCAGCCTTTTGCTCAGCACTTCACAGCACTCACCTGCAGGACCTAGACTGGTACGCAAGAACACTTTTGCTCGTCTAAAGTAATTTCCAAAGGCAGGACCACTGACAAATTCTCTTCCCAATTAGACTGCAATGACATTGTTCTGCTGTACAGATTCCATGGTACGCCCTTGTGGTAGTTTAGGCTGGGTGCTGGCCTGGATGCCACTGCACAGACCACACCTGGAAGGTCCCAAAAGGGTCCAGCCCACTGGGTGATCACAGGAAACCAGGTATTTCACCCACAATCCTCTGCTCCTCTATAAAACATCCACGCGGGGTCTTCACTTCTGCTTTTGTCCCCAGCTGCTGCCTAGGTAAAATGGCCTGAGCTGCCTCCCTTGGGCCTGCCTAGGCCCAAGGCTGGGTTGCAGGGCGGGGAGAAAGAGCCCTGGGGGGGTTTCAGGTGTACCCCCAGGTGGGGATGGGACATTCTTGGGTATGTTATGGGATCTCTCTCTTTTGTCACAGTGCTTGTGGTTCTCTGTAAAACTTTCATTGTTGCTTTATTTGTTTTTCCATTTAAACATTCCACCATTTTTTTGCAATCCATTTGTCTGAGTCGTTATTTTTGCCCGTGGTGGGAGAATTGGCCTCCCAAACCACAACAGCCCTGCATACCAAACACATGCAGGAATCCTGAGTGGCTGACATTTTTCCTTTTTTTTTTTTTTGAGTTTCTTTTTCCTCAAGGATTGAAATAGTTTCCTGACATTACAATTGGGATAACCCCCTCAAAAGTTTAAACTTGAGAAACCATTCAAAACAGGTTTCACAGAGGTTAAAGTTTGTTGTAGATTATGACTTGGAAATTAAGCACCAGAGATTTGTATTTGGAGATCAACCACTACTATACACAAAAAGCCAAACTAAACCCCTACAAATTAAACCTGAGCTACACTCGCTGCATTTGCTCAGTTTAGGTTCAAATGTATGCAAAATTTCAAAGGTTTACTTACAAACAGCTTCAGTATTGGGGGGGGGGAGGAATTGTTTGTTGAAGTTACTTTCAAAAAGTGTCACCTCTAACAAAACACTTCACAAGACATTTCCTTAGTCAGTTGGAGTAGTGGAAAAAAAAATCAGTTTAGGAAGCAAAAACTCATTAATGTGTTGTACACCAAATCATAAACCTTGGCAGAAAAGAAAAAAAAAATGCTTAAGTCTTGCATTCTAATTAATTGCAAGTACATGCCTGCAATTGTATCTTTCAAATACATTAAGATTTACCTGCAACACCATTCAATTCGGCCTTCCCCTTCACAAGTTTTTGCCCAGTGATTATCCGCAAGGTTTTTCATTGCCACAGCATATTCACACAGAGTTTCCTCATCCTTGCAGTGCTCACGCCAGATCTTATCAAAGTCTCCCACTAAGCAAAACAACAACAAAAAAATTGCACATTAGATACAAAGCATCTCATTATCTCCATGGCAAAATCCCCATCTTGCAATTGAAAGAAGTTACCCAGAGATTACTTTACCTGCTTGTAACAAAAAAACAAGGTCACCTTTCTCTAGTCAAACACAAAATTCCAGGGTTTGGACAAGGAAGGAGCTATTGGATACTTGAGAAGATAGCAATATTCTGAGCACACTGCTTCTGTTCAGCTTGTTCTGCAAAAGTCAAGTTCCCAGGAAGTTTCACTTTAAAGTTTCTGTGCATGAGCTTTAATGGGACAAACATTTTAGATATGAAAGGTTTCCCAGGAGCTTTCATGTTTGTGGCAAATACTGTGGTATTACATGTAAAAATGCTGAAAATGAAGTTTAACCCAGAGAAAATGAAGTTTAACCCAGAATACTGACTTCTTCGGATAGACTGGAAAGAAATTCAGGCCTTCACTGATGTCTGCCTAATCTAGCCAGCCCTAAGGAATTAGTTTCTAGGGAAGAGTACTGAAGAATGAAACCAACTACAGTCACAAAATCACAAACCTGTCTGCTGATCCTAGGGACAGATTTATGTCAACACTCCTCACCTTGCTGAAAAGAAGTCTTGCATGGTAAGTTCTAGCACTTCAAAGTATTTAAACATGATGATTTCTTTTCTTTTGGTGCTATCTATTCACTTCTAGCTGACTTTACATAATGTACTGCTAAACAAAAACAAGATAAATGGTAGTCATGGCTAGCCACAATTCCTATTGTGGTTTCTACACCATGCAAACCCTTGTTTTACCTTACTAAAAAGACATTTCTGCCCTAAGAAAGAAAAACACACCCCCACTGCTATGACCTTCACTAATGCTTTTTTGTGTTTCTTCATTACATATGTGCACACATCTAATATAAACATAAATTTGCAGAATAAAAAAATATCTACTGATTTTGCACACACAAGCTGATACAGCTATGTTTTACCAAGTTTTCAAGAGCAGAGCTATGCTTTAAGCTTTGAGACAACCAATATCCCTTTCACAAGATGGTTACAGAATCAATTTTTGTAGCACCTTCACATTACAGAAAAAAAAATATTAAAACTATATCAAGCATAAACTAATTATCAATGTCTGCTAAAGCCTCTAAGTAATTTACACTATGACCTATCCTTCTCTTACCAGTAAGAGATGTCTGTTTCTAACCCACTAATAGCAATTGATAATTGTAGCAAAGTTCTAATGAGCAGTAAATAACAGATTTCTTCCACTGGCAATCTTTTTATTTTCACTCCTTGCATGTGCAAAGTAGTAACAATTCCTAATCTCTCCTATCCTACATTTACAGCAAGATTGGATACAATGGACAAGTATAGACAGTTACGTACTTACAAGATTTAAACTACCCATCCAGGTTACTCCCTTGTAAGTTTGGTTTAGGGATGTCACAGCAATTTTCTCTTCAAAACAATCACCTAGCATACCTGTACAATCATCAAAGTGAGTCATATTTAAAACTAGGTGTTTATACTCCCTTGTGTGAGATGGTAGTTTTGATGGAAGGGAGAGGCCATGATTTAGTTTTTAACAAAACAGGGAAGCTATACAAGAAATCACCTATTCTGCTTGCTGTTCAAAAAGCATAGAGGAGAAAGTTATTAGACTGGAAGAAAACAAAACAAAACAAAGGTAGCCTTATATTTGAAGGGTGTCCCTCATTATTTCCCAAATAATCCAAGTTTGGAGAGATATGCTTTATAGGAAAAGATACTGGTATGGTTGCTAACTGACCACTGTAACAGATGAACACCCTGGTCGCAGGTGGGAGCCCACAGGGGTTTGTGCTAAAAACCTGTAGGTCACAAAACCTGTAGGTCACTGTTCCAGAGCTTTCAGGAAAGCCTTATGTAGAAACAATCATGCAGAACAGAAAATACTCTACTGATGACAGAGAGCAACAAATAAATAGTATAGAAATTAACCTACCAGCAAAGCAGACAAAACAAATACAGCTCTCATGAATCACTGTTTCTGGTGCCCAAGTCCCAAACTTACACAGCACCAAGCCAGAAAGTACTAGCTTAGATCAAAGTGTATTCTCAGTAGCCAATTAATTCCAGTGCAAATTAGATAAAGTTTCAAAGTTGCTCTGCCACAGTCCACTGAATTTTACTGCATGCTCCAGAAAACTGTGAAACATACAGTTTGAAGAATACACAGATAATTACAAAGGAAAAAAATGTATATGAGCGAACACTTACCGAGAGGAAATCTCACAAATACAAACCACCAACTTTAATACTGCTCTTCTTTCAGTTACTTAATTTTGTCTATTCTTAAGCAATTACTCTATTTCCAAATACCATTTTTCCCTAAAACTTATGAAACCAAACAGATGAGGAATAGAAAATATGCAAAGATCAGATGTTCTTAACTAGCCATTCCTTTATCAAAGTAGTGATGTCTCCTAACGCTGCATTCTGCTCACATAGCAACTCCTGTTTCCTTCTGAACAAAGCACAGATTTGCACCTTTCTGAAAGTCAGATGAGGGTCAAAGAGTTCACAGATAAGGGATTTTAAATTTAGATATGTAGCAACAGACATGGAGGTGGCTAACAGCAGTCTGGGATATGAACTTTGGGTTACAACAGAGCTGTCTATGACAGTAACAGCTTCTTGGCACTGAGCTGACATGAAAATAAAACTGAAAGACACAGACTATTAGGAAAGACATGCGGAACAAAAGTGAAACATTTATCACAAAGCAACTCTGTCACACATTCTATATCAAGTAATTTCTGGTACTTGTGATTTGTTTTCATCTACCAATACAGCCAGTCTGCAGATAGAGAAAATGGTAATGCAGAACAGATACAGCTCAGCTTCTGAGAAACACCTAAACAGAGGGAAAGAAAAGACACATGAAAACAGGAGATGACAGACCTCCTCAAAAACATGAGTGACAGACAAAATGTAAATACGGAACAATTTCTGGTTTATTTAAGATTAGAAGATATTCAGGGAAAACATAAGGCAACTTCAAAGCAAAAAACCCAAAACTCCACAAAATGTTCACATGGCTGGGCAAACTACAGGAAGAAAGCCCATGACAAACTCCACGTTCAAAGATGCAATTTCTAACTCAGAAGCTCCTAGACCATGAAATCATTGAAAGACAGAATAAGCAAGCAAGCATATGGTGATACTCCAGCAGCACACCTCATATATTCCTGTCTAAGCATCTGCTGTTGACCCAGTGTCAATGCTGGATTTGATAAGATGTCAATTTACCTGCTCTTTGATTAATGTAAGCTCCAGAACAATGGCAGATAAAGCATCTTATGACACTGGCACCATTGTGCACAGACTTTTAAAGAATGGTCTGAAGTCCTGTTTACCTTGAGCAAGTACCATTGGTTTGTGTTTTTTTTTTCCTCATTCTTCTTTGGGGTGAGCTTTGAGAAGGCACAGACAGGTGCCCTAGATTTACGGGAACTTTAATTCCAGAGTCATGCCCCAATTCTGAGTTGAAAATGCAAATAGTGCTTACAATCTGTTAAGATTTCGAGGTAGTGACTGCAATAGATCTCACAGAATCCATTTTCAAGCTGATACACATATACCATATAGTCCACTGTGTATTATTTTTTTAAACAATACATTATAATCAGTGTGCAAACATTTATTTATGAATCATTGCTTGTGTAACCAAAAAAGGCTGTAGAATGTGCAGGAAGGTTTCATGGCAAAACTAATGGTTACTAAAGAAAGAAATAAAGTCTTCTGTTGAGCAATTAATAATGCTGTAAATTAAACAGAAGTTCATGGCAGGCTAATCTAAAGGAAACAAACAAACAAACAAACATTTTGCATCTTCCATCATATCAAAGTTAATTTTTGATTTCGTACATTAAACTTTGCATCTCACATACTCATGACCAAACCATAACACAAAGTTTAAGGTTACTCAACACTCAGCTATGCACTTGGAGATCACCTTTCATGTGATTTAAAACCTGTTTTGTGCACTGACTCTTCAGAGATCTTCATACATCTCAGCCCTCCATTAAGGAATCAGCTATACCAACACCCAGCTGAAAGGCATGACTGGGAAGACTGGCTCATTACAGGAGTTTTGCACACCTCTCAAATCACTATAGTGACTTATTTTGAAAATATCTAATGTGTGCTCTCCTCTCTATGGGAAATTGTCCAGAAAATAACCTACACTTTGCCTTGAAGACTAAGTATTCCTTTAAAAATGAAAAACCCCAAAGCCCACCTCTTTCTACCAATTCTGTCAGAGAACAAATGAGTGAGCAACTTGCAGGTTCTTTGTAACACAGCCTTCAATAATGCAGTGACAAAAATTCAATAGTATTTACCTAAAACAGATTAATTCTTCTAAATAGTTTCTACCCACATTAACATTGCCCACAAAATAGCCAAATCAGACAAAACACAATCAGTAGTTGCTGAATTCTGTAACAAAGAGAACAGGTCAGGCATGTAGAAGTTATTTTTAAGTGATCCTAATTACAAGATAGTTTTAATTGTAGGTAACCTAACAAAGACTTAAAGTTAGCTGTAAGTTTCAACAACAGAAAACACTTTTAACAAAGAAGGAGGAATCATACAAGCTGAGTAAGAACTCTCCTCATTCCACTTTTATTCACCAGATGTCATTCAAGGTCCCCAGGATGTCATGAGAAGACAACCTTCACTAATCTTGGTGGGACAATCCCACACCATGGCTTTTTTTTTTTCAGGCACCCTATTTTTAAGACCAAAAATCCAGCCTGCTTTTATCCACATTTCCCCCCTCCTTTTTATTTTTTGAAAAGATATTTCTTTATGGAGTATTAAAAGGAACTGTCATTTAAGGTATGTTTAGGAAACACTTATTCTTCAACATCTGACAGAACAAATCAAATCATTTGGTATTTTAAACAAAACACACCAATGTACATGAAAGAAACAGAGCTCAGTTTTGCTTGAGGCAGTATTTTTCATTTCAGTATGGAACAGAACCCTGAACAACTGATTTCAATCATTCTATCAAGCAATAAAATAGTTAAGCCATATAGAATTAAAAGTACTATCTGCATCCACCAGACAAGTTTTGCAACTGTTTGTTTTTTTCCTTAATTCTACTGGCACTTAAAAACAGTGCAGTCATCTCTGACAATCTTAAAACCAAGTACAAAATATTTCATCCATCTCTGAACAAGATCTTGCACCCCAAAATTTAACTGACACCACGTACTTGAGCTTCAGGTAGATGCAACACAGGTTTAGATCTTAATCAACAATTTCCCCCAAGAGAAACAGTATTTTAAACACTTGAGGAAGACTGGAATTAGAACAGTCATTATTCCAAGAAGGAAAACTGCAATTTTCTGATATAAATTGATAATGTAAAAAGCAAATTCAATCCACTCCCATTCAATACTTCTATTTAACAACTTATTGCTTTCCTATGTACACCTTTTATGGCTCTGGTGGAGGAGAAAACAGGCCCAGTACATTGACTAACAATGACAGACAGAAGCATAAGTGACATCTTCACCTTTGTACAGCAGTAATTAATAAAGTTCCTTGAATTTCTCATTATAAAGCCCAAACCTATCCCCAAAATTAACAGGTGCCCATGGCAATGATGGAAAAATTCAGACAACAGGCTGAAGGCCACAGTAACACTTCGCAAGATCTTTGAGCCTTCTTTGTTGTTGATGGCAATGCACTGCAAAATTGAAAAAAATCCATCTATTTTTCAGCTTCTTAAGACTGCTTCTCACTTCCTGGAAACAATAAACTACCTTTTACAACATTTGAAATAGTAAATGGGAAAAGCAACCCTACGCTGTTCACTAGGCTAAAGCTGAAACCAAACTCCCGTTACCAAATTTCGTCATTAACGGTGAACATCAGTTGAAGCTTAGCTGTACTACTGAATGTCTAGACACTGTGGCAATGATTAACGAAATTAATTACATGTGGAATATCAACTAATAATATGCTATTTACAACTTTCAGTGTCTACAGGATAAATTAAATTTAATGAACATCTGACTTACTAAAACAGCACATCCAGTATTTTTGTGAAAGACAACAACAGGTACTTGGCATCACTTTTACAATTTTACACGTCTAAATACAGAACATGAACCTCAGCTCGGACAAAGGTCAAGCAATATTTTTCTTGTCTTGTCTGACTAGTGTTTGCTTCACAATTCTTACAATTTATTTGAAATACTTCACAATAAAAACCTTCTTTTAAAAAGTGCAAGAATTTAATTTTCTTTCAATGTTCCTCTCTTCTACTCATATAGAAAGGATTCATTTGATCAAGTGTGGATTTTTACAACTGACTTGTCAGGTAAACTTCCTATCTGTTTACACCAGACAGACCCCCAGGACACAATTAATCCACTGTTTAAAGCATCTACTAAGGGTCAGCTTTTACCACTGTAAAGAGCGATCTATGTCTCAGACCTGCTATAAATTTCTGATGGCTGTAACACAAACAGTGGGTAGCATATTTGTGATAGTTTAAGCAATTATGCCCCCCAGGTGTTGAATCTACTCCACTGGAAGCGATCTCCCCTCTCTCCTCTCGCCCAAACCTGGCTTTCCAGGATGAACTATGTGTTGCACTTTAATGACACCAACGCAGAGATGAACAGATTAACAGAAACTACTGATTTTGGTAGATTTGTGCAAATGCAGGAGCAAAAACCAGAAGCATATGAGGAACATTATGCTGACCCTCTAACAGTAACACCATCTTCCCTGCCAAAGCAATAAAGGAGCAGTGAAGAAGGTTACATATAGCTGTTTGTTCAGTGGATGCAAGTCTGCTGTAGTCAATCCATTTCGGGGCTAACTAAACAGTACCAATGAATAAAGCCCCTCAAGCTGTAAAATATTATGGGATTTCTGAAGAAAATTTCCCTGCAAAACTGTGGTGTGCAAACTGTAAGGGTAAACCTATCTTAAGGCTCATGTCCTAAAATAGCACTAATTTAATGTAAAGGAATTCAGTTTATATTGCTTCAAAATGTAACAGTTACAAAATATCTCTCTTCCCAGAAGTCAATGGGAAGAGACAAATGCAGAATTCAAAAACTTAGGTTTATTTTGACAGTAAGCCTCTTACATTTAACAAAAAGGAGTAACAACTGTTAACTTTCTGCATAGAGTTCAGTGGCAAAGTTTTCTTGTCCTGTGAAAAATGTCAGCATTTCAAAACACTTCCTGTTTCACATCAGGAAGAACTTAAGTTCTCTCAAGGTTTTAAATGAAAAACATAAGAGAGGAAGAGATCACAAAGCAACTGATTTCAGAACAACAATTCTCACATGAAAGTCTAAACTGCTTACCTAAGGCTATTACTTATTGTCAGATAGGGTCCTGTTAATTCTAATTTTCTGGATTTGAAAAGCCTCTTAAATAGATTATTATTTATTTCATTGAAGTCTCAACAAATCTTTCTTTTAAGGAATCAAACTACCACCTAGAAATGTTTCTATGAGCTTCTGTGATATAGTAACTAATATCAGAATCACCCAGAACTGGTATTTGTCCTAAGAGCCTTAACAAGTGCACAGAAAGATAAATGTTTTATTGTACACCCAGTAAATTTTCATAAAATACCTTTACAGACACCTCAGCAATTTTTTTTCCACTTGCACTTGATACAGGATTTGCAGGGAGAAGGAGAGTGTCCTGTAAATCAACTTTTCAGACTACATACAAAACCATACGTAACTGAGGGTTATGCTGCACGGAAAATGTTTACTTGATAAATACAGCTCTGAATGATTACAAAGGTAATAAAGAACTCAGAGTAAAAGGCTGCCTCTGCATCAAGTGTAGGGATTTTTATCACAGAAAAATTAAACCTATTTGGCTGCTACAAGCAACTGCAAAGAAACAAATAATCACATAGCAGATGTTCACATTGCAGATGTTCAATAGATCAAGTTTTTCCTACAAAACATTAAATCTGCTTTTAGAAGCCTGTCAGGCCTAATGGATATCAGCATCCATGCAATATATGCTACATACACGCAACCCATGGCTAGATGTTCCTAAAAGATCAATAGACAAAAAGTCTCTAAAATTTGGGGTCACCTATGGTACCAGGCAATAGAACCATGAGCAAGAGACTAAATAAAAAATTGGGTTTCCCCCAATCTCCATATTTAATAGGCTAGTAGGAGAAATTAAAATCTCATGAAAAAGTACTGAAATTAGGGATTTAGTGCTTGTTTCAAACATGCAGGACCCAGAAGTTTCTCCTAAGTGAATAACTGAGCACTTGAAAGCTGCTTCAGCTTTTGGCTTTTACTCTAGTGTGTAAGGTAGTTAAGATTAATTCATTTGGACAGGAAACAGAAGTAAAACTTCAGAAAAAAATGAATCTTATGCTAATGAGATACACTCCTAAGGGAAAACACTACAGCTCATTGTTCTTTGTTCTCACTTAAAAAGGTTTTCTTCACGAAATTTATAGGCTAACCTAAGTATTTTTAGGAACCACTGGACATGTTTTCTTCGTATTACTGTCTTAAAGTAGCCCAAAACAAATTGCTCATGATTAGCTAATTTGATTGACATTAAATCAGTGAGGACAAGAACCAACCACTGTAATTAAAATACATATATATTTCTTTTTCCTCTGCACTAGAAAACTCACATCAATTTGCTAAACTTTAAACCATTTAAAAATATATGACATAATACCACCATAGGATGCACAGTGGAGAAAAGAGTATCCTACAATTGCAAAATACCAAATTTGTCATGGGTTTTACGAGTACATGCTTCTCTTCTCTATTTAGAGAGGGTGTAAGGGAATGAAAGAAAAGAGAGTATGAGAAAAAAAAAAAAAGATGAAAGGAGAAAAAAAAAATAGATATATTCCCACTAGAAAGTAATACTAGATTAGCAACAACCCAAACACAGGAAAAGGTACTAGTCACAAAGTATAAAGGTTGTTGAACAAAACAAACAAACAAAAAGCATTTCACTGCAGGCTTGGGGAAGAATGGCTGGAAAGCAGCCTGGTGAAAAGGGATCTGGAGGTGCTGGTGGACAGGCAGATGAACATGAGCCAGCAAGTGTGCTCAAGTGGCCAAGGCCAACGGCATCCTGGCCTGTACCAAAAACAGTGTCCAGCGGGAGTAGGGAAATGATTTCACTCCTGTACTCAACCCTGGTGAGGCCCAGCTTGAGTACTGTGTTCAGTTCTGGGTGCCACACTGCAAAAAAGACATACTGGAGGGAGTCCAGAGAAGAGCAACAAGGCTGATGAAGGGTTTGGAGGGCATGTTGTACAAGGAGTGGCTGAGGGGACTCAAGTTGTTTCAGTATAGAGAAGGGAAGGCTAAGGTGAGATTTTATTGGACTCTACAACTACCTGAAAGGAGGTTGTAGTGAGGCTGGTGTTGGTCTCTACTCCCAAGTAACCAGCAACAGAAAGAGAAGAAATGGGCTTAAGTTGTGGCAGAGGAGGTTTAGATTGGATATTAGGAAATGTTTCTTTACTGGAAGAGTGGCGAGGCATTGGAACAGGCTGCCCAGGGGGTGGTGGAGTTGCCATCACTGGAGGTGTTCAAAAAGCATATAGATGCGGCACTTCAGGATATAGTTTAATGGTCATGGTAGTTGAGTTACAGTTGGGCTTGATCTTTTTGGTTTTTTCCAACATTAGCGATTCTATGATTTGATGCAAACTTAAAGAATTTAAGCTGAGCCATACCGAACATGGAAAATGCTTATAGTAAGCACACCAGTATGTTCTGGGACTGCAATATGACACGAGCCACAGCAGAGAAGTATGTACAAAATCTCTCCGCCATATTTACAATCAAAAGTGGTTCAACAAATGCAAGATTAAAAAAAAAAAAAAAAAAAAGATGAAAATAAAAAAGGCAAGATTCAGCTCAGTTATAGCTTTTCTCCAAGTTAAAAATAACCAAACAACAACAACCAATGAAAAACATCAAACTCTTTAGATGATATGAAGCTGACTAAACTTTAATTCAGGAAAAGAGGGAACTGTTGTGGGAAATGAAACAAAATGATACCAATTGCACCAGTCACAAGCAAGGCAGATAATATACTGGCTTG
The DNA here is from genome assembly GCA_033816785.1 of Picus viridis. Lineage (NCBI taxonomy): Eukaryota > Metazoa > Chordata > Aves > Piciformes > Picidae > Picus > Picus viridis. Next base: position 39,839,307 of record CM066567.1, on the reverse strand, counting down.
CCTTTTACAATTGCTCATTGAAACTCAAGGCTTGCTAACATCAGCAAGGCAAATGAATTCTCAAACAAATCAGATTATTGAAATCAAGCCTGCATAACTTCTATCAACAAACATCTCTGTGTCTCAAGGAAGCATTGATTTCCCTTCAACACTTCTAACAGGAGACAGCAACTGAAGATTGTATTACCAAAGGCTTTCTTACTTATGCACCCTGTGCAACATAATTGTATAGCTTTCAGAAGGATACTTGACATGCCTTTTCCTCTAGTGAAGTTAATATGCAATTCTATTTCAGTATCTACAAAGCAACGGCAATTCTAGTACTGTTTGCTTGTTTAGACAAAATGGAAACTAGCTTCCTAGAACTATAGAAAACTTGAAGCACAGTGAAAAAAACTCAAACCCTCAGAAAACCAAACAAAAGAATGCCAATACTCTGGAACAATACAGGTAGCTATGTTTATGTTCCATATGCAGGTAGGTGTACTGCACTATAGAGAGAAGAGACTATCCCTGTATAAGCAGCTGTTAGCATATAACCAAGGATACATCTGTCACCTTATTTTTTTCATACCACATTATTATTCAATTTATACTGAGAAATTACAGAGGATTTCTTGCTTTCCCACTTCTCTTCAGCAAACTGTCAATTTTTACTTCATCAGGACAATGTACTTGCCAGTTGGTGTGTCAGAGTATTAGAAAACAAACAAAAATCCCAAGATCCTTCAGAGGTCAATCAATTACAATTTCAGAATGACATCAAAGGCACTGAGAAAGGAGATTCTCAAGCCTGCTTTTAGAAGCATAGAGAAATGTGGGGAGAAAAGACTACAAAAATACAATTTTGCAGCTGAAACAACCTGATTCATTAAATATTAAGACTACTAATCACTATCAACTTGTAAAGACCACCTACTACTGGATGAGTAGACAGTGGGTGGAGTTCACGCTGTTGCACAGAGGTGACGTGACTAATGTTTGAGTTTTAACTCTCTCCATGAAAATACAAACAATATTGCTCATTTAGAGTGACTAAAAAATCATAATTTTTCACTAACACACGCTTTACAGGACATAGAAGGGAAGTTAAAAGTACTACTTGTTCTTTCGCTTAACCAATTACATTGACTCAAAACATAAAACACAACTTATCCTTGCATACTAACTGGCTCTTTGCTGAGAATTAGGCTTACATAGGCTTCCATGTAATTTAGGCTCTCATATAAAAAATATTTAGTTGTTACAGAGATCACTCACTTTTTTTTTCAAGTTAATAGTTTCAATGTTTGTCTGTCCTAAGCTACAGGCACTCTGAAATAACAGAGAAATACCAACTCCTCAACTGTTCCTTCATCTAAATATCAGAACAAGTGAGATCTTCCCTCCAGTTTTGGCTCATCAAGGCCAAAATAAACAGTGGCTCTTGATCACCATCTGTATAGCTAGATTTCTCTGCAAATTCCATGGACAGGCATCTGAAGTCCAGAAAGCAGAACGACATTGTTATCTTAACAGAAGTGTCATACACAGACATAGAGGGGAGACAAGAACTAGTGCCTACAACAGGAAAGGTTCCAATTTTCTAAGTGTCCTTTTTGAGACGAGCACCAGCTCAGCAGCGAGCTGTGGAGTCACTGAATGAATGGGTGATTTTTTGGTAAGATGTGTATAAAGAATATTGAAGCGATCATTATAATCAACCTAAGGAGGTAACAAATCTCAGCTCTGACACTCATCTGAAAGCATTTCTAGGTTTTGAGCATTCCAATGCCACCCGTAAGAACTTTGCATAAGGGTGTTAAGACTGACGACAAAGTAGATTTTTCAAGGACTCACAGCTCTTCCCTGTTTTGCTTAGTGCTCCAGCCCAAACTATCCCTCCATGGATGAAAGGCAGGAGGCATAAACAGTTCACAAAGCCCGGGCTTCTCCAGATCACCCTTCAATATCTCCTGGCATTCACGAGCTACTGTCCTCCCCACTCCTGTAGAATCCCAGGCTGTAAAATACTGCCTTTCGAACTGCAAGCTGCTTGTGGTGAAAGGCCTCGCTGCAGCTATGAGCAATCAAATGTCACAAGGAGCGGTAAGGCAGGGCCACACGACCCCATGTCCATCCACAGTTGCTGCGCACCTTTAGACAAGCTCACGTTTTCATCTCGCAGCATTATTCGTGCACTCCAACCCTCTTCTCCTATATCCCATGGGGAAAGCTCCTAGAGATGCCCCGTGAGCCCTTCAAGCTAGGAAGGGGTCTCCGCTGCCTAGAGACGGCGGGAAGTGGCAAGACCTCGGCAAACCCGACCGGGGTTCCTCGGCGGGGCTCCGGCGCCCCCGGTCGCCTGGGGAGGAGTAGCAAGCCCGGAGCTGCTCAAAGCCGCGGCTCCCGGCCCCCCATCCCCCTCTCTGCCGACACACCCCCTTCGGCAGCGGTCTGCGGCCCAGCCGGCCCGAGCCGCTCTGGCAGCGGCTGGGGGCACAGGGCCACCCCGTCGCGTCCGCGCGCGGGGAACACCCCGATCCGGGCGGAGACCCCCAGGGGGCGGTTCCCCCTCCTCCCGCCACGGCACAACAGCTCGCCGTCGGACACTACACACACCCCCGCGGTTCTCCTCCCAGCCCGTCCCGGCGCCCACGTTGAGGGGAGCCTGGCGGACCGGCGTGGGGGCGCGGAGGGGTCGGCCCCCTCCCCGTGGTTACCTTCCCGGTACTTCTTGCGCAGCCGCCGGTGGACGCTCTTCACCACCCCCGAGAGCTTTTCTTGCTCCAGCTTCCGCTCCTGCTCCGGGGGTGGTGGCGGCAGGGGAGCAGCAGCCACGGCGGCCTCGCCGGGCCGGAGCAGAGGCCGAGGCTGGGGCTGTGGAACGGCCTCCATGGTGTTACCGCTGCTCCGCTGCGCGCAGCCCGGCCAGGAGAGAAGGAGGCGTGAGCACCGGGCGCTATGGTAGGGCGGGCATGCGCCTCGTCCGCCCCGGACCGCCCCGCACGGCATGCCGGGAGTTGGAGTCTTCAACGACGGTGCCATTCGGGGAGGTCTGGCGTTTAGTGGCGTCTCTCGACCGTGAGGGCATGGGGTTGGCCGCACCTCGGAGGCTTCGTCTTGGCTATTGCCAGCGGTCCTTTCCGCAGCCCATATCCGGAATAGGTCATCCTGCGGTGCTTAATAAAGTAGTGGGAAATTAAAGATCCAGAGGAAGCACGACTTCCATTGCAGTGCTGCAGAGGGGGCTTCTCTCTACTCTCTGCATTACCCCAGTTCACAAGATACCCTTAGAGACCCCCGTAAAAGATTTGGGTGTGAATCTTTCCAAAGTAAGGTAGTAAAACCCATTCCCCACTTACAAAAGGCCTTGCAGAAACAAACTGAATTCTAAAGCATATCTTGGTAGGTTTGTGGCCGTGGTGTGGTCGTGGATGTTTGAAGAGCACAGTAACGGCTTTTTTTCTGTCTTAATGCAGCTGCTGGGCCCTCTTCACAACCGTTTCTGTTGCTACTTGGGCAGAAATACACCATTGCTGCCAGAATGACATCTGCAGCCAGCGAAACTGTCCCTTACAGGGGAAGATCTTCATATGTAGCTTTCTTTGTCCAGTTTCAATCTTTCACAAAACCCAAAGTACTTCAGTTCTCAATTCCACTCTTTGTTGGAAGTAGCATAGATGAAACCACTTCTCATGAGACCACAGCAGCGAAATCTGCTGTGAAGTTTCTTGTTTGTTTGACTTGGCAGGAAGTAGCTAATTGTTTTCTCTGAAGATGTTCAAAAACACTAAGAAGATAATTGTAGATACAATTACATCAGTGACAAATCTGGCTTGGGTAGAGTCAAGATTTCATCCTAATGAGAAATCAGTGACACATGCAACTTTATGCGGTGGGGTGCGTAACAGTCTTTATCAGCACTGTGTCCATACTGCCAAAAAGATTTTACGGCTAATGGCAGAGCACAGTTTTCTTCTGCTTTTCTGATAAACTTCCCCTTGAAGGTGCAGTTATCAAGACAAAACAGCAACATGCAAATGAAAACTTTTCCTCACTACTGACTGCAAAGACATCCCTTTTTCTTTTCACTCTGAGTGATGCAGGTGGACGCTGCATCTCACCCATCACCCTGAAATGGGATTGCACAGTGCAACTGAAGGTCCAGCTTTTTCAGTATGGCTGTTTTTCAGTGAGTACTTTAAACAGTTCTGTATAGTTTGGATCTTCCATTGCTATATTTATATGCCATTGTGCATTTTATTTTCAGAATGTGTCAGTTTGTTTGCTTGTTTGTTTTTCTCAAAATAAAGGAAGATGATGGAAGGATAATTTGAATTGAGTTATTATTTGAGTTACATTTTTTATTTTTGAAACTAAAATAATAATGTGCTAATGAATAAAACCTCATTATACAGGAGAGGAGTTGGTACTGGGATTAATGATAGCCTTGTGAAATATTTCTATTTTTATATGCAAGTCCCCATAAGAAAAATTAAGGTGGTATGAAAAGAGATTACACTGATAAGTACCAGGAACCCTTTGGGTTAAAGAGGGTACACAGTGGTCAGTGTTCCTATCACTTTTACATGGTGTAGGATTTGGGGAAGCACAGAATGAAGATGAAAAACACTTGCCAGTCATCTATGTTCAGCATGATGCTTGGAGAGCACTGAAGGAGCCTTTTCAGAAGAGAAGGAGTATCAGAGTTACAGGAGATGGAGGCATCTGGAGGATGCCTAACAAATAATGGCTGTGGTATCACTTCCACTGCTCTAGTCACAAGCCTCCAGACTCAGCAGTGTAAGGTACACAGGCCAAATATGAGTGCCTGTGTGATCTGGAAAATTAGAAGTCTAATTGTAGAACTGGAAAAGCAGGGGGAAATTTGTACTTATGTGAAATATACTCTCACAATAATAATAGAAAGTTACTTTTTAATTTGCTATGAGTGTTGTTATTCAGTTACAAGGAATTATTTCTACAACTAACAAAGCAGTTTTAAATACAAAGTGATTTGGGGGACCATGTGGCTAAGTTGGTAGCACGTAAGACTCTTACTGGGAAGGTCGTGAGTTCAAGCCTGCAGTGGGCAGGAGAGTTCTCTCTGGGCAGCAATGTCCTCCCTCCTCAAGAGGGGACTGGACTTGGTGCTATGGTCTAGTCATGGGGTCTGTGGTGACAGGTTGGACTGGATGATCTTTGAGGTCTCTTCCAACCTTGGTGATACTGTGATACTGTGATTTTCTTTTATTACAGTTATTTCAAAACTTACTATATTATACATGCTTGATTTTAGTCATACTTACTAGACATTCTGTGACTCTGTACAGACTTTACATAACTTTTAAAATAAAAGTTATTTATATTGTTGGTTTGTATTTTCAATATTTCAGTTATTTTCTAGTAGTTTAGAAAATTCTAAACAGGGGAAAAATCTAACTCCGGATTTGAATACATGGATTTTAGTTTACTATCATATCTAGGTCTACAAGCTATAATTAAAAAATAGGAAATAGAGAAGTATCAAAAATTTTACAGAAGCGATTCTCTATGAAAACAGACCTAGATATAAAACATATTCTTCCTTCTTAAAGAAGTAACTTGGAAGCTTGCTTTCAATAACAGCATTTACCAGTTGTCAAGTTTTTCCAGGAATAAAATGAAAGAATAACCAAGGAAGAAACCTTATCCTTTCAGGACACAGATACTTACCTCACAATATGTGGCAAGAGTTGGCTCTTAGTGATGGACACTGAATGCAAAAGTGATTGAAGAGAGCATTTCCCCAGAGTGCCACATGGTGATACTGGGGATTGGTGGAGAGGGTGGTTAAATCAGAAGCAGTTCCGGCAGGCCTGGAACTGATGACCCAGTGCTCTACTGAGGCGGATATAAACCATCTGTACTCAACACTTCTCTTAAACAGTCAAGAAGCAAATGAAGATGAACATAAATCTTGTGATTGTGAGCAGAACAAGAAATAAAGATGAGTGCACCTACTCCAAGGGGATAAACCAAGAAATTATCTATGTCCTGATGGGGATGATGGAGTCTGACCATCTGGGAAAGAATTGTTTTGAGCAGCTGGCATTACTTCCCTGAATGTAGACAATGGTCAAATGTTCCTCAGTGTATTAGTTACATTTCTTAAAAAAACAAAACAAAAGAAATCAAAATGAAACAACCCAGAAAGAAATAAAAGAAAGAACCAATTCAGAGCAGACTAGAACAGTTTATTTTGGCATTTTTGCAATATTACAGTGACCATCACTTTTAATGAATAATTTTAGAAACAAAAGTCTCAATTCACAGGCTGGAAGGAGGAATAACCCGAGCTCTTTCCAGTACCTCTGTGGCTGGGACTTTTGTTGGGGATGTGGGAAAACCAGTTCACATCCTTGCTCTGCCCGGGGGATCTGAACCCAGATCTTCACTATGAGATTATACTAAGTGGAAGTGCTCTTCCTTCCTGAGGGAAGAGTGACAGCAGCCTATATTTTCAGCCCTTTTCCTCCAGGAAACTGGAAGAAAAGTACATAAAACCTTTCTGAGATGTGAAAATCAGCAGTGCTCTGCTTCCATCTCTATTTCAGTGGTACTTTTGACAATCAGGTCTTCTTAGCCTTTTCATCCCTTCTGCCTTATAGGCACTGGTTATGTGAAAAGGAGCTAAAAAATTGACCCAGCATTACAGAGAACAAGCCCTTCTAGACAACACTCTCTCCAGTGTGATGACATCATCGTAAGAGTCTCTAATGTGATGTAATCTGCAAAAATGTTACCAGAAAGCATATAATGACTTTAATGGAGTACTGAAACACTGTGGTAATTTAAGAGGAATAAAAGAACCTTTGGTAAATGTGGAACTGGTTTTACCACATATATCCAAAGGGGAGACAAACAGGCAGCAATCAATAGCACATTTGGTTTGAATTTAAGGTGATGTTGGTTTTTTTTCTTCATTAATTGTGGAGTCCTATAAGCTGTAAAAATGAGATAATTTGATTTAAAAAGTGGGAGTCGCATTCCTGAATTTGCACTGAGGCAATTATTAAGAGCTAGTCCATTATTACATTTCTCCAGACTACACACTTCAGTAATTTAGTAATTAAAATTACACAGTAATTAAAACGGCTACCCCATAACAATAATTTTATAACTACAGATCCTGGATTCCATTCCTGGAGGTTGACAGCCCTAAAAGTAAGTTTACATCACCAGTTCCATTGCTTAGTACCTGATGTACTTTAGTGGAAAAAATATTGACTTTCATTTGCATCTGCATTCCCAATATTTACAGAAATAAACATTGCTTCCAGAAAACAGAATTCTTCTATTGTGCAGCCGGTTAAAGTTCCTCAAGTAGGCAGACCCACTTGACTTGGAGAAAAAGGCTGAAAAATCCTTCACACATGGGAGCTCTTTGTGGAGTCTAATTATGTAACCTCACCACCATGAGAATTACATAATGATAGGAGATTTTATTTATTGAAATCATGTCTTTTGGTTGTTAGCTTGTCTTGCAGTAAGACAGGAAGAGTTTTAACAGGAGCCAGCATTTCTGATAAACAATCCACATATCACCTCCCTTGTGGCTTGCATGTGTCCATGGACAGGAGCTGTTTCTTTTGACACTAAAGTTACGAGTTTGTTAATCCCTTCAGTCTGTGATTTGTGTAATAGCAAAGTGGGAGTTAAATTCTGTGGAACTACTGAAAGCCAGCAAAGTACTTTATACTTGAGTTACTTGGAATGTTATGTGCATGTGCAGACAATAAAATGATCCTTTAATGCTGAGAACAGATAACACGGTTTTTGAATAAATGCTGTACTTCATTGTACAACATCTTTGCACCATGAGCGTTGCAAAAATAGTTAATACTCTATCCACAAAGATCATTAAATATAAACATAACTTATTGAAAATTAATCTTTAAGAACCTGGGATTTTTTTCTTTGTTTTTAGTCCAATTAGTTGAAAGGCATGAATTATTAAACGAAGAGAGTCAATATAAGGGTTGCTTTAACCAAGACTAGTAGCTACTCTTCCTAGACTGAGTTTCTTAGCTGATTTCCTGCTGCCATAAAAGATTAACTCATAAAATCGCTTTGATTTAGCAAGGGATGTCAAAACATCTAGCAGGTCTAACTGGTTTTTCCCAATGTCAGTCAAAATACTATGTGGTTTTAGCACTGATTCATGTTTCTGTCAGCTGCTATGCATAAACTTGCTGAGTAATCAACTCAGACACAGTAAATTTACAAAAATTTGGTACTGGTAGGAAGCTTTTATATTTGATTATTTGTGTGTCTGTGAAACGATACAGCTTTAGAGATGTTCTCAGTTCTTGGGATTCAAATTCCAGTTTTCCTCTATGGGTAAGGTGTGTATAAATGCAGTTCAGCTCAATAGCAAGGTAGCTGTGCGTTAGGTCATTTTCATCTTGGGAAATACTACAGTATCCCTGTAATCTTGTGTTGCAGGTGTGATAGTCTGACTCACAAACTAAGATGACCTTATAGTCTGATGGGAGATCTGGGGGCTAAAAAGCACTTAGAGAAAGATTAAGATGCATGTGAATTTTTGAGACAGAAAGAAAAATAAAAAAGGAGACTAATTTGTTTCTGAGATGCCCTTTATAGATCAGGGTATGCTGTGTCACTTCATTTTTCTCTTTCTTTCTGCTCCTAAGGCCTGCAAGGGTGTGGGAGAAGATATTTTGGGTATCATTAGATATGACCTATAAAGGAATATATCACTAATATGCATAAACTATTCTTGTCAATTCCAAAGATTGCCTAACTCCTTTTAATCTGTTCTGCCTCTTGAATACCGTCATGTGGTTTATTTGGGACTCTACTGAAGTTCAAGTCAAGTTTTCAGTTAAGAAGATGAGAGAACAACAACAAAGTCTATTCATACAACATCAAACGGACCTTTATCTTTGGCACAACATATTGCAGGCAGTATAATATCCTTCTGGAAGAGCAAGGAATGCCAGAGTTCCTACTTACCCTCCATACATGGTATTTGGCTTGTGTATGGTTCATGTTATAGGTCTGGCTAAGTCTGGCCTGGCCTCAGTGACGCTGGTGCCTAAGATATTATCAATAAAATTAAAAAAGTTAGCACTCTTCTCATTGGTTTGCACAGTTAGGGCTTAGGAGCCTAAAGACTAGTGACAAACCAAATGAAACCATGAATATTAATGCTATTTCAGAATTTTTGATAGTAAGTACACAAAACATCACAATAATTCTCCCATATGAGCGCCATAGATAAAGATTGTTTACTGTTAGAAGAGTGGTTTCTCTTTTCTTTTTCAGAACATGTAATGAAACAGTTGTGACACAAATACCATGAAGTAAGCATTCTACACATTAGATTAAAAAAAAATATATCCCATTACTATGGATTAAGAATGACCTGTTAGCAGCTGCCATGAGGTATGAATGGGACTACAGTCTGCAGAAGAGGAAAGCAGTTCTGAAATGCTCATTTAAAGATGAAGTTGTGAAAAAAATAAATAACTCTTTAATTATTTGGGTTTTTTAGAATATACTGATATTTAAAAAATAGGAAATAGAGCAGAAAGGTACTGTAGCCATTAATGGAGACATACATTTCATATTGATACTCAGATTTTAGGTAGGACTTTAAGTATTTCATATTTCTGGCTAACAAAAATATCAATAACCTCACTATATGTATGAGAGTGTTCTTGGATATTAATGATATTGTTAAGTTCTAGAAAAAACTTTTAGACTAATTGAGTGCTAGAATTATGGCTGGAATCTTAAGTCCTGTTAAAATAATGAATTCTCACAGGTTGAAAACATTTCAGTAGTCACCTAAAATGTGCTTGGAGGTTCATGAATAGTTACATTAAATGCAGGTTCAAAAAAATTATCAAACAGCAAAAATATCAAACAGCAAACCTAAATATCCATCTTCAAACACATTTCAGTTTCCACAGGATGTTTCATGTGCAAGGGGCCATGTGTGCATGGTGCACCTCTGTCCCAGTCTCACACGAGACCAAGCACTGTCTTTCAGATTTTTTTACTTTTCTGCTATGCTTTCCCTCCCACAGTAGGTCCTGCATGGCTCCCACCGTTTTCTCCACCTGAGCCCTTGCAACAGCAATGCTACCCTGGACCAATGTCTTCCCATTGCCTCAGCCCCTCAGATCCTTCTAAGCCCCCAGTCTGATTTCTGGCACCCACTTCTGTCTCATTTTCCTTCTTTCCTTTAGAATTTTGACAAATCCCATCACTTTGTCAGTAGACACAACTTCAGTCTCTCTAAAAGCTGCAGAGGACAGTGCCTGTGCTGAAGCCTGGTCTTGCTGCATTGCAGAGAAACATGGAGGTAGAACAACTGCTGTAAATTCATGTGTTCAAAATGGGAGATGGCTGCCATGTTGAGGAAGGAGGAAATGTGAGGAAGAACTGCCATATTCCTCACAGCAAGGTTCAAACTGCAGCCATCAAGAGAGTTTGCAGTGCTGAAAACGAGAGCAGCTCGTTTACCTGGGAAGGATGGAGTGATGTGAAAATACAGGCTGAGATGCATCCAGCAAACCATGGAGGAGACACACACAATGTTAGGGTAGCCACCATAGGCCATGAAACTATGGAAGTCTGAGACCTACAACACTTCTGTGCTTTCTCCCAGCCAGCTTCAAAATGTTTCAGAGCATGAGCATAATCCTGCTGGCATCCTAACAGGAGGGGGAAGAAGCACTTCCAAGCCACATGGCAGCCGGTGCCTTCATCTGGCTTTGGCAGAATCCCAGATGTATGATCTGAACAGCTCCATAATTATAACCACAGCATATTTTTTCAGCCCCTACAGGTTCTGTGCCTTTTTAATTAATTAAAATAAAGGGGGCAGGGGAGGAGGGGAAGAGCTAGCAGCAAATACTTAATTTTTTCAAAGTTGTGGTTGTCAGGTAGAGCCTACAGAAAATGTAGCTCTGCTTTCCAAAAGCAGCTAAATTTTGCTGAGGATCCAGTAATGAAGTGCTCACTTTTGCCATTTCAGCTTGTTCCTTGAATGTAGATATTCTTTGTCAAAAAGTTTTCAAACCAGTGTAAACACTCCTTATAAATGTTGGTTTCATTACAGAGAAATGACATTGAGAATGCTTTTATTATAAAATATCTGTCTAGGCTACTTGCTTTTCTGCACTGTTCACCAATGAAAAGACATACTTTTGGAAGTCATAGTGACAACATACTATGAAATGGAGAAATTTATAGCAGGTAATGGAAGAAGGTTGCAAGAACCACAAGCAGAGCTCCTGCTTGCTGGAACATGAAAGGTGAATTTTTGCTGAATGACTCCTTTAAATCCAAGAGAAATGGCTGTCAGCTCTCAGGTCATATGCTCAGCAGGAACATAATTTCATATAATAAAGTTATAATATTTGCCTCTCTTGGAGCCTAATGTGATGAGCAAAATGCAGCATGAGGCTTATCACACAGCATTACTGTTGTTGCCTTTTCAGAAGCTAGAATGGTCTCCTGGAGGCTTTTCTACATAAATAGAAACAGCCTTTTCTTAGAAGACATAGAAGTAATTCTGAAACACCAAAAAAAAAGTAATTGTGCCCAATTTTCTTACATAACTCATGACCCTTCGAGCTGTATTTGTACTTCTAAAGGTGAATTTTATCCATCATTACTTAGAGATCCCTGAACCAGAACTAAAATCATAAGTAAAACTGTATTTTAAAAATTATTTTGAAGCCTACATTTTCATTAACTTTTATTTATTTGTTTGTTTGTTTAGAATTCTGAATAATATTCAAACTGGTGTGAAAGGTGGGAAGAAATTTTTGGTTTAAAAGTATTTTACGTTGTACTACCCTTTGGTAAAATGTTATCCCCCGTATTTTGTACCGGTCAGGCTGAAGTCTAAAGACCAGTATATAATGATCTATCTCGTCTTACTGTTGTTAAAGGGTTGTCCACATGTACAGTTATTTCTACACAATTCACTGTGTCAGGAGTTGCCTGTAAACCCATCTATGTGGGAACAACAGGATTCTATTTGTCTGTGAAGGGTCATGTATGAGAGAAGCAGCTGTGAGAGAAGCAGCTCAAATTAGATGACGTGAAAGATGCTGGCTTTCTAATAATCTTTGTTGACAGATTTTTTTCAGGCTATCTACAAATCTCATTCATTTTATGGCATTGACATTGCTTAGGATGCCTTGGGTTGTCTAGAATGAGGATGCATTCTTGGTTGTGTTTTATGCCTGATGGTTTTCCTTAATTTTGGTTTGCAATTTGTGGCAGCCCATCATCTGCTTCATGAAGAAGCATTATAATAGAGGCAGAAACCTCTCAATAAGGGACACATGACCAGCTGCAAACAGAAGCTTTTGTAGCCACCCCACTGTAACCTGCTGGAGCTAGAGCATTAAGAGAAACAAGACAGGTGGCTATTGGACTTCAAATTCAGTTTGTTTTGCAATAGTTTCTTCATGTAGATGAGTATGAATGGGACCCTGGCCACTGTTCTTTCACTGGAGGAACCATTTGCTCCTGGGGATTGAATGGGTCTGTCTATATTAGTGGTTAAGAGCACTACATAAATGTTTCTATGATGTGAATCACCCTTGGCTGTGAATCTTCTACACTTGACATGTTTATGTTACATCACTTAAGGCCTTTGGAGGACAGGAACTAGATTTCTTCCTGAAGAAGCTTAGCTGGCAATTTCATGCTAGGGATTTTTTCTAACACTCTTCAAAGGTGGTGGGAACATGTAATCTTTGGGATATTGAGAAAGAATATAGAGGTTGATCCTGTTATTATTTTGAATTGTCCTCCAGCATAATGTCTTCTTGTATCCTGAATAAGAGAAATACCAACACAAAGGTGATCTTTTGAAGGTCTGCATTGCTGAGACTTCTACAGAAGTACTAGCATTTCCTTTTTGCAGTGTGAGCAACTTGGTGCAATTTTTGAAACTGTAAAGAGGGGCTTTCTAAAATGCCTGTGTTATTGGTAGGGTGTAAGAGGCTTCCAAAACAGCTATCTAATCCTCAGTGAGTCACATATCTAGTGGAATTTTATTTTAAATAAATTATCTTCTACATTCTGTCCACTCCAGGGTATATGTTCAGTGACTATTATACTTGCTGTTCAGATATTTCAAGTTGCCAGGTCATCTGTGAATATTTCTGGGATTCCTCTTCCTTGGCACCTGAATAAAGGTGACAAGCAAATGGCTAAAGTATGAAATCTTGTTTTGCTACCAGGGATTACTGAATTCCCATATGTTTGCTGTGTCTCAGAAATGACTGACATAAACGGATACTAATTCTGACAGTAGTCCCTTATCAGTTTGAAATTTGAACCTCTTAAACCTCGTGGCAAGGCTTGGCTCAATATGCTGAGTAAGTGATTTGTGATTACTCTTACTCTGCATATGCTCTTTTTACAGTAGTTTTATAAGCAGTTGACTCTAGAATGAGTAATCTGTCCTTCCTCTAACACAAAAGCTGTAATGGCCATTGGATTGCATGCTGGCATCTGGTGTGGAAATGTGCAAATCTTGATTGATAAATGAGCAAGACAGCTGCAATAGTTTTGTAATAGTCTGCAATTCTGACAGTAGGAATAATAGTCAGTGTGCTCAGAGGAAGTGTTTTCTCTCTTCATTTCTTCACTGTTTCTCGTGTGATTTTATAATTTCATACAAGTAGAAATCTAGTGTAAATTTCCTTCTAGACATACTTGTAGAGTTGAGTTGTTAAATAAGAAGACTGGAAGCAACCGCAGCCAGAAGATATTTATAAACTGATTGAAGCCAAAAATAAAGAACCAATTTTTCAATCTTATGAATAAAAAAATTGGCACATTCCATTATTTTTTACTATTCCTGTAATTGCATTGAATGTGATTCTACGTGCCATAGGAGCAACTCACACGCCTCAAAATGGGCATCTCAGCCAGTGTGTAAGACCCCATATTCAGGATCATGTGATGCGGAGAATTCCTGATGTGTAGGAGGTATTCTCTGGTTTTGGCCTCACTGAAGAATGATCCCCTGCTATCCTGCTGTAGCCCTTCCCTACCTCCACCACCTTTTATGCTATCCCTGAAAATATAGATTGCTCTAACATGGGGATACCAGCATGGATTGGAATCATTGTTACATAAATTAATGAAATCTGGGCACCAATGCAAAGAAGCATGAGTCAAAGGCCTGCTCACTACCTAGAAAATCTGGCAGGTTCATGAATAAATTGAGTTTTACAGCTGGAGCAGGATTAAGGCAGACTGATCTCTAGGTACACTACACCCATAGATCAAGTGTGGTTGCTTCAGTACACATTTTGATCCAGCTGGACATTTAAGTGATCAGTTAGGTAACATAGCAATGATAAACAGATGAAGGGTTCTATCTTCAAGTGAAAACAAGTATATTTACTTACCAACATTTGCATCTTTAAGATAAGCATAACCTCCTTTCACGTCAGTTAAAATTCCAAATCTTGTTGATGTCACCTCTTTTTTTCTTCTCCAAATAGCTACTTTTGCATTCACTTCTTTTGCCCTTACCTAACCTTTAGCAGAGACTGGTTGTCAGAAAGGAGTCAACTGTTGACATCATGCAGCTTTCCTCACAACATCCTACAGTAGGAGATTCACAGAACTCATTCTCCTTCACCTTGAAGTCACAGATTCAGATCTATCATAATTTGAATTAAATATAATTAATTTCTCTTGACTGCTTTTCAGTCACTTCTTATCTGTCAGGGACAGTTCCTAATGGATAAGTGCCTGTGTGGCAGCTAGATCACTAACGGCATCTGCAGGTTATTTTAGGAGTGATGAAAGGAGTCACCACATTCACTGGAACTAATACACCACAGTCACAGGGGATTCTGTGGTATGTGTGCACTTCACAAGCATCCACAAATTGTCCTACTTCATGTGGTACTGAGTTGCTGCACTTTGAACTGAACTGAACTAGAATTGAAGTAGAAGGCTAGAAAACTTAAGGGAGGAAGTGATTTCTTAGGAAGGACTGCTACAGCAGGGAATGAAAGTACATCTTGCAATATCAAAGGACTCTATTCTTTAAAAGAAAGATGGAATACCTGAGAAAGAAGGAAAGTGCACTGTGACTTCCTGAACCTTTTCCAGAATGTGGTCAAGAGGGATGTGTTCCAGGGTATGAACCTGAAAGCTTCTACCAACACTGCATTTAATATCAACAATCACTTTGATCCTTGTGCCGGTGAATTCATAAGGAAAAACTTCCAGTCATGAAGCCTGTGCAATGTGAAGATGTTTCTTTTTAGCCTGGAGCCATGCAAAGCAAACATAAGATCTCTTGTTCTGCCTGGTGCATAGAGGCAGTAACACACTGTATACAGTAAAGACAAGAAATGACAGGTTTGTCATTCTCAAACTTGAGGAACCTTGGGAATGCTTCTTAAATCATACTTCTTGTGAAGCAACTTGTTCCAAAGACAATAACTGATATGATTGGTGATTATGATAATATTGCCTAGAATAAATTATCACACACACACCCATTCCCCACCCCCCCAAACCCCCTCGGATCTAAGTATTGTGCTGTTTGTTTACCCTAGGGAAGTAAACCAGATGGAGCCACAGCTGCACTGGCAGCAGATGTCACAGCCATAATGCTCATTGCCTTTAGGTGTAAGAAAAATGAAAATAACTCCCCTGTTTACATGGAGAAGCAAGACATTAGTACTGTGCTATCTGAAATATGGAGACTAAAAGCCACTATGCATATCTGAAGGTCAAATTGAATACAATTTAACTTTCTGGAACTAATAAATATAGTAAATTTAACTGATACACAAATCCATCGGTTCTGCAAAAACACAAGTGGAAGTTTAAAACCAAATATTTACTGCAAGGCTTTGTCTTCCTATTACTCTGGAAGAGCATCAACAGCCTCCTCTGGGTACGTACACACTGAAAATGCATAGCACTCTAAGTGAAATATGCCATCGATGCCTCAGTCTTTGTATGCAATTACATGATACAGCAACTAGACAAAAACAAGTTATTTGCAAAATAATCCTAAAATTCTATTTCCTACTCCCCAAATGAAAAAGCTGCCTTTGCCTAATCTTTAGGTTTTGTTTGCAAATTAGAACTTGTGAGGAAAGCCATAGTTTTTGGTGGGGAACTTAGGTGATAGAGAAGTACAACAGCACATAATATGTTTGGTCACCAGTAGGTAGTGCAAATTTAGGTCAGTGGGATTCAAAGGCACTCTGAGTTCTGGAAGTCTGGTGAGAGACTCAGCTTGATGCAGTTCAGAGCAGCTGTGGAATGTGAGCGTGATGGGATTCTCTCAACCTGCTTTCCTGTCACTTGGGTTTTAGCTGCTTTGCAAAGTCTAAGATTCAGTGATTGCTGTCCTCAGCTGTCCTTGGCATTATGTCTTACTGACAAAACTGCTAGGAAGAAGCCAAGGTCTTGCTTTCTGTCCACAGTCGCATGGCTCACATCTGGGCTCAGAACACGAATTCACTTGGCCCTGACAGGAGCAGTATGCAGAGAGTTCATTACTTGGTGTGAGTCACCCGCTCAAGCTGCCAGAGAGAAAAACATCTTTTGTGTTTTCTGCCTGCTCCTGGCTCTTCTTGCTGTTGTGAGACAGGAAAAACAAGGCATCCTTTGACTTTGTTTTTATTTTTAGATGCATTTTTATCCTCTTCCCTTATTCAGTATATGACGTCTAAAAAGCACTGAGATACAATCAGCTTTCCTGCAGCTTTCACAGACCAGATTGCCAGAAATGTTTTGAAGAAACCTGTGGTCATCATCTACTCCATCTCCTGCTTGAAGCAGAGCTTGTCCTGGAACTCAATTGTATCAGCCACGGCTGAGTTGGGAAAACTTTCATGGACGAAGGTCCCTTAGCCTCTCTCAGTGTGTGTGGTGTAATATGAGTAGAAACAGAAGCTGACTACAGGCTTTCCTTATTCACAAGTTTGCACTTGGTAGGAATGTAATCAGCAGAGGAGATACTGAGTAACTTGCCTTTCAAATCAGGAAGGTAATTTTGCAGCTGTTAACCCTGTTGATACAAAATAAATCATGCTGTAAGGTGGTGCATGTGTTTTGTTTTATATCAGTGATTTTCATGAAGCATCAACTTTGACAATCATACCAACTAAGAATCTGCTTTATATGGAATTTTCTAGTGGTAATGATTGCAGAAACATAATGAAAGATGTAACTTCAGCATACTCCCATAATAAACAGCTTAGAGCCCCTTTGTCGTGCAGAAGAAAATGCCCACTTATCAGCCAGCAGGAGTTTTCCAGCTGTGTGGAAACAAGAGATGGTAGAGAAATACTTCCGAGATTGAGGAAATGTTGGAGCAAAGGTCATTATAACAAAGCAGTGATTCTTGTTTCCACCCTCAGGTGTGAAGAGTGGCTTGCATGAAATACTGAAAGGCTTACCTTTCACTGAGAGGACTGGAGCCTCTGGCACAGTTTTTTCTTTTCTTCTCCATTTCCTCTCAACCCATGGCAAAGGCTTTCTGAGAACTAATTATAATAGTATTAGTGTGTGGTGGGAGTAAATGTGCATATTTGCAGTGTGACTATGGAAGAAGGAGTTAGGAGTTAGTAAAGGGATATTCTATTGGTTTGTAGAAATTCTCAAAGTTCTGGGTAAGTGCTGACTGTATGGATTATATTTTTGCTTAAGGCCAGTTCCCTAATAAGTTGCCTGAGAAGTTGTGGATCCCTTATTACTGGAAGAGTTCAAGACTGGGTTGGATGGGGCTTAGAACATCCTGGTCTAGTGGAAGGTGCTCTCCCCATAGCAGGGGAGTTGGAACTTGATGATCTTTCAGGTGCCTTCCAACCCAAGCCATTCTATGATTCTATGAATATTATGTCCATATTTGAAAAGATTTTGACAATTTGTTGGAATTCAAGCATTCAAGCTCTGCTGCTGTCCTTTACCCAGTATTTGGTTTATTCCTCCAAAGGATGATGTCATGAAAGACCTGTTTCTAGTAATGCAAGTGGGAGCTTGCAGAAAGTAAAGTGTTGCTGCCCTTCAGAAAAGTCAGGGCATGAGGCAGCACTTTTGTGGAGACTGATTCAGGATCACTTCTGATGTCATTACACTCTATTCTAGGTAGATGAAGAACTTGAGACGTACCTTCATGTATAAAAAGCTCAAGGACTTGATGGTGAATGAATGATACAAGAATTTTATCAGGGAAAGTAGGATGGGCTGTGCATATCACAGATGCTCTGGGCTGCTTTTTGTTTTGCTTTCCTTACAGTGTTATGATTTGAAAGCATGGAATGTATCATGGGATAGAAACCTGAATACTGCTGCATAACGAGGGCTGCGCTTAATGCAAATGGTTTTTTAACAAAGGCCTAATCCAAGACAGAAGTAAGGGTGTTATATATACCTATAAAAATGTATATAAATATATCTTTCTCCCATTAGGTGTTCATTTTTCTGCCATGGGAGGCCAGTTCAGATGATTACTGCAAGGTTCTTTTTCTTTGGTTTTGTGCCTTTTCATATGGATTTTTTTCTGAACATTGGCCTCATAGTAATTTCTTGTTGTTTGGCACAAATGGCTTGCTGATATTTGGAGGCTCTTCTGGCTTCACTTTATCAGTAGCAAAATATGATCATTGCTGATATTTGCTTGTTCCTGCTTTGTATGGTTAATTCCCCTAATGCAGTACACAAATAGACTTCCATGACCAACTTTTTAACTAATGGTAGCCAAGTCTGACTTTCCAACTGGTTTTGTAAAATGCTAAGCCTTGCATTTGCTCCCAGTGAATACAATTTGTGCTGTCTGCTGGGTTGCTTTTCGTGCTTTGGTTTACCTCAGCCTCTAATAACACAGAACTGAAAACTATACCTCAACACATTGCCTTGCAATCAACTGAGAAATCAGAGACGCCTATTGATTGAACTGGCTTAACTGCTTACTATACTGTCTTTAACCTTGGGCAGGAGTTTCTGTTTCAGGTGTCATCATGCATGGGAATTTTTAATTACTATCCCCTTTAGTCTGAATGAAAGGTACTTACCAGACACAAATAATGTGTTTTGTGATGGGGCAAGCATAAAAATCAGACATAGTATTGTTTGGATTTACTCTGTGTTAGATGTATCTTTCTGACTGGAAACAAAATCTAATTTTGGAATGAAACATGATTTGAATTAAAGAAGCATGAAAATTATTCATTTAATTCAACACAGTTGTAATTCTGTCAAGATTTGCTTCTGTCAAGATTTCCAATCTCTGAAAATTTCTTCTATCTCTAGAGTTCAGAGTATCTATTTACTTTAACCATTCTGGTACATTAGTAGCAGCCTTTTTTATGAATACTAAAAATAGACTTTTGGGGATCATAGCTTGAAGTTTCTTTTTCCGTCTGCTGCTACCTTCCAAACACACTTTTTTCCCTTTGGTGTTTATTTTCTGACTCCTCCTTTCACTGATTGCTCTCTCCAAATACTAAACCAGGCAGAAAGCTGATGCTCTTTTCCCAGCCCTTTATATAAATGTGAAGGTCATCTTGTTTTCCTTTACTTGTATTATATATTTAGTGGCTCATCTTCTCTTACCATATGCTTATACTTCCAGACTGTGTTCAGTATTTTAGTCAGTTTTGAGTCATTGTTAATTTCTGCCCCAATCCTAGACCTAGCACTTTTTTACATATGTTCTTGGTAAAGCTCTTCATAATCCTCTTACCTATTTGCCCAGCCTTACTAATATGGATTTCTATTTTTTATATTCTTACTCTTTCTGAAGTCCTTGAAATTTGTTTCTTGAGTGTAGTCATTTACATTCTGAAAAAAAAAAAAAAAGATCTTTTCTTATTAGGCAAGAAAACTGTGATCATTTAGATTAGTTCTTCAGAAAGGGGATTCTCCCTCACTTAAGTGTTTGATTTCAAGATCATAAAGTTGTATCCTGTGTAATTTTGTCTTCTTAAAGCTTTATACGAGCTCTGAGTCATGACCAGAAAAAAACATCCATTTGCAGAACCCTTATCTACTGCTAACTTTCAGAGATTTCCAGGGAAAGATGTGATTTTTAATATTTTCATAGACATCTCTTGATGATCTGTCAGTGGAACCACAGAGCCTCTCTGACGTGCAGAACTCCCTGTATTTTGGGGTTTTTTTACGCTTTACATTGTTTCTGGGTTTCTAAGTGCTGCAGCTATATTCTCTGAAGATTCAATCTGCTGCCTTTATTATGTACTCAACAAGACAGGCTTTGGGTCCCTTTGTGTGTTAAATTCTGTATACTTTTAATGTCCTCCATAAACAACTCATAATCTGAAAGGAACTGAGATGTATATTGTGGACTTATGGATGTTAGGAAGAAGTTCTACATGGAGAGAGTGATTGCCCATTGGAATTGGCTACCCGTGGAGGTGGTGGAGTCACCTTCATTGGAGGTGTTCAGGAGAAGACTTGATGGGGTGCTTGGTGCATGGTTTAGTTGTTGGGTGGGTTGGATTGGTTGATGGGTTGGACGCGATGATCTTGAAGGTCTCTTCCAACCTGGTGTATTGTATTATTGTATTATTATTAAAAGTCATGTAATATGCACATGCTAGCAGTTTCCTCTGGGGCCTGCAAACTGTTTTGACTTATGTCCAGTATACTGTATAGAATAGTAATTTTCCAAGATATATCTTAAATGTCAGAGGAAGAGGTGAATTACTCTCCAAAGGAGAAAGTAGGACAAGAAAATTTATGTCATGCCACAGTCATTAGTCCAATCAGAAGATGAACAAAGAGGAGGGACCATGGAAGTGCTAACCTTGTCAATCATAAAGAACAACCACTGCAAAACTGATACTAATCTCATAGCAATTAGTTAAATGTTATTAATATCTTCTTTTATCAAGTCTTGCCAACTCTGAAGAGTGGTGGCTTACAAAATAGATTAGGGTTTCTAATGGATGATTGATCAGAAATAGGAAAGAATAAAATCGCTATGTATTGAAATCATATCAATTTAGTTTTCAGGTCTGTGGGGCTCATG
This sequence comes from Picus viridis, assembly GCA_033816785.1. Lineage (NCBI taxonomy): Eukaryota > Metazoa > Chordata > Aves > Piciformes > Picidae > Picus > Picus viridis. The sequence continues at coordinate 39,818,249 of CM066567.1, read as the reverse complement.
GGAAAAGCAGATACAGCCTTATATGATATACCCATATTTGATTCATCAGATATTGTGATTTTAAAAGTACGTTAGGAATGTGCATGAAGTGTTTACAGGAAGAATGAAGAGCAGAACTGTGGGCAAGACCTCTTGCAAATGCTTGGGGAGTTTTTTATTTCTGTGGAGGTTTTATGTTTTTGGTTTTAAAAATGTATTTGAGTCTGTTAATTTTCCTCAGCATGTTGTGGTTTGTTTGTTTGTTTGTAATTTGCAATTTCCCTTATGAAAAGGTTTTGTGTTCTTGTCTCTTTTTCCTTTCTTAGTTAATTTTTTGGGATTTTCTTTTTCTTGTCCCATCCTGGTTTTGTCCTTCCTTTCCACTGTAGCCCCATTACCTTGACATGCCCTTGTCTCAGTAGAATCGCCTCTTTGAATACCTTGCAGTATTTGTAACAATTTAGAAATACTTAAGTAATTTCCGGTATGATTCACACCTTATCCATCAATGCTAAATTCAGTGATTAGGGTATGTCAGGGATACCCAATGCAGGTGGCCAATCTGTTGTGCAGCTGAGGATCCTGGAAGAGGAATTTCATTCCTTCTGTCAGTGGGAGAGTCCAGACAGACTTGGGCTTGGGGTGCAGCTCTTCCTCACTGAAGGATTAGTCTTTATTCCTTCAGACCGGCCATGCCTTACACTTTGCTTACCACAGCAGAGGCAAGTGGCTCCTGGCAGTTTTAACAGGGAGCATCCTGTGACACTGACAGCATTGGAAATTTCAGGATTGGTTTCAAGCTGTCTTCAAGAAACAGAGTCCTTCCAGCCTTGCCTGGCTCCCTGGAAGAAAATTAAAATGAATTTTCCAGAGATCCTTGTCTATTAAGTACAGAACATTAAGAGAAGACCTTTGAACAAGCAGGAGATAAACTGGACCCCGAAGATCAGCTCTGAAATGAGCAGTCTGTCTTGGGGAGGTTTTGGGACACCAACCTCCTCTTGTGTGCACTCAAGTGAACCAGCACTAATGCCACGTATTTCAGCCAGGTTTCCTACACTGTGACAGTGTAAAATAATATATTTCAGTGCTTCAGAGATGTATCTCTGGGGAAGTTTTGCCCCAGTTTTGCTTCTCCTGCTGTCATGGGACATGTGAGTGTAACCGCTGCAATGAGCAAGGTGATGGTGTTTAAGACATAAGATCTCATTTGTACACTTTTCTAAATTGTTTCTTTTGACCACAGGCTTTTGTCCTCCTGCTCATGACAGCACTGGCAGCATGAGGCTGCTCGTGTTAGATAACACCAATGCTTTAATTTTAATGAGATGGTGAATTTAGGGCAGCATATGACTACTGTAATTTGGGTGAATTTGGATGAATTCAGAGATCTGACTGTCTTTGTTGGAGCCCTGTCTGAGGCTGTCACTGTGCCCATGTTAGTCTAGTTACTCTAGATTAAACCCAGAGCTGCGCTGGCTCATATCCAGCAAAGTCAGCAATTCCAGTGCTGTAGCCTATGTGTTTCTGCCACTGGGGTAAGCATGAGGGGAGTGAATGCAGACCTCCCTGTACCTGTCAAAGCAGACATAGTCTGTGTAAGCTCTTGCTTGGTCTAACAGTCCTTTTCAGACATACCTTCAGACTGGTCCACAAAACCTGTTCACTTCTGAAGAGCAGCATTCGCTTTTGCATAAGGAAATTGTAGATGGTAAAACCAAAGTATTTCATAGCTGTAGATCCTTTACATTTATATGATTCAAACAATATAAAATTAGCCCCTGTTCCATGAAGTAAATAGTTCATGTTCAATAGAGGCAGAGCACAGAAATGAAATGAAAAGGAACAGAGAGCATAAGCTGGCAGTGAGAAAATACTAGTTAGCATGATGGACAATGGTATGATCCCCAGCTGAACCTGCTATCTGTCCAAGTTCTATGGACATCACTGTGGAGAAGTTGTATGAGGTGTTAGAGGACTTAGCAGACTTTTATACTGACATGCACTTCACAGAGGAGGAGAATTTTTAGAGGATTTTTAAAGGCTTGGCAGGCTTTTATACTGAAACCTACTTGTGCATGAAGGAGTCATGAAAGAAAAAAGCTACTGAAATCTGAGGCAGAGTCTGCACAAAAGCTGCTTATGAAGTTAAGAAATAGAGGGAAGTAAATCCCAGACACGGAGGTACAGTAGAGGGGTTCAAGAATTTAACGTAAAAAGAATGTTAAACAGGGGAAGAGCTGGCATTAAATAAGCATCTATCATCTGCCTCTGTCATAAGGAGGGCAGCAGGATGACAACTCTGCCAGAGATGTCTTGCAGGTATCCTGGGGGCCATTTTGTGCTCTATGGTGTGACAGCAGAAGAGTGGGCAGATGGAGGAAGGCTGTGTTTCTTCCCTCTTCTCCTCCTCTGTCCTCCTCACAGCAAGAGCTCAACCACCTCTAGACTCTGCTCCCACTCTGACTTTGATTTTTTTCACCCTACAATGCCAGTATGATGATCCCACCACCTGGGAAGGCTTTCTCAAGGTATTTTTCCACTGTTTGCAGCTCTGCCTCCAACAGCAATTGTCAGACTTTCTCTTACCCCTTTCGTGATCCCACATTCACCCTTGCAGAGTGATGTGAAATATTGTCAAGCAGAACAACACTTTTTACCCACTTTACCCAGATGTAGTCACTATGCAGAAGTCACTAATGTCCACAAAAGCAGAGAACAAGTACACAGTGTTCTGGAAAGCAATTAGTCACTGTATGCGAAATATCAGTGGAGCCTTTGCGGGAGAAACTGCTAAATGAATCAGTCTTGAAAAAGTGCACCCATTTAATCAAGTGGATTTAAAAATCAATCTGGTTCATCTCGTGCAAATCTCTAATGTACATTTCCATTAATCCTTTTAACCCTTGTGTATATCTATTTTGCTTCTGTCAGTAAGTTACTGATGGAGAGCAGATATAATAAAGGGCTTAGTACCCACGAATTAAGTGCTCCAGTGCCCAAAGTCTAGGTGCTTGGAGTAAAGTGCAATCATATAGTAAAGCATACAGTCTCCCTGTACAGAAAATGAGGAGAATCCCATTCTGAGGATTCTTCTGAGAGGGATTTTGGACCAGAACTTGTGCAACAAGTATCTCCTCCAAGTTAGTGATGGGGAATGTTGAGCAAAGGGATATATCTGAACACTGGCCTTTCCCCCTCGCCTCCCCCCCCACCCCTTTTAGTGGCTAGCCTGAAAAAGGGGGTTGTTGTTAATCTGTGTCAAGAGCTCCAAACCATTTTTGGATGTCTGCAAACACATACAAATTTAGATGCCTTGCCTTCTGTCTGGTCGTGTCTCTCACCTTCTGCCTAGCAGCTGAGCAGATGGAGTAGGTGCTTGGGGCAGGGGAGAAAGCCCAGGTCATCAGCTTTTCTCAGTCTTGGAAACTGCCACTGGTAACTGCCTGTTTCACCAGGGCAGGCACCTCCCATCGCTTTTGCTCATGATAGGGAGCAAGGAAAACAGTCATCACATGTCTGTAGGGCAGATAGGTGAGAGTCTAATGTGGTATCTTAAGGGTGAGGCATTACCCTGAAGCAAAGGAAATTCTTGTTCCACAGCAAAGTCACAGGGTTTTAGCCAGTGAATGTAAACAAAGGATGCAACACATGGACTTTTCAGGGAGTAGGGTGCCTGGTTGGTACTCTGGAGTGTGGTAGGCTTAGGCTATGCATTTAAAATGTTTTCACAGATCTTTAAGACCTGCCTCTTCCCATGTACTGCACTGTTGCTCCTGTGCCTTATCCTGGGCTCCTTTTAGAGGCAAGAGGCTAAAGATTCGTTTTAGCATGGCCCCAAGTTTCTTTGGACTGAAGTCCAAGGCCTTGTCCATGTAGGTTTTTGGAGCTTTCACTTTTCCTCCATGTTAATATTGTATTTTTGTGTGTGAAGTAAAGCCCTGCTTCTGCTACCAAGCAGCAAAGAGGGAGGGTACAGAAGAGGAAACTTAGGGCAGATTGCTGCAACACAGCTCAGGATTGCTGCTACCTCATTTCTTGCACTGCATGTATGTGTCTGAAGCATAATGTATGTGAAAAAATCAGGACTGAAGGGAAACAGGACAAGAACAAGGTCAACCTCATACTACACCACGTAGATCAGCATAATTTCTGGGTCAGAAAGAATGAAGTGTCCAAGAGCTGAGCAGAGAGGTTTATAGCATAAACAATGAAGCAGTGTTTTGCCTTCAAACAGAAAGTTTAACTCCTGATTATTGTAGGCATATGCTATCTGACCTCAAGAAAGCAATCATAATGCTGTTTTCATCAGGCTCATGGAGAGTTTTGCTTAGAGACCTGCTTGGAGAGTGCTGGGTTAGGCTGATCTCTAATTGAGTTACCTGAATCTAATTCTGTTGTTGTAATTGCCTGGGGGAAGCAGAAAGTGATGGCTACCAATTAAGATTCTAATGTTATTAATTCAAGAGAGTTTGAAGGGTATGTGTACTTGAAGGAATCTATATAATTGATAGAAAAACAAGTTAAATATCCTTCTGCATCAAATTCTAGCTGAGTTCTCCATCCTGGGAATTTAGTTTTCTGGTTTTACATTTCAAAGGTCAGGTCTTGTGGTGGTTTTAGGCTATGCCTTTAAAATTTAGTTACAGATTTTGAGCAGAAAAGTAGAAAAATATAAATAAATCACTGTTGGGTGTAAAAAGGAAAACAAAATATTGTTCTACACAAATTCATTGGGTAAATATCTGGAATAAGATGAGCTGTACTGTAACAATACTTCCCTCTTCTCTTCTCTTCTCTTCTCTTCTCTTCTCTTCTCTTCTCTTCTCTTCTCTTCTCTTCTCTTCTCTTCTCTTCTCTTCTCTGGCTGTTTTGCTTCACTTGGGAGAGATAACCTGCATATTGGCTGGCATTGGCTAAGTCTAACTCTTCTGCTCTTTTCTCTTGTCCTTTTTGTACAGGGGGGCAAGGGAGGGTAGGGAGGGAGAAGCTTGTAGCTTCCTCTAGTGCTGTTTATTAATTGTAGATATCTGTATAACATTGTAAGTACTGTATATTTTGTACATATTCATTGCATTCCATCATAGAGAGTAGATTTTGCTTGTAAATACAGCTTCATTTGCTTCTGAGTTGGTCTGGCAAAGTTAATGTTGGGGGGAAACTTCAACCCACCACAGGTCTTTGCAGCCTGTGGTAGGGCTGGCATAGCCATATCATGAGAAGCTGAAATCCAAGCTGTAGCTCTGCATCCCCACAATGAGGGGCCAAGTGATAAATGGAGAGACACCCTTTTCTGCAGAAGAAGAGCTGTAACTCATATTTTGGCCTGGTGCTAGGTCAGCATTTAGATCTTCCAAAATCTAACTGCTGCCTTCCCGTACAATGAGTAGCAGCAGGAGAAAACCACCTCCCAGAGAGGAAGAGTAAAGACTGAAAGATTGCTTTGTAATTCAGAGCTTCACTAAGCAGAGGTGAAAGCTCTTCTAGTAATCATATGAGAAATGTTATACAAAATGTTTGCTACTGGACACTATCCAGTCCATCTTCGTGAACTTCAGCTGACAACTGACCTGGAGTATAAAAAGCTCCACTGTTCCAATGAGTACGACTAAAATCTGGAAACCTTCTTTTGGCAGGTGAAAGTTGCTAAACCTTCAGCATTGGATAACTGATCTAGATGTTTGTGATAATATTAAAAAAATAAAATTAATCAAGCCTTTTTTTTTTCTTTCTTTTTTTAAACTAGAGGGGTTAACATTGTGTTTTGAATGATTGCTACCACATGTAAACTGTTATCTTTTAAGTTATATAAAGCCCTAAATTAATCATACAGTAAGTTTTGGATTTGTGTCTGTCAGCCCTGTAAACAGCTCCTGTATGGTTACTGCATTCACTTAGCTTTGAAGCCTTTTGGTACCTGAGGTAGCTTTTCAGATACTGTGGCTTGTTCCAGTAAGATAGCAGTGACTTTCTAAGGAGAAAAATGGAGTTTATAAAGAAAGCTGCAGAGCTCAGTTTCCCAAAACTTGACATAGGGCAGGTCTATCTCTGTGATCAAGAGGAAATCTGCTCATATGACCTGGAGGGCACACCATCATCTACTTGTCTTCAAGAATGAAGCAGTGTTATCAAAGAAAAGCTCTGTGTACTCTGAAGCCACAGTAGCACAGAAGGTGAAGTACTGCAGCTCCCTCCCATCTTCTGAAGAAAAGCCAGCACAGCATGGCTCTCTAGAAGTTATGTGTATAAAGCCAGAGAAACTAAATACAATGTGATGGAATTTGCTGCTCCTAGGGAGTTCCTGTGCTGTTGAGTTACCCTGGTCTACAAATGGCAAAACCTTGTGCCACTTTCTCTATGGCTGCAGACCCTATGTACTAACTTGTGCAAACAGAAAATGATACCTCTGTGATGTTCATGCAAATGACTACAGGGAACACTCCCCCACCCAAAAAAAAAACCACCCCAAACATATTGGGTGAGGTTTTATCTAGCCTGTCTGTTAAGAAGCTCATTTAGCCTATTTTCATGCTCTTTTGGTGGCTGCATTCTGCAAGAATAGAAAGTAAGGTAGCCAGTAGGATTGACTGCCAAAATGGAGATTAACTGAATATTGCATAGCATTGGTGAAATATAGTACTTAATTCTCATCTTCACAGTATCACAGAATCACCAAGGTTGGAAGAGACCACAAAGATCATCGAGTCCAACCTGTCACCACAGACCTCATGACTAGACCATGGCACCAAGTGCCACGTCCAGTCCCCTCTTGAACACCTCCAGGGATGGTGACTCCACCACCTCCCTGGGCAGCCCATTCCAATGACAAATGACTCTCTCAGTGAAGAATTTCCTCCTCACCTCAAGCCCATACTTCCCCTGGTGCAGATTGAGACTGTGTCCTCTTGTTCTGGTGCTGGTTGTTTCACATGGGCAAATTTATTGTCTGATTTACATCAGTGCAATCAAGTGTTGCTTGATGTTTCTTTTTTCTTCTTTTCTTTTTCTTCTTTTTTTTCTTCTTTTTTTTTTTTTTTTAATAAACAACAAAGTAACACAATTGATCTACTGAAAAAGTTCATTTTTAATATTGACTACTGGCAGCAAACTACCTACAAATGAGGTCCAGGATGTGAATTATTATTGACATGAATCCTTGAATAGTTTTGTGTAATGTGTTGAGGAAAATCACAGTCTGTTTGCAGGATATTTCAAAGCCAAAAGAGATTGAGTTAATTTCACATATTATATTCCTTTACAAAAACAAAACCAAAGAACCAACACAGCAACAAACAAACCCTAGCCTTAATAAGCATTTTCATGCTGGTCTTTCCCCCCCCCCCCCCCCCCCCCCCCCCGATAAGGGAAGACCTACCTAAAATAGAAATTAAATCAGTAACTGCTGTGAATATTCTACTAAGTACTTCAATAATGTCATTGGTTGAGTTGAAACTGCTGCTGATATTCAATGCCATGCTGCTGTCATGCCAGCTTCAAAATGAAAGTGCTGGCTGGACTGAAGTATCACGGGTCTTGAAGTTCAGATTGTAACCTGAGAGGCTTTCCTGTTCTGGTTGCTGCTTTCAGTTTTCTGGGTTTGGGCTGTTGGTCTTTCCCACTGGGCTGTCTGAGGGAGTAGGTTGCTGGCTTCTGCTTCTGCTTCTGCTTCTGCATTTTACTGCTCTTTTCTGCAAATAAGCTAAGCTAGTTGTGCATTACATTATCTCATTTCCAGTAAAGTTCTTTATCTTAACCCAGAATTTGTTGGGGTTTTTGTGTGTGTGTGTTGCTTTTCCTCCTGTCTGTATTAGGGGAAAGCAACCTATGTTAACCCAGGACAAATAGTAATATTGCTTCTTTCCCTTTAAAAATAGGTACTAAAACATTAACATTAAGGACTTCTTTGGTGTAGGTCTGCTCTAATGTATACTCAAAGATAAATCAGCCACTGATTTATCCTGTCACAAATCATTATTTTCTGTGTGTTTTCAGTACCATCTTTACTCTTTTATAGAGTAATTTATTGCCTAGTAGTAAAATTATGAGAAGTTGTTTTTAGAACTGTAAAGGAAAAAAAAAGACCATTCTTTTTTTTCTTTGCTCATATTTGAGCCTGGTACAACTTCCTGTTTTAATACACCAACCTCTATAAAAGATATGGAGAACAGCTCCTAGCTTGGTTTCATCAAGCACTCAAGGTTTACTTTGAATATCGTGGGCATTCATATGCCTACACAATGATATTATGATATTACTGTGATTTTTGTGACTTTATACAGGAGAAGTCTAATGAACTGCGATACTGTATTTCAGGCTGGAGCTGCTAACACTAATAGTTATGGCTCACATACATACTTTAATAAAACACTTAAATGCTCTGACAGTGAGAGCTGTGGCAGGTTAATGCCTTGGAGTTAGTTACTGCATAGAAGTCACTTTCATTTAAATATCCATGTTTCTTGCACATGGGTGAGTTGCCTCAGAAAAAATCTACAAGAGCCAGTACACATAAGTGTGGACATGCCTGAATCTTCCAGTTAAAAATCACAATCTATTTGCTTTCAGTTTTGGCTTGGAAGAATTCAAAGAAATTAGTTCTCTTATGACAAGAATTCCTGTCTCTCCAAGCTATGTGGCAGGGGAAAAGGAAGCCTTGGTTTGCTCTGGCAGCACAAGTCTGCCTCAGTCATGACTTCGGGCTATCCCTTGTTTACATTTGCTGTTGCTCAGAGTCGTAGGTGCCATTTGTGCCTCACTGGCAGGGGCATGTTCCACTCAAGGGCTGCAGCACAGCCACTTTGCCCTCAACACCCTGGCAGTTCAACCTCTTCCCCCTCCTGCAGCTTGAGGCAATGCCCAGCGATAAGCAGAGATGTCCAGGGTGTGGCAGGACTCTGCTAGCTCTGCCTGGTGGAAGCGGGTCCAATGCAAACACTTCTTGTTGGAAGACCCTTGTGTGGAAGCTGTTAAAGAGAAGACAAAATAAGATGATAGGAGCTAACTGTTAAAAGAAGATGAAGACACCCAACATTCCCAAGCCTGGAGCAGGGATGGGGCATGAGGAGGCATGGTGGTTTATGCATTTGCCTATTTGGGCAGGAGTGCTGCCGACACAAACCCTCTGAGATCTCTTGGTTGATGTGTTGCTTTTTGGCTAATTTCATGCATTTGGATTTGACATTAGAAATCTTTAAGCCAGCCTGATCAGTAAACTACAGCCTGACTTTGCCTACTTGTAGAGCATCCGGGCACCAACGGTAGGGCTATTAACAGAGTAAAAAACCCAGACCATGACCCAGCACCCAAACAGGAGAATCTGTGTTGTCTGTCTTCCTGTGTGATTCAGTACCTTGGAGTCCTAGCTTTCATTTGTTTAGCAAAAATCAGACAGTTTGATGCAGAAACCTATTCAAATTGGTAAAACATTATTGACCTTCACCAATGAAGACTGAATGTGAAGTAACCCCACTCTAATTCTTTGTTAATGTTGTGCCTTTTCTTTTTCCCCTTGTAATCGCCCCACCCCCCACCCCACTTCTAATTTTGCATAGAAAACAAAACCTACATGTAATTTTCTCTCATTTTTCTAATTGTTACTGGCTCTTACAGACTATTGAGTAAACTCAAATTGCTTTTTGTCTTAATTTGGTCTTGTCTGTATTCTGCCCTGGCCAATTTTCAGCCTATCATCTAAATTGTTTTGTACCCTGATAAGATTGTCTACTTGATACAAGATAGTATCACATTCATTTTACACCTCATATTCTTTCAGCATGTGTAGAAAAATCATTTTAGAATTAACATATTTTGTAACTGATTCTAGCAGCCAGTTTTCCAGAATGTCTCACTAGCTAAAAATAAGTGGAAAAAAACTGTTCAGTCAGACTCTTCTTCCAAACTTTTCTAACTAATTTAAAAAATTTTAATAGTCTTCTCAAGCTTGAACTGAACTTGTCTGGTTTACAGACTGGGTGGGGTTTGTTGGCACAGAAATCAGAGGTTGATAGAGTTTAATGGTTCTGTTTACACAGTAGTAATAAACAAGTATTCAAATACATATTCAGCTTTGGCCTCTCCTACTTCTGGATCTGTGTTACTGGTCTTTAATGCAGTTAAGTAACCTCATATATTTTATTCAAACATAAACAGGCATGACAGATAACAGGCATTTTGTATAGTCCTTTTCAATGATAATAAGTCTGCTGATCCTTGTTCTAAAAAGGACATAAACTTGCTAGTAACTTTTCCCAGTTCATAAGACACATCAGATACTTGAAAGGGTTACAGCAAACTTTTAGTATATGAATATTGCTGGTTCTATTTAACTTCTATAAAAATTATCCAGAGATAATTTGTGTACTTAACACATAAGAAATAAGATATTCTAATAGTAAAATCACTGTTTATTTGTTCTCAGATAGTCATCCCAGAAGTCTTGTTTATGATTTTGCAAATGAGGTAAACCTGTACATTTACCTCACAAATGAAAGTTAAAAATTATATGCTTATGGGAGAAGAGGGAGTATGAGGTGAGTTGCACTTTTATGGATTTGAGGATGTAGCTTACTTGTTCTGCTTAAAATAATAGAATCATTTTGGTTGGAAGAGACCTTTATGATCAGGTCCACTATTAACACAGCACTACCAAGTCACATCTATATACCTTTAAAATACCCCTAGGGATGGTGATTCAACCACTTCCCTGGGCAGCCCATTCCAATGCCTCACAACTCTTTCAGTGAAGAAACTTTTCCTGATATCCAACCTAAACCTCCTGTGATGCAACTTGAGGCTGTTTCCTCTTGTTCTATCATTTGTTACTAGGGAGAAGAGACCAATAGCCACCTCCTTTCAGGTATCTGTAGAGTGACAAGGTGTCCCCTCAGCCTCCTTTTCCAGACCTTTTCTAGGCTAAACAGCCCACTTCCCTCAGTTTCTCCTCAGAAGACTTGAGCTCTAGGATCTTCACCATCTCTGTTGCCCTTGTCTAAACATACTCCAGCACTGCAATGTCTTTCCCGTAGTGAGTGGCCCTGAACTGAATGCAGTATTTTGAGATGTGGCCTCATCAGTGCTGAATATAGGGGCACAATCACTTCCCTAGTCCTGCTGGCTACACTATTTCTCATACAAGTCAGGATGCTGTTGGCTACCTTGGCCACATGAGCACACTGCTGGCTCATATTCATGGCTATCAACCATGTCCTTTTCTTCTGGGCAGCTTTATAGCCACTCTCCCCCAAACCTGTAGCATTGCATGGGTTTCCTGTTGTGGCCCAAGTGCAGGACCCTTCACTTGGCCTTGTTGAACTCCATACCACTGGCCATGGCCCATCAATCTTAGCTTGTGGAGATCCATCTATAGAGCCTCCCTACTCTTATGCAGACCAGTGTTCATGCCCAACTTGGTTCTGCCTGCAAACTTAGTGAGATGAACTCAGCCCCTTCATTCAGAAAATTGATAAAGAAGTTGAACAGAATTGGCTACAGTAGTAATCCCTGAGGAATGCTGCTTGTGCTTGGCTACCTCCAGCCCACTGGATTATCTCCATAAGCACTATGGATGTAAGGGCCAATTTTAGACAGGCAGCAGGTTTCAGGGTAGTCTGATACCAGTCAGCTGAAGTACAGAACAGATTAAGCCACGCTGATACCTCCTTGACAAGGTGAAAAACCTAGTACCCAGACCCTGTCTTGTCCCTCCGTGTGTGAAGAGCCCTGTGCAGCAATGTCTTGCTGTCCTCTGCATGCAGTTGTGCTACACAAACCAGCAACTGTCTCTTCAGAGTCAGCGTGCTGGGAATGTGTAAAGTGCATGGGGGTTTGGGGATCATACTGAAATTTTCTGTTCTTTCCTGCTTTGCAATTCTGATCTAAGGGAAAAATAGTCAATGTCACATGTGGTTTCTATCTCCTAACACACCTCATTAGCTGGGACTGGGTCTTTCAGTTCAATAGAAATTTTCATGCAAAATCTGTCTCCTTTTTGCCAGCCCTGATTACGCAGCAATGATCTGATATCTTCCCTTAAATTACCTTCCCTTGCTTACTTGTAGATGTCATGTTCTCCTTTTTCACTTTTGTTTCAGCTATTAAGCTGTCAGAAATGGCAAGTACTTTCTTAACAGTGTTGAAGCTGGATGTGCAGTTTTGTGTGAATATGCTTTTCTGGGTTTGTTTGTGGTTTTGTTTGGCTTTTTTTTGGGGGGTGGGGTTGGCTGTTTGGTTGTTTTGAACTGTCAAAAATTGCCACATACATCTTTTGCTTTCCCCTGTAGTATCTATTACTACAAATTAATGGATGGTTGCATGACCACATTCTTCCACAACCTAGTTAGGAAACATGAAAAAAATGAAAATTGTACAGTAATTACTTATTCATGAAAACTAATCTCTAACAGAAGACTAAGAAGCATATGTATATAATTTCTTTGGAATTATTATCAGCATTGCTTATTCATAACTAAGAATATATACACTTTTGAACTGATGCACACAAAGTACTTAAGTACAGTTTTTCTCCTGCTTATACATCCCTACAGTAACAAAATTAAAAATGGAAAGTGTCATTATTTATAATCTGCAAAAAAAAAAAAGTAAAAAGGCTATATTTGTATTGCCCAGAAACAGGAGTAAAAAGAAGACCTAATTTTATAGTGCAGACACAGATGTAGATGATATAGAAGAAACTCATATCCATTTTTCTTTGGCAGCGCGCCGTCTCTATGTAAATTCATGGTGAAGTTATTAAAATATCATTGTGTTATCAAACAACATTAAAACTGAGGCTATCTCTAGGCTTCATTATTGCTACCAGCCACTTTAATAGAATGTAAATATCACATAGGCTGTCATTAGTGTACATAAAGCCAGATATCCCATAAAAAAAAGTGGCAACAGCAGGGTGTTATGCATGTACATTTTATAGGGATTTTCCTATGCAAACTTAAATTAAAATAGCTTGCCTTACTGTAACTACTGTGTCAAAAAATATCAGAAAATAAAGTGTAACTGCAAGAGTAGAATTTCAAATATTATTTTACATTTCTGTTACTGATGTGAGAAAAAATGTTTGAATAGAATAGAATAGAATAGAATAGAATAGAATAGAATAGAATAGAATAGAATAGAATAGAATAGAATAGAATAGAATAGAATAGAATAGAATAGAATAGACCAGGTTGGAAGAGACCTTCAAGATCATCGTGTCCAACCTATCAACCAACACCACCTAATCAACTAAACCATACAACCAAGCACCCTATCAAGTCTCCTCCTGAGCACCTCCAGTGATGGTGACTCCACCACCTCCTCAGGCAGCACATTCCAATAGGCAATCACTCTCCCTGTATAGAACTTCCTCCTAACCTCCAGTGTAAACCTTCCCTGGTGCAGCTTGAGACTGTGTCCTCTTGTTCTGGTGCTGGTTGCCTGGGAGAAGAGACCAACCTCTGCCTGGCTACAACCTCTCTTAAGGTAGTTGTAGAGAGCAATAAGGTCACCCCTGAGTTTCCTCTTCTCCAGGCTAAGCAACCCCAGCTCCCTCAGCCTCTCCTTATAGGGCTTGTGTTCCAAACTCCTCATCAATTTTGTTGCCCTTCTCTGGACACGCTCCAGCAAGTCAACATCTTTCCTAAACTGAGGGGCCCAGAACTGGACACAGTACTCAAGGTGTGGCCTAACCAGTGCAGTGTACAGGGGGAGAATGACCTCCCTGCTCCTGCTGGCCACACTGTTCCTGATGCAGGCCAGGATGTCATTGACCCTCCTGGCTGTTCCTCTGGAGTTCCCTCTTCCCCCCACCTTTTCCACTTTCATTCTAGGCCTGAGGGAAACAGCTATATATTAATATGGTTCTTCCATTACTGCAAATTTTGTGTGAATATGTATTCTTCTTCAATGCTATAGTGAGTTTTCACTGGTGTAGTATAGAGATTTTTGAATGGTGTGAGTTTTTCTGATGATGTCTTTCTCACCCTTTTAAGCAAGTATTAGGCAAATATATTATAATTTTAATGCCATGAACTGGTAGAAGCATTGAGTCGATGATAAGAAACATCAGGCCATGTCTCCCCTCCCAGTTCAAACTAATTATGGTATTATAACATACTAAAAATGTCTTCCTCCCTTAATGGGAGGAGAGTTTAGATGTAGTGTTGAACTGTTTGTTACATGATGTAAATAGCTTCAGGATCCATGAGGAAAAGGTAGGTTTACTCCAGCATGCACTGGAGATGTGTAGAGGATTTTTCCTAGCCTGTACTTCTAAAATTCCATTTCAGACAGTTGGGGTAAGAGTTAAAGCTGGTGTCATTGTGCAGAATCTTCCTGAGGAGATGATATGCTGTTTAACATCTTCATTGGCAATATGGACAGTGAAATTGAGTGCAGCCTCAACAAATTTGTGGATGACTCCATGCTATGTGGTCTGGTTCACACGCTGGAGGGAAGGGATGCCATTCAGAGGGATTTGGGCAGGCAAACCTCCTGAAGTTCAACAAGGCCAAGTACAAGGTCTTGCACCTAGGTCAGGGCAGTAACAAGAACAAATGTAGGCTGGGTGAGGAGTGACTTGAGAGCAATTGAGAGGAGAAGGATTTGGGGGTGTTGGTTAATGAAAACCTCAAGATGAGCTGGCAATGTATGATTGCAGCCCAGTTGACCAACTCTACTCTGCTCTTGTGAGACCCCACCTGGAGTACTGAGTCCAGTTCTGATGCCTGCAGCATGAGGACATTGAACTGTTGGAGTGGGTCCAGAAAAGGGCCACAAAGATGATCAGAGGGTTGGAGTACCTCTCCTGTGGGGACAAACTGCAAGACTTGGGGCTTTTCAGCCTGGAGAAGGGAAGGGTCCAGGGGCACATTATAGCAGCCTTCCAGTACCTGAAGGGGGCCTACAAGAAAGCTGGACAGGGACTTTTATACAAAGGCTTGTAGTGATAACGTGAAGGGTACTGGCTTTGAGCTGGCAGAGGGTAGGCTTAGACTGGATATTAGGAAGATGTTCTTTACAGTAAGGGTGGTGAGACACTGGAACAGGTTGCCCAGGAAGTTTATGGACGTTCTCTCCCTGGAGGTGTTCAAGACTGGGTTGGACATTGCCTTGAGCAACCTGATCTAGCAGAAGGTGTCCAGCCCATGGTGGTGGGGCTAGAACTAGATGATCTTTAAGGTTACTCCCATCCCAAACCATTCCATGATTCTATGGGGGGAAAAAAAGAATAGCTTAGGTTTCAGCTATTTCTCACAATTAAGAGTTTTGAAAGAAGGTGGTTGTGTTGACTAAACCTGTATTTCTGCTCTACATGTTGGAAAGGTCCTCATCATACTGGGGCTTCTCCTGTTTCTACTTTCCAGCTTTAGGTCACACAGTTAAAAAGCTGCGTTTCTTACACCAGACATGAAAAGATGGGAATGTAGCTGTCTCATATTGTAATCCCAGATTTGGCAGTGCTGAATTTAGAGGAGCCATTGCAATCCAATGAGTGATTTGAGGAAGATGCAGGGCTTGCTCTGCCCCTGCCCACTCTGTGCCAAGGCACCTGCCTGCATGGTGCTTAGCTGGTTTGCAGCTTTTGTGTTATTTCTGTTGCTTTGCTTCTGCAGTTTCCCTCTAGTGTTGTGGTGTTTAAGGAAGACTATTTCTGGGCTATTTATTTAATCGTTGATCACTAATGGTAAGATAATTTCCTTCTAACAGGGATATAAACTGATAAATATATATTTTTTATTATTGTCTCTTACTAAACATTCTCTACTTTTCAAATATGAAACTAGGTGTTTTGTGTGCTATTTTATTAAGAAAATAATTAAAACCCAAAACCAAACACCACTATCACCACCCCCCAAAAAAACCCCATACAAATAAAACAATAACAAAAACCCCCAACCACACAAAAAAGCAGAAATCATTACTGTAACAACTGTCTGTGGTTTAATATGGGATTTATCACTACAAACAAGTAGAACACTTGCTCCTCTGTGCCTTCTTAGCAAATTTAAGCTCTGTCACCCATCTTTCTTGAGCATACTGAAGCAATTAAAAACCCACCTGCCCTATTTAGTAGCCGTTCTGTGGATATTAATTTTTCTGTACACTGAATTCAGAGGTACACCCTCACTACTATTCTTTATTTCTGACTGAATTGCTGCTGTCCACTGAGCCTCATAAAGGACTGAACACAATTTAAATACCTATTGCATGTAAAGTGCATCTAAAGTATTTGAATAAAACTAACCAAACAAAATTAATGAATGTGTAGAAGTAAATATTGCAGGAGCTTTAAAACTTGGGGAAGGAATTTTTGTAAATGCTCTATTTCTCCATTGAAAATCACAGTGCAGTTTTAGCTAATTATCCTCAGACATCTTTTTTATTATCTCTGCTTTAATGCCATCAAGTGCAGTTGTGTGTGTTAATTCTCCCTTTATTCTTGTGACTCTCAAGCTTACAGACTTTCTTTGGCTTTCATCCATTTTTCTGGTGTTCTGGAACTTCGTCGGTGCAAGTTCTCAAATGAAAGGTTCTGCTTCGGATCCTGAGGAGTGCAACACAACACTAGATGTGGAGGCAGCAGAGGCCTGACAGATCCTATTCTTTGATCTGCTGGAACTTCTATTGACTTCACAACCTTCCCCTGCCTGCCAAACTACTGGGGGTAGAGATGAATCACTGAAACAGGTATAAAAGCATAGTGCTCTATTCAGAAGTGCAGAAGTACACAACTGCACCCTTTATTCAAGGTAGAGAATGTACTAAATTAAAAAGAAAAATCAGCAAAATAAAAGCAAAGGCTAAATAATTGATCAAAGGGGAAACACTCGTGTGCTCAACCTAGGTTGCTGCAAAAAGCAGAGGGTTTTGAAACTAGCTACAGGACTGCTGGTTTGTCCTGCTTGAGCTCTTGTGCTTGTACACCTTGTTGTAGTATGTGAACTCCACTAAAATTGTTTTGTTCAATTTATTATTTTTTTTACACTCTTCTGTCTTGCTTTGCAAATAAATTAATCAGAAAATAGCAGGGATTTTAAGAAGGACACATCTCTCTGCAAGCAACTAGAGCAGAAAATCTTTGTAGTAATTGACCTGCTGAGACTAATTCAAATATTCAGTGGTTCTAATGTCTTCTGCCTTACTTCACCAAAGCAATAATACAACTGTCTTCAAGAGTAACTACAGGAACAGCTTGTTTTCCCAGGCCATTATCTTTGGATAAGGTAGGGAGTCAGGGAGGATAGAGGCAGGAAAGATGCTGAACTGGCGTAACAGTTCAGTCTGAGATTTTTTTCATTACAAAGCCTTAGGGTGAATCTGTTTTGTGTTTGAGAGCTACAGGTACACATTTGTTTCACCTTCATAAGAGGGAAAACCATGCTGGAGCACTTTATCTGGGATGCATGCTGCTGGTGGCTGCTGTACATTTCTTCTCTACCTGCTTTTATGACTTTTTGCAAACCCCAAACTGGACAATTTTAAAAAAACAAAGTATTTCTTCAGGCCAAAAGCTAGTCCTGTCTTTCTCCATGGCCAACTTTTCTTGCTAAGAAAATTACAGTTGAAATATATTCATGGTAATCTCCACTGGCATAGTTGATGGTTAAAACATCCAGCTAGCATTCATTTCCAAAAGCCTTTTTTTGGGAGGTTGCTGTCTCCAAAAACATGTGTGAAGCACAGGACAAGTGCAGCTGATGAGATCTGCTGGAGCTCTTGTCAGGTGCCTTGCTATCTCTGCTGTTCACCTCATCTTCCCTTCACCAGATTTTGACCTATTGGGTCAGCATTAGCCCCACCTGTCAGTTTAATGATGTTTAAAGGTGTTGAGTTCCTACAAAAGGCCAGCACAAAATACATATTTTACACAAAGCCTTTTCCTCGCTGAGATGAGCAAAGAAGCCCTCCTTGGCTCACGTGGACATACAGGGGCAGAAGGTCCTCAGTCTGGTGGCACCCATTCCACCCCCCAGCACCCTGCACCATATCAAAGCGCAACAAGTGAGAGGTTTAAGAAGTAACAGAAAGAAGGTGAGGCTAACACAATTAAAGTCTAAGATTAAAAAAAAAAGTAATTCCAAGACAGCCATTCACTCTGCTTCTCATAAATGGTTTCATTTCATTTTCCCTTAGAAAAAAAAAATTTAATCTTATTTCATTTTTTATTGTCTTCCTCAGTTCCTTGTGAAATCCAGAGACAGTAATCATTCCTCATTTCCACCTGTCAAGCAGAAGGTGACATACTGAACTGTTACTTGGGGGTGCTGACTGACAGCTGGCTGAACATGAGGCAGCAGTGTGCCCAGGTGGCCAAGAAGGCCAATGGCATCCTGGCCTGCATCAAGAACAGTGTGGCCAGCAGGAGCAGGGAAGTTATTGTGCCCCTGTACTCAGCACTGGTTAGGCCACACCTTGAGTACTGTGTCCTGTTCTGGGCCCCTCTATTTAAGAAGGACATTGAGATACTTGAACGTGTCCAGAGAAGGGCAACGAGGCTGGGGAGAGGCCTCGAGCACAAGCCCTATAAGGAGAGGCTGAGGGAGCTGGGATTGTTTAGCCTGGAGAAGAGGAGGCTCAGGGGAGACCTTATTGCTGTCTACAACTACCTGAAGGGAGGTTGCAGCCAGGAGGGGGTTGGTCTCATCTCCCAGGCAACTAGCACCAGAACAAGAGGACACAGTCTCAAGCTGCACCAGGGGAAGTTTAGGCTGGAGGTGAGGAGAAAGTTCTTCACTGAGAGAGTCATTAGCCATTGCAACGTGGTGCCCAGGGAGGTGGTGGAGTCACCGTCCCTGGAGGTGTTCAAGAGGGGATTGGACGTGGCACTTGGTGCCATGGTTTAGTCATGAAGTCTGTGGTGACAGATTGGACTTGATGATCTTTGAGGTCTCTTCCAACCTTGGTGATTCTGTTAAGGGTTTTTGTTCATAACAAGCTGCAATATCTAAAAGATGAGAAAATCTGGAGTGTGAGAGGACAGTTTGTTGTTTTATAGAAACCAGGTCTTAATTTGTAGTAAAGTAGAACCCTTTTCTTCTTGACTATGAAATAAATTTTACCATTCACTGCTTTTAATTTTCAGCATTAACAGTTGCTGGTGGAGCTAATCTGCTTTCTACTGTTCTAACTCAAGATGATTAGTGGTATATCATTAGCTAAGACATTTTTTTTCTGTTAGAAATCCTGTACTCAGTGAATACAACTCTTTTTCAATGAAGCCAGTATCAGTAGTGCCTGCTTCAGACTGCCTGTGCTGCATGTTATTCCAAACCCAATTACACAGAATTGTCAGGGTTGGAAGGGACCACAAGGATCATCTAGTTCCAACCCCCTGCTGTGGGCAGGGACACCTAACACTGGATCAGGTTGCCCAGAGCCACATCCAGCCTGGCATTCAAAACATGCAGGAATGGGGCTTCCACACTTCCCTGGGAAACCTGTTCCAATGTCTCACCACCCTCATGGTAAAGAACTTTTTCCTAATGTCTAATCTAAATCTCCCCTCCTGTAGCTTGGATCCATTCCCTCTAGTCCTATCACTACCTGCCACCCTAAAAGTCCCTCGCCAGCTTTCTTCACATATTGGAAGGCCACCATAAAGTCTCCTTGGAGCCTTCTCCTCTCCAAATTGAACAACCCCAACTCTCTCAGCCTGTTCTCATAGGAGAGGTGCTCCAGCCCTCTGATCATCCTGTTATCAGATGACCGGCTGTAAAACAAAACTGCACGTGTACTGGTAAATCTCTGTACCCCACACACAACCTGAATGACCAGTTTTAGTTATCATTGACTTACTTGAAGTCTTAAACAGCTGCACACAATTGTAACAGTTTAAACGAATCTACAATGCACAACATGAAGGAAATAATATTCCAGTGAAAAGATTAGTCCAAAATACGTCTTTCAACTAAGTTACAAACATTTGGAGACAAGTTTTCCTCTCAATTTGAAAATGAAAAGGGGAAAAATTACTAAACTTGAAGTAACCTTGTGTGACTATCAGATGAGATACAAGTGAAATATGTTGCAATAAATAAACATACACTTTGAGTTCTATAATTTTCCATTGCATTAATTTGTCTGAATATATTTAGATCAGTAATTTAGACTGGAAATTAAGGCTGTTTATGGAAACTGCTGTATGTTGATGGAAATATCATTTGACATGCTATGTTTTAAAACTACAGCACTGACTTTTAAAAACTGCTTCAAAGTTAAGTGCATGGAATTACTTTAACAAAGTGATGTTTTGTCATACAATTAAAACATAAAAGTTAAAAAGTTAAAGGGTTTATGTACTTTCTGTATGAGATTTAATTTTCCTAAGTGCAATTTAACTGACCAGAAAGACACTGTCTGCTGTAGTCAGAAATCTTGCTTTCTTAACCATTCTTTCTTCAGAAACCTAAATTCTGCATTTATTAATTATATGTATTAGCTCAATGTTTGGCATTTCAATTTTTCAGAGCATGATTGGACCGTCTTTTGGTTACAGAACAAAAGTAGAAGTCTCAGGAACCTCTGCCGCTCTGTAGGGCTATAAATGAATGTTGCTTTCCTAGGAGAAGATACTGAAATTACAGATTTTCTTCTGTAGCACCCATGATGCACTTCTGAATGAGAGCATCCTTTGCCTGTGCACATGCATCTGGGTGACCGTTGTTCTCCCAACCGGCTGCTCATTTTGTCATGAATGACCCCAAAAACCTTCACAGAAGTTTTTATTTCTTGGAGGGTCCAGTGGTAGTCCCAGTTTTGTCCAGCATGATAAGCACATAAGCAAGTCAAGATTTGCCAATATCCTGGGTGTCCAGAGCAATCAACAGAAACAAATTTTCATTTCCTATCAGGATATCCTACCTCAAGAAGTGTTGCTCAGCCTCAGGAGAAACATCTCTAAGAGATTAAACTGTCATATCCTGCCCCCTGCACAAAAAGGCACAATTCTTTTCACAAACTGCATTTTAAAATCATTTGGAGCTCCCTTAAGCCATGATATTGCTGTTGAAATGTAGCTCTGAAAGTTCAGCATTGTTTAGATCTTCCTTCTAATCCTTACATCTGCATTCAGATCGTCCTCCTAATTCCTTGGCTGTGAGCAATTAATACTCACTGTGTCAGTTTGTTGTGTGACTCGGTAATCCTTTTCCCTTCTTGTGGTTTGTCATTGAGTCATATCCTCTCTAAGACTTTGGTCTAATTACCAAAGTGATTTTTGGGTGATATGATAACCTGTGCTTCCCTAGTCATCCAGTCAGTTTCCTGTGCACCACCCTCATATAAAAGTGGTGGGGCTGAGAACCCAGTGCCCACACATACAGGAGGTTTCTGTTTTAGACTTCGTCCAGTCTCTTCCTGTGAGCTGATTGCCTATTAATAGTCATTGCACTTCACATGTGCCTCTGTAGTCTATCTTGCTTAGTTTCTGCAGAATGAAACAAGGTATCATCAGCTGTGAAAACCTCCCTCCTAGTCCAGACTGAAATACAGCTGTAAGCAATCCCGAATAACACAATGGGACTTCCTCGAGGAACTGGGATTTATTCCAGTGTCCTTTTACAAAACTCCTTCTTTTCACTCCATACACATCACCTGTGATAACTGATAGTCACCCTCCACTGCTATACATTGTAATGAGCACGGTGGGCTGTTTATGGATAAGAGAATGCTGAGATCACTGCAGGCAATTACCAAATATACCACTTCTTACTCCCCCAAATGTCTTGTTATTATTTTTCTTCCTAATAGAATAAGTAAATTAAAAGAAAAGCTATATTAAACTGGAAATCATTTTGAAATGCAAGTACTGAAAGAAGTGATCATTTATACACTTCAGATAAATGTGCTTCTCAGTTTTTGTTTTCACAGTTTCCTGTTATTTATTCATTCATTTATTTATTTTTGGTTATTCCATAATGGTGTGATTTTACTGGGCTCTAAATGTGTTGAAAGGCACATTAACCAAGAGAGGGGGAAAAAAAGAGCTATATATAGTTTTACTGTCCCTTTAGGGAACCATTGCTTGAGCTTCATTAATATGCATTTTAGCACAATCTAATTTACTCATATGGCTGGCCCCAGGTGTTTGGAAAGGCAACCAGAGGAAAATCAGATCATACTAAAATTAGAGACAAGAAATATTGAATGCCTTCCCTTTTAGGTCCTTGAAAGGCACATATTAATTATAAGTGGATGAATTTATGAAAACTAATACTATGAAGAGCTCCAATAGTAATTATTTTCTGAAAAATTATCTCTTCCAACAAATGTATTCTGATCAAAGTGCACATTAAATGTTCTGTTAAAGAAAATATGCATATACTGCCCCCTCAAACCATTAATTTTTTAGAGCTGTTCCCCCATGGCAGCCTTCTGCTGTATATTTATGCACTGAAAATCACAATACCCAGCCTCATTTCACGTGTGCTGTTTCTTGAATACCTTCAAATGGGGCAATATATTAGAGTTCCATGGATTTGCTTCATCCCTCTAAGGAGAGTGCATCTTTGATCTAGTTGAGGATGCCCCCTCTTACTGCAGAGGGGTTTGGACTACATGACCTTCCAACACAAACCATTCTATGATTCTATGATTCTATGAGCTTTGCTACATTGCAAAAACCCAACAACACTGTGAAGGGAAAAGTGAGAAGGTGTGGAGAAAAAGGATTAATAAAACATCTTGGTATGGCCTGATTAAGCACTCTGCTTTCATGAAGTCAATGGGAGGCTTTGGCAAGCAAGTGTTCACAGCTGGTCTCTGAACTGCTAACGAGATGTTGTGGTTCAATAAAGGGCCTTTATATATTAATTTTTTAAGTGTCGTCTTGATTTGCAGCAGGAAGCGTAAGCAAAACAATGTCAAACACATTAGCCCTGAAGGTGCCTTTGGAGCGCTTCTCGCTCTGTCCTTGCCCGGATGCTCTGAACTCTTCAACTGGGGAGGCTCGTGCCTGGGGAAGAGACTATTTCAGAATAGGTCTTTAGGGCTGAAACAGCCCAAATTACAGCTGTAGCAGACTACTGAGGGATGCATATGTTATGGAAACAGTCATCTCTAGTGAGATTCTAATGTGGAATATCTGACCTCCCTATGATTCAAAAATAGTGAGATGCCTGCAGAGAGGGTGGTAACCACACAAGTAGTAGCACAGGCCCATGTGGCTTGTGCTTGGGGAAGAAGTGACAACTAACACGACTGCTCTACCCAGACATTCCCATACAGGAGATGGTCTACAAGGAGCTCAGCTCTCTCCAGACTTCATGTATCTATCCATAGGGTGCTCTGAAGAGTTTTAATCCTCTTGCTAGAAATTTGGTAAGAGATGCAGTTATTTCAGCTTAGAGCCAAGCTTCTTTATTTGTAAAGAAGTGAAGTTAGTACTGTTTCAGACAGGGTGTGATTTCAGGAGAAACTGGACTAAAGCATACTCACATGCAAATCTTTGGCTGTTTGTGAGATACACTGTTCATGGCACCTGTGTGCTGCACTATGGACAAATATTACTTTGATGTGATAAGCAGGGTTACATTAAGGGTGAATACTAGAGTGCATTATTAAGATGGAGTTTGAAATGTACTTATGGAAAGGAATAGAGCCTCCACTGAGGGTGCCATTTAAGACTAGCCCATCTAAAGAACATTCCCCTAAAGCAAAACATCAAAGAAAGGATAGGAAATATGTTTTAGACTGTGATTCTGGAAAGAAATCAAAGACATAAGAATTTCACTAAATCACCAAGGAGTTTAAAAAGAAGTAGAGTCAAAATGTGCATGAAAAATATTTCTGTAAGTGAAAAGGGAAAAGAAAATATCCAGTGACTGGAGAGAAACAGAAAAGAAGATGATGAAAAAGGATAATTCAGAAGTACCTTAGGGACAGAAGCTATGCTTGTAGATGGGAAAACATGCATATGCAAAGCATATTTTGCTCCTATCTGACCACAAAACCAAGCAAAGACTATTCCCAGATTCAACCAGTACACAAATGTGATCCTTCAACCCTGAGTAACTATGGGACCTTCTGCAAAAAAAAAAAAAAAGAGGGTCTTAAGCCTTCTCTTCTCTGTACTCATTGTTTCTTCTAGACTGAGTCAAAGAGTACATTTCCTCTTTGCATTGCCTTTAATCTTTTAGCTACCTGGTAGCAAAAGTACATGATTTTGCAGTATGTGAATAAATCACCCTCCTCTGGGTGTCTCAGTAACTTACTGCATTAGTAGGAATGACCATGATCCTTACTTAATGGGAAGAAGCTCTGGTGCCCTGGCACTCCAGTGGCCACCTACACACAAGCCACGGCTGCACATGCAGGTCAAACTGCAGTTTGTGGAGTTAAAAACCCAGCTGGGAAGAGGACCCAGAAGAGAGGGAAGCTAGCATTCTGGTGCCAGCCTGCAGTGTGCCTCGAGGCCAGTTTCTTGGCAAAACAGACTGAACAAAGCCAGAGCCTTGATAATCACCCTTGTATTCAATGCCTACAAAGTGACAACAGGACCTTTCCCCTTCACTAGCTGCTGTGATGGTTTAACCCACCCTCATCAACAAAAGCTTGGCTAAACTCATCCAGGGAAGCAAATGAAGGCTGTATTTACAAGCAATGCTACACTCTACAATGGAATGCAATGGACATATGCAAATATATATTATTATACAGGGACAATATTATACAGGTATTTACAAAGATAAAAAAGCACAGAAATCTTCCTTGTCCAGGAAGACACTGCCTTGCTCCCTTTCCCCCCAACCTCTCCCTCCCCTTTTTCCTCTGGTTAATTAGAAGAA
This sequence comes from Picus viridis, assembly GCA_033816785.1. Lineage (NCBI taxonomy): Eukaryota > Metazoa > Chordata > Aves > Piciformes > Picidae > Picus > Picus viridis. Next base: position 39,793,491 of record CM066567.1, on the reverse strand, counting down.
AAGAGAAAAGGAGAAATGTTAGGGAAATTTCAGTTAGTTCAAAAGCATCATTAAAAAAGAGTCAGTAATGCTTATCTGCAAAGTTAGCTGATACGAGTCTTCCAGCAAACAGCCAGCATGCCAGACGGCCAGAAGAAAGTCAGTGGAATGAGAGAGGAATGTGAGACTGTAAAACTACATCCCACACATCTAACCAATGAAATTCATTTAGAACAATTTCTTCTTTTCCTTTTTACACCCAACTGTGGATTTGCTCAAAAATTTGCAGCTATCTTTTTTTTTTGAAGGCACAGCCTGAAACTGTCACATCCGCTGACATGTTTCTGTGTCTAGGCTTCAACTTGTAGTTGAGAGAGCAGCAAGGAAGAGGAAGGGATGTGGAAGGATGGAGAAATGGACTCAGGGCTAGAAAGAATGGCTGGGCTGTAATGTGACAGGGAGAAATAAGCATTTTCCAAAGCACAAGCTTCCAGCACACAGTAAGTAGAACAGCTGCACTGTCTCAGTTTGATTTCCTGCTCAGTTCACCACTCTCATTTAAATGACTTTCTTTATATCACAGGTTTGAACACTTATTTGTCTGCAAAGTCTGGGGCCAGCACTTTGCTCCAACTCAATTGAAAGCAAGCAGTATTTTTTACTGCATGTGCTCTAGTTTATGGTGCTGCAAGACTCCTTGGTGTCAAGCAGGACCTCTCACAGGGAGAGAATCCAGACTTTTCTTCTTTCTGGCTGCGCTGTTCAGTTGGGTGCTGCAGTGCTTCTTTAGTGCCTCTCTGTTCAACACTGTCAGTTAAAATGCTGCAAATTCTGCAAGAAAATACCTGAGAAATGTTAATTACACCAATTCATGTGACATTTTGATGAATAAAATCACAGAAGATCAAGGATTATCATCCAAATTCTATTCTATGTGTCTTCATTATGGTTGGTTACGTGGTGTGGTTGGTTATATATGTTTCTGCAGAAAATATTAGATCCACTAATAAGCACTTTCACACAAGTGTGTCTCGACAGCTCTTGGGTCAGGGGGGTTGTGTGAGCAAACCCCCAGATGAATCTGACTCTGGATCTATGCTTACACTAGCTCTTGATGGCTGCTTAAGTGTTTGTAATCCTGAATACTGTTGCCTTAGCTAAAGATGCACCATCAGTGCAAAATGTAGGTTGAAAAAGGGATATTTAAGGACTCTATAGTATGGTCTATAAATAGTTATGGTTTCTGTTTGGTAAGATGATTAAAGTCAGGGAAAATTTAAGAGATGATCTGCCTCTGAAACACTCAGTAAATATTAGACTGGTTACTGGAGAAACAGATCAGAAAGAAGAGGTGCAATAGGTAGGCTCTGTATACTATCCTTTATTCAGATATGGAAAGAGTTTATGCATGAATTATACCATATTTAAACCTATGTTGTACACATTTACAGTATGGGTAAGACATCATCTGTCTAGAGTTAACTGTATATCTTGGCATATGTAACAGCATGTTTTGCCACAAAGCCAGGAAAAAAGAATTCTTTGGGTTCTTGACATCACTAGCCCTGAGAAACCTATACAAATTTACATCCATAAATCAACTATGCAATTGTTATTGTTAGCTAGTCATATTTCAGTGAAGTCTAAAATTCCCTGTTTGTCACATGCCAGCATGCTGTGAATGGACATAACTGTGCTCAGCTGTAAACTTTCTGTCCAATACATTTTTGCGGAGAACATCTCTGCTCTTGCCTTAGCCTGAGATGTTTGCAAGGTGAGCCTGAAAGTTCCTCAGGCACTCAAATGCAAGTGGCTGCCTCAGTTGAGCTTGTGCAGAACCTGTCTCCTGGCAAAAACCTATTGCAATCCAGTGTTTGGACACCTTTCCATGTCAGAGGTTCACTCCTCACATGCGATCTGAGTATCCTAACACCTAGAGAAATATCTCTACAAGCGAGAGATGGAGGTCAACTAACCCTCTGCTAGCCCCAGGCTGGATGAGCTTCTATCTGCAGCTGATCTGTTCAAGACTTCTGGTGATTGTCACTATTGTCTCCTCAGGTGAACTGCTCTAATCCACAATTACTGTGCTTCAAGAAAAGTGCCTTAGTATTTAGCCTAACTTTTCTTTGATCAAAGGCTAGTGTTCTTGTTATCAGACAAATAGACAACAGATCTTCTTATGTAGTAGCAGTCTGTCTTGGAGGTACCCAAGTTTCTGATCGTGACCTCCACAGTTACCCTAATTCTTCCGTAATCTCCCTCATAAATTCTAGATGTTAGCCCTTGTGTCTTTCTTAGTGTGTTTTCTCTCTCTGGTTTATGTCATTCATAAAGTGTGGTGGCAGTAACAACACTGCACAAAGTAGTTCAATTTAGGGCACCTCAGTGTTGAATGCTTAAGACAAAATCCAGAGGCTTTGCAGGAAATACTGCTGTTTAATTCATTAGTTGACATGGTTGTGGTTACACCTGACATTTGGAAGCACTTACCCAGGAAGAGGAAACAGATTTCTACCCATTCCTGAGTTTGTAGGTATTTGGATTCCACACTGTCTCTGTAGCAGGAGAATATTCTGATGGTTTAGCTGGTTTAGATATCTCTGCCTTCAACTGTAGCCAGTCCATTTTGGAGCTAGAAAAAGAAGGCAGAAAACCAAACCAAACCAAAAAACCAAAACAAAACCCCCACCAAAACTCAAGGGGGAGAAATGCAACCAAATGGATATGACCTTGGGATGGGAATGGCTCCTGGTGTTAAGGAATTTTTTTTAGTTGGGTTGTCCTCATTCTTTTGTATAATCATCCTCAGTCTACTCTAAGAAGCTACAATATAGGGCAGACCTAAACAGGGCTGAAAGTGTTGCAGAGGTTTACTCCTCTCCCTGACAGGGACAGGACTTATGTGTTCAGGTTCCATTTACATCATTATTCTGATTCCACATCGCCAGGGCAGGCATGCTTCTGCTTCATGAGAGGTGCAATAGATATGATTCATCAAGAAGAAATAAATGCAAGCATAAAACCCCCATGTATAAGCACTTACATGATAAAGACCAGAGCCTTAGTCATAATGAATTCACTAAGATCACGTAACTGGAACTACCCTTCTTCGCAGAACAGCTTTGGAATAAGAAATCACTGAATAAAAATTTCCATTCCAGGCAATGGAAAATTATGTCACATAGATTCTATATGTATTTATAGGCAGAGACACGTGTGTGTCTGAGAGACCTGAATTCTAACCTGAATTAAAATGTTAAAAATAGCAGAATCTTGTTTAGCAGAGGTAACATAAGAGACCTCCTTAGTCTCCCAGTAATGCATACTATTCTTTAATCGCAGACTATTCTATTTGGGTTGCCAGTACATCAGCATGCATTACAATGCTTCATATCACATTCTCCTTTCATTCCTCAGACATACCACTGTATCATTCTATCTTTGGGGCCAGATATTCTGCTTTTTCACATCATGCTTATGTACTCAGCTAAGGTGATTTATTGATGACAAGAGAAGGAATTACATGCTCCTTGTGGATATGGAGTGACTTACCAACATAGTGCCCTTCTAAGAACCTGTGTAACTAACCAGTGTAATGTAACAAATGAAACAGTTGAGTTGAGAGCAGGATGAACAGAATTTTTTTTCAGCCAGTGAATTTGATGGTTATTATTTTTTCTTCAAAATCTATAACTTCTCTTGATATTTTAGCCATGATGTCATCATTTGATAGAATTGAGGGCAGATGCGCGCAAGGATGGACAAGTTGTGAGAAAAAGTTGCAAAGCAATCTTCATAAAAGAGTTTAGTCTCACTGAAGTGATTTAATCATGTAACATAATTTTGGTACTAATCAGTTTTCGTGAAGTTGGGTGACTGACCCACAATGGGGCTTCTGCCATCAAAATCCTGCCACACAGAGACTCAGGCTCCACTGCTAGGCATCTAGGCAGCAGGTAGAGAGGGGTGGTCTGGCAGTAGCATCTCCATTGGAGGGCAAATTAGAATCTTGAAAGTAACAGTGAGTTAGTAGACATTAAGGTTCCTTTACATAACTGTGTAGTGTAAATTGCCTCAGGTAAGAAGAAAATCCATGTTTAGTTTTCCCAGCATGCCACCGATTTGCAAGTCAAACGGGGAAAATCACTTGCCTAATTTATGCTTCAGCTGCCTGTTGTTGGATTTGCGATGCCATTCTTTCCTCAGGAGCTTGGCCTGAGAGAAATAAGGACCATTTGTGAAATGTTTCTATAGTGGTGGGCTACACGAAAGGGAAGTAGGTAATCCAGAAATATTTCTTTTAGAACAAGATTTATGTAACAGTTTTCTACAGAAAAATCTTTGCAGATTCAACAGCAGTTTGGTTATTCAGTTGAACTGCAAGATACATAACTAAACGTAAGAAAAAGAGATCTTACAACCTGAACAAACATTTTATCAGCATTTCCAGTGCCCGAGTGAGCTGAGAATCCACCAGCATGCTTCTAACCCGTGTGTGGCATCAGGAGTAAAAAGAGGCGATCTCGCACCTGGGATGGAGAAATTTGCCACCAGAGGGAGTCGTGGGAATACAGTACTAGTGGTTGTATTGGCACAGGAAAGGTCATTAGCTACTTGTCATTAGCTATTTCACCGATAAGGTTCAAGGATCAAAGTTTTCTCTTTGTCCACAGCTAATTTTCTACCAATTCAACGTGAAATGAAAATCAGCCTAAAAAACTGATTTTTGGCTGGCTTCAAAATATACTTGCTAAAAGTGCTACCTTGATGCCTCATGCTCAACCTTCATGTACTCAGCCTTCGTAATAAATATGTACTTGCTCAATAAAATGAAATTGCTAGGTAAGACACCCAAATTTTGTGCTTGAAAATACAACTCTGGGACTGAAAATCAAGATGTACTTTAAATACTATGTACACTTTGACTGAATTAGTATAAAAAATTGGGGTAATCTGAAATTTTCCTGGCAACCGCTTTCCTGGTGATAAAACAGATTACATCTGATTGCTGTAATGGCTCTGCATTGCTGATAGCAGAATAAGGTAAAGAGCATCACAAAACAGATACTTTAGCTCTGGAGATGACTAGAGGGTGGAAGAAATATCATGTTGCTGTCGCAGTATTAATCATTTGTCTAGATCCAATGTGTAAAGAGGTAAGGAGCAGTTCCAAATAATACTAAAATCCTGTGTGCTGCAAATATGGTTTAAAAGTGCCTTAGAAGTAAGAACAGAAGCTGATACTGTTTGATGCTTCAGCAAGAAAAAATTCCTTTTAGACAAGTCTGCCCATTTAGTATCTTCTCTGGTCTTATGTGCTAAACTTTAACTTCCATTACTTCCAGTATGACCTTTAATATGGAAATTTATGTACACCCCTCCCTGAAATAATAAACCCATTAAAATTTTAGGAACCTATTAAGTGCTCATGAAAAAAACAGGTTCCCATAGCTTCACAGTATTAAACACTGCATGCCAGATATATCAAGAAACAGCTGACTGGAAAAAACTTGAAATAGCTGAGAAATAGCAATTTCAAGCTCTGAGAGTTCCTACAGATCCTCAGTAATGCTATGTGCAGGTGAGGGGTGGTTTTATAAATAAATAAATAAAAATACCTATCTATCTATAAATAATGAATATATATAAAATGTAATTAATATATATTTGCACCAGCTTTTCCCTGTGTGCTGCCTTATTCCTCCCTCCTACTTACCCACTAATTGCTGTTCCTCTGTAGCACTTACACAATTTTCCTGCAGCTCTCTACCAAACCAGAGTTCATTTTAAGGCTAGAGCGTGTCACAGAAGAGGTGCTGCTGTGTCTGTATAGTCTTCTTTTTCAGTCTCAGTGAATACTTCATAAACTTGCAGATTTTCTGCCTTACAAGAATTGTGACATTCTACCAAACATCCTTATGATTTTTGCAATTTAAATCATCATTTTCTCTTAAGCTTACAAGAAATTTGGAGTATAGAACACAAAAACCCCAAACCACAAAGATCTTGCTTTTTATCTTCCTTTTCTTGTATAGCAGAATGGAGCAGCTCTGGTGGCAGCCCGGTGATTCTTCAGATTACAGCACACCTAGAATACCACTTGTTTATAAACAGAAAGACAACAACTAAGTACAAAATATTTAGAACATTTTTATTTTTACAACCTTCATATTTTCAGGGAAAGTTTTAAAAATTCTAAAAAGAAAAAATAAACTTGAATATATCATTTGGCTCAACAAGATTATTGTTATTATTTGACACTAGCGATACTATCCTCTTCAATTTTTCTGGGGAGTGAACTTGAAATTTCTAGTAAGGATCCATGGAGGGAATTTAATCACACTTTGCAGTGAACCCATTGCTGCTGATTCTAGATTATAACTCCAGAAAACTTTGTAGGTGATGCTTTTCTTGCATTTTATACTGGAGAATATCAGAATCTGCAGATTCTTTGGGTCCTGCTGCACATTCTTCTCTATTCTGGTTTTTTGTGCTTCACTACAACAAACTGTCATAGGACGTGTCTGCATGGCACAGAATCACAGAATGTTAGAGGCTGAAAGGGACCTCGAAAGATCACCCAGTCCAACCCCCATGCCAGAGCAAGATCACCTATACCAGATCACACTGGGCCACACCCAGGCAGGTCTTGAATATCTCCAGAAAGGAAGACTCCACAACTGCCCTGGGCAGCCTGTTCCAGTGTTCTGTCACCCTTATAGTGAAAAAAATTTTCTTCATGTTTCCATGGAATTTCCTATGCCTCAACTTCCACCCATTGCCCCTTGTTCTGTCCTTGGGCACCTCTGAGAAGAGCTGAGAAGGGCCTGACTCCATTCTCTTGGCACTCACCCTTTGGATATTCATAAACATTAATGAGGTCACCCCTTAGTCTCCTCTTCTCCAAGCTAGAGCCCCAGCTCCCTCAGTCTCTCCTCATAAGGAAGATGTTACACTCCCTTAATCATTTTCGTGGATCTGTGCTGGACTCTTTCAAGCAGTTCCCTGTCTTTCTATATGTAATGGAGCTGCGGTGTTGTGCCTTTTGCAGCTCTAAAAGGCAGGTATATTTGTGGAGGGAAGGACATCAACTTGACTTTTCTTTAAAATCATTTCAGCACATTCAGCTGCTTACATGGCTCCATAAAGCAATGTCAAATACAGTTACTGCCCTTACCTGACCCTTTTGAAATGGAGAGGAATAGTCACACCATTTATAATTGCCCACATGGAAAACGGTGACCCGTCTCAACTCACAGGCCCAAAATGTATGTTGAAACTTGAAGCTGAGAAGGTATTTAAGGATTATTTTGCTTCAAAATTGATTAGAAAGGTTTCTGGTTAAACAACTTCTGACTAGAGTTTTATTAATTTTTGAAGAGTTGGTAAAATATGTTTCTCCATTGTTAACAGAAGCATTATTTAAATTGATTAAATTTGTTTAAGCAGAGAAAATGGTTTATTTTTATGAGATAAAATTCTTAGTTAACTATCATTTTGATTTTCACTCTGGAATTTAATACTAGAGTATCTGTTTGCATATGACATTTTTTCCACATATAATACTTTATATCATCCTTATAGAAAATACAAAGTAGTCCAGTATTAAAAAAAAATCATAGTACTTCAGTGTAGAAACAATTCTGACTTTACATTTTCATCCCTTTTTGGAGTGAAACACTGTGAAATATTTCTTTTTCCACAGAGATGAACACTGTGCTCTCTTACATGTTTTATTTTGCTTGTTTGAAAAATGCTACTAAAACCATTTCTAAGCCTGCAAATGTTCCACATCATGAATAAGAAGCTCATCGTGACATGCTTTTGTGCCTTGTTAGCTTGAAGATAATGAATCAGATTCTGTGAAAACAGTTTTGTGAGTAGTTCTTTAAAACATGACTAGGCCAAATCCTTTATTTTTAGTAATATTTAGACAGCAGAAGGATCTCAGCAATTAAAATGTGGCTCTCACAAGCTAGTTATTACCCTAAGACAAATGAGAAACACACAGATTAGCGTTTGTTGATGTTGTTGTGGTTGTTGTTGGGTTTGTTTGCCTGTTTGTTTGTTTTCCTGTGTGCATTTCTTTCTAATTTAACAAGGAAAACAACGTGGAGGACAGCCCATCTTCAGACAGCTGATTAAAGAAGCCTCAGATGTCAGGGAATACACGTCTCTTTTAAGAAAAGAAGAATAGTAAATGGCCTTTGAGCAGCCCTGCAATGTGACATTTTTACAAGGAACTCATTTGGAAAAAGTAAAGAGCAGATTATCAGAAGAGACTGCAAAGAGTGGAGCTATTATGCTTTCCTGTCATCTGGAAAAGGCAATGGCTTGTTATTCTTATCCACAAGAAAGTATCCCTCAGCAGAACCAAATCCCAGCAAAATAGATACTGTCTGCTGGGCCTGTCTTCCTAATTCTCCTCCTAATTTTCAGGTACATTTATCATTTCCAAGGCCTCCCTTCTAATCTCCTCAGAAAATTAACCCAGGTGTTAACAGCTGAGAAAAGAAACAAATGCTCACAAGACGAGATATGGGAACATGGTCATAGATCCACTCATGAGCAGCTCTTGGATGCTGAAGAGCAGTTCCCACCGGCAATGAGGAGGTGAATGCCAGCATGTCGAACATTTTATGCAAGAAAAGCCTCTGCAGTATTTCAGAAGTATTTCTACCCAAAAGGCTACCTAAAAAAAAAAAAAATCTCCATAAAGATGTTTTTCATATATAATACTTTGTAATGAATATTCTTGGTGTTTCCTATGGGAGCTGGATTTTGTGAAGCTCTTAGCATTCACAGGAGCTACTCCCAACTGCGGCAGGTCTGTTGGGGCATGAAGATATCCATGGAGAGCTTGTGACTTCCTCCATACCCTGAGCTGCTCCACTGAAATGCTGCAGTCACACCTAACAGAGGCTCATCTGGATCCCACTTCCAACAAGGACCTAACAGATGGGCAGACTGGACCTGCACAGACATCCGTGTGTGATCCCCAGTCTTGGCAGGGAAGCAGAAGATGGCCTTGCATACACAGTACAGCACAGTTAGTTGTAACACCTTCCCTTACACTGACTTAAGTCACATGGATGTATAATGCATATACCACAGCTGCACAGGATGCCCTGAAAATGTGTGCCTGTATTCATCACTGCTGAAAGGCACACCAGCTTACTTGGATTCATTGTTGCTATGTGAAACCAAGGGGTTTGATTATCATTCAGGGTGCTGTTGGGAGCAATCCCACTAGAATTAATCTGAAAACTGGGTAAATGCAAGAAGAATGAGGCTCATTTTATGCTGTTATTTCCTGAATGTAGATAAATGCAGATCACCTCATGCTCTTTATAAATTGCATTATTCAGCTGATGTACAACTCCCTCGTGGAAATCATAGTCTGCTGAAGTGAGTCTAGATACAGTCTCAGCTGTTTTAATTTGCCTTGCATCTGTTTACTTCTATAGATATTAAAGAACAAAGTTTTACTAAACTAAACCTATTCTTGGTGGCTTAAGGAAGAAATCAGTGTCTGGTACTACTTGCCTCACTGAATCTTCTGCCTTCACATTTTGAGAGCTTTATACTAGGGAAATTGCCACCCATACTTGGAATGCAAACACTTTTCTAGATAAGTACCACCAGGATTACTAAGTGCTACCTTGCATCCATTTGCTTGTTTTGTGGCCTCTCCATTGTGAACTGTCTGAGCAATGAGCTGTGAAACTGCATTTGTTCACAAAAAGAAACTCAAATGATTTGGTCCCAATGTAGCAGAAATTCAGACACTTGCCTTCACCGGTGAAAGAAGCTTTGTGCCAAGAGTTACAATGCTGTATTGGGTTTGAATGGTAAGATTTTGGTCATGGGGAAAGTACATGAGTGCTTTTATGAGAGGCCCCCAGGAACTTCCCCTTTTTCCAATAGAGCCGATGCCAAGTGGCTCCAAGATGGACCTGCCACTGGCTAAGACTGAGCCCATCACTGACATTGATAGCCCTTCCGTGATAATATGTTTGAGAAGGGGAAGAACACTGTCACACACCAGCAGCCAGGGACAGAGGTGGCAATATGTGAAAGGAACAGTCCTGCAGACACCCAAGTCAGTTTAGAAGGAGGGGAAGGATGTACTCCAGACACCAGAGCAGAGATTTCCCGGCAGCCCATGCTGAAGACCATGTCCCCCTGCAGCTCATTGAGGCTAATGGTGGAGCAGATATCCACCTGCAGCCCATGGAGGACACTGCACTGGAGTGGCTGGATGCATGAATGAAGTCATGACACTCTGGAAGACAATGCTGGAGCCAGCTCCTTGCAGGACCTGTGAATGTGCGCTAAGAGAGCCAACATTAGAGCAGTTTGTGATGAACATGGGAAGGACTCATGCTGGAGAACTTTATGGAGGAATGTCTCCTACAGGAGTGACCCCACGTTGCAGAAGGGGAAGAGTGTGAGGAGTGCTCCCCCTGAGACGGAGCAGCTGAAACAATGTGTGATGAACTCACCACAATCCCCATTCCCCATACCCCTGCACCATTTGGGGAGAGGAGGCAGAGAAAAATCAGGAGAGAAATTGAGCCCAGGAAGAAGGAAGGGGAGGTGGAAAGGTGGGGTTAGATTTTTTATTTTTTCATTATCCTACTCCAATTTGGTAATAAATTAAATTAAAATTCCCAAGCCAAGCCTGCTTTGTCTATGACAGTAACTGATTAATAATCTCATCTTTATCTCAACCCATGAAGCTTTTTTTTCTATTTTCTGTCACCTTTCTAGCTGAGAAAGGAAGCAATAGAGCAGCTTGGTGGGCACCTGGCATCCAGCCAAGGTCAACTCACCACAGAATAAAACTAAATGGCAGAAAAGTAGCAAGAGCTGAAAATCTGTAATTTCAGTGTGGTCTACAGTAGGGATTTGTAAAGCTTTATTTTTTCAAAAACCAACCAAACAAAGAGCAGATAGTCCCTGAATTTTCAGGTGCACCTTTAAGTGCAAACAACAAAACCCCTTCCATAGATACTGTCCTACAGCAATAGCTAGAAATCCAGAACAGCTTGTGACCACAGAGCCCAAATTAACAGAGCCTGGGAGTAGAATTAGAATCATCGAATTGTTAGGGTTGGAAGGGACCTCAAGGATCATCTAGTTCCAACCCCCCTGCCATAGGCAGGGACACCTCACACTAGATCAGGTTGCTCAGAGCCACATCCAGTCTGGCCTTAAAAACCTCCAGGGATGAGGCTTCCACCACCTCCCTGGGAAACCTGTTCCAGTGCCTCACCACCCTCATAGTGAAGAGCTTCTTCCTAACATTCAATCTGAATCTACCTATTTCTATTTTTTTTCCATTCCCCCAGTTCTATCACTACCTGACACCCTAAAAGTCCCTCACCAGCTTTCTTGTAGGCCCCCTTCAGACACTGGAAGGCCACAATTACATCTCCTTGGAACCTTCTCTTTTCCAGACTGAACAGCCCCAACTCCCTCAGTCTGTCCTCATAGGAGAGGTGCTCCAGCCCTCTGATCATCCTTGTGGTCCTTCTCTGGACACGCTCCAGCATGTTCAGATCCTTCCTGTAACAGGGGCTCCAGAACTGGATGCAGCACTCCAGGTGGGGTCTCACCAGAGTGGAGTAGAGGGGGAGAATCACCTCCCTCAACCTGCTGGCTGTACTTCTCTTGCTGCAGCCCAAGATGTAATTGGCTTTCTGGGCTGCAAGTGCACACTGCTGGCCCATGTTGAGCTTCTCATCCACCAGCACCCCCAGGTCCTTTTCTTCAGGGCTGCTCTCAAACCAGTCGCTGCCCAGCCTATATTGGTGCTTGGGATTGCCCCGATGCAAGTGCAGGACCTTGCACTTGGTCTTGTTGAACCTCATGAGGTTGTCATGGGCTCACCTCTCCAGCCTGTCAAGGTCCCTCTGGATGGCCTCCTTTCCCTCCAGTGTGTCTGCCACACCACACATCTTGGTATCATCAGCAAACTTGCTGAGGGTGCACTCAATGCCACTGTCCATGTCACCAACAAAGATGTTGAACAAGACTGGTCCCAGGACTGATCCATAAGGGACTCTGCTTGTCACTGGCCTCCACTTGGACAAGGACCCACTGACAGCCACCCTTTGGGTGCAGCCATCAAACCAGTTCTTTATCCACTGAATTGGTCAATATTTTCTTTGAGATGAGCACAGCAAGCATCAGAAGACTCCCATCCTTGGTATAAGGCAGGCTAATAAACCATAGCCAGTTAACTTCTAGGGATTCCCTTTTATAGGGCTTTTCTGAGTTCCCTAGGAAGCTTCCTGCTTTCCACCATCCCTGAGGTAGACATTGTTTCTGTGCCCCAGTCCTTTCAAGCATCTCCTGGATTGCAGCAACTCTCTTCTGCCTGCCCCACCCTGCAAAACCAAAGCTTCCACCAAGTGATCAAGAATAGCCACATTTGAAGGAAGTGCAGTTTCCTTCTATCTTTCCCTCCCTTCTTCTGGTTCCACCTCATGGTCTGTGGTAATTTCCCCACTGCAACACAGCCACTGGATTATTTTATATAAAGTGTACACAACACTGTACCATTTACTTTGAACAAACAGGCATCACAGAGGGCAGAAAACTGGACGGGAGAGCCCTATGCGTAGTTGTGAACAGCCAAGTATCCTGCCCCTGTGGAGGAAGGAGGTATGGAGGCTGTTTAAAAGAACTAGCACTTGAAGGAAAAACATCATTTCTTCTCCTCCTGCAGAGTTCTGCATTGCCCAGCCACGTTCCTCAGCTGCATGCACAAATGATTTCAGCCTGAGGGAGAAAGAAAAAAGAAAAAAAAAAAAAAAAAGCAGGATTATGGAGACACCATGCTGCTGGAATATAAAGGTTAAGACAGAAATAGCTTTCTAATAAAAATATTCAGTCCTTTTAATTTCCTGAGAAATTTTTGTTATTTTAGCCTGGGTGTGTTTCAGGGCATGTCTAATAAATTTGCCATTTGATCTATGAAGAAAAAGGCTAAATCATTGTAAGAGACAGAATCTTGTCTCTCTTGATGTGAATCAGCAAAGATAAAATCACCTTTGCTCCTTGCCCAGACAATAGCTGATGTGTATTGGGCAGATGCCAATGGATAACCACTCTCTGGAATGTGCATTGACAAGACCATCTCTAGCCATCAGCTACCCTGGAAAGGGAGGATGGTGAATAGAACAATGGTTTTACCACCTGGAGACATACCTAAAAAACTGTATAAAAGACCTGAGCAACTCCTGGCTTGAAAGAAGGAAAAGACCTGGGCAATGCCGCTCTGAAGAAAAACAAAGAAAATACCAGGAGAGAAAAGGACAGAGACATCACCATGTAGCCTGGAAGAAGCAGACCAGGAGGAACCCTCTCTCCATGTCCTAAGTTCTGCCTGCTGCAACTCGTGGAGCTGAAGAGGCTGCTCTGAGATGGACATGGACTTGGACTTTGGGATCTCTGCCTCCCCTCCTCCAGCAGAGGACAGCACAGCCAACAAGGCAGCACCCTTCCTCCACAGACCCAAACCATCTTGGGGGGGTGGGGGTGGTAATATAATTCCTTCCCTCTTCTCTCTCTCTATTTTTTTCTCTCTATTTTTCTCTCTATTTTTTCCTCTCTCTCTCCTTCTGATCTATCCACTTTATTCTGTTAATAAATAGCATCACTTTTGATATTTGGCCTTGTTTGTGCCTCTAATGTCCTAACACAGGACTATTCAAAAGAACTGAGTCTCTTTCCCTCTCTGGACCGAGACAATCACATAAAATCCTCTTGTACCCTTTCAGATATCCACCAAATGCTGTGCTTTCCCAGGATCACTAAGCAAAGACACCCAGTAACTGTGGCAATCTGATGCAGACAGCTAACTCCCACGCACAATGCTCCTGCATCATTCTTGCTTGAAGAGTAGATGAGTGTTTGGGAGCATGTTCTCCTGCAGAAGAATTCTTCCAGGACTGGAATAACTTGGTTCATGGCAGAACTGTGTCTCGGCATAAGGCTAGTTGGAAGCCTACTGTTCATACACATTTTGTGAATGAAGACAAGCACAAGGCTATTATTTACAAAGTTAAATGTCAAAGATAAACCCAGAACTTCTGAGTATAAATTATGCAAACGACCCAGTTTTCCTAATCACCAGGAGCCTATGTCTCTGATTGTCTCTGGTGTATTATCTAGTAAACAATCCCTAGGAAATGTACTTGACCATTGCCTCAATTAGACCACTTGTCTTTAGGTGAGTTTTGGCAGGCATTCAGCTTGAATAATTTTTTTTTTGCAATGTTCTAAGCTTGCCAAGGTGGCATTTAGTTAGGAACATTTCATCAGCTCTTACATTCCTTATTTTGTTGCAAGCTGCCTTGGGTAGAACAGAGTAGAGGATAAGATGTTAGCATGGTTAGCTTGAGACCCAGGAGAATCGAGTTCAATTTTAAGCTCCACCATAATCTTCCCATATGACAGCTCATTCTTTCTGCTTCAGTTCATCATTTTTATTACTTTTGAAACAGAGCTGAATAACTTTCTACATTTCTTATCAGACTGTGACTTCCCCTCACTCTAGGAGTTGCTAAATAAAATGGAATGGCCTAAAAATATGGGAGGCTACAATGGGAAGTTTTTTTGTCTCTGGGTAATAGGGATGACACTATTTCCTTACTTAGAGGTTTAAAATATACTGACATATCAGTAGCTTGGCTATTAAAGTATAATAGCTAAAAAGAGTGATTGGTTAAACATTTGATACTACAACAACAACAACAAAATCTTTTTAAATGGAAAACGTTAGTATTTGCTATGGAAGAGAAAGAATGTGTCAAATTTTTCCAGTTTTGGAAAATAACTGTGTCAATGGCAATGCATTCCATAAGACTTCTGAGTACATGATTATGTAAAAATACAAACAAATAGGGAATAATTACAGGGAATAATTTCAGAAACTTGGTCCAAATGTTCTTGCAAGAAAACTCTCATTTTTATTACAGTGGTGTGGACTTAACATGAATATTCCAGTATAACCATGTAGCAAAAAAATACAGCCAGTGAAGCTGGAAGAAGTCCAAAGAATATGAGAACTTAGTGAATCAATGACAAATCATCTCTTGTCTCAGTGGGACCACAATCTCACTCATGTTTTAGTTCTTCTCTGGTTTCTGAAGTCTGTTGTTGTAAGTGAGAATGGAAGTGTATCAGACAAGGATAATGCATTGGAAGGGTTTTCATTTACTTGTATAAATAATCATAAAAATGGAGTCTGAGGTTACAGTTTCTGTTGTTTGGTGGGGGTTTTTTGTTTGTTTGTTGTTGTTTTTTTTTTCATGGAACTGTATAAAATAATTCAAAGCCTTTAACATAACTAACTTTCCTAGATTTAGTAGGTCCTTAAATGAATTTGATGGTCCATTTCACACTTTATTTTCCCTTACATTCGAGAAATTATGCCAGCACTTTAAAAAACTAGTTATGTTGAAGGTAGGGTTACTCAAAAAATAAATCAATTAGAAGTTATCTTACTGAAGCCTGAGAAAAGGCTGCAAAACTGGGTTTATTATGTTGCAATTTACAAGAAATGGATTGCTTTGGATTACAACTGAGAACTGGTGATTTGAGATCCTATTGAAGGTGCTTGTCATTTATCAGTTGGAACTATATTCATCTCTTAGTTCTGAGATGAGACAAAATATGTAGTGTTTCCTAGGACAAATCTATATTAAGTGTCTCTCTGCCTTGTTAGTAACAGCTGAACAGAGAAAGGTGCACAAGTCAGCTTCCTTCCCCTCTCTACTGTCCCTTGGTAAATACTGTCCCTTGGTTCAAACTCTTGCTTGAAAAGCTTTTAATGATGCAAAATGTGCAGCACTGCTCTTTCCATGACATTGTAAGAAATTGATTTGGCAGAGAACCTACCAGAAAGATCAGACCTACTTGAGAATCATCCTCCAACTTTAAAGGTGATGCCAGACATATTACGTGATGAAACTTTTGACATTTTTTTGAACAAGGATTTGCAGAAAAAAAATCTACCTGTCCCATCCACCCATCCATTCATCCATCCACTCATCCATCTCCCAGTTTACAAATAAGGCTGTCATTTCATATGGAAAAATTATGGACCAGAAATGAATCTTAAAAATGATACTTTTGCTTAGTAAAATGTATGTCTAAAGGCATTGTGGGGCATAACCTTTGGTTATTCGTATAATTTTAGTGAATCTACATGAATCTATGATTTTGCACGTGAGTTTAATACAATTGACAACTATGCTGAATGCTTCAATTGTCTGCAGTTTGGGAATTAATTAATTTGTGAGTTCATCTGCAGTTTTGACCTGCCCAATTACACTGTAATGTAAAAGCATTATGTAATCATTAAATTACAAGAGAAACCAAATTCTGGGACCAGTTTGCCTTGTCCACATTTTGAGCATGACTGAAGTTTTCTGTCTCACTTTGCATCATCAACAACATAAATCTTCCAGGAACCTTCTCAGTAGAACATTGAATTAAAGCTCTTCATTAACACCTCTTTCACCTTATGGAGTATGGAATGAAAACCCATGGCAGTCTGAGCCGCCTCTCACAAGTTAATTTCTCACTTGGGAGTGGAGCTGCATGTTTCATATTTCTGTTCCAGTATTTCTGTTTGCATCCTAGGAACAAGTTGGCTATGATCTGGAACCCTTAGGGAAAACAAACCAATCAAACCAAAAGAAACCATGCAACATGATTTGGTTAAATAAAATTGACTCACTGGAACTTGAATTACTTACTTGAAGCTGGAGAAAATTGTCAGAGTAAGTTTCATAGGTGTAACTCTGTCCAGAAAACAGGTTAACAGTTAGATAACAATCATGCAGACAAAAGATGGGGACAAAATTATCCACTGCTGAGTCTTGCTTTTCTCAATATTCTGCTGATATTAACAGATAGAAGTTAAATCATTCCACATACATGACCAGCTGCACACCTAATGCCAAAATTCTACATAATTAAATTTGGAACACATTTACAGACCTTTTTTTTTTTTTTTTTTTTAACCAAATGCATGGAAGTTTGAATAATTTATCACAGTATGTTACAGTCCAGAAGTTTTTAGAACTACTTCCTTTGGACCATACTGATTACCAGTGCTTTGCTTGGTCTTTTAATTACACAATTCTACAGGATTTAACAGCCCTTGTAAATGGCCAAAACACCCTCAATGATGCTGAAATTAGGATAATATTTATGAAAAAAACATGGTATTTTTCATGCTTGCTCCAGAACTGTAGTCCTTAGACATGACTGACTTTAATTTAGAGTCAAGCATAATATGGTGCAAAAGCAAACCATAAAATTCACCTTCTCTTTGGCAAAACTGTGATTTTACTTACAGCTTTCATCACAGTAGTCTTGCAAGTGAATTTGAGCTTTCTACCTTACATCCAGGCTTTTGCAGAGTTCCACCAAGCAAAGGTATTATGACCCTACACAGGTTTTTCTACAGCAGGTAGCAGTACAGCGTGCAAGACAAAATAATGCAACAGATGTAACTAGTAAAATGATGCAATTGTCCTTAAACCCTTAAATAACTCTTGTTCTTCAATTCTTTATAAAAGTATAAAAAGATGCATAAGTTAATGTCTTTTGAGATCAACACTCGTACACATGTTTTAATTTCCATTTGTGTTTGAATCTTGTTGAGTCCAATAGAATTCATCACACTGATGTTTTCCTGGGCAGAACACTGCAAGAACTATGTGAGGAAAGTTACAGGAACATGCTGCTCTCAGAAAGTAAGCTTAATTCTAATGTCAAAATATTATAGAGCAAATAAAACAAGTAGACAGCTGTAATTCCTATTGCCTACCCTGCACAGTCAATATAATGCACTGTTTTTCCTTTTTCTGCCCCAATGCAAATAAATTAATATTGCTAATGGAAGCTGTAATGGATACACACAGAACTCTTCATCTTGAAAACAGTTTCATGAACACGAAGCAAAAAAATAAAAGTGCTAGCACAAAACATGGCCCTTACCTTCTTTGACACATTTTATAACTTCACACTGTCACATCTTGCAGAGTTGGGAAAATTGTTGCCATTATCATCTTGACAAAGCACTTGTCTACAAAAATGTAATTTACTTTAGAAGGGGAAAAAAGAACTGGACCAAGAGAACAAATTTTGCAAGCTGTGTCCCACCCTACGATCCAGGATCTTTATATCTGCAAAGTTTACTGAAAATCAAGAGAACTGTCACAGTAAGTACTAACATATATTTCTTTTGTGGCTACAGTTGCAATTTCTAGAGACCACGCTAACAATTTTTTCCCCTATGATTTCTAAGGTAGGCTGACTTTCAACCACCCAGGCAATTTTAGAGATCTTAAGTATCACTTAATAAGAGTTTTATTGAGAAGAAGAGAGTTTGTTCCCCTCCCCTCAATATTTAAAAGAAATGAATAGTTAGAATTAGAATTAGAATTAGAATTAGAATTAGAACTAGAATTAGAATTAGAACTAGAATTAGAATTAGAATTAGAATTAGAATTAGAATTAGAATTAGAATAAACCAGGTTGGAAGAGACTTTCAAGATCATTGTGTCCAACCTATCATCCAACACCACCTAATCAACTAGACCATGCACCAAGCACCCTATCAAGTCTCCTCCTGAGCACCTCCAGTGATGGTGACTCCACCACCTCCTCGGGCAGCCCATTCCAATGGGCAATCACTCTCTCTGTGTAGAAAATCAACATATTTAAAAAAAAAAAAAGTTATTTTCTTTCATTGCTGGGCAGATACTAATCAGGGGGGAAATAGATGGGGTCTGGTGCCTGCAACCTCCAAGTGTATGAGGCCACACTTTCCATTTTGTATGGGAGAGAAAACACGTGGTTGGAGAACTTCAAGTGTGGAGAGGGGCTCATAGAAAAAAAAAGTCTTTATGTGTCCAAGCTGAGCAACCAAAATATGGCACACTAGAATTGGTGGCTTTTTTGGAAAATGTTGACTCATTTTCAGAAGTGTGTGTTTTCCTACTCTACACAGAGCATTCTGTAAGATGATTCTATTTCTAGAAAAAACAGATGCCAGTAACTTCATTTATTCTTCTTAGATTTCACATCTTATACTGTGTTTGTTAAAGTTGTGCCCAGTTCTCCATGCTGTTTTTGCTACTTCAGTAAATGCTCTAAAAATAACATATGGGAGGCTGATATTTTTAGTAATCATTTTAAATTATCATGTCTTTGGTTGCAGTCAGTGTTTTTGGATGTTCACACAAATGTATACACCTCCATGGGAGCGCTGCTGTAATTTACTATCATCATCCATTTTAATACAGGCCTCAGTTTTAATGAGAGGAGTGTAAGATACCAGTTGTGTGTGAGACTGAGATGAATTGCTGGAAAAAAAATATACTTCTATTATTTTTCTCAAATAAAGATGACGAATAAAGAATAATATGAAACTCAATTAGTCTAGAGAAGATAGAAAAAGTCTACAGTGGATAAAAGCACAGGGGAGAGTAACAAAACTTGGACCCAGAGACCATTGCCTGTACTTCCTGTCTTCCTCTATACTTGGGAACTGGACATTTTATGAGGGACTGAGGTTGGCAGATGTTACAGCACAAAACCTAGATAAAATACAACTTTTGTCCCTTGGCAGAAGCCCACAGAGCCTCATGGCACAGCTGCTGCCTGCCATTGATGAGAGAATCAATCCCCTACCAAGGAGGGTTGCTCACAGAAGGGTACGATTTGCATATGAGCCCTGCCCCCATGGATACATTGCCCTTATGCAAAATAAACCTGTACAAAGGTCTCCCTTGTGTCATTCTGCTACACAGCACAAAGTGTATTATAAAATCTATTTATAAAGGGATCTGTCTATAGCCCAGCTGTCTGATATGTTTCCTTAAGCGTCTACTTTAAGATTTCCAGCTTAGAAGTATTTTCTAATTGAAGGAAAAGGTGGTAATTTTCTGTCTTGAAAATCTCTCACACTACATTCCTTTGCCATCAGTTAAGAGATATTTTTTTTGACATCTTTAAGCCACTGATATAATATCTTCTGACAATATCAGTGTGATTTACCCATGGCATTCTGGAATGCTGCTATTTCTAAAAATGTAAGAGGGAATGTCCATGACTTTTTATAGTAAATTGGAGGTAAATAAGCATATATATTTATTTTTAAGGGGTTTAAAAGAGTTTAGAAAATAGTGGCTGTACTTCAGCACCTTTTGCTGTGAGAGAGCAAGCTGTTCTTTCAGCCACTTGCTGAGAACTTAATGTATCTTAATGATACAGACCTGTGCTTTGTGGCAGAGTCCTGAGCCTCACAAAAATTAGGCTGAAAATATTATTGTGCTTTTCAGAATTTGGGAAACAACTTGACTGTCTCAAAACTACAGTAAACACTGCTATTAAAAAAATACCATAGCAAAGCGTTTATATGCTGCTCTGCTTGTTTTATTTAATGCAACATGAAGACTGCAAAGCATTTAAAAAAACCAACCTTGGACAGGGACAGGATATTTTTCCTTGCCAATATCTTGTCTAAACAGGAGCCCTCCAACCAAACATTTTTTGTTGTTTTACAGGACTTTTTTCCCCCTCCACTATTTGGGACTCATTAAATAAACTCCTTTTTTCAGTGATCACAGACATCAAATAGGTAAACATGGCTAATGAACATTCCTATCAAGGACACAAAAATCTGCATGTTTAGGCATTTATTAGAAGCTGGTAAATATTGTGGCTCCTTGCTCATAGGGGCTTTATGTATTTGTGATATACCAATATAATCACAAACCAAATCTTTCTTTGCTTTGTACCACGTTGCACAATCCCTTGTATAAATTCTGAGTAAAGACCAAATTTGTGCCCTGTTTACTTACTGCACTACTTTAGACATCAGAAATGCTTTAATTAGTCATGGCATTCCTATAAAACATGTTGTAGGGGATCATATTCTTCTTTGAAACCCACTGCAGTTTGGTGCAGTGAGAGGATTTTTTCCCCATATTATTCATCTTGTCCAACACACTCTTCCATCCCACTCTCTGTAAAGTATCCTTTAAATCAAATCACTGTTCCCAGAAGTGTATTTGCAAAGTCTCCTAAAACATTTCTTCCAGAAGTGAAAACTGAATCGTAGCAAATTTCATCAGCACTGCTTGTAATTCTACAATTCTAAATCATAAAATGAACTCTTAAAAGAAAATTGTAGCCTATTTATTGTGGCAAGGTGAAAATCTGAGTGTTAAAAGATATTGCATACTATGAACCACTGAAAATACTTGGCAGTTAAAATGTTTTGCTTATGAGCTCTATAACAATGTTCAGGAGGAAATTGTGACAATTCCTACGATGACATTATAGGACTTTCAATACTGAGTATGGCCTGTATGCTACCTGAAGTGAAGGACTGTAAATCAGCAGTATCCGAGGTGTTGTTACATATTCATTAAAAGGTGAAGTCTGTCCTATATCCTTTCTCTCTATAAAACCCTCTGGACAGGGCTTCAAGCTTCTGCAGCCTCTTTTCCAAGTGCCTGCAGGAGTGGGATGGTGGTTGAAGACATGGTTTTGCCAACTTGTGGCATGTTCACTGCCCCCTTCGTTCCATCTCTCCACATCCCCTTCATCAATACATCACTAGGAAGATATGCCTCTATCTGATATGAAAATGTTTGCCTGTCTGACTTCCCATAAAATAGTAAATAAAAATATTAAGTCAGATCTTTCATTTAGATTGATATTCCTGTCTGGTTCAGAGCACATGGCTCATACTTGCATTCTTCCAGTGAAGTCCTACTGCAAAAATAATTCCCTACCCATATAGGGCTTTGATATTGCTAGTCTTGATAATCAGTACCTCACCTAGTCACACTCTTAAAAAGTTGCTTAAATGTTTTGCATTTGATGTGTTTATTTTGATCCGTAAGTATGAGAATTCCTATTTTTATTAGGTGACCTACTTTAAAAGATGTTTTAAAAGAAGCTGTGATGCATTTTTCAGACAATCCCTTCCTAAATCTTCCCATTTCTTGGAAAGATTTTCTTTCTCTTAGTTCATAGATTTGCAGAATGCATTGGGTTGTAAGGGACCCCCAAAAGTAATCTTCTCCAACCACCCTTCAGTGAGCAGGGCCACCTCCAACTAGATCAAGCTGCCCAGGGCCCCATCAGGTCTGTGAATGACTTCTGGGATGGGGCCTCAAGCACATCCCTGGGCAACCTGTTATGGTATTTTACCACTCTCAGTGTAAAGAACCTTCTCCTTATGTCCAACGTAAATTTATCCTGCTCCAGTTTAAAACCATTGCCCCTTGTCCTATTGCTATGAGCCCTTCTAAACATTCCTTCCTCAGACATCCTGTAAGTTCCCTTCAGACAATGAAATGTAGCTAACAGGTCATCGTGGAGCCTTCTCTTCTCCAGGCTGAACAGCCCCAATTCTCTCAGCCTGTCTTAGGAGAGTGCTCCAGCCCTCTGATCATCTTTGTGGCCCTCCTCCGGACCTGCTCCAGTAGGCCCAGGTCTCTGTTTTGTTGGGGCCTCCAGAGCTGGACACAGTATCCCAGAGGAAGCATCATCAGAACCGAGGGGCAGAATCACCTTTCTCGATCTGCTGGCCATGCTTCTTTGGATACTATTTGCCTTCTGAGTTGCAAGTGCACCTTGTTGGTCATGTCCAGCTCCCCAAATCCACCAGTATCCCCTAGTCCTTTTTGGCAGGGCTGCCCTCAAATTCATCATCTCCCCACCATGTACTGATATCAAGGATTGTCCCAGCCTAGGTGCAGGACCTGGCATTTTACCTTATTTGAGTTCTGGTTACCTCTTTCCTTGCCAGTTTCTGGAACTGGGAAACACAACAGACTTGCTTTTGCAAATCAGTTCTGTAGACAAGGATGAGTTCAGATCTACATTAAGCACTTTCCTGAATTCCATTTTGCTGAGCGTTTTGTTTCAAAAGAGACTATGAGACCTTTCCTTTATATACAGACTTCTCTTGTAATTTACTATAGCTGCTCCTGATTCCATCAATGAAAGTCAAATAATAAGCATGCAGATATATTGAATTAAATTATTCTTAAAATTATCTATGATAATTTGTAGATATATTGAATTAAATATTCTTAAAATTATCATAGATAAAAAAAATTATCATAGATAATTTTAAGAATAATTTAATTCAGTATATCTACAAATTATCATAGATAATTTTAAGGTTAAAGTAGGATTTAATTCAATATATCTAGATGCTTTTCTCATTCTAACAGATTTTTTTCCAAGACTTTGCTATAAATCACTTGTCAAGTATGTTTGTATCCAACACCACAGGCAGCTACTGCAGGCAGTAAGAAATAAGAAATGGCACTTTCTTCTTATGGCCTCACTTTACCCATTTGTAAAAGGCAGCAAATATATTTTTTGAAATACTGATGTGTTTAATTTGCCACTCTCTGGGAAGAACTTTTTGAGCCTCCAGAAAATGTTATAGAAATGCTAGAGAAATGTGGAATTATTATTTTCCAAAATAATCATCCTTGCTTATTAATTTGCATGGAATTTAGTAGATTTGAAGTGACAAAAGTTCCACATAAATTGTGTGTTAGAAAACATACTCCAGAACTTAGAAGAACTTAATGAAATAACTTTACTAGTATATATGTTGCAGTGTTTTCAAAGCAAAATTGTAGTTGATCTATTCGTTGGAATGGCTGAGCAAGCCTCAGGAACAATTCTAACTTTTTCTTAAATTCTTTATCACTTTTCCTTGGAGAATGATGGAACCATTTTGAGATTTTTCAGCCTGTAAGACCTTTTGGGAACAATTCTGATGAAGATTTCTCACAGAAAAATACACAGATGAAATGGTTTGGTATGATCGCAGTTGGATGAAAACCATCCTAGGGATTTCCAAATGGCAGTTTGCAGAAAATATGCAAATTATTATTCTGATGTAGTATATCTGGAAATAAATCTATTATGAGTTATTTGTTTTTACAGAGACTTTTTCCTTACTGTTTATTTGTTTTAAATAGCTTTTTTTGTATGTCACAAAATGACAAAAGAACCTTGCTATAGGGGCTGAAATTACTGTCATCTTGAATGGAGACAGGACTTTGTACTTTCTCTTGTTTCTCTGAACTTACTGAAAAGGAAAAATGGAAGTAGAAATATTTGATGGGAATAACTGCTACTTTAATGGTGTAGACATGAGAAAGTGTCAAAGATGGTTAATGGTGAGTTATCACTTCAGACACATGAAATCAGTAGGAAGCATTGGGAAGCTACATTGAAATCTGCTATTCTGAGTGATTATTACAATCAGCTTCACAAGTAGAGATCCCAAACTTGAAAACAGCCTCAGTGGAAGAAAAAGTGCTAACAGAGGCCACATCTACAAGAGGGAGCTTTGAGGATCAGATTTTTAAGATATAAACATCTGTTAAATACACAAAATGTGAGAAAACCAAGATGACTCCCATTTCCAACAACTGACATCATTAAAGAAACACACATCACAGCATGGAAAGCTAATGAATCCATGTCTACTATCCTCAGATATTTATCACAGTTCTATAAATGACTCGGAAAAATTTTTACCTGGCATTTTGGCTGAGATTTGTACAGGTATGGACAGTGTAAGCTTTACTGGAAGGCTGGACACATGACTCTCATCTTACCACTGCTTCTAGGATTGCCTCAGTCTAGCCAGAAAGAAATGCAGCACTGCTAGCACTACAGTCATTTGGTGAAATATTGCTCTTTGCAGAAGTCATCACAGCTCTGTTCTCTTGAATATCTCTGACCATAATAATAGAATTATGGTGGAGATTTAAACAGACCTCTGGAGATCATCTTGTTCAACTTCTCTGCTCAAGCAGAGATCATGTTGCACAAGATCTGATGCATTCTGCCAGACTCCACAATCTCCCTGCACATTCTGTGCTGTTCTTCAGTCACCTAAAGATGTTCAGCTTGCAGTTCTTGTGTTTTGGTTTGTGCCCACTGACTCTGATTCTGTCACTGGGCACCACTAAAAATAGTCTGTTTCTGCCTCCTTACATCCTCCCTTCAGATATTTATACACATTGATGAGATCTAGCCAAGCCATCTCTTGTCTGGGCTAAAAAGTCCCACATCTTAGGCTTTCTTCATAGGAGATATGATGCAGTTTCTTAATCATTCTTCTGGCTCTTCATTGGACTCTCTCCAGTATGACTGTGACTCTCTTACACTGAGGAGGCTAGAACTGCACACAGCACTCTAGAGATGGCCTAGAGTGCTGAGCAGAGGGGAAGGATCCCCTCCTTCAATCTTTTGGCAGTGCTCCTCCTAATGCAACCCAGGATACCATTAATCTTTCCCACAATGGCACACAGTTGACCAGGACTCCCAGGTCCTTTTCCATTTTCCAGCTTGTAGGCCATCAGCATGTACTTGTGCCTGGAGTTGTTCCTCCTCAGGTGCAGGACTTTGTGCTTCCCTTTGTTGAACTTCAGAAGATTCCTGTCAGCCCATTTCTCCAGCATGTCAAGGGCTCTCTGAATGGCAACACAACCCTCTGATATATCAGCCACTCCCCTCAGTTTTGTATCAACACTCTAACCCATCATGCAGATCATACTGAACAGGATTGCACACAGTATTAATGCCTGGGGCAAACTGCTAACTACTGGCCTCCAAAAAAGACTTTGTAGAATGAATCTCCACCCTCTGGATCTAGCTGTAGTTTTAGATCCATCTGATTTTCTGCTCATCCAGCCGATCAGCTTCTCTATGAATCCAGGCTGGATGAGGCTCTGGGCAACCTGATCTACTGTGAGGAGTCCCTGCCCATGGCAGGGTGGGGTGGAACTAGGTGATCCTTGAGGTCCCTTCCAACCCTAACAATTCTATGATTCTATGATATTATGGGAGATAGCCTTACTGACATTCAGGCAGATGATATCAACTGCTCTCCATCTACCAAGCCATTTATCTGATAGTAGAAGGATATGCTGGTCAAGCACAACCTCCCCTTTGTGTTTGGCTTTGCCTCTGGTCCCATCACTTGCACTTGCAGTTCTTCCTGCACTGTTATGGCTGGCAATTTTAATAATTCCTTTATTCTAACAATGCTTCTGTCCAGTAGCTCAGGCATTTGTCTAACAAGAGACATGTAGCCTCAAGAGAGTTGGAGGATTAGCAAACAAGCTTGATAATTACTATTAACATTGCAATAATTAGACAAATTTTAAAATATCAGTAAACAATTAGAAAGCTGTAGTACTTCTCTCCATATAAAGAAATACTATATATTATGTTTAAGTCATTATACACCTTTTACATATAATACTTTTGTTAATGGTATGCAGGTTGAATGTCCAGGAACCCTGAGAAATCTGGGAACCCTGAAGGAAGAATGTGTACAGAGCTATCTTGAACCACATGTGGAAAACTGTGCAAGTCATTTAAAGTCATCATTCAGCTTTTCATTTAGTAGTGTGCATTGGGCATCAGCTGAAACCCCTGGTTCCAAATAAAACTTAATGTTCTGCTAAAAATTATGACTTTCAGACTGATGTTTGAAGTACTTGCTGTTAATTTGCCTGTTCAATCTATTCCGTCTTCTCACTAAACCCTCCATTAGAATATTCAGAGTGAGTTAATGTGATGGTTTATATTACTTTCAGAGAGGGCAGCATGATATTTTTAGGACTGTGAATTGAAATTATGGGATGCCAGTCTTTCAGATTTCATTTAGACAGGCTGTGCTATCTTCCATATAATCATTGTTTCAGAACCTAAAATTCTCTTGTCATAGGATCTGCTGTCATTTACCCACCGATAGGATCCTTGTATGAATGACTGTATGATATGCAGCATATTATTAGAATTAACATATTATTAGTGTTGGGTACTGTGAGGTATAATGAGTGTGTGCAAATGTGTTCAGGTCAGTGTCAGACCACATACACAGGGTATCAGTGATGCCTGCTTCAGGCAACTCTCACCTATAGACTATGCTAGCTTGACTCCAGGGTTTACAGTTGTTTTGCATAAAACAATAACTTGAGGAAGAGTGTAAAACAAAAAAGATACTGTGTTATCTATCAGCATCACTGCATAGGCTATATGCTTCTTGATGAATGAACCAAGAATCTGACGTGTTCCTGGAGAATAATGTGAACTCTACGTAGGCTAAACAGGATTATCTTCTTAATGACAGCAATTTGCACTACTTTTAATAGGATTTATTCCTAGTGGCTTGTAGCAGAGAATGTAAGAAACATTCCGGCTCGTTCAACAAGATGTTCCCTAAATGAGTTCACAGGGTTATATGTAATACTGGTATTGCACCAGCACCACTGTGAGACAAGGATCTCACAATGGTACAACCAAGAATTACAGATGTTTTAGTCCTTTTGAATATAAAAAACCATTTTGTTCATGAAAAGACAATGCAAAAGACATACAGACTACTAAAGGTGCTCTCTTGTGAAGAGCAGAGTGAAACATCTATGGTGGGTGCGGAGAGGAACAGTTCTGCCCCAATGCCAGTGTCAGGCTGCCAGCCTCTTGGCTGCTATTATTTACTTCTCCATGGAGACATAATCTGGGATTGGGAAATTTAAGACACAAAAATTTTACTGATAACATTAATGATACTTAAGACTTGCCCTCTGAATACCAGATAAGATTGCAATTCTTCAGAGCTTTCTGGCTAAGTAGTCTGATGGAAATGCACAGGACCAAAAGACATCTTGTCACAAAAGTCATGCACTGCCTGGCTTCTCAGAAGCTGCTCTGATAACTTACGCAGTGAAGGTGAGGTGATGATACAAAAAGTCTCCACTACCAATATATAAAGCACAATAAAGAAAATGTGCAACATAATAGTAACAGCTTTTCAGATGTCATATCATGCTCGCTACATACCCACACATAGGCTGAAATCTTTGCATAACTTAGGCCAACTACTTTAAGTTGTGGCAAAACCCAGATGCTACTTACGAGCCTTGCACTGGGGATGTGTAGGCTGTGTAGTAAACCAGCTAACCAGATAGCCTTAACTGCAAAACCTTGTTAATTTGTGAACTATCTTCCCCTTTTACCCTTTTATGTTTTATATGCTTTATGCTCACACATTTGTAAAGATAAAGGAGATCAAGCCCAACTTTTAATGCAGTATCACATGGTTTAATGTCATTACCAGCTAAAATAAATTGAAATTATGCAATTGACGAAACTATGCTGGAGAACTAATGCTATCTGAAGTCTTTTTGGTATCAGATCCTCCATCTGCCTCTATAATCTGACCATAAAATACTGCAAATATTGAATCATATTAATCTCAACAGAAACAAGATCTGCAATTCAACAAATGAGTAACTGTCAAGTATCCATTTAAAATGGATGACATATTTAACTGAAAGTGACAACCGTATGAAACACAAACCTGTAAGAGGAGCTAACTCTATGTCTTAAGTTACTGTAAGATGTGACTGCAGCTGACTGACTTTGAATTCCCCAGAGGAAGTTTTGTTTTTGAAGTAACCTTACCAGTGATGTCACTGAAGTGTAGTAATAACCCAAAATGATGTTTTCATAGATTATCTCCTGTTCTTTGATAACCAAGAAAAATGTCAAATGATTTCATGCCTTAATAAGGAGCTACAGAAGTAGTACAGGACTATTAAGAAATATTCAAAGATGTTACATAAATAGTCTGCAGTCCCCGATTATCTGGTAGTCAGTTTTACTCAAGGGGATAGTCCTGCATCACTTTCACAAAAGGTAAAAGACCAGAGCTAACTTGTGAGATGCTTGGGATATGGTCTAGAATGCTGTAGTCTTTGATGGCACAAGATTTTTAGCACAAAGAAACATTTTTCTTCAAAGATGCAGAAAGAAATAATGTTGGCAATTCTTATTGCTATTGAATGTTAGAGAAGGATACAACCTGTGGACTGCAAGTGGAAAAACTATTGCTTTGGTTAGGGAGAATGTACCTTCCTTAGTTAAAACAGTTCTGTTGATAAACAGGGCCCTTTAGCACTGTCTTTTAATTTTTTCAAAACAGAACAGGGCAAAACTAAGAATGAGAGTAGAAACACTCCTATAGCAATGTGGAACTCTGACAAACTGATCAGTGCAACTCTGCAAATGAGCTGAAAAACACCACCTTCCTCCCATCAGTTCCACCTGAAAAACTACAAAAAAATTACTTTTTCATGAATGCAGTATTTACCTCAATAAAAACTCATTTAAGTGCTTCTCAGAAGGATGCATATCTGATTTAACATGCTCTGAATGACTAAAATATGTGATCTCTACTTGTTTCTCGGTTAACAGCAGTTGTCAGCCAAATTACATCAGTAAAATTAGACTGTTGAAGAGGAGAAATTCATTACACCAAGAAACTATGCTCCTGTACAGTAGATATTATTGTAAAGAAGACTGAATGAACTGAAGCAATGAATCACTCAAACTCCATGGTGAAGAACATAAACAGCCTCTTAGAATGAGTAAAACTCTTTGAGCTAGCCTGAATGCTGTATTACCTGCATCTCAACCTTTAGAAAGTGCCAAAAGAGCTCAAAGTACTGACTGACTTCCAAAGAAAGGGGATTTTCTTTACAACTATTAACAGAATGTTGCAGACTTCTATGTATGACAGTGTTGCATATATAAATGAAAAAATGTTGCTGCAAGGATTATCAGCTGTCAGTTGGCAGAGGTGGAAGCTCTATCCCTGTGGCAGAGAATTTACAAAGCAATAAACCCAGCCCTGTCACATGGTGCAGAGAACATGCCACTGTGTATGGTATTAACATTAGGGTTGAGTCCCGTTGAGTATCTAAGGTAATTTTGAATTGATCTAGTACCTTTTGAGGAATAAATATTTTGTACACTTTCCTAATATACTCACAACAGCATAGACAATGATGTAATTCCACTGGCACAGGAGCTTAACTGGCATGAAGCAAGGACCTGCATCAGAAAATTATTCCATTTTAGTAGAAAAATTCCTTGTGCGGAGTCAGCAGAAACAAAGATGAAAGTTTAAGTCTGCAATAGAACTGTGATACATCTGAGCTGAGTCATCTCTTGAAAATATTAATGATGAGCTCTCACTTTAATTTCTTGTTTCCTTCAAGAACTATTTTAGCTTATTCTGCACAGTTCTCTAGTGTGTACTTTAGCTAAAGCAGAGGTCCCCAAAATGATGGGAAACTCAAAGAAGCAAGGGATCAGCCACCTGAAGGGTGAGGTTTAGACCCATTGCTCCTCTTGGATGCCAACCACATTTGCACCATCTCCCCATTACTGGTGTTGCCTGTGTACCCACAGTACAGCACTTCTGCATCATACACCCTCCGTAGTCATGGGGTTTGCCTTTGTGAATGAGTGCGGAAATAATATTTCAGTTTGACAGAACTTATCATCCTTGAACTTCTGCTCCTGTTTGTTATTCCATGAAATATTTTCCCCTGGTTCAAATGCAGGCAGCCATAAGATAATAAATGATAGAGCCACTGACAGAACAGAAAATGTGTTCAGTACAACCTCTGTGGGCTGGAGTGGTTTATATGAAGCTGAAAAGGGCACTTATGGACTTTGTCCTTGAGCAGGATCAAGCAGCAGTGTAAATCCAGTATTATTAAGTGGCAGTAGTGCTGTCTTGTAACACAGAATAGGAGAAGCAACAGGGAAATCTGTAAGCTCCTTTGTTTTTAACTGCAGAAGCAAATTGAGACTGGATGTAGCAAAAAAAGAATCTAAATGAAAGGTGTGATAAGGTCTAATACTATTTAGCATGGCATAAAAGATGTAGGACAGAAGACATCTGTGATGTCTCTGTGTGTATATTACTAAGGATAGCTCTGAAAAGCTTGCCAGTAAAAAGATATTAATGTTTTCCAAAGCTGTAAGGATGATTGCAAAAAAATTACCTGTTTCATCTTATCTGTGAAAATAGTTAATTTTAAATGGTAATATTTTAAATAATTAATATCTTTCAGAGCTGGAAATAAACAAATATTTGGTTATTCATTGTCTTTATTTGCAGACACCATGTAGGAATTAGAATTAAATTAATCTGTCTGTCTTTTAAGATGGAAAAATGTAAACAATACACATAAAATTATTCTCCTTGTGGATTAAGAAGACATATTGCATTTCAGAATAATACTAATTGTATATTTCTGTAGCAGTCTTACGTTTTTTCCTTCAGATGTTAGCCTGAGGGGAAAATTAGATTTGTTTTCCCAGTATTAAATATTAAATAGTTGATTTATCAGGAAATTTAAGGTGTTGTTTCCAAACAATCTCCTTTTGCTTGAAACACATTTATTGCAGGAGTGGAAAAATGCCTATTAGTCATCAAAAGCTGTTTATAGATGAGTTTAAAGTGCTATCAACTAAATTAATCCCATCATGTGGACTAAATTCCAGACCAATAATGCAGAAGAGAATTAGTGAAGGACAGATTAACTAGCCAGAGTTAACTGAAAATTAAGAAAAGTAATACTTTGCATTTGGCTTATGATATAAATCCAATATAAAGGTTTGCATTTTCTAACCTGGTGTGATCCAAAGTTTACTTTTGATACCAAGGCAATTTTTTTTTAAAACAACTGCTTATTTTAGATATGCATTTTGTGGGAGCCCAGTCAGATCCTGAAAATAATCCTCACTTCAGTTGTTACTGTATCAGTGCAGCTTCCCAGTGTGAAGAGGGAAAGCCCATCTTTTTTTTTTTTTTTTTTTTTTTTTTTTTTTTTTTTTTTTTTTTTCCATGGGTGAGACATGAAAGCTATGTCGGGGCTGAGGGTGGATGTCCTCTGCACTGAAACTCAAGATCCTTTCACCTCAAGGGATTTGTTAGACTGCTCAGCAGTTTCTTTCCAGTCGCTGCGTCCAGATTTCTACCCCTTTGGCACAGATAGCCAAGAGTCTTTTTCTGAGGCTTAGCACACACCAATGTTCTTCTAAAGGTGGAACAAGTCTCATTGTTTCCTTTGAGGACAAGCTGCTGTCTGCTGCAAAGCCAATCTAACAGTTGACATGCTTGCTCAGGAAGAAAGACTTAAGCTTTAGGCTCTCTTTAGCCTCAATTGTATTAGTCCCTACAATGATCAAAGGCAAAGCTGGGGGAAACTCCTCATTCTTCTTGCTCTTTATTGATTTCACACTCAGCTGGGAGTGGATGGAAAGCAGCACACTCTCCTCACCTCATCCACTTCTGACAGCCACTGCCAAGACCAGGAATCAGAACTAGGATTCCTCCTGAGGCAGTTCTAATACTGTGATTAGTACTGAACTAAACTCTGCTGACACTCTGCATTAAGCTCGATCTAAACTTACCTAATGGAGCGTTCCTGAGAAGGACACAGACTGTGACTCTTGACTGGGTAAGGGCATGAGATGAACAACAAATTTTTCAGCCCAGGCAGCAGTGTTGAAGTTTGAATATTGCACATGGATATGCACAATATTAGCATCACTATTTAAAAAAAAAAAAAAATCATTATCAGAAGCCTGCAAGTGTAGGTGTTGATAGATTTACTGTTACCTAAGGAGCCAGGAATAGTTTGAGTGCTGCAACACTGAGGTGAAGTCCTTCAGTTCCATTGAAGCTCCATGTCAGGTGCCCATATGCTTTGTGGGTCTGTGCACCAGCACCTTCCCAAGTCACATGGGACACCTGTGCAAGTTTTGTGGGTGTGGATTCAGCAGGGAGTTGAATCAAGCTCTGTGCCCTTAGACTAACACTCCCCAAAACACACATCCTTCTGCTTTAATTCTGTGTTCAGCAGTCACTTGCTAAAACATCAGGATTCTCAGAGTTTGGCTACTGTCTTTTATAGTGAACAAAAAGCTACATCACCTGTACAGTACTGCTGTAAATTTATAGCTTGCAGAGCTTGTTGAAATCCTGTGGGATAAAAGGTCCTCTGTAAATGCAGGTATTTTATTAGTACGCATGGGAAAATATATTGAAGTACTAAGTAAATATCTGCAGGGTGCTAAGCAAAGGTTAACTATCACTGCCAGTCAAACTAGGACAGTGACAAATGGCCTAAAAGAGATACTCTATGGGCAGATCCTTTAAAGCCAGACGAAGCATTGAAAACAGACACTTGAACTCTTTTGTTTTGTAAGGTCTTTCTTATGTATGGGAGTGAAGCCACCAAGGGGGTGATATCCTTATTCCTCGCTCAGAACCCACACAGCAAAAGAGCATCAAGCATTCACAACTTAGGTTGTACCAATGAGAAGGGAACAAGAGCTGAGCAGGGGAAGAGGAGCTGAAGGTCTATACGCAAAAGAGAACCCATTAAGGATTTCTGGGATAATGGGAGTGTTTGCCAGCAGAGGTAAAGCTGAGAATTTAGAGTCTTGTAGACTGCAAATTACAAATCGTCCTTTGTGGTTTTGATATCTAATGTCTCCATTCAAAAAAATGCATTTGCTCTAAGTAAATGAGATAAGGATATGGCATCTTGTTTTGTAACAACATTTTCTTCTGGAGGCCAAATCTTTCTCATCAGTTAAAGGCTTTGACAGAATTACTATTATATTCAATGAATCAGAAAATAATATACAGCCGAGCTAACATTCTTCCCCAAACTTCTATTATAGGCTTACAGATAGGGGAAAGGACACTGTGTAAGTGACATGTAGCAGGAGGCCAATTACCGTGCAAAATCATTTCACCAGGTAATATTTAGTACTCAAAGCTTCATCTGCTTTCACTGATTGGAAGGCAGCCTGCGTGTGAAATGCCCCAGAAAATGCCCTTGTTTGCAGAGGGTTATTATATCACAAATGTTATCTTTTGCATTTTTGCCACTTCCAAACTAACAAATGGTGATGGCTTTGTCCTTTCAGTCATAATAATATGTTGTCTAAACCTCAGTAATGCCCTCCCTAGGGACTAAATTATTTTAATGCAGAAATTAAATTATGATTTCCCTCCAACCTTCATTTTTGCAAGCTTGTGCGCTTCTACTCCATGCTGAAATACAACGGAAAAATTTTCCCTCAGAAATGGTGGCTTGACTAGACATGTGAAATATTGAAGGTTTTAGGACATTTTGTTCTGAGATTAGAAAACAATTCTGCTGAGACAAATTACTAAAGGAGGCTATAATAAACATATGGTTCAGATAAGTGCCAAGATGCAACGATTATCTAATCTGACCTGCTTTGTTTCTTTTGTTCACCTGGCACTGCATCACAGCAATAGCAATGCAGGGCCAAATCATGAAACCTTTTTGCTTTAGGCTGTCCATACAAACTATTACTGCTGCAGAACTCCAATGGCCCCATCATTAACACACCACATTCCCCAGCCTCCCTGTAAAACATGCCAATACACCAAGGGGTTTTGGTGGAATTGTCATTTCATCACCCCTTCTGTTGACTTATACCAGGCTGATCTTTCAGCTAAATGAATTCTATTTTCCCAGGATGCGATCAAGCAATAACTTCAAAGAAAACAGTTCCTCTAGCCTTTCAGACTTAATAGTCTTTTTGTTATTTTCTTTTAAGTGTTACTGTGGGCTTCTCTAAATCTTGATCAATTTTCCAGCATTTGCCCAGCCAGAAATTGGTCATAGTATTTTTGTGGCAGCCACATCCACACCAAATGCACAGGTGAGATGGTCTCTTTACTCCTTTTCCACATGGCTTTGTTTAAATTCTGAAGGATTTAATTTGGCCCCTTCAGCCACACTTGTGCACTGGGAACTGATGTCTGGCTGATTACCAAGACAGTAAGTCATCACTGGAGTGATTGCTCATTAGTACAGAGCTCCTGATCTGTAAGTATGAGCCAATAAACTGAACAGAAATGTATATTGCTTGCTTGTGCTTGCTCAAAAACACAATCTAAATTCTATCAGTGACCTGTCACCCTCATCGTTGACTGCTCTTTCAATCCCTGTAAATTTCTCAGTCACAATTTTTTTCCCTTCCAGGTTACTGATGAAAAAATGAAACCATCTGAGGTCAAGGCCAAATTCTTGACGGCTGCAGTAAATATTTTTTGTATTTGATGACGATTTAGTCTACAGTTTCACAAGTCAGTTACTTAGATATTGACAGATCTAACCAGTTACTTTTGTATCCTGTTTCTCAAGCAGAAAGTTATACAAGCCTAGGTCAAATGATGTGCCAAAGTGTAAGTATGTTACATCTCCAATATTGCTTTTAAAAATTACATTTATAATTTGGTCAGAAGTATTGAAGCACAGAGCAATTAAAAGTTTTATTCACTGGGATTAGTAATTCCTTAATCCTACCACAAAGTCCATCATTGTGACTAATTATGGTTTTCTTTTTCTAGCTATTTCTTTGTCTATCCTGATATTGATACCAGGCTAATCAGTTTGTAACTTGAGTAAACCCTTAGAAGTATTCACCCAGCACAAAACCTTTTTGCAGACAGTGGCCCAAGATAATCAGCATCTTCTTCCTGTCAATTTGACATACTCTCTAAGGATATATTACCACTCCTCTGAATCAAGTATGAACAACTTGCCTTTACTTTAGGCTTCCCAGTGCCTAAATTACAGTCATCTTGATAGTCATTTTGGTTCTCTATTGAGATTATTGAAGTCAAGGGTAAAAAGTCATTTACTTTGCTGGCAGTGTGCCTAGATGACAGTCCACTCCCTCAACTGTATATTGATTTCACTAATATCAGAGAACTTATGACAAATAAGGACTTGCTCCTAGCTATATTGGCTAAATATTACAATATTTGGTTTTCTTATTACCATTGTTTTCTAAATAATGTAATGTTATTTCTAAAGAAAAGTCATAAATTGTTATAAACCAAGTTGAGGTATTATTAATCTTTCATTTGATGCATCACTAAAGTGTTGCATGCCCATATTTCCTAGTAAAATTCAAATATAATTTAATAACTATATTTAAAATTGTACTTAATTTTGGTGTGTTGGGGATCTGAAGATTAAATTCAGTGGGGCCAATTCAATTAGATATACAGTGGAGATGCCAGCTTCTGGAGAACATAGTTATTAATCACTCTGAGCCACATCATGTCCTCTGAGTTAGCTAAATGCATACACAGAGCTGGTCTTAAATTGATATCCCTGAGGACAAGACCTTCTGCTCCTTTAAGGTTGAAACAATGATAACAATGCTATCAGTGAAAAAGCTTGACTTAAGACAAATTTGACTATTCCAGCCTAGAGGGAGCACTTAGAGATTTTGTGGATGGATGATACAGATAACTGTATAAACAATGGGAAGAAACAAAGTAAGTCCTGCAGCAATTTTTGATCTTATCTGGAAGGACACCCAGGAATAAGGAATTTAAACTTTATTTCAGTGTATCTGTACATCAACTATAAAATGCAACGCATAGTGAACGTGGGAGGTGAAGAGCACTTCACCTTGGAAAGAGAAGAGCTCCTGCCTAGAGTTTTAAGATTAATTATTAATGAAATAGTGAAATGAATAAACTTTTGAATGCTGTATAGGAAATTTAGATTTTCTGATAAACCATTGAAGCAAAACCAAACACCTCAGTTCTCTGATGTATTCCTATTTTAGAACAGGAATCAAGGGACCAATCTGCTTCATAAGTGGTCTTTCAAAAGCAGTCCTAATCCACAGTCCTAAATTCGGAACCTATCTCCTACCGAGCCAGGACAAGTGCTCTGCAAAGTTTATATTCCAACTTTATCCCAACTTGTATGCTGTGAAAAGGACAAGGTATTTGAATCCTACCTTCTGTATCATAAATTTTACAAATTAGAGTATCAGGGAAATTCACAGTTTGTTATGGGAAAAGCAGCTTTCAAGAGTCTTTTTGATACATTCATACACAGGTCAGCCAAACTGACCCACGCTATCCATTCTGATTTGAAGTGAAATTCAAACATGTTATTAAATGTACTGATCTGCACTTCAGAGGGAACCTGCTAATTATTATTACCTCCATTATATACTGCAGTGTTGGCATCAGTATTTCATAACCAGTCTCTTGGTATGAAATGTATAATCATTTATCTTTCTCCACTATTTCCACAGCAGTCAACTGCCAAAGACACTTACATGAATTTTAATCTTGTAGTGCCATGCTAGTTATTATTCCCGGAGCAATGGAGAGAGGACAGTAGAATTCCTGTGTTATTTACTTTGGATAGCCTTTCCTATATATGTATCAATCCCACCAACATTTATGTATATAATTAATTGCTTGCAGCTAAACAATTGTTTATCTCACTGAGGCTACGACTAATAATGCTCTTGTAATTTTTACATTTTCAGTACTCTAAATTCAGTTTATGAAATCTCTTCAGAATTTCCCATTCTTTCTAGAAGCTTACTTTGCTATGGGCTTATTATTAGCAGGATAGAAAAAAAAAATACTGTTATGCAACTTTTCTTCCTTTCTTCATGATGCGTTTTGGCTTCATTCCATGCCCCTAAAACCATGGGGAAGCTCTCTGGCTTAAATGTGTACTAGATCAAGCCTTGAGTGAATCACTCAGGAGCTCTTGTTTCTATGATCAGACGCACACTTGCCAGGGGACCACTGTTTTTCTTGCCATTTCTGTTTCTTGCAATCCATTCCCCTTAGTCTACTGGTATTCAAATAACCTTTCTTTCAACTGCAGTACCACAAGTCATTTATTCCCAAGTCATTCTTTCAGTTCTTTTCAAACACTGGCAGCTACTAACCTGACAATATTGAATTGAACTATGAATTCCTCTCAGGTGGAAGAGCCTCAGGCATTGGTACAGGCTTGGGGCTGACTGACTGGAAAACTGCTTTGCAGAAAAGGCCCTTGTGATCCTGGTGGATCCCAAACTGAACACAGGACAGCAATACGTCCTGTGGCAAAAAGGCTACCAGCATCTGGGACTGCTCTAGAAGAAGCATTGCTGGCAAGCTGAGGGAAGGGATCCTTCCCTTCTACTGAGGGCTGGTGAGTGCTGGGTCCACCACAGGACTCCTCTGTACAAAAGAGACATGGACATATTTGAGAGAGTCCAATGGACAACCACAAATTACAGGACCACAAATATAATTAAGGTCTTGGCTCACCTGGCATACAGGGAGAGGCTGAGAAAGCTGGGATAGCTTATCTGGGAATGCTTAAGGAGGGGATCTTATACCTGATGGGAAAGTAAAGAACACAGTCAGGCTCTTCTCAGTGACAAGACGAGAGGCAGTGGGCACAAACTGAAGCCCAGGAAATATAACTTTAAGAAAAAAGTCCTTTAAGGTGAGAGTGGTCAAACACTGCAACAGGTTGCCAAAACAAGTTGTGGACCCACCATCCGTGGAAATACTCAGAACCTGATTGGATGTGACCTTGAATGATCTCCTCTAGATGATCTCCTGAGGTTCCTTCTAACCTCATTTTTTTCCATCATTCACTTTAATAGAAAAATAATGGGGTGGAGAAGGTATTGGAATGCAGTTCTTGTATCATCCAATACAATTCAATGCACACGTATTACTGCAAATAATACCTACTATCAGAAATAACAACGATGAGTTGTTATTGGTTACAGGTTGTATCTGTAAGACTAGGTCCTTTGTAAATTCAAGAAATTCACTTCTAACAAGCCCATGCTTTCAATTAAGGGTTGTGGGCTGCTCCTTAACAGAGCTTTGTACAGGACTGCATTCTATATACACTTCACTGGTTAGACAGGTTTGATGGAAGGAGGGAATCAATAATTTAAGTTCTTTTAAAAATATGCATAAGTACATCACAGAGAATATAAAAACTTCAGGGGAAAGGTGATATTATTATTTAATGCCTTGTTGATGAGGTTTATTTTGGTAAGCTCTTGACAGCACAATGTAACATATCATCTTTGCGTTGACACAAACACTATCAAAATGTGAAAGGATGCATAGCAGAAAAAGATCTGCATCTAAAATAGATTTTTGAGGGAGAAAATTGTTTTTCCTTCCCAATAGCATGTTGATTTTTCTTTGTTAGAATGCTGCCAATACATTTAAGCAAAATGTAAAAGCATTTTTGTTATTGCATGTCATTCTTTCCAGGTTTGTTTAAAACTCTCAATTTCTTTCTGCTTTCCTTTCAATGCTGAAAAAATATTTGTTGGTATTTGTGACGGGGATGAATTTCTTTGTTTCCATTGCTTCTGCAGTGTAGCTACTTGCACTACTCTTTGAACTGTGCACTATTCATTTTTACACTGGAGACCAAGGACTTTTCCTGTTCTTCTCCTTCATGTCCTTTGTTTGCTTTGCTATGAGAGTGATGGGAAAAGCTCCAGAGGGCAGTGTTGTGCTGAAAGCTTCGGTTTTCTGGGCTCTGCCTGGAACTTTTTGGGTACCAGAAGGCTAAATGTTATTTACTCACATGCAGACTGGCTTAAATGGCTTAAGTCTTAATTCCACAATGGCCTTGGATATACAAATTCTGTGACTGGGGTCCTCTGCAGCAAATGAACTGTGCTTGTGTCTTCAAGGTTTTTCAAATGCTGAGTTAGATGGAATAAATTAAAAATAATCATAATCTTGGTCATCTTAAATAATGCTGTGCTGGAATTGCCACGCAGGCTTAGTGGACTGGAATATTTATTTCTCTGCTTGTGTCACATGGGGGAAAAGAAGGCAAGAAATCATTCCCATGAGGGTGCTAGACAGCGCTGTTCCCATTCTCCCTTAGGAGTTCTGTGAAGGAGCAGCAGCTTTCAGTTCCAGCCAAGGCCTTGCAGGACCACACTGGGAAGGGCTGAAGGAAAAGCATCAAATCACACACCTTAAAGTATGGCCTCCCATACATTCTCTCTGCCTTGTCCTGCCCTTGATGAGGTACACACCAGAATGGCTAGCTGGCCTGAAAAACACCAGGATCACCAGATCCAGCTGCCACTGACCCTTGAGAACATTCTGGCTGCATTTATTTCACTTTTTAAGCACATTTTGCATGTTCCCCCAAACCAAATACAGCTTGGATATGTCTAAACAACCTCCCAATGAACAAAATGCCCAGGCAGCCAAGAAGGCCAATGGCATCCTGGCTTGCATCAGGAACAGT
Organism: Picus viridis; assembly: GCA_033816785.1. Taxonomy (NCBI): domain Eukaryota; kingdom Metazoa; phylum Chordata; class Aves; order Piciformes; family Picidae; genus Picus; species Picus viridis. The sequence goes on along the minus strand of CM066567.1, from coordinate 39,753,445 downwards.
GTGGCCAGCAGGAGCAGGGAGGTCATTGTGCCCCTGTACACTGCACTGGTTAGGCCGCACCTTGAGTACTGTGTCCAGTTCTGGGCCCCTCAGTTTAGGAAGGATGTTGACTTGCTGGAACGTGTCCAGAGAAGGGCAACAAAGCTGGTGAGGGGTTTGGAACACAAGCCCTATGAGGAAAGGCTGAGGGAGCTGGGGTTGCTTAGCCTGGAGAAGAGGAGACTGAGGGGTGACCTTCTTGCTCTCTACAACTACCTGAAGGGAGGTTGTAGCCAGGCAGAGGTTGGCCTCTTCTCCCAGGCATCCAGCACCAGAACAAGAGGACACAGTCTCAGGCTGCGCCAGGGCAGGTTTAGGCTGGATGTTAGGAAGAAGTTCTACACGGAGAGAGTGATTGCCCATTGGAATCGGCTACCCGTGGAGGTGGTGGAGTCACCTTCACAGGAGGTGTTCAGGAGAAGACTTGATGGGGTGCTTGGCTGTATGGTCTAGTTGTTGGGTGGGTTGGATTGTTTGATGGGTTGGACGCGATGATCTTGAAGGTCTCTTCCAACCTGGTGTATTGTATTGTATTGTATAAAATAACTACTGATGAGTGGCTACATTGTGGTAGCCTTTCAAAGCATCACATTCTCACATCTAGACCCACGAGCCCACGTGTTTCTTCTGCTCCTTGCCCCAAGACCCCTATCTCTCTTGTAGTCTGTCCAAATCACCTCTGTTCCCCAAGCATCCAAGCTGCTCAAAGGTACCCTGCCTCTTGACACTAATTTCTGTCATCTGTATGTCATCCTCTTTCACACTGAAATCCAATATCCACCTTCTTCCTTCAACTGTATTTCCTTCCTTCATCTCCAATGCAGTGCCCACAGTTACTTTCCTTGGTACTCAGAGGCAACTGTACTCAGCGCTGGTTAGGCCATAACTTGAGTACTGTGTCTGGTTCTGGGCCTCAGTTTAAGGAACATGTTGAGTTGCTCAAACATGTCCAGAGAAGGGCAACAGAGCTGGTGAGGGGTTTGGAGCACAAGCCCTATGAGGAGAGGCTGAGGCAGCTGGGGTGTTTAGCCTGAAGAAGTGGAGGCTCAGGGGAAACCTTATTGCTGTCGACAACTACCTGAAGGGATGTTGTAGCCAGGTTGGGGTTGGTCTCTTCTCCCAGGCAACCTGTGACAGAATAAGAGGACACAGTCTCAAGCTGTGCCAGGGGAGGTTTAGGCTGGATGTTTGGAAGAAATTCTTCACAGAAAGAGTGATTGGCCATTGGAATGGGCTGCCCAGGGAGGTGGTGGAGTCACCATCACTGGAAGTGTTTAAAATAAGACTGGATGAGGCACTTAGTGCTGTGGTTTAGTTGAGTAGATAGTGTTGGTTGACAGGTTGGACTTGATGATCTTGAAGGTCTTTTCCAACCTGGTTAATTCTGTATTCTATTTTCAGAATAGAAACTCTTGTTGCTCAGTGTGCTGATTGGGTTACAGGAATGAGCAGTGACAACAAAGGTATGAGTATCCTGCCTAGTCTGCCAGTTAGTTAAGGACAAGCCCATGCTATGACAGATACTGAGTACAGAAGCACTTGCTCACCCCCTCTAACTGTAGAAATCACCTTGAGAGCTATGAGCAGCTCACAGCCACAGCTTGGACTGTTTGGATGCAAGACTACATTCAGGATGAGACTTTCAGGAGCTGACATACCACATTTTTTTAATATGCCCTTCAAGCAGAGCAATGGACCAGCTGCAACCATGGCATGGCCTGAACCCACCAGAGGTATCCCAAAATATCAGTCTGTTTGGATTCTTTGCTAGATGGTATGTGTAAGAAGATACCATGAGATTGTCATTGTGAGCTGAAGCAAGGATCAGTGATGGACAGAAAATTTTGCACTTTAGGTTGCTTTTGACCTTCCATACCACTCAACAACAAAGACAGAGGCAAGACCAGATGCTGTAAATGTTTACAGTTTTTTAGTCCTGACAGGCTAAGCCTAAATTTTCACCTGAAAATGAACCCTGCTTTCCTATAATGAGACACTTAGAAGCAAGCACAGGGGAGCAAGCTCAGGGCATGAATTAGCATTTGCTGAATTTTAATTGAATAGGCACAAGTATCATTCAGTTTTGCAGTTGTTGCCCTCCAAGAATACAGTATCTCAAGGCCATAGCAGCTGGAAAAAGATAAAGGAAAAAATTGACAAAAGAGTGGGACAGTACTTGTGCAAAGCAAGTCACTGGAATACCTAATACCTATACCTCTGGTAGCAAAACACCGCTTCCATGAGTGCTCGCAGAAGTCTCTGCCATATGGAACTACTGAATTCCATGTGCATTTTTAGGATCTACTAGAAGGCAGGGTCACTTGCTCCCACATTGGTGACATGAGTGTCCCATGCTTATCTACAAGAGCTTCACTGGCAGCTATTGACAGGCTGTTCAGGAGCGCCCACAACTGAAGCAGGTTTTCAACATTCTCATGAGACTGTGAGAAATACATCAGTCTTTAAACTCCTCATAGAGCAGAGGGAGGCTTTGCTATTAGCTCTCTTCATAAACATATTCTTAGATTCATGACTTGAAGACAGTGACGTGCTCTGTGCTGAGAAAAAGGAGTGGAAAATATTGCCATCTGCTTGTGTAGAAGTTTAAATGAATGCACTATCTCTCCTGCACAGTGAAAGAAGGACTCTTCTCATTTTGTTACATTTGGTCTTGAGAGCAAAGCAGTGTTCTCACAGAGATCTAAAGAAAGATTCAAGTGTGTTCACCATTAAGCCACAGGCTCTGATTTAGGTGTCCACATTGAGAGCCTCCAGAATTCAGAGAACTTCTCCCCAGACCTATCAATCAAACTATCAATCTGTTTCTTGAAACTCCACTGAGAGTCAAGGGAACCTAGGTTGCTCATACAGACCTCCATGGGACATATCCAGCTTCCATAGTGCTACTGTTCCCATAGAGCCATTACATATAACTCCAGTTTTGCAGATTTGGCTTCTAACTATGTATTGGTATAATTTGGTTTCAAATATTAAGGTGTCAAAATAGCATTGCTAAAATCCACCTAGCTGATGACAGCATTCCTTCCTGACAGAAGAAAGAATTAAAAAAAAATTAATAAAATCAGGTATCAATAATTGGTTTATGTATTTTTGTCATAACCCAGATATAGAATTTCCCAGACAACTGTGACTTAATCATGTGTAACTGCCAGCTTGCATTTTTGCAGGCACATCTACCCTGACAAAGGCTTTTAATATTTAAAATCATGCAGATTATCTATTCAGCCCTCGAAAACTCATCGTGATGAATTCAGTATCTCTGTTTCAGGCACTTCAACCGCTGACACCTTTCTTCAGGCTACAGAGAGACTTTATTAATTGTACCAAAACCCCTGTGCAAACATTTAAAAAATATTATTTAGTACTCGGTAAAATACTTTTTTGGAGTATGTTACGATCTATCAGTGTTGTCACAAGTCTCTAGATCTCAAAAGAGCTATTTTCACTCTGCTTTTAGAATGCATTTTTATTCTAAGAGCCTCTGTTTATGCAAATGTATCAGTCATGTCTACTCAGAAATGCTTATATCATATCTGAGGTCAGGAATTTAGCTGTATTTAAATTATATACCAGATGAATGGGCAATGCATACATTTCAGTTCTTTGACAATATAATGAACATATCTCTTGGCAAGATGAGGTCATCTGAACATCCCAAATCATCTGTCACAGTTGTCTCCAAACTTTTGGGCTGCAGTGTACTGTCAGCAATGAAAGCTGACCACCAATCTGTCTCATCAACCTTTAACTGAAAAAACCTCTAACAATTATTTGCTTGCCTAGGGCAGCTGTGGGCATCTTACCATGGCCTTGTCAGCGACAGAAGGTAACTTGTGATTTATAACAAGTTTCAGACATCTAGAAACATTACATAATTAAATCTCTCATCCTTCAAGTAAGTGATATTATTAGCCATTCTATTCAGCTGGCAAACTACGTAGAAAAGAAGTCTCCAATACACATTTTCAAGATGACCACTAATCTGGTTACCTAGTTTTTGGAAGACCAGGTGGAAATCCTGTTGGCTGCAACTGTGAAGAGTGGTCAGGAAACAGAAGTTTTCTCAATGGAATATTTTAAGTTTCTCAGGAAGTAAAAGTCTGAGAAGTGGAGGCTGACATTTCCAGCAAAAGACCAAGGCTTGGCAAAACAAGTTAAATCGAACACTTTTTTGGGCGGTTTTACCACCTATACACCCACCACATTAACATAACCTATCCTTAAGAGTGCTGCCTTCCCTTGGAAATAGAATCACTAATGTCTTAAACTGGGAATCCAGAAGGTCCTTGAATTGCTTAAAATAAGCAGATAGCTGACAAGTCGGTCTTTGTGAATCACCCAAGATCACCCATGCAATGATGGTAGTGGCAAAACTGCAATGAGAACGTGGAAGTTACTGCCTTTCATCCTAATGGTCACTTCACCACATCAAGATACCACCATTATGGGAGATAATAATAATAAAAACCTGCAGTACTCTAAAATTGCACAGAAGTTGCACTGCTCTGAAAAGCTATCATTCAGCCTGAAAGTTATCAAAATTGCTTGGCCACCATACTCTAAATATGCAGTGTCACTTACGAAGAACATGCAGTTTTTCTTAGTAGGGTAACATTGAAAAAAGAGCAAGAAAAAGAATATGCAAGCAGAAAAAAAAATCCTGTTAAAGTGTTAAAAAGCAAAGAATGGTAAAGGACCACAATTGCACAGACCTCACTAATGCTGGAATCCTTTGACATTGCTTCCTTTTGCCATAGGTTAGCACAATGTCACTGACAAACAGAATCTCTAATAAACAACAGGAATCTGTGCCTGCCTGGGCACTCCTCATTGTTGGCTCTCGCTGTACTCCTGCACGAAGGCTGCTCATCCTCTTTTCTTGTTATTGTCATCCTTTCCATCTTTCCCAGTGCCTTCCACCTCCTGGAATCTCAAATGTGTATCTCCCCACTTTACTCCAAGAACACTCAACCAAATTTCATCTTTCTGTCAGCCTTCTCTTCAGCTATCCTCATCGCCCATCCCCCCTTCCAATATCTAGTCCTGTTCCTCAACCACTCCTTTGATGGTTTCATCATCTTCTCCTGTCCTTTCTCCTCCTGTAACAATTCAGGCATTATGCAGTTCTTTCCTTAATTAAAACAAAAAGACAACCAACAAAACAACCCAACGAAACCCACACAAACAAAAAACCCCAAACAAGCAAACAAAACAAAAATAGGAAAGAAAAAAAAAAAAAAGAAAGAAAAGTGTCTGCATCCCACTTATTTTGGCAACTATCCTTTCATCTTATTCTACCTCTCCTTTTTTAAGCTTACTGACTGCAGTCTCTTCCTGAAGTTAATCTCCTTGGCTTTCACCAATTGTTTTCACTGAACCCTACTTTCAACATCACTTCTAATGACCTCTTTCTACCTAATGCTGTGAATCAGTTCTTTCCTCAGCCTCCATGGTACTTCATTTTAGTCTTCTTGGCCTAACATCTTTCTTTCTTTATCAAGAGCTTCCAATCTGCTCCTGTTGACAGGCTATCACTGACAATTATCACTGACAATTAGATTTTGAGGAGACAGCCTCTGTACTTTTTCTCAAGCTGCTCTTCTCTGAGAATCCATTCCCTTTCTATTTTTCAGTTCTTTTAAAACTTAACTTTTCAATCATCACTTTCAAAAAAACCCAACAAAAAGCCCAAACCAAAACCCCACCACCACAACAAAAACCTACAACAACAAAAAATGCAATGCAACCAAAATGAAAAGCAAAACCCAACAAACTCCTGAATATTCTGGGACTTCCCTGCCCATCATGCTTACCAAGACTGCCTCATCATTTCCTTGGAATCCCACTTGTCTGTACCCACCTTGTGTTACCTTTTAACTGTTTGCTTTTATACAGAGTCTGATTTTTCACAGAACTAAATAAAAAGGGGTACTCATCTATAAAGTAACTTGGTTGTATAAACACAAATTACAACAGAAGTTAAGATTTCATTGCTGTGAGTGCATAATATGAAGACCTTCACATAAAGAAAATTTAACTAAGAGGATATGAATTGGGGCACACACTAATGTAATGCATATATCAGTTGCATGGCCTGCATGCAATTGTCTTTCAAAACTAAGGTAGAATCCTGCCTTCACCAAAAACAACAGACATTTTCTGCACTAATTTCAGTATGGTCAAAGCTTTTCTATCTGACTCTTATCATACACACTTTTTCAATATTTGCAAAGAAGTAATCAAGTAGAATATAGATAACAATAACCTTTCATATTTATGTTGAGTGACTAGAATTTATCTTGACAGCTTGGTTTCTAATTCTGTATTAGGTTTGAATGGTAAGACTGACAATACCCAGGTACCAAAAGCCAATGTTTAATGGAGCACATATGTGGCTTAAGAAAATATTGGTGGGGTTTTGTTTTGTGGTACCTAGTTCTACACAGTCTCTTCTGAACTTTAAATGAATAAATTATTTAGCAGCCAGCACTTGTCCTTAGATGGCATAACTTAGACGTCAATTCCATCCCAAGCATCCACATTTGCCAAACCTGTCTTGCATGAAATAGAATGAGGATATTTGCATAACGAAAATGTCAAAGCAGGAAATTAACCCCTTCAGGAGTTTAATACAATAAAATATTGCAATAACTTGTTATTTTATCCACATTTAACTGATGCCTAAGGACCATTATATTCCTACCTACACTGTGTTTACCAGTTAGACTGGTGGTCTTCCCGACAGAAGTGAGAAACGGACTTTTCTGCAATACTGCCTGTAAGTTACTACACTAAGAAGCAAATGTAACATTAAAGATAAAAGGTACAAAATTGAATTGCTTCATCCAATACAAAAGGATAGAACAGATCTCAGCTTTTGTGACAATATGCCTCTCAAAGGAAGGTCATCTGTATAGAAGTCTCCATAAACAATGGTGTCTGTCTTTCTGGAGATGTATGTTGGAAGGATAGACTGAATACTGACTGTGGTAGAGCATTTGAGCCCCTTATGTGTGTATATGCTAACTATACTGAAATTAAGGAGTGTCTGAGAGATGCTGCAAACTGTGAGGTGCTTCCACACCTCTTTCCACCCTTACAAAATTCTTCACACCAAGGCTGGGCTTAAAACGATTTGCACAACCCATTCATTTCATTTACACACACTTCTTTCCACCTATTAAGGACAGAAACTACTTACAGAAAACACTGAAAGAAAAACAAATTTCAAAACTTGATTGTGACCAAAAAATCCATCTATAGTAAACCCTTAGGTTGTTGAATTTACCATTACTGTTGTTCAATGTACTTGGTGCAGGAACCGGCTGTATGTGCACTGCATCCAGCCTACCCATAAGCTCAGCTACAGAACTACACCCCACCTTACCACAGGTGCTCTTACCACCACTTACGAACTTACAAGGAGGTTTACAAACAAGTCTAGAAATATTATTTACAGATACTAGCATAGGGAGCTATTACTATATGTCACTCACCTTCCTTCCACCTGATTTTATACTCACTTCTCACATTCTAGTGTGGTCTTCCACCAGGGCCTGAGCTGTCCCTGCTTGGTATCAACCACACTACAGTATTTGGAGAGTCTGAGAAAAGCATATATACTACCACTTGGAACCAATCAAAAGATTGTTTTTAAACATAGACTACAACAGAGTTTACATTTAAAGTCCTGCTATGCCACACCCCTACTGAGAACTAGTCAAGTGAAACACATAAACACTTATGAAAATTATCAACATCTTACAGTATTGACACAAGGTTCCATAAAAGGGAAAATTTTCCTTGAGTAGGGACTATAAGAATTGAGCCAAAGGTGCAAGGATTATGTATCAAATGGTACGCTACTTTTTCTTTTTGCTTTTTGCTCATATCTTGCTATGGCTGTGATGAATATGTTAATCACAATCCTATAGAACTGCATTCATTTGTGTATGTGTTTACTTTCCATTTACATAATCATCTTACAAAACGAGCCTTTCTCCTTTGTGCTAGATGTCTTACGATGTAATTGAAAGTTGCGGTTACGGAAATATCCTCTTCTAGCAGTCCCACCACTATCAGTTCTATTGCCCAGTTATTACCATAAATTATTATACAGGAGCTAAATATACATTTCCAGTCTTCATGATGTCCAAACAGCCTAACAGTCAGACAAATCAACTGTTCCCTGCGGTGTGCCCTAATAATCTGCATTTAGTGTTTTGGATCAAATAGGAGAAATTTTCAAAGCTTAAGGGCCTTCAGAGAGAATGCAGGAAACATGTAATTGTAGAGTGCTTTAATTCCAAAAATAGGATTTGTGTGTCTGTAAGACAGGAAATGCTGATGGAAATGAGCAAACTCATACACTGATGTATATATATATCTCCATGATCAGTGCAAAGATACAAATATGTTTTACTATTAAATGTGTAATTTAAAGACTAAATAAAATGCTCAACTGGTAATGGGTGGGATGGAATGGAACAGCTGAGATGGCACAGCATCTTCAAAAAACTCCCACCAAAATCAAGATTGAAACAGATCTTCTCAGTCAGTTCTGAGGGGATAGCAGGGTATGAAATACCAAGTAGCTCACAAAACTGTTCACCTTTGGACCTCTGAGTCTTCCGTTACTTATTCTGTTTTAAGAAGAAAAGCATGTGCCACCTGCCTGTTGCCTGCCTGTTATCTAGGTATTTCTCATCTCTGGTCACTGATGAATTTCACCCATTAGTATTCAGAATATGCATAACCAAAGACCTACTTAAACTGAACAAGGAGTTGGCCACAGGCTTGTGGTAGTGCAGCTCCACAGAAGATGGTTTCAATACGGGACAACAGTAAAGTTTGAACTGACTTATAAACAGGGATGAAAACTGTTGTATCCTCCAACCTGCTGCAAATAGTCCTCAAGTATCCATGCCACCCTCTTAAACTATCTCAACAACTTAATCTGACAAGATTATTATAGTGCAAAGTTTTTATTTTTAGCAATTTCTTCAGTTTGCATAAGGATGTTAGCATGCCTGAGCTTGAGGGCTATAGAATGAAAACAAAAGAGTTCAGGAAATGCTGTAGTTAGTGTCAGCCTAAGAATAGTATCTATACCACATATATACTGGCAAAAACTAGGCAAGATGAGAGATTATAACCATGCAGGAAAATGCAATGCATAGATGATGGCCTTCACAGCAAAGACAACCTTAGCAAATGTACTTCTAGCTATTCTTTCTCTCCTCTCCAACATACCAGTTCTTCAGAGTTTGCCTTTGCATCCCTAAAATCAAAACTTTAACATTCTATGGCAATAAGAGAAAGAATGAACTGCAAGCATGTGACTGGGCTTTTTTGCACGCTATTCTGGAATCACAAACTTTCTGTGTTTATTTTACATATGGCTACAACAATGTCATAGGCGGCATAACTGAAATTTAAATGAATCATTTCATACTTTGGATTTTTAACTCCACATTACAGCAGAACTTACAGCTGTGTTATCCAACCAATGGAAGGATGAAAAAAAAACACAACCTACATCTTTAACTAGACAGTTCTTTAACAAAAGCGAAGTAGACTTGTAATGAATTAGCACAGGGATAATTTTGAGTAATCTCTGGAGACAGTAATTTGCCCCATGTTTGTAGAAGTTTTGTTGCAGCTAATGCAGAGTATGCTGAAGATTTTATCAAATGAATTCTGGTTTTATATCTCCTGTGCTTATTAAATACAAAGCAAGGATTCTCACTGGGCTGCATCAGCCAACTCACTGTCTAAAGTCATTGTCCTTTAAATGCATCAAGTCCATAAATAGTACTGAAAATATCAATAATTGTTCCGTTATCTAAATTTTATGAATCATATGGATGACTGCAATTATTTTAGATCAAATGGCTAAAGATTGTTGTTACTTATCTCCTTAGATTTTTAATAATCCAACTTATTTACTGTAGCACTCCTTTGATTATCAAATACATATGTAATAACCCAGTTCAGTCAAATAAAAAACTATCACAAAAACTCTTCATTATTTACAATGAGCAATATTTAAAATTCACCCTTCTTTGTCCATGCCAGATAGTTAAAGCCTTTATCCATTTACATGGACAGCATCATATTTTTTTCTAAATATAAAGCATGAGCTATTTTCAGGCCACTCAAGGAAAGTCATGGTGTGTAATACCAAACTCTGATTTGTTTCTGGCATATGCATTGCAAAATGTCATCCTGTCCTGCTCTTAGTGGTCGTGGCCGATGCTTATGATCATTACTGACTGAGATCACTGATTTCTTCACACTCAGAATCACTTCAGTAAACAAAAGCAGTGCAGATATATTGAAGTTCTTGCAGCCTTCTCTTTTCTTTGAAAAGTCAGTCAAATACTAGCATGCACTTATACAACTCTCAATGAATATAAACTAGAAGGAAGTTGTCCATGTGGCAAGCAGAACTGTACAGTCAACTCTTGGTTGTCTGTGGGTGTGTAACCCAGGTTGCAGATTAGCAGTGCTATGCAGAAGAAAAGGAGTAACACCCACCCATTTTCTTTGAATTTCTGATCTCACTTTTTACTTCGGCTTCAATTCTCGATAAATGTAATAAACACAGGAAGCTCTTATCTAGTGTGCACATGCTTTGTATTAGCTATGTTTTAGTTTAATGTGGGTTAGTCTACTCTATTTCTCTTTTCAATAATTGAGAGCTGACTGTGTAACTATGAAAGACCCCAGCAACCCACAGTTTTATTCGACACTTGCTAAAACCCCATTGTTTTGGTCAAAATACCTAACTTACCTGAAAAAAACATTAGTTCCCTTTTACACTATTTAGACCCATGAGTATTAACAGCTTGCTGCAATACTGGACTCCTGTTAATACAAGTAAAATGTTCACATGCATGAAAGGCAACACAAAGACAATACAAGCAAACTCAATGCACTTAAACAGAGATACAGTGGGCTCCTCTGCCCCCAAGGCCTAGAGACTGATAGCCATTTCATTGTAAGATTTGTGCAGCTGCACCAAAACCCTTGCATTAATTGGCTAACTGTACATTTAATTAATTTACAGGGTCATTAGCACTGAATAAAAAAAAAAAACAACAACAACATAAATTTCCAGACTCAATCTGTTGATTTCCTGCTGAAACACCTTGATACTGAGTTCAGAATATGCTTTAAGAAAAAAACATATGCTCTTGGGCAATGCAACAACAGCAGTGATTTCCTCACAAAGGAGTTGGGAGGGTGGAAGTTGTTTTAAGCTGCCTCCTCCCCATTCTCATTTTTCTCTGCATAACCCAAATAGCATCTACAAAGCCAAAAGACAGATATACCCAGTGCATTAGCCCGGTGTCACGAAATGACAACTCCCTGTTCTACAAAGGCAGATGGAAGGAAGCGGCAGTCTCTATCTTCAAGAAGGGAACCCAGACACTGACAAACCTTGGGAAACTGCCGTAGGAGCTTATCTACTAGGAAGAAGGGATGGCTGAGACACTTCTTAAGGAGCAGAAAAAATATAAGATTCAGTATTTGAAACATTTAATCTTGAAGAACAATTGATGGAGACGCTGCCAAAGGGACAAGAGAGGGCAGGAAAGCGACAGGGGCAGACAGACAGGGATATCTCTTTTCACCCTTTTTCTGCCAACAGGAAAATTAAAACTGCTAGCTTCACATTACCCAGAAGCAATAAAGATCAATGCAGATACAAAATATCATATTTGCTATTCTGAGGAGAATAACCTACCAGTCCTGTCTTCCAGCTTTGGCAACAGCTTAAATCCTGTTCTAAAATGAAAGCAAAAGGCTTTTCATACTGTGATACAACAATGTACTGAATTGGAATAAATCTTCTTCCCATAAATATACATGTATACATATAACTCATATTCATAATACATATATATATATATACACACACATACAATTTTTGTAGCAATCTCTCTAAACTACTTGAAATCCTGTGCCAGTGAGTTCCACTGAGTTGTAACAGCATAAAATGTTACTTTATATGTTGCCTTTTAATTTCACTGAACATCCCCTTGTTCTTTTAACACTGGAGAAAATAGAAGTAAATACTTCTGTCATAATACTTTTTACTGGAACACGTATAAAAATTCACTTACAAAAAGATGTACCTCTCCACTGTCAGGCAGTAATACAGTTGCATATTTCTGAGCTAGCCAAAGGAATTATATTCATATCAAAAGAAAAACATTTAGCAAAATATTTGCTTTCAGACTTGTTTACTGTTTATTATTTTAATTTACATTGGTTACTGCTTGCAAAACGTCCAGGGAAATAGTTTTTAATTGTTTGGTTTTGTTTTTTTTTTTCCCACTGCATAGTAAATACAGCCATCTTAGTATTTCAGAAGCATAGTACTATAGAATATTAGGGCCTGCTTCTGCTCCAAATGAAGTTAATGGGAAAACACCAACTGACTTTATTAGGAGTTAGATCAGGCCCCAGATTTGCAGCTTTTGAAATTTCATAGTTGAAAATTTTCTGGCTAATTTTCAGAACCAGCTACTTCTACAACTATAGCACTATTTACAACTTTATTTATATGTACTGCTTTATTACAATATGTAATATTAATGTTCCTTGTAAAGGTTACTATTTTATAGAAATTAGACTGAAGTTATTGCCAATCAACCTTAGAATAAACTTAAGTGGGATAACTTTCAGAATTTTTCTCAGCATACAACTCTGGTTTTATTCACTCTTCTATTTTTGAAAATTGCTTAACTACGTTAATTTCAAAGCCTGTTCAGTTTAATAAAAAAACCCCTCCTTTTGGTAGAATTTTATTGGTCCCGTTTCAAATTTCAGTCTGAAACATTCTTGTACTGATGAGGACTCATTACTTCATCAATTTTTCTGTTTCAACACAGTATATAAAGCCATGCCTCTCAACCAGTCAACCTCTATATAAAAGTGTAAGCGAGGTCAAACATTGCTCACCAAACCGTTGATCAAGTTGTCTGATCACACAACTCTGAATTGTTGCATATGTTGTATAATGTTATCATACAAATTTAAGCATTTCCATTATTGGCTGCTGCTTGTGTATGTATATATTAACTTGCTGGTCATAAAACTACAACAAAGGACAAGATATACCAATACTGAATTAAGAGCTCTAGTCTTGTCTCTCCCAAAATTAAGAAAAATCCATGTTCTTTATGATTGACCAACTCATGATGTTGTGCTAGAATACACACATTTTCCAAAATTAAACTGTGAAGTTAATGTCAAATACTGTGTTGTAACTTTAAATATAACTGACATATTAGAACAGATAGATGGGTAATTATGATAAATTACACAATAGTGCTACTGTAGATAATATCATTTATCAATCCTGTGGTCCCCATCATTCATGCATTTACAGTTTGGGAATACAGTGACTGCAAAGGATAATAATTCATAATGGCTACATTCTCAGTACTTCATGCTAGCTCACTAAACAAAATAAAAAAGGTTAATTGTATAACTGGAAAAATGTAAAATTTTATTCCAAGAAAATTAACAAGCTACACAGGTAAATTTTGGCAAATGCAACTTTATATTGAAATCCACACATCTGTATCTTAAAGAAGGAAAGACTCACAGACTCTAATGTATTTCTAAAATACTAAGAAATCATATTATATGCTTTCACAAGTTAAAACTTAAATAATTTAAAACAACCAATACACCAAAATGTGCAGAAAATATAAACAAGACTGTGCCTTCAGTAGAATAAATGCTTCACAAACTGTGCAAGATATCATACTAAGGCTGCGGTCTCCCCATGACAGCTGTCTTAAAATATAAACATACATCAACTGCCTGTGTTTCTCAGAACAAACTAGAAAGGGCGGCACACCGAGAAAAAAATCATATCATCCTGGTGATATGCATACTGATTTTGGGAACCATTGGAGTAAAATGGAAAAAAAAAAAAAGAGGACTAAATGATCTTTCATGCACTCCCAAATGACTGACCAGAGTTATTGATTCAATTTTCCTTGCTTATTTGCTTCAATGCTAAACAAAATGGAAGATACTAGATAACCCTTTAAGGCAACATGTGTTTATTCTTTATAATTATAACTGTTCAATTATGACTGGTTATCATCATTAACGTTGCCTAACAGACTGATATCTAGCTTTCTAAAAAATATAAATAAGAGTCTATTAAACTTTATACCAAATCAGCAAAAACCACAGAATACAGTTAAATGTTAGTAATTTCACTGTTAAGGAAAATGGTATTTAGAAAGAGTAATATATTTTGGGAAAAAAAAAAAAAGAAAAAGAAAGTCTAAATCTGAACAGAAATACTGCTTTGGAATGCTCCCCAAAACTTACTCACAAGGCAAACAGATTTGTAAGTGTGATAATCCAATAATGCATGGCACATCTTTCATCAGTTACAGTACTTGAGTCCCTAGATTTCAGTCTTTGCAAAACAATAATCGTATGAAATGTTTTAAAGGTCTTCAGATGTCTAAAATTAGTTTTATCAACACATTAACCTCATATCAACTTAATTTATTAAGATGTCCAATGCTAATCTTTTTGATGGTCTTATTTTATGTAGTGATATACACAGCATTTAGCACTGATACTTAGCACCTGCTACTTTCATAATCTAGATTTCAACCACATAAAGGAATTCAGGGCAGTAGTTCAGTCCTTTGTTCTTAATTACAAACCTTCAGCAGTGGTCAGCAGGAACATGTTTAGGTTTAAAATAGGATTAGAGGTGAGCTATTGCAAAGACTGCAGAATGTTGCCCAAATCCTTACAACTGCTGACATCCCATTCTTGATTTTCTCTTCAAGACATGGCTACAGGCCACAATTGCTTAGCAGAGAATGGTAGTGTTTCACAAGGCTAAAGATTTACAGATGCTCCCTCATATAACACAGTAAGGTTCCCTTGGTAACCTGGATTTTCTGCAGTAAAGAAGGGTTGTGCTGAAACAGCGCCTCAGCTCCCTGTTGGAGAAAATGCAGACAAAAGGATTGATTCCAGCTTGGGCAAAACTCATCCAGACAGCGGCCGTTAGAAATCCCCCTGGAACTACAGGCCCTCTTGCAAAAACTCTCCAGTAACAGGCTACCAAATAGGGACCCCACAAGGTCAGAAATAGGAATGTCATGATGTAGAACATTCTGCTGATTCTCTTCTCCATTTTGAACTCATCTAAAACCAGTAGCCTTCTCCTGCCTGTGGTGTTCGCATTTTGCCTGATTCCCAACAAGGTTGGAGGTGTGGGACCCCTTCCAAATCCAGCCAGCCAATTAGCAGCTGCTTGACCACTTGCTCCAGGACCATGAAAAGTCCAGTTCTGGCTCACTGCTGCAACAAACTGGACTGGCTTCATTTTCCTGCGATCGTGAACAAAAAATATCAGCTTGAGGTAGACAAGCTGTGTAGCTAGGAGGATAAGGGCAAGAAGAAGCATAAATCCCAAGGAATCATTAGCCCTGAAGGAACGATGCTGGAAAGTGCATTGGTCTTCCTCCCTAATGAACGAGTAGGTGCCCACATCTAGAACTGGGGGGAAAGCCATGGCTACAGAGAGGGTCCACACCATACAGATAACAGCCAAACAAGTCCAGAAGGTCAGCCTTTTTGTATAAAAACGGTGGTGGGCAATAGCTAAGTATCTGGTGACGCTTATGCAGAATAGCATGAAAGCAGTGTGAAAGCAGGATAAAACCCCCAAAAAGGCAATCACTTTGCAAGTAAGAGTCCCATACGTCCAAGTAGAGCCATTTTTCACAGAGGTGAAAACAAACGGGAAACAAATTGCAGATCTGAGGATATCTGAGCAGCAAAGATCCAACAGGAAGTAGTAAGGAGCTCTATGCAAGGTCTTATCTTTGACTAGCAAAATGGAGATCAGAAGGTTACCCACCACACTGACTCCTATTATGAAACCCAGTGAAGTCAGTTTCAGAAAAGCTGTTAAAGGAGAGAGATTTTGTAAAATGTTGTCAGCTGCATGGCTGTAGTTCGCCATAGATGGATGGATGATATGTATATTGCCTCAGTCAAGTCTCATGATCTATACATAAGAACAGGGAAAAAATAGATCCATACATCTTACTGAAAATGTAATCCACAAACAGAACTGATCTTGTGTCTAGTCATACAGTACATCCTCTTCTTTCTGATTTGTCATGCCATCAAAATATCTGAAAAAAAATCGAGCTATCAGTTCTTAAGTTAACAAGAAATGGTGTCAGAAAGTGCTAACAAAAATGTTAATTTAAGGAGAACCAAATGAAGTTGTAAATTTGAGTAGTATTGCTTGTTTTCAAAAATCATGAGGCTTTTTTATATATATATATATATATAGTTACTGTTTAATATGATTGATTATTGGCATTTCACAGATTTGGCTTGCTACAGTTTCAGAACTGACCAGTGCCCCTTATATTTGGTAGCATATATAATTTTACATTTAAAGCCTCAAAGATTTTATGAATCAAAAGATTCCCAGTTTGCAAGCTCAAGAGTTAATCACTGACATCTTCTAAAAAGATCCCCCAAGACTGCTGATATTTTGACATTACCTACATTTATTTTACAGCTACAGTATTTGTCAGTGTTTTAGAGGTAGCTCTGTGTTGATACGGATCACACCCAAAGAAACCCTGCAGAATTTATGTTTTTTAACCCAAGTCACCAAAGCACATTAATCACACTGTGTTAGTTCATGCACATTGAAAGAGAAGCAGTATTCATTATCCCCCTCCCTCCCTCCTATAAACCATAATTTTATCCTTTAGGCTTTCAAATAAACAGGTATGCCAGACAGTCGATAGCACTGTGCTTTAGGTTTTCCTTCCCTCCCCCTCGCTTTAATGTAAATCTTTAAAGCCTTAACATAATTCATAACAAACAATGGTCAGTGTAAATACTGAGCAAAAAGAGGCAACACACCCAAGATATTATGCCCATCCTTTCAGGAAGGCTGGCTTTGGCTATGCTTAAATAAACATATAATAAATTGATTTTTTTTTTTTTTTTTTTTAGCTAATTACAGCTCTGCAATTCCCAGTAATCCTTCCAGTGAATCGTACCAGAACCCATTTCATGCAATAAAATAAACTAAAGAACTAGATGATGCTGCTGGGTTGTTTTTCTTTTCTTTTCTTTTCCCCCCTTTGTTTTGGTTTTTTTAATCTCCCTCCAGAGCCATGGGCAGGATCCACAGCAGGCATGATCAGGCTCCCTCCTTATTCACACGAAGTGTTTCCTATGCCACCTCGGGTGTACAAAGGATATTCCCACTGAATCCCAGCAAAATCCTTCCATTCTTACCGTCCACAAAAGAGCCTGATTGCTGCTGTGTAAACAGAGGCTGATCAGATCATGGCATCGTTTTAAAACCATGAAATCAGGCTCCCCCTCCCCCTCCCGCCAGCCCCGCCGCTTCCCCTCCTCTGTGGAGCTGTCCCCGCCGCGCGGCCGGCCCTGTCTCCGCACACACTCACACTGGCACACTCACATTGGCACACACAACACTGACACACGCAACACTGACACACACTCACACTGGCATACACAACACTGACACGCTCACACTGTGACACACACACACTGACACACGCACACACCGACACACGCACACACCTAGCGAAGACACTCTCTCCCCCCCACGCACGGCCATGCAGGGCTGGACTGCACCGCGCTGCAAGGGAGCCCGAGTGCCGCTGCCTGACAGCTGCATCTGCCAGAGCCATGCGAGAGCCTCCCGCGGCGGGGAGCTCGGGAGAGCGGAAGAGACATTGTGAACACTTCCATCATGCCGTTTCTCTAGCAATCACCCCCTCAGACCCAGTCCCGCTGCAGGAGAGACCCCCAACACGCACCTGCAGCTGCGGCAGCCTCCGGCGCCCCCAGACTCCCCCAGCACCTCTCCTCCTACCTGTTGGTGCCGGAGATCCCCACATGCCAGAGCTTCTCCTTCCCGACGACTGACAGCTGCTTTTATCCTGGCGGTCTGTTTTAGAGCCTTTTAAAATTTCCTCTACCGTCTTTCATTCTTCTTTCGTGCAATCCTTTCCTTTTTCTTTATTTTAATGTTTTTCTCCTCGGTACCTCGACTGAGAATCCAGTCAGTGGCTCAGCCGGCGCATGCTCGCTGCGCCTCCTCCCTGCGCGCCCCGTCCTCCCCTGTCGCAGCGGCACAATCTCTCAGTAACGCAACAGTGGCGGCCGCCTGAATGAGGGCACAACAGCCTCAGTGAAGGCGACAGCTGCTACTGCCTCAATGAGGGCAACGCGCCTTCCGCGGGCAGCAGCAGGCTCCTCAGTGGTGGGTGGGTAGGCAGCCTCAGGACCACCACCTCCTCAGTAAGAGGAAGGCAGCCTCAGCACCACCACCACCAGCAGCAGTCAGCCTCCTCAGTGAGGAGAAGGCAGCCTCGGCAGCAGTAGCAGCAACAGCAGCAGCAGCAGCGGTCTCAGCCTCCTCAGTGAGGAAAAGGCAGCCCCGGCAGCAACAGCAGCGGTTTTAGCCTCCTCAGTGAGGGGAAGGCAGCCTCCGTGGCAGCACGTTCCCATTGCGATGCATAGTCGAGCTGGATTTATTGGCGAGCCTGGGCAAGCTAGCTTGAGGAAAACGAGGCGGGAGGAATTAGGTCCTGCGTTCCTTGTTTATGCCTTTGAACTCCCCCTCCTGCCTCTTCTTAAAATGGGGGCTAGGAAGGGGCCGCCGTTGTGCCCGTCGCAGCCTGTTAAGAGTGGGACCAGGCGGTTTCTTCAGCTGCCGCTGTTCGCATCCTCCCTCTTGTGCCTCGGCTTCTTTCGTCACGATTCCCACCCGGTGAATTCCTTCTTCCTAACCCCTGTGCCAGGGAGGTCTCCTTAAAAAGTACCGTGGTTGAGGGAGGGCATATTTGCCGCGGGACCGTTAGGACACCGCACCTTCCCCTGGCACCACTGCCTCCCCTTTCGCAGCCAGTAAAGCGGCTTCTCAACCACCCAAAGCTGGCGCAGAACTGTCAGCGCGCTGCATGGCGACTGCGATGAATTTTAATGCAAGCCTGTTCCGGCCGTAGTAGGGACAGCGTTCTCCCTCAGCGCGTAGAGCGAGAGCGGTGACAGTGGCAGTCGCCGCGGAGAAGCGCCCGAGCCGTTAATCGGCGGAGATCGATACCGAGCCGTCCTGATGATGTCATACGGGCCGGTGGGCCGAGGCGGCGGCGCCAAGAGGCGGCCTGTGGCCTGGGCCGCCGCAGGGGCCTGTGGCTGGTCTCCGCGCCCACTGGCCCCAAGCCTTGCAGGGTGCCATCGCGGTAAAACTAGGAGGAAACGGGAAGGGTTTGAACAGAGCTTGAAAGAGCACGTCCGTCGCTCTCCCGTCTCTTCAGCTTGCCCGAGAGATGCGGGAACTTAGAGGCTTGCCCCAAAAGTAATTCCTTTTGACTTCAAAGCAATTGAGGAGAGATGGGGTCGAGATATCTGGATTCAGAAGAACTTCACTGGGAGCTTCTGCTCAAGTCAGAGTAAATCCTTCTAGGGTATAGATTTATGGGATTGATTCATGATGTGTGCCACAGCTTTGAGACCATCAGTAGACTACAGACATTTTTAAAAGGCTATTGTCAAAGTTTGGGTTCTTCTTTTTTGTTACGTTGTAAAAGACATTGGCATTGGTGGCCAAAGCACAAGATTAGCTTCAGTAACAGCTTTAATCAAGCCCAAAGGTCTGTAACGTCTGGGAAATAAAGTTGTTTTGAACCAAAATCACAGTTTCAAGCATGTGAGTCGCTCAAGATCAAATTTATTCTTGAGCAGAAACCTCACAGATCTGGCTCAGTTACCACCCTTCAAAAAATATCATTTGTTATTTTTTTCTTGGTGTGCATGTGAATCCCATAATTATGATGTCTTTGTGTTGGTGCTCATCTTTGGGGTTAGTTTTACTTTTAAAAGCTGGGATTTTATGTGGTTTAAAAAGTTACTACTTTAAGATGTGCTTTTCATGTTCCGTCATATAAAATAATCAGACATCTGCAGCTGTCCCTTTTCTGTGGTTAAATTTTTGTATCCACAGTGACAAACTATGACTTTGAAAGTCATTCTTAGTGCAAGAATGTGAAGGACAAGGAAGTGCCTGCTAAACCAGCACAAGCAGGTCCAATATAGCAAAGACTTCTCCCAGTGGCATGGGATTTTAACACTTACAGTGCCAAATTAGGAAGCAGCTTCATATTATATGGTATGGGATGGCTAGAGTATGTTCATGGTCAGGGCCTACTTTTATACTCTGATGTAGATTTTTTTGTTAAGAGTAAACAATGCAACAACATTGCATTGTTTACTCTTAACATTGCTCCCTAGCAACCAGCACCAGAACAAGGGGACACAGTCTCAAGCTGCACCAGGGGAAGTTTAGGCTGGAGGTGAGGAGAAAGTTCTTCACCGAGAGAGTGATTCGTCATTGGAATGGGCTGCCCGGGGAGGTGGTTGAGTCTCCGTCCCTGGAGGCGTTCAGGAGGGGACTGGATGTGGCACTTGGTGCCATGGTCTAGTTGTGAGGTTATGGTTACAGGTTGGACTCGATGATCTTCAAGGTCTCTTCCAACCTTGGTAATTCTATTCTATTCTATTCTATTCTATAAAAACATCTAAAAAAGGTGCAGTGCAGTAGTTTTAAACTTTTTCTATCTGTGCTTTCTCATAGAGATGTTAGAGAATTATATTGCTATATAACTTTTAAGAATTTGTTTTTCTTTTAGAACTGTCACAAACTGCTTAGAAGTAATCTGTAGACTTCAGAATTAATTCAGCATTCAACCACTGGTTCAGCATAAATCCATTTTCATCATAATGTGATCTGAGAACCAGTGCAGAAGTTTTGTTCAATATAATGTAGACATCTAGACTGAAGTGACATATAACTAAGCTAGATTCCTGTCTTAGTCAATGGTGAGAAAAAGGTACTCATTCTGAACCCCAAGCCTAAAATATGTCAGATGGATTGTAATCTATTCTCTTTTGTAAGGGTAGAGTTAGGCAAGAGAAACCCATGTTACAGAGAAAGAGATTTCTGGTGGAGCATGGCTTAATGATGTGTTAAGTTGTTGTACCACCAGCAGGTCACATCCTCCATGGAGGAGAGCAAGGAAATCCAGCAGTCATGAGATTGGGAATATGAGAGGTGAAGGCAGATGTCAGTTAAAGATGGCTCCAGGAAGTGAGTCTGCAATTGGAAGGGCAGTTCTTCAGAATGGCTGGGTTAGATATATGAAAGATTCAGGAAAAAAAGTGTGAGGCAGCCTTTCTTTCAAGGTGTATGGGTTAGAGGTAGCTAAACAGGATTTCGTGGGGCTTTGCTATTCAGGAGGGATCCTGAATCTTGAAAAAATTGCCCATTACACAGTGTAGCCAGTGTAGCCAGTGTAGCCAGTGTAGCCAGCGTAACCAGCGTAACCAGTGTAAACAGTGTAACCAATATAAGGGGGCAACACTAAGGACAACAGAAAGAAGGTTCAAAAAACCCAGAGGACCAGTGTGCTGTGTAGGCATCTCAGAGGAAAGAAATTATTGCTCTCAGGATGGTAAATATATTTCCTTTTTTTTTTTTTTTTTCCCCCCCCCCTAATTATCAAGTCTGCTTTTCCTAAGAAGGAATGGTAAAGCAAGAGAGTGTAAGTGCAAGAGCATTCATGTATCCCATTAGAGTTAGCAGCAAAAGGATTAGATTTTTCCCTAGAAAATGAGAGAGCCAAGATTGTTTTGCTGATATTCTGACTAGATAAAAGATGTGAACCATCTCCAGGTTTGGGCAACTCCACTGCAAAGTTATTGACAATTATGGTGCAGAGCTCTTTCATTTTGTCCTGTTGGATTTATTTAATAATCATGGCCTAGAAAGTAACTGGCAAAGTACTCAGCTTTGGTGGTGGTAGCTGAGAATCCTGTATTCCAATCTGATTTAGGTGCCACCTTCCAGTAGCTGAAGGGGGCCTGCAAGAAGGCTGGATAAGAACTGCTTTTGAAGGCCTGCAGTGATAGGATGGAGGGCAATGGTTTTAAATTAGAGGAGAGTAGTTTAGATTGGATGTTTGGAAAAAATTCTTTACAATGAGGGTGGCTGAACACTGGAACAGGTTGCCCAGAGCGATTGAGGCCTGGAGATATTCAAGGTGTGGCTCAACAGGACTCTGGCAAACTGATCTAGTGGAGGATGTCTCTGCTCACTGCAGGGGGATTGGACTAGATGACCTTTAGAGGTTCCTTCCAAACTGAGTGATGTTATGATTCTGTTATAAGTGACCAAGGGATTGGCCCATTGCCAGATGAGGATCACCTTACTGGAGAATCTTACTTTGATATTCTTGGTCTTTGGCATCATCTGTAGATCTAAGCAGTTTATTCCTATGAAGTAGCGATGATGCTTAGGTGCACACAGGCAAGGTGCCAGGAGTTGAGGCATTAGGGTGGGCGACAGTTGAATGCTATTGCAGAGAAATTTTTGATGACTATGTAGCATTTTAGTACTTGGCACCCAATTTCTTTTGAGAATATGTGCCCTGGAATCCTCTACCACAGTTGTGAGCCATATGAGGATGCTGGGTAGATGATTTTCATTGTTTTGAGTTTTTCTTTAGAATGAGAGAGGTTTTTGACACTGGGAAATCTCACTAATGGAGTCTGAGGTAGACACTGGGCTAGAAGACAAGCTAGTGATAACAAGTAACTACCAGTTGAAAAGATGAGATGCGATGTTGGCCTCAGCAAGGTCAGTAACAACTCTCAAAACTTTCAGCGGAATGAGGATTTCAGAATAGGGCCATAAGTTGTGAATAGCTGAAATGTAAAATACTCATGTCTCTATTTTCTTAATCATTTCAGTAATGAAGGTGTTTACTGGCTCTCCTGAAATATATATACAATGTCTGCACAATGCAATGCAAACTCTGAATCACTGTGGTATTTTGTAACATTTCTACAAACATGGGAAGGTACTCTGCAAGGTGTACCCACCTCTGTGCAGAGGCCAGCAAGAGATTTATGTATTGCCTAAGGAACTCTGATAGATGCTACCAAGGTACATCCTTTTCAAAGGGCTCAAGGAGTTCTTCCAAGGGAAATTTCTTACCTGTGCAGTAGATTTGTGCAACTATAAAACAGTATTTAAGTAGGACTTATGTAGTACAGAGACCTGTGTAAGACCCCTGCACAGTGGAGAAATATATTTGGTTCCTGAGCTCTGTAAAGTATTTGCAGAGTAAAGATGTTTGTTGGTAATGTCTGGCTCCTGGGTTGGCTCTCAGCACAAACATAAATTTCATCTTACACTGAAAATCTCTCTAGTGGTTTCTGTATCAGTGATAAATGTTTTCACCTATAACAAAATTTCATTTATGTGACTATAAGAATTCCTTTAGATAATAATTGTTTTTTCTTTCTTTTCTTTATGCTAATCTTTGGCCAGATCCTCAGATGTTTTGTAAAGATTTCACAAAAACATTTAATTAGGTATTTTAAAAACTGTTTCATAACTGCCCCTTGAAATTTCATCTTTGTTCTTAAAAGTTTATATTGCAAGTTGACACAAGGAGAAATGATGGTTTAAAGGCAAATAGACATAAGTTTATCTGCTGAGTATACAAAAAAGACTTTGTCCGGCAGAGGAAAACCACTGCTCTGTGTGATGCTAAGGGGTGTTTCTGAAAATACCTTTAGAGAGTTACAGGTTTCTATACACCTTTTATGAGACCGTTCATTAGGACTGCATTTGAAAGCCTGGTATTTTGCATCTAAGTTTTGTAGATACACCGTTAATTCAGTGCTGAAGTGTTGAGTTCAGTTATTGTGCAATATATGTAGTGCGGACATGTAATTATTGGACTTCACTTGCATATGAAGTAGTTAGAAATGTAAATTAACTTAACTGTGGCCATGAATAATTAGCACTGTTAAACTGCACTGCTAATTACTTGTGTCTGCCAAAAGATAAACTACTTTTAAAAATTGCTGGATTTCACAAGTGGCCTTTTTATATACATTATTTAGAGAGAGATGAAAGAGAGAGGCCAAGAAAGCTTTATATGTGGTCTTTGTTGTTTGTGTGCCATATGCATGTTGTCTTGTACTGTAGAAATACTACATTGCGTGTTTTCACAGCCAAAGTGGAGTGATGACATAACTTAAAAAAGATGGAGCTTGTCACATCCATTGACTTTCTCCATTATGAAAAATAAAATACTATTCCCTTGTCAATGGCATTTGTTGAAGCAAATGAACAGACACTGGAAATAGACTTAGAGAAACAGTGATTAATTTATTTAATGTATTTTCATCTCCAGTTTGATTAATCCAATTAATTGTATATATTTTAGTATAAGCTATATCACAATATGTCTTTGAACTGCTGTAAATACCTTTCATTCATTCACTGTTTTTTTTTTTTTCTTCATACATGACCTACAATAATGTGAGTACATCATATTAGTACAATTCAGCAACCAAAATATCTGGAAGGAGCAATGCTGAGCACAGCACGGGTGAAAGATGTGATTTTTGCATTAGACTTGTCTAACCAATGACAGGACAGCAATCTGGAGAGAAACAGGTAGAGACTCTTTCAGAATTCAGAAGATGAACTGAGATCACTGACTCAGGGCCATGCTCATGATTTTCTAACTGATGGATGGCTAAGCATTCTTGGCCTCTTCACTGACGTCTCATAACTTACCTTCTGACACTCTACCAACAATGTTTGGGCAAAATCCCCACACAAGAGTAGATATCCATGCAACACAAATCAGCACCTGAGGAACATTAACGCAGAAAGCTGTTCACTCACTCCAGTGGGAGAATCTGTTACTGTGATTTTAGAAGTGTCTGTTTGCTTTAGAAACCAATGATGGACAAAAGCATGTAGGTGTTTGGTGGTTTTGGTTGTTTGTTGTTGTTGTTGTGGGGTTTTTTTTTGTTTTGTTTTGGTTTTTTTTTCCAAATTAAATTGAGGAAGTGTTTGGTTTGTGTTCTTTGTCCACCTCAACCTTTCTCAGATACTATGTTTGGTAGTCTTTTTGTCTATGTTATTTTCATGCCTGCATTCCAATAAAATACTTTCCTGCAGGCTGTGTAATGATCCTGATTTACCTTACTAAATGGAAATTCAGGACTCAAAATCTGCTAACCACTGCTGAAACACACAGTGATAATTAACAGTGCCAATCACAGCATTCAAGAATGCTTTTTGCTGTTGCCATTCAAGACAACAGTGTAACACCATGGAGCAAAATGAATGGGGTTAGTGACATTACCACAACAGAATGAGTGCCTTGAGAGAGGAACGTGAGAATGCTTGAGAGACAAGGGAAGGATGACTTCTTCCAGCTGAGCTGGGACATTTTTGTGCATCCGATATTAAGTGTAGACAGCCTCATGTCTGAGATGTACATAACTACATCAGTTACATAAACCTACTCTACCCCAAGGTCTTCCATAGTTTTCCAGCATATATGGGTATCTGCAGAATGCTTCTTTGGCTGACTGGGGGAACTGCCAGGCTGGCAGACCATTAGGTACTTCTCCCATCTCTTTTTGTGCTATTAGGCCACTGGACGTTATCAGGACATGATCAGGGCCTAGTGAATATGGTTCGTTATTTTTCATATACTTTCTGTCATGAAGCTATATAATGACTAAGTGGATTTATGCATATTTCCTCCCCTTCACTTTCTTTTAAACCTAGAGTACGATTTTGGTGAAGTCAGTCAGATACACAAGCAGAAAGCTCTGAGGGGTAAGGGTCCTATAAATTTTGTGAATGTAGGTACTATAAATTTTGTGACTGTCCTAGAGTTTACTAGTGGTTCTCACAGGCTGGCTCCCACTCCCTAGTGACCCTAATCCATACCTAAGGCTTCAGTTTACAGTGATTTCTGTACTGGTTAAAACTAGCTATGGCCTGGAGTCATAATCTTTTCCCAGTTTGTACTCTTCTATGACGAGGCTTGTGCAGCTGAATGGGACACTGGATATGTCACTGTGGTTTCTGTATCCAGGGGCAGCATGGCAAATAGCAAGCACAGCACTATGTTAGACCCAGACTGTGCTGGTTCTGTGGCAGATTACACACATCCTGTTCATCTGTTCAGTATCAAATAGATCAACAGCCACACTGCTTAGCTCCTCCATGCTTCTGTTGCAGTTATTGCTCCACATCTTCCCAGTGCTTATAAAATTATTTGCATGACTATTATTAGTGTGTAGGGATATATGTCAAATCAATCACTTTCATAGAGCTGAGGTCTATAAGTACTTCCACTTTCTGTCATCTTTAAGGTTAGGTTAGAGGTGAACCATGAATGGATGGTATGTTGTAGGATTAGAGAGACTATTTGGCAATAGCATTTTCTATTTCTAGCAATATACTGAGTGGGGATTTAAAAATAATAGGATAAAATAGGATCACTGTCAATGACAGCTTTTGGAGGACTTTTAGGCTGTGCTCAGGGACAAAAATTAACAGTGTCAGTGTTAGAAATATTTATTTTTGCTGATATTACCAGTTCACATGTAGGCATTAGACTGTCAACTAATTTATTGTTCAAATTTTAATTTAAGGTAATACAGATATGTACATTGTAATGACAGGAATGATTTAAAGCTCTGCAAAGAAAGTATAAATTGATTTTTAAAAGCGTATGGCTGAATGAGAATGGCTTTGAATGCATAAAATTGAGACAATGGAGAGTCAAGTCTGTAATCTCTGGGATGGAGAGTGAACACTAGGTTTGCAAGCAGCAAGCATGAATATATGTTGAACTAGTGAGCTTCAGGTCTTATGATCGAGAAAGTGGAAGTACTCTTGGATATTCCTGTGTCAGCTCAGCTGTTACCTGTTCAGTGCAACTAATTTGGTACTTAGAACCTAATGCCATGGTCCCATTTTGTCAGTTTGTTGGATATTAAGTGTGAAATGTTCCTATTTATATGTAGAACAAAGAGAAGCAATTTCAAGTTTTATACTTGCAAGGATCCAGAGAACAGTCTATCTCTGGATAAAGGTAGGTCATCTGTTAGGAAACATGACAGTTCGAATTCCGCAGATGCTATCAGAACAGCACTATGATGGCACAGTAGGAGGAACTGCATGACTGCAGCTCTATGATGCAATAAATATAAACTGTAAATATGAATTTATTACTGCATTGCCTATTTCATGGAGGTATGAAAGAATGAATGTTTTATTGAAACTTGCCGAGCCAAATGTTAGAAAATGGCAATATCTTTTGGCTTAATTGGATATAGTTAGGCATATAGACATTTGCATATAGTTAGGCAATGTTTGAGCATGTGATTTAAAGGGTAAAAATCTGAGCAGGAATAGGATGTCACACTGTACTGGATAAGACACTGCTCTCAGGAGAAACGCATGGGAACTGGTCCCTGTTACTTAGATTGTTTAGTACTGGCTTTGCTTTCTTTTCTGATTTACTACATAACGTCAGTCCATGGAGCTGGGACCAGGACCTAAATTTTGCCATAAGAGGCAGGCATCCTAAGCAGCAGACAAAGATGTCAATTTCTCTTGTCCACATCCCACTCCCTCATGCAGTTGCTCTTGCATTTTACAGGATAAACAGGAAATCACACTTTCCATGATTGTACCTCTTTTTTTGGAGGTAGGAGACTAAGCACAAATTCCAGATCTTGTGTTTTGTGTGATGTACCTACTAGGTGGTTATGGAAAAGGTGGGGTTATGCAGGATTTGTGCATTCACTGGGCTGCTGATGTACTGTGCTTGAACACACCACTCAGATGAGACTCTTCTAAGGACATTGCTGGGAGCAAGACATTTAGGTTATGCTCTGTCTCACATCCAGATCACAGAGAATCTGCACTCTTGGGCAGTTGTGCACAGGAATGGAAAGCTTGCAACATCAGGTCCAAAGTGTAAATGTCAAATGAAAAATGAGCGCTGATAAGTCTTGCTTTTGCTTCAGTAATGGATTTCTAGGTCCATTTTTGGAAGGTTTGTGTCTCCTCAATCCATGTTTTAGATATTTAAATCACCTCTTAAGCTCTTGCAGTTCCTCTCTACAGAATTTTATTAAGCCTCAGTGAACTTATTTGCTCTCTATTATTAAAATAAAATGTGGACACAAGAGATCTAAATAATAGCAATCCATTTTTCCTAATCTGGGATATGTGCCTGGACATAAAAGCTCTTTTCTGATGAGTGAACACACCAGTTCCTCACTGTACTGGATCAGCAGTAACCAAAAAAATGTACCTATTGTGTAATTCTGTACTTTGTTGTAAATTTTGTACTAATGTAATGCTTCAAAAGCTAACAGAACATTTAGTTGATATACTGTATCTCTCTATTATGTTGATATACTGTATCTCCTCATAAATATGTATGCATAACAAAACTGTGGCAGTTTGAGGAATTTATGTAAAACTTATGAATTCTCTTTGATATCACAGGTCCTCAAGATACATCTGTTTCAACCTGCATGCTCCATGTTGAAAAGAGAGCAGTTTTTTCTTTCTATTTTTTCTCCCTAACCTTTTTAGTGCATTAAAGTTTCAAAGGACATTGCTACAAGGCCAACCATCAAACATAAAGAAATGCCTACAACCTGAAAGAAAATAGAAGACCTTTAGACAAAAAGCGCTGGCAATTGCTCAGAATGATTCATTTGCCCAAATGAGTTAGTAACCAAAACACGTATCACATCTTGGGAAACCTTGTGATGCTGGAAGAGATGTAATAGTTGAAAAAAGGGAAGATAACTTAATGGCCGTTCTGGAGTAAGGGAGAAGAAATTGGAAGGAAAAAGCTTGTTGCAGGAATGTAAGAAGTTAATTTCTGATGTCACAGGCCGACAGGCAATGGAGAATGTAAAATTAGTGCAATCACAAAGGTAGATTTAAATGCACTTTTGATCAATTTATGCAAACCTAGCAAGATAATGACTGGATAACCTTTGGTAGATACAATAAGAAATTTGTGAGAGCTAGCTATATTTGTAATTACAAAACTTTAAGACTTCTGCATCACTCTTTGAATACAATAATGAACCTGCTTAAAACAAGATTATTTTAAGGTGAGGTAACATTTTTCAACCCTTAAGCTCTTTAACCTTTACTATAAAATCTGCTGAACTGGGGTATGGACATTCAAATTTGGCTCTTAATGAACAGATACAGTAAGATACCTGTTAAAAAAAAAAAAAAAGAAAATAATACTAAATGCTTCTTTTAAAATCATACCTAGAGGTTTCAAAAATGGGGGGGGAAAAAAAAGTAAGAGGGTGAATAATTACTAATACTAAGAACATGTTGGAATTTTAACATTCAGCTTCCAAGCACAAAAATTAAGAAAGACATATGAGTCTTGTAGATTTTGACTTGCATTATGGTTTAAGGCTTAGGTATGGTACAATGTGAGTAATAGAAGTTTTAAGAAAGGATTTCTGAAGGATCTCTACCAGGGGTGGTGAAAGATCTGGTCTGCTGAGTGTGAGAAGGAATCTTTTGAAGTTTATGGGCTTTTATTATTTCTATGGTAAGTTTAGAGAAACATATACACTTACAAAACTCTTTTTAAAAGCCCCATTTCCAGATCAGCCATACATTTCTCAGCCTTTGTAATAATACCAAAAATAGCTACTGTAAGCAGGTGGTAGGGATCAGCTGTCCCAAAAATGAAGAAAACAATATTTCACTCATGAAATTTACTTTCCTAGCATTTATTCCTTGTGGAACCAGAGCACTACTTTTGCAGGCACAGGACAAGATGAGTGTGGGTTTTCAACACCAGATGAAAACCCAAAAACTCAGTCCTGCAAGAAGACATGGAATTCTTTCTGAGAAAATTGCTCAGCTACTACTGAATGAAAGAAAGTGTATTTAAAGCATCTCTGCCAGTGTCTATTCACCCTTTTCTATGTCATTTGCCTCCCAAGGCCTGTATTTTGCACTAAATCAAGCAGTTTTCATTGTACTGAGTTAAGACAGTTTGCATTATGGTATATTAAGGCAGTAGTCTGAAAACTGTTATGTACAGCCAATTTTGGATTATTTTGGTAGTGTGCATAAAATAATCACATGCTCTACATTCACTACTGGAAGGTCAGTATTCACTTTAGAAGGGATTCTAATGGGAGTTAAGCAGAGAAACCTCTGGCAAAATTCATGGACAGATTTCAAGTGCTTTACATTTTTGTCCACAGCTGTAATAGTCTCTTTGCTGGTTCCTTTTAAATTGAGAGCGTGTAATCGTTTTTACTGGGATTTCATTGTAACTTCTGAATAGGAAAAGAAAATTTCCAAGTGGTTCTCATTTAATACAGGGAAACTCACGCAGACTAGGTGAAGGGACCTAGTTTGACATAGACACAAAGCAGATTGCTCTTATTCCTGAAATGTTAAGAACAACAAGGCAGAAAGGTAAGCTGATGTACATCAGACGTGTACAGCACTCATGCATTAGAAGTGTGTGGAGAGCCACTTTGTATTAGTATGGTGTCCTGGAGAGTGGGCTGTCTTGTGGATTTCACTTTGCCTTGGTTGAAAAATCTTGGAAGAGGGAAAACAATGGAGTCTAAATTGGATATACAAATTCTGAAGTGTATTTGTAGAATAAGAGTGGGGAGAGTATTTTTTCTAATATTTATTAAGATGTAGGTCAAATAATTTACTGGTAGCAGGCTGAGAGAAAAAAAAAAAAAAAAGAGAGCATCTATTTTAAGAACTAATTTAGATTTTCACATAAATGGAAATCAAGAATAATTCTACTGCATTACACAGAAGTGTAAGGGCTGGTGCAAGGTCAGAATGAAGCCTCTTGTGATTTCTGTTCAAAATGAATGTAAATCAGGATGACTGCACTGATTTCAGCAACTTCTGGCTGTTTTTTATCCAGATAAAAATTTGGCATTCAATTACCACAGTAAATAATTCAGCTAATATATTCTTAAGGGAAGAGATGGGGATGGAACCTAATGTGGCTGCAGTTCCTCATGAGCACCATCTGGTGCAAGGTGCACTACTGGTAAAATGACAGAGACCTCTATATCCTATCAATGTAGCTGCTGTGTCCAAACCTGTATTTTGGTTTTGACCTTGTCCAAAACTCCCATTGATGCCAATGGGAACTCCATGTGCAATACAATCTTTTATTCAGGCTGTCAAATCTTAATATTTTCAAAACATTGACTTGAGCAGGAGTTGAGATAATTCACATTTGAGGCTTTGCACTGAAGCATTTGAATTCCATTTGGAGTACATCACTAGCCCCATAAATCCATCTCTAAAAATCCCACTCTGAAAAGAGAATTACTGTATATATGCTATATTTGCTTCCTTTTTTCCATAACCTATTAATGCCTCAGGGACTGAGTTTCACTAGACACAGTGGGAGAATCCTGGTACATCTGGTTTCCCTGTGGTCTTACATGATGACTGAACAGCCTCACAGCTTTTGCGGTCAGGTTCCCCATGGGCTCACACTGTGATTAGATTTGTTCACCACAAATATAT
The DNA here is from genome assembly GCA_033816785.1 of Picus viridis. Lineage (NCBI taxonomy): Eukaryota > Metazoa > Chordata > Aves > Piciformes > Picidae > Picus > Picus viridis. Next base: position 39,721,848 of record CM066567.1, on the reverse strand, counting down.
CCTTGTTTGCCATAAAGATACAAGTGAATCGAGCTGCTGCTTCATGCATCCCATTTACAACTAGGATTTCATAGAATCATACAGTAAATTAGGTTGGAAAGGACCTCTGGAGGTCACCTTGTACATTTCCTGGCTCAGTCTCTTCCCAAAGATGATCTTTTTTTTCCCTCTTTTGTGGATGGGCAATTCAGAAATATTCTTTCAGCTCACAGTGACCTCTGCTTTCCTGCTTCTTTCAAATGCAAGCACCCATCCCAGCCCATGACCATCCCATATTTAAAGGGAAATAAACAAACAAAAAGGTAATATTTTTTAAAATAAAGCATAACATGCAATACTAAATTTTAAAATGTGAAATTGAGCATGGAAAAAGGTTGAAGAAGTATAAGCCATACAGCTATTCCTGAATGTCTAAACAAATACTTGGTCACTAATCTAGCTCTTGTTACAGCAGAAGATGGATCTGCAGAGTGAGAGGGTAGCAATGTCCTGGGCATGCTTTTGGTGCCTGGGGAAACCCAGCTGTCTATCACTTCCCAAGCAGAATTTGAGGTTATGCAGCATCCCTTGCATCAAGACTGTCTGCTGCCATACCCTGGTATGGGAGATGGTCATGGCAAAGTTGTATAGGGTTCAAAAGGCACACTTGGGTCATCTATTTAGGACAGCTTGATTTCATTTTAGGACAATAAATTTTTTGACCTGAATTCACTGAGATACTCACCGGGGCCATAATTATTACTAGACAACATGGACTTGTTTTTGGAAAAGCAGCTTTTGCCTAGTTTTATGTACAATAGTTTCTGGGATTTATATGCTCTTTCTGCAAATAAAATAGAATGAAAACCATTCTGAGATGAAAAGCTACTTAAGGCCTGTTGCTGTATTACTTTTTACAAGGAAGAATTCATTTTTTGTAGATGTAGACTATAGTCTGTAGACTCATAAGATATGCCATCTCCAAATCTCAGATTTCCAGAAGCTGATCACAAATGGCCTTTCTGAAAGTGTCAGACTTTTAAAAGGTGTAATTTTCCCATGCAGACATTGAACTAGATATGTGCTTTCCATGAAAAATGATTTCTGCTAATCCTCTAGATCATCTAAATAGATTGAAATAAAGTTTAAAACTACTACCATGTGACTTATGAACAATCATGTTAGCTTAAAGTCTAAGAAATAAGTGCAAGTACTGACTGTGGAACTTCTGTGGCCATCTGAGTTCAGAAAAGGTTGGAAGAAAATGTCCTTCATCAGTTCTAGTGTTAATTAAAGACATTTTTATTTCACAGGTAATTCATGAAATGGAAGGTGAACACATTTTGATAAGAGCAACCATTTTCTTCAATTTAATTGTGCCAAGATTAAAAGTGGTCTTGTTTTAGGAGTGCTGCTTTTCCGTGAAAGGGTAGAGAAGGGACATGCAGTTCTTTTATTTATTATTAGTATCATTGCAATGTGTGCAAAGAGCTGCACAAGCAGACCAGAATAGAAGAAAAAGACCATTCTTAAGCACGTTTTATGGAACTGTGCTGCTCTGCAGTATTTTGACTCCATTCAGAAGGCAGTTTTCATGGTTTGATACTTGCAAAGTGGAGAATAGCTGTATGAAGATGTGTGAAAACATTTTAGTGCCTTGAATGAAATGTACCTGAGAAAGCTGCTGGTAGTGTTGATTCCATTTAAAATTTCCAAGGCAAAGACTAGCAAGGGAGAACACAGTCAACAGAGGAAGGCTCAAGTGGAATACAAACTTTAACCCAGCCCAGCAGCAAGCTCTAGTTTTCTACAACAGCGTGTCTAGGAACACTATTCTTTCTTCCCTGGCATAATGGTTACAATTCCTAGGTCTGCTATAGGCCACTCCATTTTCAGGCCTTCACTTACACTGAGAGCTTATATGGGCATCTTTGCTTAGCACTCTAAAGGAAAGATTTGTTTTGCTTTTATCATGAAAATCTGTTCTGATCAGATGGAAGGTCCAGAAACAAAAGGCTATGCTGTCTCCTGTGCCTGCCCCTTAATGTGACAAAGCCTCCCACATATATTCAAATTTCATTACAGAGAAACTGACTAGGCCAGTACAATGTCTAGAAATGTTTTGAATATCTATATAATTTTATTGCTCTTTTATTTGTAGTTGAAAGTAGGTGTGCTTTTATGGTTTACCATATTATAGCTTGGTATATAAATTCTAACTCCCTTGCTGGAAAGCTTGCTTTCTGAATACTGGAAAAGTAGCATTTAGGTGCTACTCTATATTCATGTGATCTGAAAATCTTCATAATTTCAGAATTAGTTATGTTCTTTAACAATTCAACACATAGCAGTCTTGTTAGTATCTAATGTATGATAAACTTGTCACTTAAAAGTTGTGAAGATTGATTTCACCAGGAATTGTTGTGGGCCCTCTGCATCTTTAGGCACATTAAATCCTGCCCAGTATGTTTTGCAACATTTGATTCTGAAATAGGTGTGCTGCTTTCCTTACCTGGTGGCCAACCCATACTTTCTGTTGACTTCAAATAATTTACTAACAATTTGTTCAAGTGTAAACCAGGAGGATAACCAGACCCAAGCAAGACCTCCTTTCCATCACTCCTAACAATCTCTTGTTATTACATCAGTTTACATCTGCTAAATCTTCATCAGAGGTAAAAATGAATGGAAAGGTTACTTTTGAAGTATAATAGAGCATTTACCATGGTACACAGACCTATTATGGTTCATCCATTTAGACATGTTTTATCGTATTAGAAATGTTGAACTCCCTACTCCCTTCTCACAAACCTTATGCAAACAGCTTTGTGCAAATTTGAATCAGGGCTTCAGACTGTGTCTAGTCAGGAAACAAGAATCTCTGAGCTAGTCCAGGGACAGCTCCCATGGCAGGGGCATGGTGGCTGAGAAGTGCAAGCACAACACTCTTCAGGAATCTCATTGAGCATCCTGGAGATACTACCTACTTCCTGTAACACCACTGCAAGTCACCAACTCTCCTTCCACTTCTCTCACTCATCAAGATAAGAGGGATGCAAACGTCAATAATAGTAAACATGAGAGGTTTCTTGGATGGAAGATGCCATAGAATTGCCAAGTCTCTTGACAGTATTAAAGCATTACCACCAGCTGCAGGATTTATCTGAGTTGGAGAAAGTGTTCACAGCAGTGTTTTACCAGTTTTCACATGCCCAGAGAAGCAGGAACATTAGGAACTGGATGAAGTATCCATTTCCAAGTACTGCAAAATGTTAATAGTTAGCTTGTGTGCAGGAATTGAAGGTACACCATGAGTGAAGGACTTCTGTCCTTTCACAAAGGGACCATATGCTGTTAAATGTTTGTAGGACGGCTAGGTTTGTGCTATGCAGATGGAAATCATGGCAGTCAAAAGATACTCTTTCCTGACTTGCAGCTTTCTTGCACTGATTGGAGGGTAGGTTGTTAAGAGGTGGACATTGTCAGGCTGGATTTGCATTCTGCTCTGAAGACAGCTACTAATGGTACTAGTTTAGTGAACTGCTTTGTGCATTAGATGAAGTCCCAAAAGAGCCAGAACCTTGTTTTCATAATAAAATGCTGGCATTAAACAAGCTCTTCTGAAGCTTTAAAAAAAAAAAAAAAGGTAATATTCAAATAAATATAAAACAGTAGAAAACATTTTTTTCTTCAGAAAAAAAGAAATTGGACGTTTATATCCTTGAGTCTTCAGCTAGAAAACTATCATAAAAGGCTTTTCTAGTATAGAGGCAATTACATAATAGTAATGTTGAAAATTCACAGTCAAAAGGAAAAAGACATATTTCAAGTTCTCTGGCACTAGAGAAACGGGCTTCTTTGGAACTGTAAGTTAACAGTTTCAAAGTAAGGGGACCAGGCCCTTGAAGTGCTCTTAAAGTGACTGATACTGAAAAGAGAAAAGTTAACAGGACCAGATGTATGATCACTGTACAAAAGTTCAGTTGAAAAACATACCTTATTCCACGTTAGCTTGTAAAATCACCTAATATTAAAAAAGCATATAATAAAGTAATATAAGGAATTTCAGTCATTTCAGTCTTTTGTTATTACAGTTTTCCTTTTTGTAAGAATCACCCCATGAAGCTGATGACAAATCATACATTAAAATTTATTACGACAGAAGAAAAACAAGGGGATGTGATTTTACACTCAAATAATTGATAGATGCAAGCCATTAACCCTGTCAGAACCCAGGAAACACCACCATTATGCTGTGCAAACATGTTTCACCTTCCAATAAAGTACATACAGTTTTGGACAAAGAACATGGCTCCTCATATCCCTATCACTTGACTCTTAAAGAAGATAAAGGAGTCTGTGAAAAGTTGCTTGTGATAAAATTAATTCAATTGAAAATGCAATATATGATAGTCTACTGGAAAAAAAAAAAAAAGGCAAAATTGTCTAATTTGGGGGAATATGAAGTGAATTGAGTGGCAACTTTGTAGTTTGGATTTTGTTTGGGTTTTAAGGATAGCAGTGGTTTAGCCAGGCTGGAACACAAAGATCATGCTTAGCGTGGGTTCCCACCTGGCGAGACTTGCATCCTGCCAGAGTAACTTTGTGACCATTATTGTCCTTGTAACTTGAGAGAAGAAACCTACATTCTTACGGCTCTCTGGGTTGAGACAGTTTCAAGCCCACACAATTTTGGAAGTTTTTGTTTTACTTCCCTCCCTGTGTCAACCATGAGAGAGGGCTGTAAATTGCAAGACTGACATAACCAGAGCTTCTGTCTCCTCAGAAGTTGCAGAGAGAAGTCAAGGCAGCCACAAGCAGCATACAGAAATCTTAGAATTTGGAGAACATGATCTGCCCATCCTACTACTTATATAAGGCCTGCCTGACAACTCTTCTAGTCATTGCTTTGTGCTCTACTGAACAGAGAGACTTACAGAGGCAGGGGAGCTAGTTACCAGAACACATAGCATCACACTTAACCTTTTCTCCCCAGCTCTGAAATACAAAACCCAAGATTTCTAGCAAGAGTGACAGTGTCTACAGCACTAGATCTGAAGGAAATTCTGTGAAATATGGAAAGCTCACCTTCCTACACTCCTTATTCTGCTGCTGTTTCAGATTGTGCTCCTTGACAGCCAGAAAACCCTAATAAGACAGGACTTATGGTAGACATTCCTGGCTATGTCATTTTACCTTTAGTGCTTAAAGAAACAGGTCCACAATACGCTGAGTCTTTCAACCATATACCATACGAAATGACTGAGCATGAATAGAGTAAGACTATCTACATCTCACATTTTGCATCAGGACTTTTTACTTTGGTTTTAGTCTTAATTTTCTGTGTAACTCATGCATCAATTAGGTTAAGAAGCCTAGAAACTTAGCAGCAGCATAACTTTGTCATAAAGGAAGACACTTAAGAACAATGGATCTGTTGACTAAAGCTAGAATTTTAACAAAACATGTTCTTCCATATTGCAAAAGAAGTATGTGCACAACTGTCTTGTAATTCTAACAACTCTCTAAGGCAGAAATACTACATATAATTCAACATTAAATTAGGTAAGTCTTCAGTCTAGGGAAAAAAAATACAAACACCAAATGAAGTAAGCCTTAAATCTTATGTGCCTAAATAAAAGCTGGGGGAAAAAAAAAGACAAAAACCATATCCCTAATCTGATTTATGTAACCGTACATGTACTTTCCTGTGAAATACACATTAAACAAAAATAGTGGTCCTGTTCTTAAGCATATCTACTTAGTAATAACAACATAGGCTACAGGAAAATAAAATAGGTAAGGAAAAAAACTATTTTCATGTTTTCTTAGTTCTCTGAAGTCTCATCCCCATGACAGCAAAGGTGAGCAGTTAGGTGTTACTTGTCACTATAAAAAATATGAGCATGTGCAGACAAGAAAAAACCCAGTCTGCTTACTAGTTATTTAGTTAGGAGGACTTCCAAACCTGTGTTATCGTGACTGGCAGATTAATAGTTGCTTCCTCCTGACCAATCCTTGAAACCAAAATTGTGGAAATTTTTGATGGTCTCCCTCACATGTTGCATTTATAGATATTTAATATGAACCACTCTGTGGTTTTCCTTCCCCATCCAAAAAAGTTCTTACCCTTTCTCTAAGGCAGTATTTAATTGCAAGCAGTATAAAATCTTATTGTAGCAAGGACAGATCATACAAATCCCTTTTACTGGGTACAGTTATTGATTCTGTTGTACTGCACAGGAAGAGGGGTTTGTAAAAATAACTACTACATGTTTTTTGGAAGTTATCCAGAAAGGAAGCTCAATTTTACACCCCACATCTCAACCCCAAACCACGTTGAAAATTCACTTAATCTGAGCATCTTCTTGGAGTCATTGCTGCCCATTCCTTTTCCTTGCGTACAACCCAAGGCAGGCACAGAATCCGACGACACTAACAGCAAGGCCTAATAGGAAGGCAACGACATCTCCTGTGTCCAGAGCTTCAACTACTGGCAGTGCCAGCAGCAATGAAACGAGGACCAGGAAAAGTTTTGAGGTGTTGTCGGTAGAAGGCATGCTGATGAGCAGCTGACCCCAAGGGAACGTTAAACGAGGAAAGTGGTGGAAAGCAGGTACTTCAGCGGTATCTATAAGGAAAACAAAAGTAATGTGACTAGAATGCCCTTCGTTCCCACCCCAAGGAATTGTCTTGCCAAAACTCAACCGATATGATCCACGTATTACAAATATCTGTGTAGGATTACGGAAATTCGGGTTTTATCAAACTCCGGAAGTCTTCCTGTGAGGCGCACGCCGGCACCACGCTGCGCAAGTTTTTCCCGCAGGAACGGCTCACTCACGGGATGTACACGACAAAACACGGCCACCCGGAACAAGAGGCTTTCCCGCCAGCTGCCCTTCGGCGGGGGGACAGTCACAGGACTGTGCCTCGCACCCCGGCCGGCCCCCGCTTCCCAGTGAGCGGGCGCGAAGCGGAGCGGCGCCACCCCTCCTGTCCCGCGCCCTGTGCTGTCCCAGCGTCTGTAAGCTAGCTGCAGGACGGCCGCTCCCCTGCGCAGCCCCTGCCTTCACGGCGCCCCTCAGTCACCTCCTGCCGCTGGCTCCGAGCTGGGGGACGCCGCCGCGCCGCGCCTCTCGGCGAGGTTCTCAATGCCTACGGGCACTGGACCGCCCTGCTTCGCCTTACTCCCGCAGCCCCGTAGCGGCCATGACAGGAAGGGGCGGTGGCGCGGCCAGGGGCGGGCGTGACCCGACCGGGCCGCCTCCCGCTCCCGGCACTCACCAGAGCCAAACGGGCTTAGCTCCTTTGCCGCAACCGGCTGTTGTGTTTGGTGTGATTCCCGTGGGTGGCTCAGAGTCGCAGGTGCTGCCAGGGGCCGGGGCGGCGTCAGGGTTCTGTAGACACTGTTGGCGGCCCTGGGAGAGGTGGCCGACAGGCCCGGCCTGGCACCGCCGCCGAGCTCGAGCATGGAGGCGGCGGGCGCCTCCCGGTAGCTGCCGCCAGCCAGAGGCATACGATGCCCGCGCAGCCTTACGATGAACCTGAACATAATGAGCTGCTATACAGCGCCGCCCCTACGCGCTACGGTTTCACTGAAGTCAAATGATGAAGATGAATCGTCTTGGGCTGGTTGTGTGCTCTTTCCTCTGAAAATAAACAGTGCGAGTTACCTTTAGTCTGGCAACCGGCAGTGCCTGTTTCATTTCAGATGTAGGTTTTCATGCTGCAGTGATGAGTACTAGTTAGTTTGTCAGAACCAGTTCCTGCTCTTGAGTGATAAAGAAGCTTTATGAACTGCCAAAAAACCTTAACGGGAATGGTAACGGCTAATTACCCCCAAACCCAAGTCAAACGTCCTGATTTTTATGTTGGTTTTGCTTTGGACAAAGCTGCTTGTACAAATGCTGTTGCTCAGTTGTTCAGGTACATAGAATGGGTTTATGGTATTTTTTGTAAATGCCTTCCAGAGTTAATAGCTATAGCTTGCTTTTTATTGTTTAGTGGGAAACTATGTGCTTAAGTTTAGATAAAAGACTTGTTAGCAGTTATAGTGCATGTGTCTTTGGAATGCTTGCAGAAATAACCGTAAGAAACTCTTCTAATCCAGTGTCAGAATTAACCTAGAATTTGTAATCCATTATGTCAAACATTAATTCATTAGTAGAACCCGTGTTCTCGTTTCCATACACTTGTGCAAAAACCCCTCACCAACTTCTGTGAACATTTATACAAAAACAGTTTCTGATGAGTTTTTTGATGAGTAGTGGAAACCCAGACAGATTATTCAACATACATGTAGCTTTGCCTCTGCCCTGTATAATTTCTCTGTAACTGCTCTTAAACAACAATCCTCTATGTTTATAGGAACTTTGTAGTCTGAATAGAATGTTACTATTGTGGTGATCATAATTCTTTTATTAATGCCCTTCTCCATCTGTCTGGATCCAATGGCTGTCAGTTGTCAGTTGTCTTAGATGATGAACTAACAAGGACAGGTGCAGTCTTTTCTACCAAGTAGCATGGAAGTGTCTCCTTTATGAGCAGCAATGCCTAGATAATACAAATAATACTAAAAAAGCAGTGTAACTCTGTTATGAATCTGAATTATGATTTGTTAATAAGGCATTATGCTAATTAAAAATAGCAATTATTATTTATTAACATGAAAAATTGCCCCAAAACTTATGACTAGGTACTGTATACACCTGTAGTATATTTGCAATGGCTATGTATAGTATGTAGGCAATAGTAACAATTTTAAACAGTATTAAACAAACCATGAAAGTAACACCGGGAAAGAGAATCTGTGGCGGGGATTATGCCGCTTGTCCGCTAGGGGAAGACTCGACAGGAGCCTTGCCAAAACGGCAGCTGTCAAGACAGAACCTTTTACAAAGAGGCTTTATAGAGATAACCGAGGCTGCAATATAGTCCAAGTTACACAGAGCAATGGGAGTTCCACTCACGTGGAGGGGTGCTGCTGCTGTAATGGCTTTTGGGGTGCTCTGGGGTGCTCTGGGGTGCTGGTTGCTGGCAGAGTTGTCGCACTGTCCCAGTGGCTGAGCTGGCAGCAGCACGACGGCAGATGGCTCTTGTAGTTTCCCAGAATTCGCTGTCCCAGGGTTTCAGGCTCTTGGAAAATAGCCTGTTTCTCTCAGCACTTTGTGGCGAGGTCTGCGTTTGAGAAGCAGGAGCTTAAGCTAGAAGCAACTTAATGCTGTGAGTGGGACAGTTCTCCGGGTCTTGGCTCACCTGGGCTTTGTCTCTTCTGCCTGGCAAGACACTTCTGTCTGCTCCTGAGCTTTCAGGACACAAAGAGGTTGACTATGGTTTAAGTCCTGCTTATGCAAAGGGGCTTGCATCTTTCTGGGTAAACTGAGGCACTGCAAAGATTCTGAGTTGCAAGGCTTATGGCTTCTTTTCCCATATCTTAGGCAAGGCACCTTGTTTACCGTTTGCCTTTGCTTTTATCATTTGGCTGAGTATCAATTTGGCCAAGTGGCAACCCGTAGAATGAGATTTCACCAGACCGTGACCATATTAGGTAACAATACAAGCCTAGTCTAAGTGAATATTCCTGTTTACCAGACTTTTTGATGCTTGGATTCTTTGTTGTTTTTCCTGTGTTTCCTGGATTCCTGCAGGGATCATGAGGAGAAAGGGATCACTCCTGGACATGCCAGGACTTGTTCTGGGTTTGTGTTGGGCCCATTTGGCCCTACCACCACAAAATCAAAACCATTCTTTTTACTCATGAAACACCTGTTTCACAGTTTTTCAGGTCTGAAATATTTGCTGCTTCCTGTTCAGTTCTGAAGGCATTTTATCAAGAAGCTGATGGCAGATAAAGTCACTGAAGAAAAATCCTGACATTTCTGATAAAGCTGACATGGCATGGAGGTAAATGCCCAGCCCATTCCTTAATTAATCAGACATAAATCATAACACCTACAGAACATGAAGAGTGGCATGGGAGAGGTGCCTGAGGACCAGAGGAAACTCAATGCCACTCTAGTGTTCAAAAAGGGCAAGGAGGAGGACCCAGGAAACTACAGGCCAGTCAGCTTCATCTCCATCCCTGGAAAGGTGGTTGACCAGCTCGTTCTGGAGGCCATCTCTAAACACATGGAGGAAAATCAAAAGTTTATCAAGACTAGACATTGTGGATTTACCAAGGGGAAACCAAGTTTTACAAATCTAATAGCTTGATATGATGAGGCAACTGTGTACCTTGACTTCTTTACTGTGAGGGTGACAGAGCACTGGAACAGACTGCCCAGAGAGGTTGTGGAGTCTCCTTCCCTAGAGACTTTTGAGACCTGTTGGATGCATTCCTGTGTGACCTGCCCTAAGTGAACCTGCTTTGGCAGGGTGGTTGGACTAGATGATCTCCAGAGGTCCCTTCCAACCGCTACCATCCTGTGATTCTGTAATTTGACATGCACTGTTGTCATCTCAGAGAGTGGGCCTTGGAGTCCTGTCCCTTAGAGTTCCTTGCTTGGGCTATTTACTATGTCCTGCATTATTTATGAGAGAAAGTTCTGCAGGGTCAAAAAAATGTTTAAATCATCCCTGTAAGTTTTAGCACTGTATTTGCTGTTGCCACCACTTACCAACTAAAATTTTCAGTAGTTGTCATTTATTCCTGTAAAACAGATGCGAGGGGTTGAACAATGACTTTCAAGTGTATCTTTTGTAGCTATAAATGTCAGTATTAAAGAGCTGTGGCATCTTTGAACTTAAGTGTTTTGACGGTGAAGAGTAGAAGACCGGTCTTAACATACTCACCTTAGTATTTCTCCCTTTTTCCCAACAGCTGCAAATTTGCAGGCAGTTGAGATGACAAGAAGTACAGTAGGGATGTGGAAAATATTGATTGTAAGATATATAATTTATTAGTAATATAATGGAATTGCCATTTAGAGGGATAAAGCAGTGCCATTTGGGGATATTTCTTTGGCGTATTAGCTCTTTCAATGGCACTGCATTTTTTAGCTTTGGCTTCGGAAACAGCGCTGCTTTGAAAAAGAGACAAGAAAATCTAAACAGTGAAGGAGGCTCTAGAGGTTTTTGTGCTGTCTGAATAGCAGAGCAATGTGTATTCAGCTTGAAGCTTTGCCATCAACTTCCTGCATCACCTCAGGCAAATCTTCCTTTTGACCTATCACTGCTTTGATTGCTTAGCTCAAGCTATTATGTAACTAATATTCAGAGGAAAGACAAAGTATTCCCAGAGCTGACAAGCTAAAGCTTTGTAAATTTTGAGCACGAGGCTAAGGAAGTATGCGTGAGACTGGAAATTGAAAATAAAGTGCACTTTCTGGAGAGGAAAAAGTTATAAGATAATCATCGGAGCAAGGCTACACCCTGAAGGGGGTATTCAGGGTTTCTTTCCCCCCTCGTACTAGGTTCATCTTATTCTGAGAGACATTTATTTGTTGCATGACCACACTGATCTGAGAAGCTCTCTGATAATTTTTTGGACTTCTGTTATGCTGCTGTAATAAGAAATGCTAACTCTGATTACTGATAAGACCTTGACTACAGGGAAATGATTATCACGTCTACAACGTGTTCACCCTTTAGCTACTTTTCCCTGGTGATACTTAATCTGACATTTTAGCTGCCTATCACTATGTCCTCGTCTCTTTGCTCATAGAGCTACATCCATTTTTTTTGTTTTGCCTGCAGAAACTGTGACTTGCTTTGTTTGGACTTCATTGGAGGCTTCTCTTTCTTTGAGAAAATGGGCTCTACTGCAGTCACCTCATTTGCTTCTGCATTAAAAAAAACCACCATAAAATAGAGCATGTATTACTTCTCTCATTAACCCTTTGCTCTTCCACGTTTCAACCTGCTATCCCACAAATTTTGACTTCACCATTTCTCTACCTTGCCCTCTTATTATCTCCTCCTAACATGTATGTCTACTTCATCCGGCCTTTTTCCCTTCTAAGTCCTTAAGCTTCCTCTCAAATAAATGTGAGTAGTCACAGAACTTCTCTGCCATGAAAATACCAGTTCCATTCCCTTCCTGTAACTGTCATTTTATCTGCTTTACTCTTGTCATCACTAACCTCTCCAAATGTGCTATCCAAAGCTGGTCTAATTACATCCTGCATCTCCTTCAGTATGGCTCATTCTTTCCTCCATTAGCTGGAGCTCACATTGCTATCTCTAGTTAGTTCCTCAGACATGAAGGCCTGTGTTTCATCATTGTCTCTTTGGTGGACTGCTTTTGAAACTCACATTCCTCTCCCCAAATCCAGTAAACACTTAAAAAACCCGTGTTGCCTTTTTTTTTTTTTGGTTGTTGTTGTTATTTTTGTTTGTTTTAAACACCTCCTTTCCTGCTTCTTTACTTCTGCTTCTTCTGTCCATGCTTTTTCCTCTTACCTCTCCAGTCATTTTTATCAACAATTATGGCTTTGAAAATCATTCTTACATTTCTCTTGCCTCTCTTTCTAATTCCCACTTGATGATGTTGGGCTCTTACTGCATGTCGCACAGCGGCTCCTAGGCCTAGCAGTTCTCTTCTGACTATGACCTGAAATCACATCCAGACTATTATTCTTGTCTCTCACTGTGACCCCTGCAGCTTTGTTTATCCAAAATGCTGCTGTGAAGGGGCCTCTCTCTGATTTGTCATTCTTACTGTGTTCCCTCACTTCTTAAAGTCTTTAGTTTTACACTTCCTCTTTTGCTGAACCAAAGACCATTTTCTTCTCAGTCCTAGAAGGTCTTTCCTGTATAATCTTCTTTCATACTGGCTTATCCTATTGCCATGTCAGGAGGTTAACTTCTACCTGTCTTTTGTCACCCCTAGCAGACTCCTTTTGATCCCTCTGAGAAGCAAAAATTACTTATTTCTGAGAGCACAGAAAGACTCACACAAAGCATTATACAGCTTTTTGATGGAAAATTCTTTCCTTTGGTACCACATGTTTCCTGCTGTCTTTTGTACAGACATGAAAATAAAGGATTAAATAACCTAGTGATTCCTATTCCTTCAGTCTTTTGCTCCTTTTGCTTGGTAGGGGGTCTCCTATGCCTGCTGAAATCTGTTTTTAGTTTTTTTGCCAGCAATTCAGAGATGTCTCTGTGCAGCGCTGGCTGGAGCAGAGAGACATAGAAGCAGCTGCCAGCCCTGCAGAATAAAGCTCTGGAGTTGGTGCTGGCAGGAGGTGGGAGCAGTGAAACCACAGGAATGAGTGCAGAGCATGCCAGCCACAGTTAAACACCCAGCAATTGACTTCCCTGCTGAACTCTGCAGGGGAATGTGAGAGCTACCCATCAATAATAGCAAATCCAGGGATTCCCTATGATTATTGTGAGCACTGTCATGGTTTTTATGGCTTATGAGGAGCAAGCTCCTGGGGTTTTTGTAGAAGCATAATAAAGTAGAGGTAGATATCAAATTGAATGATGCGTCCAAACTCCCTCCAGATTTGAGCAAGTAAAGTCTGAATCCAGTCTTCTGTATTTCAGTCTTTGTACTAATGTATTCATCAGTGTTTCCACAGATAGGCTGAATATTGAGTAATGTTTATTTGGTGTTATTGAGAAAAAAGTAAATTATTGTACAATATTGGCAAGGAAAACGTTCAGCTTCAGAGGGCCCAACGATGCCACCTTCATCAGTATTGAAAGGAAGGCAAAGAAATGTACTATTCAATGGAAGAATGACAGAATGAGATTTAAAAGGAGAGTAGCAGCTGTCATCCACACACTGTAGTGTGTAGTATGGTTTTTTTCCAAGCTATGCTGTCAGATGTTTTCTTGACTTCAGTGCATCTGGTTTTAATAAGTAGGAGAATTTTCATGAAAATAAAAATTGATTAAAACATAATAAGCTTGCATAATCATATGTTTCAAATCTAGAGCTAATCCATATTTGGATACCTGTTTATCTACAGGAACATGTCAACAGCCTTTTTTATTTTTTCCAGCTTCAGACATTGTTAGAAATAAAACTTGTCTACTTATGGAGTTCTAACCATCTAAATCTAGCTGTGTTAGTCATAAATGAGAAAACTGACATTATAAAAATTTCCCCTTACATTTGCATGCCTAAAATACACATTTTGTTTTGCCTAAGATTACTACCCCAAAAGGAAAGTTGCTGAAACTAGAATATAATTTGGGAAAATAAGAGGTTAATGTCAGGCTCAAAGTGATGTATCTTTGGCAGAAGAAGGGCCAGAATTCAGAAGGATATGTATATGTATTGCTAACAACCTGCCAAACTAATCCATCCCTATTCTCTCTATCTTTTCACACGTGCCAGATGCTCCAGACCCTCACCTTTGTGGGCCTTTGCTGTACTCATTCCAATATATCCATCATTCTTGTACCAAGGAGCAAACGACTGGACCGAGTGCTCCAGATGTGTCTCACTACCTCCCTCAATCTGCTGACAGTACTTTTCCTAATGCAGCCCAGGGTACTGTGGCAAATGGCATGGCCCTAACAATGCTTCTGTGCTCTCCAAATTTTACACTCATCTGAGGAATAGAGGGATTTTGGAGTAATTTTTACACCTCTTGACAGCTGTTGAAGTTATCAGACTCTCATTAAATGCTCTCTGGTTCTGAGGCACTAATCAGCACATGCTTTGTCTAGTCCTTGTAGCAGGGCCTTAAAAAGCCAGCTCAGTGTTTCTGTTCAGCTCAGCACGTGCTCTAAGGGAACTTTTTGGACTGACTCAGGTCTTCCAGAACACTTTTGTCAGGGGCCAGTGTCAATCACCTGGGCAGGGTATAGGCTGCTCAGCTGTTATGCACAAAGAGTGAAAAGTGAAGTGCCACAAGATGAGCAAGAGGTTGAGATGACTATAGGCTTTTATAGAAGTATATCCATGTCAAGAAGCAATTAACTTTATATTAAAAAAAAATAAAGGTGAATGAAGCCTGAAGAAGGAAAACAGGGAAAAAAATCAAAAGATCTGAGCCACACAGAATGAAACTTAAGGTGAGAGTTGCTGAAGACAATTAAACGAAACTTTTTAAAGGAAAAGGGAGTGTTATAGTTGCAGCTGACTATGTTGAGAACTAATCAGAATTTTTCAGTCTATCATGGACATCTTTAGTGTTTCTGAGCTTGAATTCCCAGTATTATCTCCGTGACATATAATGGAATTTTTGCACTGCCTTCAGTGAAGCTATGATTCCACATGTGTCTGAAAAATAGGAGCAATCATTTTCCCCAACATCAACAAAGTTTCATAAATTTGCTGTTTCATGTGGCAGTGGTAAGCCCACAGGAAACCCTATAAATAATTACACTGAAAGTCACAGTCATAGCCTAAAAGCTACATGCACTTTTTCAGTAAATGCTGGAGTTCTGCTGTTGCAAGGTAACAAACTGTATTTTATTTGTGGTAAGTATTTCCTGTAGCTTATCTTGATCACAGAAGGCCCTAAAAATCCTTTTTAGAATGCTAAGAAAATTTGGATAATTTCAGTGCCAGTCTAAAGGGAAAGAACATCATTCACGAGGGGCACATTTAATGAGCCAACTGTCCACTTTCAATAGCCTGCAATTCATTCCAGCACTTGGTTATTTGGCTCCCTTTTCATTAGCAAAACAGTTTGAGTTTCACTGTTGAACTAAATACACAGCTGTCATTACAAAAGACACTGTGATTCAAAAAAAATTAACAGCTCAATGCCTTTGTGTTTCACAGATTACACAAACTTTTAAAGGAAAATGCATTTAGCTTTTGTTACCAGTCTGAAGATCCATGCAGTAAGAAGTATCACTTGTTACATGTAAACTGAGAAAGATGGTTGTAAATACATGAAGTTAAAACGAGCATACTTCACCTTAATGGCCATGGTAATAAAAATCTGAGACCCTTGAAATATGGAAGCTGTATATACTTTATATGCCTATTTAGTAATAATATACATAAAAAACAATAGCCATACTAATATTAGAGCCCTCAATCCAAGCTTACCCACTAAAGTTACTGGAATTTTTTTTTTCATAGATTTAGTGGGGTTTGGGTGATGTTTAAATATTACCTTTCTTGCATGGATGTCATGGCATATTATGAAGGAGAGTGGGGATGCTCACCCCTATTTTACAGCTGGAATAATCAAGACATGGAAAGATGAAACAAATGCCTGAAATTCTTGTGGAAGATCAACAGCAAAGTTGGGAAAGGATACTGTGCCGCCTTTGTTATTGCCACTTCTGTTCCCATTGTAGCAGATTTCTGTGGAAACAGAAAAGGAAAATCCTTTTGTGAAAATGAGCTGTCTCTGTCAAGATGTATGGAATTCCCTGCCAAAACCGCAAAGCACATTAATGTCACAGGAGATGTATTTTGCAATGACAAAATTCAACCTTTTCCATGCTGACTGGCCTTATGTTCCAGTTGAGTTACAAAGGAGACTGTGATGGAATCTGTAGAAATACATGCAACACAGATTATACTTATGTCACTATTGTAAAAAATGCATTAGTAGCATCTTAAACCACAATATATTGTATTTTACTGATGCTCAAACTCAAATGGAATAGTGGCTGTTTCACTTTGAGGGCTATTTGCTGTTTTGTGTAATCACAGTCCTTTCTCTAGAGCAGGAGTGTGGAAAATTACACGTTTTCTGCATTAAGGAATTGCTATTTCTCTTCAAAATTGTCTGTGAATATGGTCTAAAATATTTTCATTGATGGCTGTGAACTCATTGGTATCAGAATAAAACAAGGCTCAAACTTTGTCACTTAGATAAAATACTTAACACTCAATACTATAAATGTATAAAACACACACACTGAAGTTTACATATTTATATGTAAAACCTTTGTACATATATACAAATGCGTAAACACACATAGAATCTTGAATTATGTGGGATCTTTCACTTCCTCCTTAGTCTGAGCAGTGTAACAGTCTGCACATTTGGTAGACATCTTGTGAAGCAGTTAATCATATGGTACTGTGTAGGGATATAGGTGGCACCTGGACAGCCAGTGAGGTGAGTCACCTGTTTGAAATTACCCATGTGGTTAATTGATTCATGATTTCAAGAGCACTACGTTCAAAGCCCTGCCATGTAAACCCTTAAACATGCATCCCATCAAGTGGAGAAGGCAGTAAATTCCTGCAAATGGCATCACGCTTTCGGATTAAGGTTGAATTTTCAGTACATAAAGGCTGGGTTTCATCCCTCTCTGTTACTTACCATTGCACACCTCTGTGTGCAAAGCAGCAATGAACATTTAGACAAACTTTGTAATTACATGCAAATGTGTGGAAAAGGTAACTATTGTTAAAGACCATTTGAAAACAGATTCCAATGTTTAATGATTCTGAGGGTGTAGAGAATAAACTTCTGAAAAAGGAGTGACAGGAGATTACTAAATTTGAAACCAATTTTATCTGAACATCTGCATTCTGATGCTTTAAACTAGATTATAAACACATTGTCTATCTGTTTCCATTACAGAATATCTTGAAAATATTTAGTGGGTGGTGCTGATTACTCATGTTGATAGCTTCTGAGGACTCCTTTTGCCAGTATCTGTCATCTTCTGGAAGTGTCAAGCCATGAGGGATTAAAAATTTATTCTAACTTTTTTATGACTTGCAGTCCAAATAGAGATAATAAATCACACTTTGTCTTCACCACTCTGAGTAATGTAGCCTCTTATTTATCTGTGACTGCAGACAATTAGAAAGCATATATCCATTAGACTGTGTATTCTGGAACACAATAGCTATGTGCAGACTCTGCTTTCCCAAAAACCATTGTCCTTCTGTTTCGTGTCTTTTTATTATATGGTGCATCAGGAAAGATTTGTGCAGGTCATAGGGAGGCCATAAAGAAGATTGTATGGGTCAAGGAGGGACATGAAACGAGCATGGTATTTTAATAGTAGGTTTGGAGTGAAAAGTTTGGATTTTGAAAGAAAAGAGAAAGCCATGTCAAGGTCTATTGACATTTGGGTGCCTGGCAAAACATATGGGTTGAAGATTACACTGCAAGCTGCAGATAGCAGTTGTATTCTTCATGCTATGGAAAAGAAAACAGAAGATTGGTTTTGATGAGTTTTAAAATGTGAATCCAGATGGTAGTCATCTAAATTTATTGCTGTAAAGCAACAATTTCTGATCTGTTCTGTAACTTTTATTGCCACTGGCCCAGGTGCCACTGTGATTCTGAAACTGTCTTGGAAAGTTCTACAGAATGGGAATTACATTGGATAATGGATAATTACATGGGAATGGGAATTACATTGGATAATACAAAAGAAGGCTAAGAGTTAACGTTTTTCTCCAAACTCAAGCTGATGGCTATCATTTAACGTAGAGCAGAGTAATTGTCAGCTGAGTATGGATGAAAGAATAATGCTGGGTCAGGCAGGATTTGAATTAGTACACAAATGAAAGCCTGCATAAACCTTATCAGCCACTGAGAAATAGTCATTCCTAGTTTCACTGCTCTAACAATTTTACATAGTGGAAAGTCAGCAACTATTACTGAAAGTTCTTATGCTGTAGTCCTTCATTTCGCACAGGATCACTTTTTTCTTCTTGCTTGGACTAAAAAACCTCAACAGCAAGTCATTATGAAAGTAATGTATTTCGAGCAAGTTACAGTGTGCAAAATAACAATCCTGTGGTGTTTGGCTTTATTCATAATGTCTCTATGTCAGTCATCATGCTGTCTGCATGAAGGATGAATGATAAGCCCTTGATGTCAGTTCAAAGTACGAAAGGTGTTACTACCTGTTTGCATTACAAACCTTAGTGAATGACAAATAGAGAGATCAATGCATTGGGCTATTTCTGGAGTTCATTTGTTGAAGAAGTTCAATACCAGTCTTTTTGCCCACTTAGCTGATACTAGAACTGTAACTTATTATTGCATGTGGAATGCATTTATTATATATTTTTTTCCCTAATAGTTTTCTAGGTATGTGCTTTACGTTTAGGCTAATTCTGGAAGTAGATTAAACTTTATTGGCTTGTTTGGTTCACTTCTTGCAACTGACATTTACAAATCATTAGAACAGAGCAATCATACTTCCCTGAAATTATCAGCATTATAGAAAAGCATATTACATAGCCTTTAGATGTAGCTGACCTTATGAGATGAGTAATGAGAAAATTCATGTTCTTTAATCTTCCCTGTGATCATCTAAGGAAATCTGACATAGCACCCTTTTTTGTTGTTGTTTGTTTTGGTTGTTTGGTTTTATTTTCTCTTTCTGTGAATTACTGAACTGAACTGTGAGTGTTGTTTTCAGTGTTCCAGTTACGACATCACCTGGGTATGAATAACTGCCCCATGGATTTTATCAGTTTATTCATGGAAAAACAATAAACAATTCAAAATAGAAATCTTTGAAAGCCATACTTTTGGCAAAATGTAGGTCAAATTAATTAGCAGATTTAGGTTCTATAAATATCTCCATGTAATACCACTGTCATCAGTACTGCCTGACTGCCTCTTGTTCCTTTGTCTGTATACTACAGTGTCTGCACATGTCACACTCTTTCATTGTTACCTAGCTACCCATTGAACATTCTAGTGAGAATTTAACTGACATCCCCAGAAATGGGATCCTCAATGCAGATGGAGGAGCCTCCAGCATGTCAGCATGCCTCTGGACTTTGTACTCCAGGTGTGCTTCATCTGTGTGTTGCTTTCATCACAGCCCAAGAACCACATGTGTCAACAGCAGCGTGGGTACAGAATACTGCTTGGAGAAACACTTCACACCCGAAAAATTCAGCTTCAAGTCTTAGTTCTGATTTGAAGTAGGAACTTGAACTGGCATTTTCCACAGAAGAAAGGAGCACCCTTGTTGCCTGGCTGCTCTGTCACTTATGAAGGTAAAGTGTCCTTAGATACAGAAAAATATATAGTTTTACATTCCGGGCAGAAATGAATAGGTGTCCCTGGAGAGGATGACTGCTTAGCTTGAGCCCAAACCTTTTTCCTGTGCAATCAACTCTTACATGACTTCTGAGGATCTTACAGAGCAAGTCTCTGGCCTCTACTCACTCTATGCAGTGCAGGGGCAAGGAAAGGCTGGGGACTGTGCTACGTCAGGGTTGAATTATGTTCCAGCATGACCCAACACTAGTGTCAGAGGGCTTAGATACCAGGTAATCAGCTTCCAGGCATAACCAAGAACATCCCAGATCTAGACATTGTCTAAGAAACACATAGTATCCTCTGCTTGTGGCTATGTTGTGCTGGGGATCCTGACAGAAGTCAGGATTAGTCCCTGTTTGGCTGAAGTTGGCAGGATGGAGCTGCAAGGGTTCTGCTGTGCTGCAATTGGACATTCTGCCTAGGAAGCTCAATCATTAAAAACACTATCTGCTAATGTAGTCTTTTCCTTCTTCTGTTGACAGTTAATGTTAAAGATAGAAGTAATGTATTCCACTTATATGAAGAAACAATCAAATAAATAACTGTACTAACCATGACAATTTAATCTTTGCATGGGTGTTAGATGAATAGGAGTCCCTGGTCCCTTAGCATGGTTGCTTTTAGGGGTGGCAGGCCCAGATATCTATGTGTGCTGTAGCCATTTTGCTTTTTCATCCCTGTCTGTGGCCTTCTCAGGGATGCTTCCAATCTTTCTTCCCTATCAGTCTCCTAAACACCTTTGTCTGTCTCTCATATTTGCCTGCTGAGAATGATTCTTACATAAGCCATGGGGCAACCTCCTGAGGAACAGTCATTGGTGACTGTAGTTTCTCATTACAGAGATGTACAGAGTGTGATGGGTTGAAGTTTCCCCCAGCATTTACTTTGCCAGACCAACTCAGTTAGAAGCAAATGAAGCTGTATTTGCAAGAAAAAACTACACTCTATAATGGAATGCAATGAATATGTACGAAATATACAGTAGTTACAATATTATACAGAGATTTACAATTAGCAAATAACACAAAACCCCACCCTGGTGAAGAGACCAGAGAAAGCTCCCTGCTTCTCCCTCCCTGCCTCCCCTACCGCCCTGTACAAAAGGGACAAGAGAGAGGACCAGAGAAGTTAGACTTAGCCAAAGCCAGCCGACAAGCAGGTTGTCTCTCCCGAGCAAAGCAAAACAGCCAGAGATCAGAAGAGAAGAGAAAAAGGGAAGAATTGTTATGGTACAGCTCCTCTTATTTACCCAATGAATTTGTTTAGAATAATCTTTTGTTTTCCTTTTTACACCCAATAGTGATTTATTTATATTTTTCTAATTTTCTGCTCAAAATCTGTAGCTGAATTTTAAAGGCATAGCCTAAACCCACCAGACAGAGTCATGTTCAGGAAGTGCTTGCATCTCCTGGAATACTGATAGATCTTTTTTTCAATCCGAGTTTGTCTTTTTCTCATCATGCAGCTCTTCAGTGACTCTGACATTGTTTTCTAATGATGCAGGTGGTTTTGGTTTTGTTTAGCACAGTGTCAGGAGCTGTCAGCACATGATTCATTGATATCACTTTGTTATTATATTGTTTGTACAAGGAATCATAGCAAACGATGAAGACTGATATAAGAGTGAATAGAAATGCAGAAGCACCAGAAGGAACAACAGAAAAATGGCATGTGTTGATGGTATTTGCACATCTTCAGCATCTCAGTGCATCCATATGCAATTTCTCAGGACACCCAGAAGTCAGTGAACACTAAGTGTTAATAACTAACAGAGAAAGAAATATATTAATTAGACTTCCTTCATAAAGAATACAGAAAAGCACATGGAAGAAATAACATGTTATCACCAACCTAAGAAAATCCAATGAGGACTCAGCAGCTGGCATGTCTCACCTCTGTTATCACCTAAGAGAGATCATCTGACTGACCACCTGGGTATTGGTTCATTGTTTTAACATTTTTTGTTCTGGATTGGGAGTTAATATGGACTCACCATCATGTATATAGACACATATATAAATTAAAATTGCTTAAATTCATGTCCTGCAAATTGTAAGCCCATTGTCAGACATTGTGTGGTGGCTTGGCCGTGGCCTGGAGGCCAAATGCCCACCAAAGCCACTCTATCACTCCCCCTCTTAAGTGGACAGGGGGAGAGAGGGGGAAAAAAATATAACAGAAGCCAGTAATAGGATAGGAGCAATTTTAATAACAAAACAGCGATAGACTGCGTGGAAGCAAAAAGCAGAGAGAGAGTTGTTAGTCTCTACTTCCCATCAGCAGGACGATGGTCAGTCTCGGGAAGCAGGGCTCTCTAAGCTTGGTGGTTACTTGGGAGGATAGACGCCATGGACGAATCCCCACACTTCCTTCTTTCACTTCATTCTTATACCTGAGCTGATGTCATATGGTATGGAATACCTCTGTGGCCAGTCTGAGTCAGCTGGCTCAGCCATGTCCCCTCCCAAGGTTTTGCCCACCCCTCAATGTACTCTTGGGGCAGGGAAATGTTGATAGAACACAGCCTAGATACTTATTCAACAGTAGCCAAAACACTGCTATGTTATCAACTACTGCTGCAAAAAACCCCACAGCACTAGAAAGATGCTGTGAGGAGAATTAACTCCATCTCTGTCCAACCCAATACACACTGCTGTCAGATACAGCATGTCTGGTAAAAGCAAGTATAGCAAGAAAAATTTCTCACTTATCTGTAGCTGTGTCTGTCCTGGGGAAATGTAGTAGAAATGCCTATTTTTTTCTAATCAGTGTAAAAATTTTAAAAATCTGAACTAGTTGAATATCACAACATTAACATTGGCCTTTCATTTTTGATAATTTTGCAGTAACAGGTCTTCATTACTCCCTCTGGAGAGTATTTAATTCTATGTTTATTTTCATTGTACTTAAAGACCAGTGACTCTTTTAGATGACTTCTTGTGTAACTTCTTAAACTTTTTGTTGTTACCAGTATGTCGTAATCATTGTGTATCTTCCTGTAGTTGTGATTTCAACTTACCAGTACAGACAGATAGAAAATGAACATTAGAATAGAGTAGAACAGAGTAGAATAGAATAGAATAGAATAGAATAGAATAGAATAGAATAGAATAGAATAGAATAGAATAGAATAGAATTAACCAGGTTGCAAAAGACCTCCGAGACCATTGAGTCCAACCCATCATCTGACACTATCTAATCAACTAAACCATGGCACCAAGCACCCCATCCAGTCTCTTTCTAAACACCTCCAGTGATGGTGAATCCACCATCTCTGTGGGCAGCACATTCCAATGGCCAATCACTCTTTCTGGGAAGAACTTCTTCCTAACATCCAGCTTAAACCTCCCCTGGTGCAGCTTGAGACTGTGTCCTCTTGTTCTGGTGCTGGTTGTCTGGGAGAAGAGACCAACCCCCACCTGTCTACAACCTCCCTTCAGGGAGTTGTAGAGAGCAATAAAGTCTCCCCTGAGCCTCCTTTTCTCCAGGCTAAGCACCCCCAGCTTCCTCAGCCTCTCCTCATAGGGCTTGTTCTCCAAACCCCTCACCAGCTTTGTTGCCCTTCTCTGGACACGCTCCTGCAAGTCAACATCCTTCCTAAACTGAGGGGCCCAGAACTGGACACAGGACTCAAGAGGTGGCCTAACCAATGCTGAGTACAGGGGCACTCATACTATGCTCCCCTCACTATCCACCAAGGAGTGGAGGCTGCCCTTGCCCCTCTGCTTGCTATTAATATATTTATAGAAGGAATTTTTTTGTTGTTTTTTGTTGCAGCAGCTAGTCTAAGCTCTAAATGGGCTTTTGCCCATTGATGACTCTTACAATAAATCTTTATGATTCTCTTTGTCTGTTGAAGCAGGAACAATGGTAAAGCCTTAGATCACTATGAAATACTCTTGCATTCTATATTATTCATATCTTTTCAAAACACAGAATGAAAACTATATGTTGCTTTTACTTATCAGTTTAAATTGTTTATACATTTCTCCTGAGATGACAGTGTCCTTTATCCAGGCCTTATCGTAAAAAGCACATTATATTTTCTAGTGAAAGGCCTTAGGTCACAAACTCCAATCCAACATCTTCCCAAGGTATTTAACACTGGTTCAGTATTTCTCAGAGCATTCGACAGATTCTTGCAGATGTAAATGCCTTAGAGAAAATATTTGATACATATATTTGATAAATATCATCCCTATTCCCTGACTTTATGAATTGTAGACAGCTGTGATGCCATATCCTGTGACCTGCTTTTATCCCAGCTGGTAGTCAAAAGGCTTATGCTGACTATGCACCTCTTGAGCAAAAAGTAACCACAGTGATTGCTTCTCACTCCTTCTATAATAAAGTGAAGTTCTTAGTGCTTCCTTTGTTTAAAACCACTTTTTCAGGAAAAGTATCCAAGCCTGACAAATACAGCTTTACTATAAGCATTACAAGTCTCCATCATATGTACTTGAAATAATGTTTAAGTCAGTGATTAATATGTAGCATCCCCTTTTTGTGGTCAGACAAAATAAAATTAAGCTTCCATGACCACAGAAGAGAGTGCATAATCGGCCACACATGCCAAGACCCTTGGACTGTACAAATCTCTGTTAGGACAGAGAGAAAACTGACTATCCAGATCCCACCTGTCTTGCAGAAGGCAGCACCATCTGGTTGATGATGTATTCTGCCACAGATGATCAAGCCAGCAGCTGTATTAAACACCAGCTGTGAAGTATCATACTGCTAAAATCTTGCCAAGTTTCCTATATCATGTTAGTTCTATTGCTGCACTTTGGTCCCTTAGTACAATAGACTGTGACCAAAAATGAAAAAAAGCTTTGAATATCACATCCAAGCTCCTTTGCTAAGAATCCAGGCTTTAAAAGACATAATCCCAGCCCCAGAACTAGCAGTAGATCTCACTTTGTTCTTGGAAAGAAACAACTTTTCCTTTTCTAAATAATTCCCAGTATGTTAGGACTTTGAAATCTCAGATGATGACCCTGAGCTAGACCTGATAATGGGCAGGGAGCTGCTCTCTGTCCCATTCTGCCTGAGGTTATTATGTCAGCTCTGGGAGAGATGGAGTATTTTCCTGTGAATGTGTATTAAGCAGACCAGGATCCAGAAGCTGCCAAAAAATAGCAACCTGTGCACCCAGATGAACCTAGGCATCCTGCATTTGTGGACTTGTCTCCAAGTCCCAGCTCTCATATACCCCTGCTGCATAACCTTGGTTCATACTGCTGAGACAGAGCTGTGAGAAATCTGCAGAGAGCTAACATTTTAGGTAGAATTAGGATTGTGGAGATAAGATTATTAGCTATTGAAGCACTGAAGAGGAAAACACAGTATAGAAAGGTGTAAAACCTTAAAACAAATACACAACTAGATCTGTCAAGGGCTGGTCAGGGACCACAGGGGATCATGGAATTGAGTAATTTTCATCAGTGTTGATGGAGCTGGTGGAGAAGGGCAGCTTAGCATCACCTAGGATTCCTTCCAGACAGCTGCAGAGAATGAGCCCTTCCAACCCACAAAGACTTTTTAGGGCAAGTAAGCATATTAATTATAATATAACTATTTTTTACAGTTAAGGAAGACCTAGTAAGTGGTTTAACTTGGAGGATAACTGAAGAGTAGAATACACCAGCAGTTTTTCACCATAGTCAGGAAAACAGGTCATGAGGAATCATATCAAAACTTCCTCTGTATTAGAACCGTGTGTTTAGCTTGGCAGGCTCTTAGCATGCTCAAACTGCACTTGAAAGATTCCTCTCTGCTGTTACAGTTTCACTGTATCTTTTTCCATTAAGATATTCTCTTGAATACTAATAATCCATAGTAAGATCCTTTTTTTTGGCTGCATATTAGAGAAAACAGAGGAAGGTACTTCCAAGAGACTCAGACCCTTTCTGTCTCAGGCTACATGATGATGTCTGAAGAGGATTTTAAATGGTACAGAAAAGGCAGATATTTAAACAGTGTGCAAAGTCCTAACAGAGAGAAATACCTATTCACAGAGAACACATCATGTCTTAACTCAGCGTACTGCTCACCAATGAAGACTGACTGAGTTTCACTGTATTTGTTACAGATGTTTTCCCTGAGGCTTCACATACTTTCTTATTAAATATTTTTTCCTTAATCTTAATTTCTTACTGATCCCAAAATGAATTCCGATGATTATTTAGTTATATCTAGTTCATATCTTATATCTGGAGGGTGTCCTGTAGGAGATTTGCATTGCTGTCTTAAAATTGGTTCTCCTCAGTGATTGTTAAAATTAAACGGTACCTGAGAGAACAAAAAGTAAATTTTCATGTCTTAATATTCATTCTCATTTAATATCTATTAATAACAATAAACATTAGTGGCTGTTTAAGATGCTTACATTGATATTTCTAGTTATTGACTATTAGATAAACTTCATCAAGGGACTTCTGTCAGTTTACAAGCACAAGTTTGTTTTTACCTTTGTTGATCTCGTCTCATTCTTGCGACTTCTTTAAAGTCTCTTGTCATTTTATATGAGTTAAGTAGTCATCAACTCACCATTTTCACTAATTTTTGGTGATGACTGTAAAGGTGTTTCTTTACGTTAGTCTTGTTGTATTCCTTAAACTCTTTCATTTTTGACAGTCTTTGGGTTTAATGCAGATATTGATTTCACTCATGTTTATTGCCCTTCATTTTCAGATTTCCAAGAGCTGCTCTTCTGGTTCATCCAATACATAGAACTTCTTGAAATTTCATGAGCAGTTCTTGTGGCAGAAGTAGTTCTGCCATGGTTTAAACCAAAGCTGGAAAAGTATTCCTTCTGAAAAAAATTGTCCACTATTTGCTCTTGACAAATTAGAAGAGAACTGGAAACTTATAACTGTGATTTCTTTCCCCGTGATTTTAGGCCATGTGACCCGTGTTTCCATAATTTATGATCTATGAAAATAAGTATGTTTTTCTTGTCCACAATATCTAAAATCTTTTGGAACTGCCTTGGACTGTAACCAGACTGTTCCATTTTCCTTCTAAATACTGATAGTGCATTATTAGAAAAGGAACTTGACTATGGTACTATAATAATATCACTGTATTATTAATGTGAAAATAATTTACCTACTTTCTGGGGATAATAGAGACTTATTTGATTTTTAAATTATTAAAGCTTACCTGAAATGCAGATACATGGATAACAGACCTAGATATTAGTTTTCCAAATAATGTGAACTTTTAATCACTACAAGACTCTGCTAAGGCTTGTAGTTAATTGCTTCTTGTGAGCATGAAGATTTTTTATGTGTATATTCAGAAAACCACATTTCAGACCAATAATGAATGAATTTATTATGACCTTCCTAAACTCAGATTATGGATTAGATGATATAGTTTAGTGTCAGGGAGGAATTTATGCTTTAAAAATAATTCAAGTAAAGAAACTCCTTTTTAACAAGGCACTGGAGGTAGGGATAATGCCAGATATGGTATGTGATAAATCCTTATGCTTACTAAGGTCCAAACCAAAGGTTTATTTTGAGTCTTCCATGAGAATTATGGTTTATCTGACCAAAGTGAAATTATAAGAGAGCACATTTATGCTGCATTATCTTAGCGTGCATTTAGAATGCAATATGAGCTTATTAGTACAATAACTATAAGTAATTCGCTAGTTATTCTCTCATTTATGAGCACATATTTTCATGTTCTTAGAATACGGTGGAAGATACTGTGGGCACAAAAATGAATGTACTTTATTAGTAACTAAAAGTCCTTTAAAGCAAAGTGTGATACTACCAGCGAAGTACAGGGGCAGGAGTCATGTATGGATTTACCAGGGCAGGGAATGAAGCATGCTTCTCAGCATCACACAGACAGTTTCTCTGTCCCACAATGTGATTCACAGCCCCTCAATTCACAGGTCTTCTAAGATTATTTTGAATTCATACATAGTTGAGTGCAGATACTTGTAGTTTGCAAAGTGTTTAGGCTTCTTCAGATTAACTTTATGAAGTACAAGGTATTTTCTAAAGGGTATTAAAATATCCAAAAATATCAGAAGATTATTCTTTCCATCATCTCCAGTCATTAAATTATCTTGATTTTTAGTTAGTAAATAGATGTTCAGAGGAGAGCCACTGAAATAATCAGGGGGATGGAACACCCCACTTATGAGGAAAGGCTGTGAGAGTTAGGTCCAGAGAGACCTTATTGTGGCCCTTCTGTACTTAAAAGGGGCCTGGAGTAAAGATGAAGACAGACTTCCTAACAGGGCCTATAGTGAAATGACAAGGGATAATGGTTTTAACTAAAAGAAGGCATATTTAGACTAGATATAACAAATCAATTGTTTACAATGAGGGTGATGAAACACTGAAACAGCTTGCCCAGTGAGGTGGTAGATGTCCCATCCCTGTAAACATTCAAGGTCAGGTCAGATGGGGCTCTTAGCAACCTTGTCTAGCTAAAGTCATCTCTGCTTACTGCAGGGAGGTTGGATTTGATGACCTTTAAAGGTCCCTTCCAGCCCAAAGCATTCTATAATTCTATGTTATGCCTCCTAGAAACACAAAGGATACTGGCATGACAGTCAGAAACCTGAATCTTATTCTTTATCACTGGCTTTCTTTCCATGCTCTTCATAAGTAATTTTGCCTCTTTGTGCCTCAGTTTCCTTTCTGATTTCTTATTGATATAGTTTATAATCAGTTTGGGACAGGAACTGCTATTCACTACCTGATGATAGTGTGCCTTACAGGACAGACGCGACACTGGGAGTATTAAGTGAACTAGTCACATCAGAAAAAAATGCAAGTTGAAGTTGACCTTGGACACTGCTATTGAGTATACTCATACTCTGCAGACATACAGGATCTATTTTTTTTAACATTTATCCATATGTAAAATATGCAAACAGACAGTTATGACAGCATACTTAGCTGCAAGCTTCTGCTAGGCTCATCTGCAAAAAGTTTTTCAGCTGTTGCTCAGACTATCATTTGCTCTCTCTCTACATGTGCATGTACAAACATAGTAATGGGTATATATTAATGAAAAAAAGTATATATAAAAATAAAAATATCTTTGAGGGGAGAAAGAGTATATTTATACAATGTTACACTCATAAACAGCTGTTTGGTGTTTTCTTATTTTTTTGTTCCTTGGTGTGAAAATGTACATACTGAGAAAATGTCAATTGATGTACCTGTAACTCATCCTGTCTTAAAAGAGGACATGGCCAAAAAGTATAAAATATAATATACTCTGCATATTTAGCAGAAATATATCTCCCTTTGATTTACAGACAAGGACTTGCAGGTTCAGATTTCCTAACATCTATGCTTTTATAGGACACTTCAGAGTTCTAGTTCACTGCCTTTTTAAAATTATTTATTTATTTTACCTCTCTGACTTAGTGCAGTATCCTGTTCAGCTAAAGTCTTCACAGTAATCCACATCACAGTAGCAGATGTCAATGTTTAATACTGTCTATAGCCTCAACTGATGACAAAGTTCAATGCAGAAGCACATTTTAGGGCACTGAAGATGGACTAAGGATTCATATTCTTCAGGAAACTGATTAATTTTAAACTTATTTCTTTCCTTGTGCCTATATTTAGTGTAAGAACAAATCATTTTCAAATAATTTTCTGTTCTGGTTACAATCTTAAGGGTGTCAAGGGAATGGATAAATGGATAAATGTTCTGCTATTTTCTCTTTATTATTATAATTTTTCTCACAAGATTGAGAGAAAAGGGAGAATATAATGAGAATAAAAATGCACAGTATTGAAGCATTAAAATTTGGTGATAATTCATTTCTGTAACAGACTAGAGCAAGTACAGAATACAGTGTAAGATGTATTCATTCTCCTGACAAAACCTGTAGAAGGCGTAGGAAATGGTATAAAAGTAATTTCCTCTTATGACAATCGTCCTAAGGCAGCAGTCTCATGTCCTCTTAGAAATGTCACTTGTGAGAACATAGCTGCAGGTATTTTATTTAGAGGTACTCATTGATTCAGATTTCTAATGTATGGAAACAATACTGAGTTTTGTGGTTAGGTCGTTAATTCTGCTTTAACAATATGAATATCAGTTTTTCTGTCAGGGTATTTAAAAGGACAAGATGTTTTCACTGAATTTCTTGATGTTGACATTGATACATGAGGTTTTTATGATGTCATCTAGCAAAACTAAGAACAATCAAGTTTTGACTTTTCCCTGCATGAGCTTAGTTCTAAAGTACTGCTTTATTTTCATCAACGGAATAGTAATGGTTCAATTTATGACTCATCGATTTAATCCCACTGCAGCTACCAACAGGTAGAATAGTAGAGGACAATTTTCCCTAGCAATGTTGGCATGAGCTTTGTGGACTTGAATTATGCCACCTGAAATTACATGTCTGTACAAAATGCAGCAATAGTGAACACTCAAATGTAGAACTTAGTACAGAGCATTATCTTTTCCCCTAGATTGTTTCGGTTGAGTTTAATATAGTTTTACTGAGAAATTGTCACAAGAACTTTATTGTTTGGTGATTAATGAATAATCAGCATTCAATGTATTTTAGTTTTAGAAAGTATTTTCCCAGTTAGAAATCTCAAAGCTCTCTGTCAGAATGGTTTAGACACTGGAAATGCTGTAATTCACAGGTGGATGAGATAGTTGCTATATACCTAGCAATGCTTTGTGCAATGCTGGTGATTAGATGGATATTTTTAATTCACAGGCAGAGGCTAACACAGACCCTGGACTAAGAATGGAGGAGCTGAGCAGGTTATCAAGGAGTTAGAACAAAGGCGTCCTTAGTGTACATCAAACAACCAAAGCCTACCTCAGAGCTGCAGAAAAATAGAGATTGTATTATCTCACAAATGGTTGTCATGAGACTAACTTGAAAGAAATCTGTATCTAGTCATCTGTCACCCTGAAGGATCCATGTAGTAAGGTATTTAAAGTAGCTAAGATTAGAGTAGCTTCATTTGCAATTTAAATTTGCTACAGACTATTTTTTGAAAGCATATTCAAGAGTCCTGTGATAAGTGTAGTTCAGTGTGGGGCTATATTTGAATTGTATTAAGGTAGTATTTCTCAAACTCTTTTGCCTATATCTGGCTTTCCCCCCACATCTAGATTTTAAGGGAAGATGGAAATGTGTGTACAAAATCACCACCTCACACCAGACTCCAGTTTCTGACTGTGTAGTCTCATGCAACACTGCTCTAGGACAGCTAGGCTGCCTCCACCTTTCAATCAGCTTCTGCAGGCAGAACTTGCTCTGGAGTGGTTCTAGAGCCAGCACCCACACAAGAACATCTTTGCATATTACACCAGGGTTAAACAAATTAAACACAGGCCATGTGAAAAAGTGCAGGATTGCAGATCTTTGTGTGGTGTAGGAAATCACTTTGCTCTAGCACCTAATTCATGGGTTGGAACAGGGATTGAAATTTGCCTCTCTGCAGATATTTTGAGGTTTGGCACTGGGTTAGTCCTTTCTCAGCCAGCTTCCTATGGAGAACCCTGCCCTTGGGCTGCAGCTCTCCCTTCTCACTGCAGAGGAAGCCTAGGGGATTGATTCAGGAGTTTTGATTCCAAGTGGTTAAAAAAATGCAGTGGTTTGGGCTGCAGAACTGGAATTTTTTTTTATATATATATATATATTTTATATTTTAAGTTTTAATGAACTTCTGTTGGTTCCCATGAACACACCAGGCAGTGTTTAGAGGATAAGAAACTGCAATTTAAAATCACAAATAATTAAAAATTTTGACTGTTGTGTCAGATGATTTGAAGAATTATGCTAGTGCAGAACCCAAATGGAGATCAGCAGAGTTTTCTATCCTGATTAGCCAATCAACTTACTCTCGCTTCAGTCACAGTATCACAGGATTCTCTTCTCCCACTCTGAGGCATGGCAAACCTTGGCTTCTTTGACTGATGTGAAGTATATCAAGGCCTTGATGCTCTAGCATAATGTAGATGTAATGTTTCATCTCAGTAGAGGTGGTTCTAAAAATTATCTTTGTACATAATCTTGTAAATGTACCACAGACTCAGTTCTATCCTATTGGAATTATGAACCTCCATAGTAGGAAGCCATTATTGACTGGAAAGATTAATCCACCGTTATTTGAACAAATATGGATATTTAATATAAGAAGCTATCTGAATGCTACAATCTTAACAGAGTTATTTCAATGAGTCCCATCTCACCCATTATGTTGAGATACTTGAGTGGTCCAATACTCCTCAGTCACTGCAGATATACACCTCATTATTGCAGGCTGCCTCTGGGGCAATTCTAGTCCTGGTACCGTAGGCAAGGTTTTAGATATGCTAGACCTCTGTATCACCAATGCTGTTCTTGCATCTCTGCCGCAGTGTTGTTAATTATGCCAAGCTACTATCCAAAATATTTATCTATAGACCTTTCCAATTGCTTTAGAGAATTAATTAGCAATTTTTTGTTCACCATTTTTAATGTAGTCCACATAGTATTTTCTACAATCAACACGTTCTTTGAGCTACAACTCCCAAGAGTCAGACTTTTCCAGTAACCAAAAGCAGTGCACAGGCAGTACAGTAAAGCATGGAGCAAATGCATTAGAGATCACACCAAGGATAACTCAGGGCAGTTGGCTCAGGAGCCAGAGAAAAGCATCATGAAAAACAACAGTGAGAACAGGGTGTGCAGCAGGCCAGAATATTTATCCCCCAATTATAGGAACATGCTGTTTAGTTTGGTGATTATAAAACACAAGCCAAACTAGGATGCATTTCTTTTTCAAGAGAGAGTATGTTTATGTTAACAGTAAATGAAGATTGCTTTTTAATAGTGCAGCAGTTCTGATGAGATGCCAGAATGAAGACAAAGGATGTTGAATTTATTTAACTTCTCTCAGGTAAACAAGGAGTCATATACAGCAACACACTAGACTTCAGATTTCAGGTGGCAGTGTCTCCCACAGAGTTAGCAATGATGTCAAGACTGGCATAGACGAAAATTGTGAGAAAATGTTAGTCTTTAGAGTTTAGAACTCATGTCCTCAATTTCTTGGTAGAGATTAGGTACTAATAAAAGTAATATTTTTAATCTCAAACCTTCTCTGAAAACCTAGTAGCAAGAAAATGCTATAATGAAAACCCATACTGTGCTAATTATATTGTCAATAATAATGAAGATGTTTCTGTTAGTCTTCATGAAAAGAGTGTTAGATATCACAGCGTCTCTGCTTAGAAGTTGCCAGCTAAGTGCATTTTTTTTTCCCCTGGAGACCTGTCAAACCCTAACATGGCAGTATGCTCCCTCTGCGTGAGATGAAACAGCTATAACGCCAGGAAGAATATGTCAACATGGTAAATTTTTGCCTCTCTGGAAGTGGGCAGCTTGATGATTGCAGCCTGATTGTGACACTGAGGAGCATTACTGTCAACTTGCTGCTGTGGAGCAGAGAGGAAACACAAAGGTGTGTCAGCCTGGATAATCTTTTAAAGAATTTTTAAATGCAGATAGTGGTTTCCCCCTCCTGAAAGACAAATTGCATGTCAGAGGTATCACTATGCACTAAATAGCTGTGTGGTGGTAGGATGCTTTTACCTCTGTTCTAATTCAGTTCCAGTAATGCAAATGCACAAACTGAATAATCTGAATTTGCACTTCCTGGATATATCTCCTTGTTAGATGATTTGCAGGTAGGTCTCTTACATCAGCAAAAGCGGAGACATCACCTGAAGCTAATGTGTTACGGCTATCATCCCGGAAGGGCAACATCACTTCTTTTATATGTCACAGGGGGAGTGCTGTGAGCATGTTTTCATTTGTGCTATTCTTATTTTTAAGATACCTTAAGTAAGAGGTTTCTTCTAAGATGAAATGCCTTTTTAGAAATGGTATTTTTCATGGTACTTTTTGAGGAGTACAGTAATAATGTTATAATATTTTGTACTCCTGTAGAAGTTTGCATTTGCTATTCTCAAAGTGTGATAAACCCATTTTTTAATGTATGGCTTTAGATAAGTGGATAAGCACAAATCTAGGCCTGATCCTCTTTCCTCTTGTGTCAGCTTTGCCCTTGCAAATATAGCAATTTCAGTAAAGAAAATGAGGCTTGATTTTTCTGCCTGATGGAGGGATTAACTTCATCAGACCTCTGCCTGTGTCCATCCCATCAGGCCAGGGAGGGCTGAAGAAGGTGGTACAGGCAGTACAGTCTGGGGACATCAATGACAGAAAGTGGCAGTGCACAAGTCTCCATGTGAGGGAAGGGAAAGTGTAAAGTTTTCCCTGGGTTTTCCAGGCAGTAGTAGTCTTCATGTTAGTGCCTTGCTGAGCATTGCAGAGAGTAAAGCTGTGCAGGCAGTTTTTATTCAGTCACAGGAAATACTCTTTGGTGGAGATATGGCCAAGTAAAAGCAATCAGAAGACAGTCCTCATGATCATAAGAACAGTGTGTTAGTAGCCCCCATAAAACTCAGTCCACTTGTTTTCCAGATACCACCTCTGGAAACATTGTTATGGCTAACTGTAGGGACAGGGATAGGATGCAGAGGTATTGGAGATGTATTAGGAAATTTTCTTGCTCTAAAAAAATTCCAAAGCAAGATTGTTGGCCTCCTGATCTAACATGGTTTATGATACTATGCTGTCCTTTAACTTCCTGACTGATGCAGTAACACCATATGATGTTGTTGCAGGAGGATGAAATGCCTTGTATGAGAGAAAAAGAAAATCTTAGTTCACAGACAATAGTGAATCTTTGAGAAAGTTTGACACAGTTGTTCACACCTGTAGGCAACACTGGCTTTGTTAAAGGAGTTTTGTACAAAATGGTACAGGTTCCTATCAGACAGGCTTCAGTTTGACTCAGATTTGATGCTAGAAGAAGCTGGTATGGTAGCAAGGCACACCAAAAACATCACACTCTCAGACGTGAATGTGCCCCACTAAAAAAAGTCACAATTTGCACAGTTTAGGAAAAGCCAATACGTTTGCACTTGTCACTTGGGGCCTTACATGCACACTTCAGCTACAGATTAGAAGAGTGACTATCTGCTTCTAGAAATGTGTTTTGGCAGGAGAAGTTGTGGTTTATTATGTTCAGAAGCCATCTTGCCCTGTAATAGAAGTCATTGTACCCACTGAAAGGATCCCAGATCTTCAATACCAATTTTCTCAATGGAACAGCTTGATTTCCTCCCACAATCCCTTGTGATTGTAACAGTTTAAGATTGAGTATAAGAAATAGGCTTTATTTCAACAATAACATCATTACAGAGATCTTTTTTCAGGTTTGTTCTTTGTTGCTATTAAAGTCAGGACACAGAAAAAGACAGTAATAGGTCTATTTTTTTTTTCCAGAGTAAGGTGTAGCTGCTTAAGGTATGGGCCTGAGATATGCATTCCTGACATAGATACCAGTATTGGTGTGCTCTGTTAGAAGCTGAAAGAGTTTTAAAGTTTCTTTATTTTCTTCTACTGCTTGAATCTTTGGGGAAACTACATCCATTTCAAACCAGTTTGAAATGATCCTTAAACTTGCTGAAACATTCTGCATTTTTCCCTTGTTCTTAATTCTCTGTAATTTGTATACATACTCTTCTGAATATTTATTTTTACCCTATTTTTCAGGAGTTGTTTAAGAATTTCTCCTTTGCACTCCTCAGGTTGCATGTTGCCAAGTAAATTTAATAGAAACTACCTTGTTCTTGCTTAATTTAAGTTTCACTTATTACACTCAGTTCTGAATATTAGCAAGCTTTCACTTCTCTGCATAACCTAGAAATCATCAACACGCATAAATAAACTCGTATGGAAGTTATGTCAGCTTTTTTGAACTTCATATTTAGAGTTGATAGCTGGAAATAAGACCACAAAAAAAACCCCAAACCAAAACATACCAACTTCTACCCTGTAAGTATTCTTTTTTTTTGCCTGGGGTCATAACTATAGACCTTTCAGCATCTAATTGGTGAGGTTTATATATTTATCTATTGTCACAAAGAAGTTCCCACTATTCGTAACTCCGTCTCAAATTCTTACTGTTCTTCATAATTCTCAAGAAACAACATGTACTGACATTTTGTATCAAGGCCACAAATGTCTTAGTCCAGGCTCCTTACTGTAGCATCTCTGTTTGACATGACACTCTTCAGTGTTCATCACTACTCTTTTGTCCACTAACTGATTTGAAAGTTGATGACCTCCATTTTTGTAGCTCCTTCCTCAGCATTTCCTCTCTATCAAGTCTTAATCTCCTTTGAATATATACTGCTGAAATATATAAAGGTGTTAAAATTATTTTGAAATAAGGTAGCCAATATATGTAGGAGATTTTCATCAGATACATTTGTAACCTATGCCTTGACTTTCTCTTTAGTGATTCTGCTATACTTGTTGGAAAAGTTTTGGTTTATTTTTATTGGCCATGATTTAATTGTAATTCTGTCCAGAAATTTCAGTGAAATCAACCACTTCCAATTTGGTAAGAATTTTGTATTAAGAAAGATGAAATGCACTTACAAAGTAAAAGTGGAAGCTTTTTCATCTTGGAAAAGAAGGAAAACTTTCTTTGTGAGATCCCAAGAAAAGTATCAGGAAAATAAAAAGGACATAGTTTAAGTATAAAACAGTATCTCCTGTTGTGCTGGTATCTGCAAAACCCAGGATGTAACTCAGGTATCCAGGGGGAATTCTAATCTTAGAGCACTGTTCTACAAAGAATTGTACCTGGACAAGGAAATTCACAGTTTCTTTAAGGCAGGAGCCTCCAGACGTATTGTACCTGCATCTCACTTGACGCTCACTTCAGTTTTGAACAGCTAGGCATGGCTTCTTACATAAAGACTTCTGACACTTCTGGCTTCCTCTACCTTCCTCTGTCCTGTGTCTTCCTCTTCCTCTTGCCTCCACCAGATCCACAATTATGCATCAGCTTGACTTTGTCATCAGTTTCACACAAGTGAGGAAATGAGCATGTCTGGAAGCTACTTAACCTGTTTCAGTTGGGACGCTATAAACCACCTTTTCTCTACTGGTCAAACTTCGATGTCCAAATTTTTAGATCTCTTAAGCTACAGCACATGAATCTTACCCCGTCATATCTTGAATCAGAAGTTTTAGTCCTGAGAGAAATTTACTGCTGTAGAGTACAGATAGAGAATAACATGCTCTCAGTAAACATGCTTTTGGGGGGATCCAGACTTGTAGGTTATGACAGGTATTCTGTGATTAATGCATATTAACTGGAGTCACACTGCTATAGCATCACCAGGCTACCTTTAAATAAAACATCCTTTTGCTCTCAGAAAAATCTTATTAATCTTCTCGGTCTGGAGTCTGCAAATATTCAGTCTTTCACCACAAAAATAA
Source organism: Picus viridis (assembly GCA_033816785.1). Classification (NCBI taxonomy): domain Eukaryota; kingdom Metazoa; phylum Chordata; class Aves; order Piciformes; family Picidae; genus Picus; species Picus viridis. Next base: position 39,684,603 of record CM066567.1, on the reverse strand, counting down.
TTGTAAGTACTCTTTTCCCTAAAAGCCTTGACATACTGATTTGAGACATATTAAAGCCATAGTTTATTGGTGTATGGAGGGGAAAACCAATGTATTTTTTTGGGGTGCCTTTTTTTTTTCTTTCTTTTTTTTTCTTTTTTAGTATGGTATTTCTCTGCATTGTGCCTTGCTCATACCTTGCTCATACATTCTTGTCTTAAGGTCTGTAGATTTTCTAGGCAGTCTAGGTCAGCATATGGATTTTAGAGCACTTGGAAGATTTGATGCTAAACAATAAGGGCATCTTGACATTGAATGTGATGGTGCTATGAAGCAGTGAAAGCTTCTGTATTCATTCATGGAATGTATAGGTTGGTGCTGTATTTTGAAAAGTGAGTGGGTACTTCTGCACCTGCACACAAGGATTTTGATTTGTATTTCCACCTTCATTTAGATTACTCAAGAGGTAATGTTCTCTTCAGAAATCCCTGTGTTCTCTTTAGAAAATGATGGCTCTGGTATGACCTTCTTTAGAAAGAGACAGAGTAATTGTAGAAAAGTGCATCAGCTAGCAAAGGTGCTATTAAAAAAAGAGAAAATACATGAGTGTGGCTATTTTTAGGATTAGTCAGTTTTCCAAATAAATGGAATAACTGAAGTATTTCCATTATGACCTACGGATCAAAGATCATTAAAACTATGGAACCCTGGCTTATGTGGAGAGGGGTGATTTTGTTGCTCATGAATTCCCATCTAACTGTGTTGGAAGAGTTGAGTAGTCAAATATTGAATAAGACTAGGGTTAATATAGCTATTTATGTCACCACATCACACCTTCAGATACTTGCACACCACATGTACAGCATAAACTTTTAAATGTTTTGTAATAGGAAAGATGCTCTTGTGAATATATTGAAGCAGAAGACAATGGGACTGAAAACTTAAAACCAAGCAAACAACACAAAAACACCCGCCAAAAGGCATGCATAATTGTGTAGATTTTTGTGGTTGTTTTCCCCCCATTGGATTTCCATGGTCTGTCATGAGATACTCTCTTCAGAACTTAGCCCTCTTTGTGCAATGACATTACACATTGCATACATTTGCTTCCTGTTACTATTATTATAGTGTGACCATGTACTGACTTACACAAGTCCCAACATTTATCGTGTTTTGATGTTCAGACCTTGCAGAAGTTAATTTACATAAGCTGATCATATACTTTGAAAGAGTGAGTGCTGTTTCCTGAATGCAATGTAAGAGTATTGATGCTATGAGAAAAAGGTTGTATAGACATGGCTTAGGAAAGCAATGTTCAATTACAGGCTGGTGACATAAACAAGGCTTCTAGGTTTGTATTTAAAGATAAAGGCACTTCAAAGTCAGATGACAAATTGCTGAAATGTGGAGAGCTGCAATAACAGTAATAATTCTTATATAAGATGAAATTGAAAAGGGTTAAGATCATCTGGATACTCTTTATATTTTTCCAAACTAAGGACAGAAACCCATACTTGCTTTAAAATGTATTAAAAATTGTGCTTACCATCCTGAAATGCTTTTGACTGAGAATATTTTGTCACCAGTTTAATGAAGTCTTAGAGAAACGTACACTGCCCATTATATAACAAAAGCAGTGGATCAGCTAAGTGTGGTTAGAAACTCTTCAAGCAAAACTGACAAAGGCCCAATTCTCTTTTAGCTTTACAGAGAGACTCCTTTGACTTAACAGATTTGTTCCCATGTAATTGAGGGCAGGACTGGGACAGAAGGGCATACTGGGAAATTCATTCTCCTTTCATAAATAAGGAGTTGATTCTGACATAATCTGATTCTCACATAATAGATGATTGTCACATATGTTGCAAAACCCACTATTGTGCCCTCCTCTATGTAAGGCTAGAGCTGAGACCAGAGTTCCTATTTTAAGCACTGAAATGCAGAGTCTAATTATCAATGTGCTTCTGTATTATTCCTGCACCAGAAAAATAACTCTTACAGCAGGCTTGCACTTGTGTAACATATGTTTATTTAGCCTTCTGTAGATGTATTATCTAACTATTTCTTTTATGGCTTGGGTCATGGATCATTAATTGAAACAGTAAAATAAGCAGTCATCTTTGGTTGCCATAGAAAAGCCACCCAAAATACAGTTGCTGAGGAAACCATATTGAAAATATACACAAGAGAGAACCTAATAATGTTGATATACAGCTTTAAGACTATGAGGATGTAAAATATACTCTTGATCTTGTTAGGAGAGTCGGTACTGCATCTGATGCATTCTAATTAATTTCTTTTTGAAAGGCTTCCTGGTGTTTGTGAAGGTACAGTTTACCTAACTATCAGATATATTGTATTCCTGAAAGTCTTTAGATTAAGTACTGATTTTGTAAAAAAAAAATTAGAAAATTAAAAAATGCTTCATTAATGGAAGAAAAATACTTTGGAAAAAGATCCTAAATGAATGAAAAGTGACCAAATGTCATTGTGATGAATGCTACTTCTGTAATACAAATAGGGAGCTACAAAAATGAGAAAGAACAAAAAAAAAAATAAATCCCCTGAGGCATAGTGGCACTTTATTTCTTCTCATCAGAAAAGGCTATAATGATCTGCCACATCCAAGACTGGTCCTGTAACATATATCTTATCTTTTCTGACAGAAGGATGTATATAAGCCTTTTCAATATGCTTCCAGCATAGGGGATTTCCAAACCTCCCTATGCAAGGGTTTTGCTCCTTCACTGTTAGATATTCCCAGTGTCATGGGTCTAGCCAGTTGAATCTAATGGTAATTATTCAACACTGTGCTGACATCTCATGGCAGCTTTAAAATAAACTGCTGGCTGGAGCAAAGTATCATGGGGTTTGTAGTTTGGATTGTAACACGGGAGGCTTCCTGTTCTGGTTGCTGCTTCTGGTTTCTAGTTTTAGGGTGTTGGTCTGTTTCACTGCGCCGTCTGCAAGCTTGCAGGGGGAATTGCTTTATCACTGGCTTCTGCTGCTGCTTCTGCTTTTGCTGTGCTTTTCTGTGAAATAGGCTAAGATAATTGTATGTCTTATCATTTCATTAAACACTCCTTATCTCAACACAGGATTTGTGTGTGTGTGTGCTATTTTCCCTCCTGTCTCTGTGTGCGTGTGGGCTTGGTTGTGAGAGCAGGCTGTCTTAAACCATGACCTACCAGGAATATTTATTGCTGCAGCTCTAGCAATTTATTTCTTGCCCTGTGCATCACTGATGAAGAACTGAGTATTTTATTGCTTGCTGCAGCATCTCTTAGTGTACGAGAAGATTGTTATGATGCTTCCAAATTAGTCATATCTTATTTGATTAAATAATAACAGGTTTTCATTTTCCTTATGTTTTATACTTGGATTGCTACAACTTTATTGAAGTTCAGTGCCTAGAAATGGATCCTATATTCCAGGTGGCACCTAATCCATGCTAGACAGAGCAACGGGACTATTTCATTTGTCTTTTCATATTCCCAATAATAAATCCTAGTGTGGCTGGTTTTCTTTTTCTTGGGAGTAGGACATTGTTCACTCGTGTTCAGTTTGTGATCCACTGTAATCCCTAAGATCAATTTTTAAAGAACTGCTACCTAAATCAGATGTTGTACATCCTGCATTTGTGCAGTCAATTATTGCTGGGAATAGAAACCTGTATTTATTCATAGTGACTTGTTTCCTGTTCTTCAGTAGTTCATTTCTTGCTTGTTAAGAACATTTGAATTCTGATGATGCAGGCTCTTTTCAGCCCTTGTTAGTTTATTGGTTGTTTTTGTTTGTTTTATTTGGTTTTGTTTGTTTTCCCCACCAATATAATAATTGTAATAATACAATAAAAGGATTGTAAGAAGCTGCCTGTTTAACATTCAGACTCATAATGAAAATGTTACTCAGTACTAAAGCCAGGACAGACTACAGTGGAACTTCATCTATTTTTGACAGCCATCTGCTGTCAGCCTCCCATTGTCCAACTAGTTTGGCATGATAAAGTCAGAGACTGAGTAAGATTATATTTCCATAATGTATATGACAGGCTTGTCCTGCTAGATTTCTTTCCCTAGACATTCATCAGGCTGAGACTTCCCATTACCTGAAAGTCAGATACTTCTACTTCCGGCAGATAAAAACCTCTTCCTTGCCTGTAATCAACTGCTCCCTATGACTGCACCTACAAGCTTTTATTTTCTTAACCTTGAATAAATCTTCCTTCACTTGGCTCAATTTCATCCATATTCTGGGGCTTCCAGCTGCGTATACAGGGTAACATGTCATTATTTTCCTACTTTTAGTGAAAAAGGTATATACTTTAATATTGGCAAGTGAGTCATGTGAGATTTTCTGCAAAATGTATGCTATAACTATTTAGTCACATCCTTATTCATGTAGTAAGATTTCCAGCTCTTATTTAGCTTCACAGTTCTGGTGATGATATGTAGACATTTAGGGTATTTGGGTATTTTTCGGGTTGACTCACCATCCTCACCCTCTCACTCATTCCTATATCCAGATATGGATAGGATTATATTTGTTTATCTGAGTTTATCTTTCCCAAAGCTGATACTGTGTTTTGTAACAACCACTTCACAACAGATTGGCATGTGACATGAGGAAGAAGACATCTTTGCCCAGAATCACAGGGAAAACGACCATGGAAAGAGTTATGTCCTGCCTGATAATGCTGTTTTCATGTCTGTGTACCTACTGCTCCTACCTAACCCTACCTTCAGACTTTGCTCAGAATCTTAAAATATTCCTGATCTGGATCATGCCAGAGCTGGGCAAGAGGAGACTGGTGGTATGTGGGGCTGAGAATGTGTTTGAGGCTGCTCAGTGTCCCACAGAGCTGTTGCCACAAGGCGTGTCTGAGGCCTCACTGGAAAGCCCAGGAGGAAAGAGTTAGGATCAAGACCATTGGGGCACAAGGTTGGATGCAGGCAGAGCTGGAAGGTGCCTCCAGCAAGCCCCATAGGAGGGGCCTGGACTCAGTACAGATCCCATCTTGAGAAAGCCCCAGAGAAGTTTTTTTCACAGCCTTTTTTGCAACTTGACTGTTTTCTGTGATGTTGGATCCCAGCTACATGGCTGCATGAAATCAGTGCAGATGTTGAATGTCTGCATTTAAACTCCATAGAAGGATTGCTGTCAGCAGTCCAACGGCTGTTGGATCCACTTCGGAAACATTTGAGGTAAACTAAAATATTTACACTGTGAGTATCCCATTTCTGTGAGTAGCAGATTCTGAAGAAAACTGCTGGTCAATCAATTCACAGGGATTATGGCTGTAGGAGACAGCAAGCTGCAGACAACAGTGACAGCATTCTGGCCTGCCTACCTATTGGTTTGACACAATGGAACTGCTCCCAGCATACATGAAGCCTTAGCATGAGCTGTGTGTTGGCCAAAATCTGGACAGGAGTTGAATGAAATTTGCAGCTGTTGAGAAAGACAGTTAAAAGCTGGTCAGGTCAGTGATAGTCTGTTGGTGCTCCTGAACTATGGAAGGTTGTTTATGGAAGTATCCTTAGCACTCTTCTGGATGATAAACAAGGGACACAAATTCCTCAGAAATCTTTTAGTTACTCCTAGAAGGTGACACAGTTCCTGATCTCCAGGTGGTGCCAGAGTGGTATGCAGGGTTATGTTATGGCAGGCACATGCTTTAAACCACGAAGTTACTTCACACAATTGGTCAACTACAGACTCATCAATAATTTCAACAGGAAACTTCAATAAGGATTTTTAGGAGGCTGAGCTTGGGAGGTTGTATAGATTTATTGCCTTAATGCACCCTAAGCAAAGCCTGAGTAGTCTGAAATGCCTCTGAATTGTGGCAGTGAGTGATAGATTAAAGATTCCCCAGGTACCATGTACAAAGCAACACTGCTGACCCAAATGGTTCCTTGAAAGCTATTCTGGTTTATTGTGTCAGTGATCCACAGAAAATAGGTCTCTAGGGAACTTTTGATGCAGGTTTTTCAATTCATGAAGCAGTAAGGATGCTCTGACTTGCCAAGTCTGGGCAAACTTTGCCACATATTGAGGCATATTTGAAAGGCTTAAAGCGATGTCTCACAGACTTTTGTTGATCTTGTAACAGATTTAAAGGAGGAACAGTCAGGAAATGCAATGATTCTGGACTGGGGAAAGGCATGAGTGGGAGGGAAATCATGCAATGCTCATCCAAAATCATAACTGTAGAAACAATTTTCAGGCACAGAGGTGAAGAAAATGTTTTAATATCTATTTCAAGCCTTGTCATAGCTGCACAATATTGTGTTAAAGTTCCTGACTTGCTGCAGACTCACAGTAGAATATATTTACATTCTTCTGCTAAAGTGAGAAGCAATCATACAGTGATTTCACATGCAAGATTAAAAACATTAACAGTTCTAATTATTGAGTGATAGGTAGCATATTTGATAGTCTTGTTTCATGTAATTAAAAAATGGCAGAAGGAAAATTTCAAAATTAATTGCCACACTTTCATGCAATGATATGCTATGATATGATGTGGAAGTAGGAGACTTGGCTTTGAAAACTAAATAAAATCTGTCAGCAATGGAATTTGTTACTGAGAAAGGTTTATCTGAGAAAAAACATTGCTGCTTCTTCAGTCCCATTAGCATGACCTCACAAAAACTGGCATTATCACATAGTCCTGTCTTGTCTCATGTTTTCATACTCCCAAATTTGATCGTTACATTAAAATGTCATTATTAAAGAAGCAATAAGAAATGCATCCATTACATAGTGTTTTCTCATTGCTTTTAAAATATAACTCATTTATCATTAAATCATGGAATTATAAGGACTGTCCTTTTGAAAAAGACAATTCAAAATGCAAATTCCAGTGGATCATTAAATGCTTTTGCCAAATTCCGTGTTTTCAGAAACATAAATTGCAATTTAGAGATCTAGCTACGTTTTATCAACTTGTGGATGAGTAACTAATTAATACTGTTCAGGAATTGTTATTATTCATGAATTTTTGTTAATTTGTGTCTAAATCCTTGTGTACTCAACTGAAACAAGCTTACTTGAGAATGTGGGCTGAGCTCACTAACCTTAGTTTGTATGGAGTGTCTTTGCAAACTCCTTATTTTTGAAGCATGCTTGTTTGTGGTGAATCATTATGAATCTCAGTGTGTTGCTTAGGCTTTACTTACTCATCATTAGTGTACCCCTTGAATGTGTTCCCAAGAAATGTAATAACTATTGTGCCTTTAAATAATAAATGACAATTCAGCAGTGTACCCTTTCATAGTGACACATATCAACTATCAGAAAATTGGATTGCTACCTTCCGTCAAACCAATGATATCAATGACAAGTGTCAGTCTTCCTTAGTATCTAAAGTGGCACAGCCACCAGTGGTACATGATATTTGTCTCTAGTCACATGAGTTAACAGGTGGTCTGCAACAGCTAAAATAGATTTGTGGGAAAGGTTGCATTGAAATGCATGCTGTGTAACTCTTTTTCTAATCTTTTCCATTGCATGAGCACTTTCTCTTCTATTAAATTCTGTATTAAATGAACATTGTGTCCTCTAAGAATTACAGCAAGAGGAAATTATTCTTACTTATCACATTACAGAAACACAAAACGTCAAACAATAATGCCAAGTTATTCTTCATGATGAATTTCTTTATGTGAGGCTTCAGTTACTGTTTTGAATTCATAGTTTTAAAGTTGTGCCTCCATTACCTTACTAGTTGCAGGTGGCCTAATTAAAACCAGGACTTATTAAGAGTTGAGTGGGAAGATCAAATCATATTGAAGGAAATATTATGAATAATATACAGTCATTTATATGCAGCAGATGCTAAAAAAAGGTAGGCAAATGTTGAATTAGTTATCTGAAATTTATAGACAGCACATTCCCCATTTTTCCATTTGCATCTTCAGAGGACCCAGCCTGTCACACACCATTTGTGTCTGTTGTAGACTCTTTACCTCTTTTTTTCACTTGTATTCCTGTTGTACTTCAGTCTCTTTGATATATATAATTATCTAATTCTAATTGAAATAATCTATAGACTTTATCCTGTTCATAATCACACACATCCAAACCACTCAGATGCTACTCAAGGCTTTATGCCTATCCCAGGAAGGTTGCTAAGAGATAAGATAGCTTGGCAAAAGTGGAGTGATTAGGAAGGGTGACCTTAGGGCAAAGCCCTAAGTATCTGTCAGTTTTGATAGTGACAGACATAGACTAAGAAATGCATTTCAAAATGAAAAGAAAAATAAATGCTCCAATATGAAAGCTCAAACTGTGCACAGATTCTTTGTTAGCATGCTACACAGCCTGCACATGTGCTGGAAATGCATTTATCTTGTGGAATTCTGAAAAGGGTCAGGAACAAAAGAGAGGCATTCTCACTATGTTAAGCTTTGTTAAAGCTTGTATCAATGACAGGAAATAAAAAGGCAAAACACCTTGGATAAGCCTTTCTTTTCGTTTCTTTCTTAAAATACATGAGAGATTGAGTTAGATTGCTTAAAAAGTATACAATGGCCACATTGAACCATATCAAGAAAACTATGATGTGTTACTATTCAGTGCAATGCTGCAAGATGTTTTGAACAGAGGTTTTTTTCCACAGTCTTCCTCTCTTCAAGATTTGTGGGATACAGTCCTGCAAGGATGCATTCAGATTACAGCTTACATAACTGATCCTCATGTAACTATAGTCAGTGGTGCAACATGTGTAAACACAGGCCTATATGGTTTCAGGAAAAGACAAACTTATATGTATCCTAGAAAACACTATGTTCCATAAAAAAAACCAAGCAACAACAACAACAAAAACACCCACCAAAAAAACCAAACCAACAAACCAACAAACCCAAAACCTAGAGCTTGCAGTCATTTTTATTTTATTGGCCAAAATATGCAAGTGTTAGCTTTTAAATCAAATGAGAATTCATGCCACAAGATGTGATGCATTTCATTTGTACCACACATAATCTGAAGAGATTTGGGGAAAGGGAGACACAGAGGAAAATCATTTGAAGCCTGCTGGGAGTTACATGTTCCTATGCCTTATTTACACTCCCATGTTTCTTTGAGAACCTGAGGACCAAGATGACTGGAAACAATGCAAGAGTCTATATATATGGATTTAAAAGGACATCACAAAGACAAAAGTAATATTAAAATACTTTCCCTCTACAGCAAGGAACACCATGCAATGCCTATCAATATCTTGTGGCATTAAAGTAATTTTTGCAAACTAGCTTTTATGCATAGTTCATATTTCCTCCAGCTCAGCGAAGCCAGCATGGTTATTTCTGTTACTTTGATGCTCCTATTCTTGATTACAGTGCTGACATGTTTGTTTCTTGCCACACACCCCAGCGCCTCCCTGACCTAGTCTGTGTCTTTAGGCACAGCCCAGTGCAAGACAAGTGTCACAGGCTGAAGCACCATAAAAACAGCCCTTGGAGACATTGTGCATTCTCCTCTGCTCATGTGGAGGGGAAGGAGAAAACAGGAGACAGGAAGAACATTTCCAGCGTATCTTAAAAAATAATAGCTCACTGCCTTGTTCACAGTGGCCAGGTATTCTGACTGCAGAGTAGATGGGTGAAGATAGAGCACTTCTGGGTGGAATTCACTTTCATGTGAATTTCATTTCATCTCTCAGAGGTTGTTTAATAGCCTAGGCCTGCTTTTGAGCTCTCAAGGGACTTGCTCTCCTTTTTACCAATGAAATGAAAAGAACAAGCTACCTCACAACACAGTGAGTGTTTAATGTGTGATAAAATCAGCCTTTCAGCTTCTACTCCTATATTAAACCTAATGCAGGAAACATAATTAACTTAATGGGAGTTAACTAAACTTTGAAACTTTCTCTGTGATCTCTTCTAATTTCTTTCATGTCCCACTAGTCCCTAAAGAACTGATGGGAGGAGTAAGGTTGAGCAATTAGAAGGGCAAACTAGACTGTACGTCTAAATCTACTGGATGTCTTTGAGACATTAAAATCCCATGGGGTTGGCAAGTTGGGTCCCTTTGGGTCTAGACACCTCTTTATGAATTCTGTGGCAGTTTGCAGGACCATTAAGGCCAATTCTGATTTTGCACTTTTGTGACATCTGTCAAGACACCACAGAAAATGCTTTGTCCCGCATTTTGATCAAAATGTGAAAGGTCTCACACTGGAGTGAATGGTACAAATTTCTGTGGTAAGGAAGTTTGAACTTCTAACCAGTTTCCAAAGAAGACTATTGTTCTTGTTTCCTGGGATTCCTTCTTTTGCCTGGGATTCTCAGGGCACAACTGTGCAGCGCAGAGCATACTTCATGGAATCATCTAGACCAGATGTAGCTATGTTGCCCTGGTTCTCCTTCAGAGAAGATATATACTATTGTTACTGACCAATATACATATGGTATTGATTCCATTCACAATACTGTAAAAAGTAATGTTAAATCATATCTCCTGTATGCTAATTTGGCTGTCTTTTCACAGCACTGAATTCTGCTGTATAGATACATCCAAAGGAATTTAAGGACTGGCCTGAGAAAGCTTGGGCAGAGTGAGTATCTCAGATGTTCAATTCCCTACGGGTCTTACCAGCGCAAGAACTTTTGTTATATTAATGGAAATTTATAGAAATGGAGTGTCAATAAAAATACAGTGTGTTCTGATTTGTGATCCTGCTTTCCCATTTCAGAAGGAAGAAAGATTCTTTCTTAGACAAGGCATAATGACTTGGCTAAGGGGCACAGACAGATCAAATGTGGAGGAGGAAACACTATGATGAGAGTTTCAATAAATGACAGAAATTTTAATAGATTCCTAAGGAAGTCTTAGTGGTAAGATATTATTTACTCACCCTAGCATAAAAGACTATTGCATTCATATTCAAGTATCTTCCAAATTTGTTCATTTAATGTGGTTCAGATGCATGGTTCAGTTCCTTGCTAATAAAATGATCCCACTAAGCTGACATAAATAATACATACATAACAGTTATAGAAAATAATTTTAAAAATAATATTAATCTGTTGCTTGGAGAGAAGATCTTATGCCAAGAATCAAATGGAGAAGATTGCTGCCTCTTTCTTTAATAACTGAAGTGTGGTCCCTGGAGACAGAAGGTTGCTGCATGTAATGTTTCATAATGTGATATGCACTCCTCGCATATAATGCTCCAGCCAGATGTCAGGGGCAGAAGGCAGGAGTCACAGGTATAAATATACAAACTTACAATTTTGTGCTGTTTAGATCAAGATGGAATGCTGTGTGATGGCACCTGTAGTCTCTGAAGTCTTTGCAGATTTTTCCTCGGCATTAAAGATGAAAAGACTCTTAGGTCAATAGACTGTTAGCCTTCTTTACCCTTTTTAAAAATTATTATTATTTTGTGGTGATCATTCTGTCTCTCTGTCAGTCTTTCTCTCTCTCTTCTTCTTCCCCCACCCAGTGGGGGCAGAACCACTGCAATTCTTTAAAAAATTATGAGGAAAGAAAAAAAAATATGGATGTCCCCAGCCTCACAGGTCAGTGATGAAGGTAATAAGGTCTCCTTATTACAAAGGCTTAGGGGAGACCTTATTGCCACATACCAGTACATAAAGGATGGCTACCAGGACAATGAAGATTCCATTTCTACAGAGTCCCCATGGAAAAGATGAGGGATAATAAGTTACTCCTTGGGAGATTCTGATTGGAATCCTGAAGAAAATTCTTCACAATGAGAACAGTTAGACATTGGAATAATCTCCCAACAAAAGTAGTGGATTCCCCTACATTGGTCAGTTTTAAGACTCAGCTTGACAGGGTGCTGGGCCATCTAATTTAAACTACACTATCGCTTAAAAAGGTTGGACCAGATAACCCTTGGGGTCCTTTCCAACCTGGCATCAATTCTGTGATTCTGTGGAACTTTTAAATTCATTAAAATATGTATATGGCAGTATGGTTTAGATTTGATTGACATAGTGATTTAAGAGAAATTACAGTGATGCCTGACAATCTAATGGCTAAATGTACTCAAATGCCTTGTTTGATCTTTGGTACAATTCCTCATACTGAGCAACAAGTTTCCCTTACACTCTAAAATTTTGCTGCATGAAGGTCACTTTATGGGACGGTAGCTATGTGTTTCACTGTCATTCTAAGTTGTCCTTTCCCTAGTTCATTGTAAGAAGAACTTGTGAATGATACCATAGTGCCATCTGACCTTACAGGTCATCTCCCTGATGAATTACTTTAGGAAGGGATCAGATGTAGCGCTTATGTTACCACTCAATTCCTGCAACCATAAGTGAATTCTCCTTTAGGTGTCCTATGGAGTGTCTGACACCAAACTGCAATATGTATCCTCAGGATTTGAAGCTCTGCTTAGAGAGAAATATTGTATTGTAGAAGATTGTCAGTATTCTGGTTTTAAGATGGTGGAGGAATTAACACTTCAGTATATATTAGGAAAAGGTTTTACTGAAGCGAATCTAAAAGATCCTTGAAAACCTTTGCTGCTGATTTGCTCTCTTCTGAGCAATTACCTCACTCTCTGGGTGAGGTAATTGGAAAAAGAGGATGAAAACTTCAACACTCTGCACTCTGACAGCTCATGACAGCTTGTTCACCCGATTTTTCACCTGAACAGCTTCCTCTGGGAGTAGGGATCAGGACTACCCGTTCCTACCCTGTCCTAAACGAGTGCCTTAATCACAAGGTCAGAGTGCTGGCATCTTCCTCATTTGCTCAGCTTTTGCTGCCTAGATTTTCCACTGACTCTCCTTTGGCAGGAGGGGTGAACAGCAGCTTTGACCTATTGTTCTGTTTGTCTTCTGAGTAAGTTTGAAACCTGTCAGCTAGAAGAGAATCTAAAATGCATTTTCCACTTCCGAGGTGAAGTGACCTAACCACAGTGCTATTGTGAAGAATGTAAAGAGCAGCACCAGTGCCATTACCTCTCCTCCAGTTCTGATTTCAAGAGACAATATGATCAATTAGGTAGCTACTACTAGAAAAGGACTCAGGCTCTGTAGAAGAGTGGGAGAATGAAGTCAGCTGCTTTGTTTTGGCAGCTACATTTTGGCAGTACTTGGGCAAAGTCTTATTGTGAGAGGTGTTTGAGATGTCAGACCACTAGAGTTTCCATTCAGCTTTGCTCAATACAGGAGTCTTAAGGTTTGAAAGCACATAAAAGTCACTGAATATATTAGAAATGAAAGTTTTTAATTATGCTGACATTCCCTAGCCTATTGCCATCAGCAGTAGAGAAGTGACAGCAATATGCATGGGAATGCCAAATGTAATTAAAAATGTTGGTTTCAAGTAGAATCTGTGATTTTTCTGACACCTGCAATGTCACAGCCTTTAAATGGATCTCATCTCACTTGAAGGCTGACATCCTACCTGAGCCTCAGGAGGGGGAATCAGCTGGGGCAAAATGAGAACTGTGTCAAATCTTTACTCTTTGAAATTCATACCATATTTTCTCCGAAGTTTGAAAATGTTTCATTTGCATGTTCTGCAACTAACAGTAAGTTGAGACTGTGTTTTGCCATGACACACTGATAGTACTGGTCAGCCACAGCACAGGCAAGACTAAATCTGAAGCAGTCTGCTTTCCAAATAGAAACGCAAAACAAAAGCTTTATGCAAATCCACTTCTTGGATTCTCCATCATTAGAGGTGTCAAGTTTTTTAATTAATGCAATGGATGTTCCTGAGATGTTCCATGGACACCAGGATGAAGTTCATCACACCTGATTTTAGAGATAAGTAATGTAGACAACTGTATCTGATGTAGTCAGCCTCAACTCCCATGATAGTAGAGAGAAACAGATATGCTTGCAAGGTTTAAGTTGTCTGATCCATTTTATGTGCACGCTTTAGGATGGGGTGGGGGCATCACACTGCAGAAGGCCCTATTTCCCTTCTATAAACAGTAACATTTACGAGACCAACTCATTTACAGATGTCTATATTGTAAACTTTAACAGTGGTGAATCAGATGGATCTAATCCCATATTTACCTAAGTGTAATATCTTCAACTAAACTGGTGATGTCTCAGCACAAATTTCTGTGTTTAAACTGTATTAATCCATGACAATGTCCTGTGTATGATGGAATCCCTCCTGATCTAAAGTTAATCTGAGTGTGGATTTGAATCCTTTGCTTTAAATTCCTCTGTATCTCATATAATCTTCCACTTTGTCAAAACAGCCTCTCTGAAGATCTTGGGATGAATTTGTCATCTTCTTTTGAGAAATGTTAAGACTTGGATAGCATGCTGTCAGGCTGGCAATAGCACGGACTTAGCAGGAGTGAAAGGGGGAAATGAGGACCCACCATAGCATAAAAGAATTGCCTGGATTTATGAACTGACAGATTAGGATGGAATTAATCCAGCTACACTTGCAGCTTGAATGCTGGCAGGGAAGAGACCTCATTCTTCTTTGTGACTTCTGTGCTGGTGTAGGAAGGTTAGGAGCATCTTTTCAAAGTTCCATCCCTGCAGAATCTTTCTCCAAGACTGCTCTAGAACAACAAAACTTTATGAAGACATTATCACAGAACCACAGAAACATTCAGGTTGAAAAAGAAGTGGTCCCGACACTGAGCCCTGAGGAACACCACTTGTGACTGGCCACCATCTGGATTTAACTCCATTGACCAACACTCTTTGGGCCTGTTTCCCCAGCCAGTGCTTTATCCAGCAGAGTGTGCTCATCCAAGCTATGAGCAGCCAGTTTGCCCATGAGAATTCTGTGGGAAACAGTGTCAAAGGCTTTTTGAAAATCTAGGTAGACATTATATTGCCTCCCACAGCAAAAGTTGCATCTGTGCTGGTGCTGTAGACACATCAGTGGCAATAATTGGGTTCCTGTTTAATAAAGTTAATTTAATATTGTTAATGTTGTTCAAAATCAAGCTAAACTCTAGTTATTTTTCAGTATTTGTGGGTTTATAGGCACATTTTAACCATTTAAATATTCTTTCAGGAACTCAATTTTAATTATCAGACAACTATTTATAAAGTATTCAGAATTTCTTTCTTTCTTTCTTTCTTTCTTTCTTTCTTTCTTTCTTTCTTTCTTTCTTTCTTTCTTTCTTTCTTTCTTTCTTTCTTTCTTTCTTTCTTTCTTTCTTTCTTTCTTTCTTTCTTTCTTTCTTTCTTTCTTTCTTTCTTCTTTCTTCCTTTCTTCCTTCCTTCCTTCCTTCCTTCCTTCCTTCCTTCCTTCCTTCCTTCCTTCCTTCCTTCCTTCCTTCCTTCCTTCCTTCCTTCCTTCCTTCCTTCCTTCCTTCCTTCCTTCCTTCCTTCCTTCCTTCCTTCCTTCCTTCCTTCCTTAATCCTTTTTATTTCTAGGAAGTTACATTAACTTTTTGGTTGTCACTTGAATTATGTAACCTCTACACCATCCGACCTGCTAATGAGCTTGTCACCTACATACATTAATGCCAAAGATCTGATGTCAAGGACACATACCATGTTGGTACAGGCTGTGCAGTCCAGAAGATGATATGCCTACTCTCTGGAGTCAGCATCTGTCTAGCCAGTGAAAGCAGCATGCCCAGCTGTCATTCCTGAGGAAAAAAGTGCTAAGTGACAGCTTAACAAGAATTGAAACAGTGAGTGATGAATAACAAAGAACAGTGGAAGAGAGAAAACCAAAATATGGTGCCTCTCAAAATCTTTTCCTTATTTCATGGGAACCCAAATTTAAATGAATATATAACTTCCTGCCTGCTAGCTAAAGAAAATTAAACTCTTCTCTCAGAAAGCAGGTCTGTTTTACAGAGAAAACAGTGCTGTTATTCATTTCCTTCTTAGTAGAAGGTGCAGAGATCTTAAAAACTAGAATCACAGAATGCACTAGTTTGGAACGGACCATAAGAGATCATCTAGTCCAACCTGCCTGCAGTAAGCAAGGACATCCTCAACAGATCAGATTGCTCAGAGCCCTATCGAGTCTGACTTTGAATGTTTCTGGCAATGGGGCCTGCACCATGCTCATAGTAAAGAACTTCTTCCTAATGTCCAAGCTAGATCTACCCTTCTCTAGTTTTAAACCTTTGCTCCTTGTCATAGTGCTATATGCCTTTGTAAATAGTTGCTTCCAAGCTTTCTTGTAGGTCCCCTTTGGGTACTGGAAGGCCACTATGACATCTTCCTGGAGCCTTCTTTTCTCCAGGTTGAACAACCCCAACTCTCTCAGACTGTCTTCATAGGAGAGGTTCTTCAGCCCTCTGATCATTTTTTTGTGGCCCTCCTCCAGACACTATCAGATCCATGTCCTTGTGTTGAGGGCCCTAGAGCTGGGCACTCCAGGTGAGGTCTCCCCAGAGCAGAGTAGAAGGGCAGAATCACCTCTCTTGGTCTGCTGGTCATGCTTTTTGGATGTGGCCCACAATGCGATTGACCTTCTCAGCTGCAAGTGTGCGTTGTTGGCCCATGTCCAGCTTCTCATCCATCGGTACCCTCAAGTCCTTTTCTGCAGGGCTACTCTCTATCACATCTCTCTGCCACCTGTATTGGTCATGAGGATTGTTCTGACCCATATGAAGACCTTGCACTTGGCCTTGTTGAACCTCATGAGGTTCACATGGGCCCACTTCACAAAGCTGGTGAGGGGTTTGGAACACAAGCCCTATGAGGAAAGGCTGAGGGAGCTGGGGTTGCTTAGCCTGGAGAAGAGGAGACTCAGGGGTGACCTTATTGCTCTCTACAACTACCTGAAGGGAGGTTGTAGCCAGGCAGAGGTTGGTCTCTTCTCCCAGGCATCCAGCACCAGAACAAGAGGACACAGTCTCAGGCTGCGCCAGGGCAGGTTTAGGCTGGATGTTAGGAAGAAGTTCTACACGGAGAGAGCGATTGCCCATTGGAATCGGCTACCCGTGGAGGTGGTGGAGTCACCTTCACAGGAGGTGTTCAGGAGAAGACTTGATGGGGTGCTTGGCTGTATGGTCTAGTTGTTGGGTGGGTTGGATTGTTTGATGGGTTGGACGCGATGATCTTGAAGGTCTCTTCCAACCTGGTGTGGTGGTGTATCACTATGGTGTATCACTTTCCTAGCTTTTCCAGGTCCCTCTGGCATATTGACTGCACCGCGCAGCTTGGTGTCATCTGCAAACTTGCTGGGGGTGCACTCCCACTCTCTATATTTTTCATAAAGATATTAAACAACACTGATCCCAGTATGGACCACTGAGGGACACCACTTATCACCTATCTCCATCTGGACATTGACCCATTATCTCATTTACATTTTTTATTCATCTTGTTGGCATAGTTTCTTTTAGTGCCAAGATTTGTTGATTATTATTATTTTCTTGACATCATAGTCCTAAAAAGGCTTTTGCTTAAGGCTGCAACCCAAGATTTACCCTGACTTAATAGTGTTCCCTGTCAGAAAAGTTTTTGAAAGTATGTAAGAGTCAGACTCTTTCCTCTGCCACAGTTTTGGGACAGGAAGTAGCATCTGGGTCTCTCTCTGTCACTGTCATACTCTCCTTAGGGTGTTTTTTTCTGTAGTGCTTCAGCAGTCTGTCTTAAAAGCCTTTCCTGCTGGCTGCCTTCTATTATAGAATCATAGGATCACTTTGGTTGGAAAAGACCTTTAAGACTATTAGTTCAACTGTTGACTTAACACCACTGTGGCCATTAAACCATTTCCCAAAAAGCCATGTCTACATGCTTTTTGAACACTTTCATGAATGGTGACACTACCTAGGCAGTGCCTGACCACTCTGTCAGTAAAAAATTTTTCCTAATACACAGTCTAAACCTCCCCTATCAAAACTTGAGGCCATTGCATCTTCACTCTATCAGCTTGTGCTAGGGAGAAGAGACCAACCCCCACCTCACTACAACATCCTTTCATGCAGCTGTAGAGAGCAATGAGAGCTCCCCTCAGCCTCCTCTTTTCCAGACTAAGCAATCCTAGCTCCCTCAGCCTCTCCTTGTAAGACTTGTTCTCTAGACCCTTTGACAGCTTTGGCACCCTTCTCTGGACCTGCTCCCGCACCTGCGAGGGCTCAAAAGTGAACACCGTATTTGAGGTGTGGTCTTACCACTGCCAAGTACAGCAGCATGATCACTTTCCTACTTCTGCTGAACACAGTATTCCTGATACAGGCCAGGATGCTGTTGACCTTCTTGGCCACCTGATAACACTTCTGGCTTATATTCAACCAGCTGTCAACTAACACCCTCAGGTCTTTCTCTTCCTGGAAGCTTTCCAGCCACTCTTCCGAAAGCTTGTAGTGTTGCATTAGTTTGTTGTTACCCAAGTGCAGGACCTGGCTCTTGGCCTTGTGGACCAGTGACAGCTCTGTGATGAGCTCACTAACACCTAGCTGAATACCATGGTAATCTCTGCCATCTTGTATTCATGTAAACTGCTAAATAGTGATTCTATACTTGTAAGTTGTGTGCATCCTATTTGCAGAGTCTCTTTGCATATGGTGAAAGGTGTCTGAAAAACGTGACCTGGAAAATCACAACTGACACAAAGAAAATGAGCAATAAAGGAAAACTTAGGGTAAGGAATAGGCATAAGTGAAAACAAAGTAAATAAAATATGATCCTGAATAAGAGATGGATGTGTGCCTACAGCCTATTTAGCACAAGCTACCCAGAGAGAGATTGTTGTTACTCCCTGCTGTGCAAGACCTCCACAATACGTGAAATTTATTTAAAAATAAGTATGCCCCATCAGGAGATGGATTTCCAATGAATGCCAATCATATCAAATGAAATCAGCATTTCAGCTTTCCACATACACAAATTGTTAATCTGACCTTAACTATGTCTGCATTGCTGTTGCAGGCTGACATCACTGTACCTTTAATAACTAGCCCTATTGTTGGTGGTTGTAGTACCCTATGAGGACCAGGGCATATGAACACAAGGCCATTCCTACCTGTCTGTAGAGGGTATCATCCTCTCTCTTGTCCTGACTGGGTGGCCTGTGGAAGACCTCCCCTATAATATCACTGCCCCTGCCCTGCTTTTAATTCTGATCTACAAGCTCCGAGTCATCTCCTCATCTATACTCAGGTGGAGCTATATGGACTCAAACTGGTCTTTGACACCCTCTCCTTGGCTCCAGGAGAACTAACAGGGTTAGAATTGATTTGGTATGCTGCAGAAGCTGCTTGGTGAGGTTCTGACCTAAGAAAGAGGGGCTTCCTCTCTGCTCACTCCTGGTGGAGTCAAGACACAAAGTTGGTCTTAGAGCTTGATCAACATCAGCATGAGTTTTGCTCTTTCTCTCTCAGCAGGTAGTCCTCAGTAGAAGGACTCACATTGTAAACAATTTTAGTTAAGGCAACACCTTTTTTCAGCTCTGTATGTCAGATTTGGAAAGGAACTATCTTGTATCAGTATATTTAGGACACACATCTTGTCTGTAAAATGTCATTCAGCATGTAGGACAAATTAGCCTTGGAGTTTTATTTCCAGATGAAAGCATCTAGGACATTTGTTTCTAGATATTCAGATTTCAAGAATCTCTAGCTCTGGTTCACTACAGGCAGGTCTTTCAAAGGATTGCAGAGATAACGAACATGTATTTTCTTGAATTCTGCTTGAAAGATACAATGCAAAACTAAATTGTCTTTATATCAGCTGGGCACTTTCCTAACATATGTAGCAGATGTCGAGATTTAGGAAGTGTTCCATGTATTTTTTATCATGTTTTCCTGTTTTCTCAGTAATGAATTTGCTCAAAGGGATACAGTAATTTTGCAAGCTAAAGAAAGGAAGTACTAACTCTTTTTTCAGAGCATGCTATAAAAAGGGACACAATTATGTTTCAATAGTAAACATTTGCCACTGTAAAAGGGCCAAAGTACCAGTACTGGTAAATGCTTGACAATCACATTAATCACCATGAGAGAGCAAGCTTATGCAACCAGACATCATGCTCTGGAAGTGCTTGGGCATGCATTTTCTTCTGAGACAGATTTGTGGTTTGAAGAACGGCTGGTTGCTACTAGTCATCAGTGTACGCTGTCCATTCTGAGCAGTGAATTCAGAGCTATTCAACCTCATTGAACCCTGACAAGCAGAAATGGAGCCATATTCTATTTTCTGAAATGTCTTCTCACTACACATTGGTGCTCCTTTGACAGCTTGTCTCCTTGCTGTCATAACTCCCTCTCATCCAGCTTCCAGTGGGCTCAAAACAAAACAAAACTCTGAATTTTTTATTAGCTAACAACTGCTAATATTCAGGGCTTTTGTACTGTCTGCTTGGAGTTATCGTAATTCCTTTTTGTACCATGGCTGCACAAATGCAGCTTTAGCAGTAGCAAGTTTTCTTGGCTCTCCACATGGCTTATTGTATATTGCGATGGTGTCCAGAATTCTTATTTATGAGGTGAACATCACTGTCAATAGAAGCCAAAGCATTCTAGTGGAAGATATATCTTGCGCTACATCAAATCTGAGAGTGACTGACGTGAATCATATCTCCATGTCTAAGTAAATACCATATGGAAGTTTATTCATTAAAATAGTAAATAATTTGAAGTGTTTCATACCAGTTTCCTTAACCATTGATGAAAACTTTGGAAGGAGTATTTGGCAAGGACTTTTTTCTCTACAGTATATGCTGGTAGCCATGTGATATGTCAAGATACGGAGTTAGAATAACAAATTTCCAATAAGATGAATAAAATAGAATAGAATAGAATAGAATAGAATAGAATAGAATAGAATAGAACAGAACAGAACAGAACAGAACAGAACAGAACAGAATTAACCAGGTTGGAAGAGACCTTTGAGATCATGAAGCCCAACCTATCACCCAGCACCATCCAATCAACTAAACCATGGCACCAAATGCCTCATCCAGTCTCTTCTTAAACACTTCCAGTGGTGGTGATTCCACCACCTCCCTGGCCAGCCCATTCCAATGGCCAATCACTCTTTCTGGGAAGAACTTCTTCCTAACATCCAGCCGAATTCTCCCCTGGTGCAGCTTGAGACTGTGTCCTCTTGTTCTGGTGCTGGTTGCCTGGGAGAAGAGACCAACCCCCACCTGGCTACAACCTCCCTTCAGGTAGTTGTAGAGAGCAATAAAGTCTCCCTGAGCCTCCTCTTCTCCAGGCTAAGCAACCCCAGCTCCCTCAGCCTCTCCTCATAGGGCTTGTGTTCCAAACCCCTCACCAGCTTTGTTGTCCTTCTCTGGACATGTTTGAGCAACTAAACACCTTTCCTAAATGGAGTGGCTTAGAATAGAATAGAAATAGAATAGAATAGAATAGAATAGAATAGAATAGAATAGAATAGAATAGAATAGAATAGAATAGAATAGAATAGAATAGAATAGAATAGAATTAGAATAGAGCCAAACAAACAAACAAAAATATGTTAAAATGAGTTATTCTACTGTTTCCTAAGTGAGATTATGAGAATATTCCAGAAGCACTGGAATTATCCTAACCTATTCCAGCTTTGCCATTATAAAAAAATCAGAGAGTATTCAGTCCTGGGATGAAACTGCTTCAGTGAAAGGATGTCCTGTACCTAATATCTGAGAATGGAGAATGCTTTGAGTTATTTAACAAATCTTCCTATACTTTTTAACCAGTCATGTTAAACTGCTTTTTATAGACGTCAAACATTGCCACATATTTCTGGCACTTATCACCCCTGTTCTGCCACTTCAGATCTAGTCAGTGGCTGACATGTGACCTGAGGAAATGCTGTGATAAGGGAACTAAGCACCAGAAAATCTAGGGTATGTTTAAAGATATTGCTATGCCTGTGTGAATTCAAGAAGCAAGCAAGTAAAGGAAGGAAAATAGAATGCTGTATGCTTAGATGTAGATTGATTTTACAAGGACTTGTACATTTGAAGCTCCATTTGGCTTCAGTAGGAGCCAGGGTTATTCAGATGAGTGGAAATCAATCCAGCAGAAACTAGACTGTGACAGTTTCCATTTCACAGTATCACAGTATCACTAAGGTTGGAAGAGACCTCAAAGATGATCGAGTCCAACCTGTCACCACAGACCCCATGACTAGACCATGGCACCAAGTGCCATGTCCAATGCCCTCTTGAACACCTCCAGGGACGGTGACTCCACCACCTCCCCAGGCAGCCTATTCCAATGGCAAATGACTCTCTTGGTGAAGAACTTTCTACTCACCTCGAGCCTATACTTCCCCTGGCGCAGCTTGAGACTGTGTCCCCTTGTTCTGGTGCTGGTTGCCAGAGACAAGAGGCCAACCCCTTCCTGGCTACAACCACCCTTCAGGTAGTTGTAGAGAGCAATGAGGTCGCCCCTGAGCCTCCTCTTCTCCAGGCTAAACAATCCCAGCTTCCTCAGCCTCAGCTCCCTCAGTCTCTCCTCATTTGTGTCTGATAATTTCCCAAATCATGTTACAAATGAGTCATCTTTCATATTCATGGAAATGCTTCATGTATTTTTTTTGTGTGTGTGAAAAATTAAGATTTTTCAGTCTTTATAAAACAAAAGCTAGTACAAAATCTCCCTCTGAAATATGATTAATAGACACAAAATTTTGTCACATAAAAATGGTTTCTGGCTATTGACTTATTTAAAACAGTGGAATGTCGTATAATGTTTAGACTATGACAAGTGGAAAGCAAAGATGAAGTTTGGAACTGGTAAGAGGTATTTAATGGAAAAAAGACATTGAACCAGTATGATAGGATTTTTTTGGAGTCTTGGGTTAACTGTGTTCTTTACTGGCTGTAGTAAAGGGAAGGTGAGGAATGAGAGAGTGTGCAGGATCCTTTGTAAATCTTGATGAGAAAAGCTTGACAACAAATGGCTTAATAAAATAACTACTCCAATAAACCAGAATGAGAATAGATCATAGAAAGCAAATTTTGTGTCCCTTCAGATACAATACAATACAATACAATACACCAGCTTGGAAGAGACCTTCAAGATCATCGCGTCCAACCCATCAAACAGTCCAACCCACCCAACAACTAGACCATAAAAAATGTGAGGCTCAGAGACGGCCTTGGCTGCAGTGACCATGAAGCAGTTGAATTTAATATCCTCAGGGCAATCAGGAGGACATATTCTAAGCTTAGGACCCTAGACTTTAGGCGTGCAGACTTCGCTCGCTGCAGGGAGCAGCTAGCCAAAGTGTCGTGGGATGAAGCTGTGACCGGTTTAGGCTGTGCCTTATAAGAGAAGGACACTGTTGCCCGTAGTTGCAGGATTTGAACCCATGATCTCAGCACTCACACAGTCTCATACCCTACCAACCGAGCCACACAGCCTCCCCAGATGTTGGACACCCCATGCTTGTGCAGCACTGTATAGTGTCTGGATGGATTTTCCCACAGTGCACACATCCTGTCTATGGAAAGAAGCTCTCCCTTTTAGCCATTCAAGCTATTACATAATTTCCTCATAAGAGAACAACTGTTTGTAAATGATGCTCTCATCAAATCTTGTTTCCCTGCTAGGTAATGGCAAGGCCACAGTGCTGGCCTTGGTACAAAGAGCTGAACTTATCATGCAACCAAGGACTTATGGAGCAGAAAACAGGCCTATGCCTGTTCAGGTTAACTGCTGTGTGGATCACTACCTTCCAAATGTGTGACAGTCACTTGGTCAGGATCAATACACTGGGTTAGAATTAGGACTTTTTGGTAAAGGAAGGGGATTAAATATTTACCACCCCTTTTCACTATTTTGTTAGTCTCAGTAAGACTGGAAATTGATCAAAAGAACATATAGGTTTAAATAACTACAAATTTAAAGCATCAATCTGAAAATGTTAGCTTCTAAGCAAATTGTAGTTGAAATATTTAGAGCAGAAAGAAACAAACATCAATTTAGCCAATGCAGCTGGGCAGAAGTCAGTAGTATGATAACTACATCTGGGAAAAAATGTCATAAAGCCATTTAAAAGACATATGGATGGTGAAAGAGACAAATAACCAGAGTCTTAACTACCAGGACCAAAAAGCAAATGATATGTAAATAATTGGAGGGGGGAAATTAAGAGTGTCTGCACATGTCTTTTGTATATCAAAACAGAAGATCAAGGATTTATATGGTATGGAGTGTAAGTATAGAACAGATACAGTTACTTTGTTGGAGTATTTAAAGCATCAAAGGAGCTGGAAAACAGGAGTGCTAGAGGAATGCAGAAAAACTGGGTTCACAGAAATGGCTAGGGAAAGCAGCCCCTTGGAGTGAGGTGAGGTGCCTTGGCAGATATCTGTTATACACTGGCAGTCCAATAACTGAGCTGTCCAGTTATTGATAGGATAGAAATAAGTAGGAGCTACTAGGATGTGGTTTAAAAACATGACATATACTTCTTAACTGGCTATTTTTGATGTGTTGAGAAGTCCAATTTAAAGGATTTAAAGGAACTGAGGATGTGACACTGCTGATGTGACATTTTGAGTTCTGTAATGATTGTTGAATTAGTCTGCTTGTGTATGGTGAGAGAAACCCAGATTTTTACCCTAGCTCCAAGTTATGCTCTAGGCAGATGGAAGTATTTTCATGAAATAGAAAATGGTTGTAATAAACAAGGAAATAGGCTAATCATGATGGCTTCCATCATATCTGTCAGTCCTGCACTTATTGCCTGATTTATCAGAACAGTGTGGATGTTTCATTTTTCCCCAAGACACTTGGCTTGCAAAGTTGTTGGGGGGTAATAAATTTTAAAACAGGACAATTGCAGCCAGCAACATTTTGGAAAAGTAAATTATTTTCCTGAATAGCACTTGGGATGATTTATTATACAATAAGTACATTAAAACATCATTTGTTCTTCCATATAGATTCTAGTACTGCAATTATTCCCATTTAGAAGTCTTTTCCACTGATTTGTTACTGATCATAATGTTTTCTTTCTCTCATTCACTGTGAGAGCTTTTTGAAAGAAAGGCTTTAGTTCAGCTATATCTCACTAGCCACACATAAGCATCAATTTGTGCAATACAGAAGCAAGTAGGAAATGTGATGGAGAAGGTTTGTGTTACAGATAGTTGTGGAGACAGTTTTTCTAGTGAGGTATGGGGTATGGATGGAGTGTCGGTAAGAAATGCGTTCCTTGGTCACACCACACTTTCTAGTAGCATCCTGTGCACTAATATGCACTGATACAGCACAGATGAAAAGATCTGTCAGTAAAGTCTATCAAGAGTTTTATCTTACCTCCAGTACTGGTCTTTTCTAAATATTTCAGAGGACTGTGTAAGAAATCATGAAGAAGAGGAAAACTCCAGGACAATCCACGCAAAGAAAAGTTTCTTTACAAAAAAGGCTAGCTCAAGGATGGTGTACAGAGGAAAAGGTACTTCCAATAATTTGTAAAGAAGATATTTGTTAAGAAGAATTTGGATTATAAGTAATAACATCAATTTCAGTTTGTTTTTGTTTGTTCATTTTTCCCTAAGAGCTCTTTAAAAAGTATATATTTATATTATCAAATTTGAAGCAAATATTTATTCAATGTGCAGAATAACTCTTCTTACTATATTTATTTAAAAATGTCCAGTTCATGATGGGTATTAATTTTCTTTTTTTAAAAAAAGAGGCTTTATATTTAATTTAAACTTCATCATTCACTTTATCTCTCAATCTAATTTTATATTTATCCCACAGGTAATATCTTTTTGTAACTTCATATTGCACTATATAATCACATTGCTCATTAATTTGTAATATATACATTTCATTAATAACAAATCCCTTTGTTTGTAAATGCATTATTATTCTTCAGGATTCTAGATCAAAGCATTCCTTATTTAATAAATCATAACAATATTCTGGCACAGGATTTCTTACTACTCCTTTTTGTATTTGCTGGTTTTAGTACAGAAACCAGCAGTTGAATTTTTCTCAGGAAAGAGTGAGAATGGGAGGAAGGAATCAGTGTTATTCAACCTAAGTTGCATACTGTACTTATCAACATTGTAGCATTGGCTGTAGATAAAAGCAGTTGCACTTTGATTTATATCAATGTTTTAAATAACTGAAATACCTGCTGACTGATTTAAGTGAAGGCTTGAAGAGATAAGCAATTTGTTACAGCTGTAAACCTCATATTGCCAGAGGAATATGGAAGCAATTTTACTGCTTTTCCAAAATGAGGCTTTTCTCATGGTCAGCATACTGTGGCACAATGTACTGCTGTGCATTAGCATGCAACAAGTATACTTAAATCTCAGAATGGGTGATGCCAGCTCCATGTAGCTCTAACTCACAGCGTGAAGGATTCTCTTGCTTTATTTTTCCAACACTACATCCTGAAGATTTTTCCGGTGAAAGGCGATGACTTGAAATTCTGTTATCCTCAGAGTGACTACAGATATTCCAAAGATATTAGTCTGTCTATTCTGCCCTGGTTGTGAAGATTTAGAAAATGACAATGAAGATTATCACAGAAAGGCAGAGATAACAGCAGGGATATTTTGAGATAGTTCTTCATTCTTC
Source organism: Picus viridis (assembly GCA_033816785.1). NCBI lineage: Eukaryota > Metazoa > Chordata > Aves > Piciformes > Picidae > Picus > Picus viridis. Next base: position 39,658,181 of record CM066567.1, on the reverse strand, counting down.
CTTTCCTACATTTATCTATTTATTTAGTTATTTATTTATTATTTTATGATAAGCAAGATATTGGGTTAGGAATAGAATAGAACAGAATAGGAATAGAATTAACCAGGTTGGAAAAGACCTTTGAGATCATCCAGTCCAACCTATCACTCAACACCATCTAATCAACTGAAGTCCCAGATAGGAGAGAAGCTATGACCATCTCAGTGAAGGTCATGAAATCTGAAAATCTCATTTAAAAATCCATTCCTAGATGATCTTCAGACAGGCTTTCACTAGGTATGTTGGAGAATTTACATAAATAGAGCCTCAGATATGCCCATTTCTATACAATATTTTTGGCAATTACTTTACAATTGCACAAATTCAGATGAATCTCAGTTCTTACATTCCTTCACAGATGCTGTATGTCCAAGGGGTTAAATAATATTTTTAAACTGCCTCTGTGTTCTTGCAATTACCTCAGTTTTCCTTATACTCTATTTTATTTTTATTGACTACAGGAAGAACACTTTGGAGGAGGATATTTAACAGTGCCATTAACGGCTTACAGCTTGGAGAAATTTTCTCATTCCAAGGGCACTGGATATTACAACAATTGACACAGAGGTGCTAGTATCAGCAACATTGTGCTTCTCACTTTCACTGCTAGTGGCATTGATGGCCAGCTTAGAGGGAGCTAGAGAATATCAAGTGAGGAGCCTGGGGACTGAAGTGGCAGCTTTTCTTCTTTTTTTGTTTTAATTTTAGATTTATGCAATTTAAGTCACTCCTTATTGATGTCTGGGAAACATTCCTATCAGAAAAATACACAGGAGAGAAAGCACAATTGTGAAATCCACCAGACAAGTTCCTGGTGGTGGCAAGTTCAATCCAAGAAAATAATTAATTAAATATCTCAAGTGCCAGTTTTGTTTCCCATTCCAAGCGGGTGTTTTAACAAGTTTACCATGCTGGAGTATGTGTCTTTGCAGAACAAGAGAATGAATGTTTCTCCGTTGCTCCTCTTTGTAGAAAGATAAAAGAGTCAGTAGTAAATATATTCTTGATTCTCCAGTAAGGAAAAATCAACTAGAATTTGCTTTTCTCTCTTTTCTCCCTCCACCTATATATACCACAACTCTTAAAAACTTGTCAGATATGGCAGATGGAAGTGATAGATTCACCTATAGGCCAGATGGACTGGAGGCCCAGGGTAACATAAGCTAGGGCAGCATAGAGTAGTCAAAAAGGGAAAAATTATTGCCTCAAGATTAAAACAAGCTTTGCAAAATTTTACTCTGCCAGTCATCTGAGGTGAGTGGTTTTGGTTGATTTTTTTTCCCTTTTCCCCTAATGAGTGGTAGATTGTCTTCAAAACTTCTTCTTTTTGACACATCTGGTCCCATGGACTTGTGGGGATCCAAGTGGCTAAGGAGGTCTCTAGCTACTTCTGCCTGGATCACAGGGGAACTATACTGCTCCCTGATTCCATCTGCCAGTTCAGGAGGCCATTCATCTGAAAGACAACCTATCCTGCTATTAAAATTTGAGGCAAAGAAGGTGTTAAGTTCCTCATCTTTAGTTACTATATTCCCCTCCATGTCCACCAAGGAGTGGAGGTTGTCCTTGCCCCTCCTCTTGCCATTAATATATTTGTAGAAGGATTTTTTGTTGTCCTTCACAGCAGAGGCCAGTTTAAGCTCTAAATGGGCTTTTGCCTCTCTAATTTTTTCCTACATGACCCAGCAACATCCTTAAACATTTCAGGGGTTACCTCACCTTCCTTCCAAAGATGATACACCCTCTTTTTTCCCTTAATTCCTTTAGAAGTTCATTGCCCAACCAGGCTGGCTGTCTGCCCCGGCGGCTCATCTTCCAGCACATTGGCACAGATTATTTTGGTCAGACACTGGAGTTTGACACTATCAAGTTGGGCTGCTGTATTTGCTGTCTGATCTTGGTAGGAATGATGGACATCTGTGGCTGAAATCTTTATCAGAGCGTCAGCAGGGCAGGAGAACTGCAGCCTTGGACTCAGAGTAGGGCAGAAGACTTTTGGTAAGATACAGTAAGAAACTGTCAAGATCTAAGGGAAAAAAACCAAACTCAACATGAAGAATTAAGTATATTGCGATGCAGATATTAACTGCTGGGCTACAAAAATACCTGGAGAACTAAGGGCAAATATTTTCAAGTTTTTAATAGATGGAGTAGAGATTAAGACAGTTTTTATTTCTCCTCTGAGTAACAGCAAGTGCTATTTGATCAGTATGCTATTTTCTTCGTTGGGATTTGATTTAAACCACTATATAAGAAAATAGCTCTCTTTAACCCTAGTTATTGATTAATACCTAGTACCGGATATTGCTTAGAGCTATTTTGGTATATTGATTTTTCTAAAGTAAGGTATAAGATAGCTATATAGTAGTTGGGACTTTCTTTTTTTCTATTTACCATAAAGATTCATATGTGAGACAATTTTTTATGTGGCTGCCACCTCAGAAGAGAAGCCTGTTGTGCATATTGACTGGTGGATCAGCAACCATTAGTGCCACTAGCAATAAGCTGCCAGCATACTGGTGAACAAGAGCCCTTATTTTGTAAGAAAAAGTTTGCCAAACTTTCTTTTCAGATCAGCAGTTATTTAAAATGTTGTGAAATCCTTTTTAACACTCAAGAGCTTTTATATTTGTGCTGTTTGGGTCAAATAATGCAGCAGATGTCATTTCCTTTCTTCAGGTAATTTTCCATGGAAAGGATGTTGAATTGCAGTTGCCTTAACCTGCTTGGAGACTGACGTTTCTAAGGTTAGCTACAAAATGACATAGAATGGCTGGATAGACTGGATGAGGCACTTGGTGCCATGATTTAGTTGATTGGATGGTGTTGGGTGATAGGTTGGACTTCATGATCTCAAAGGTCTTTTCCAATCTGGTTAATTCTATTCTATTCTATTCTATTCTATTCTATTCTATTCTATTCTATTCTATTCTATTCTATTCTATTCTATTCCATTCCATTCCATTCCATTCCATTCCATTCCATTCTATTCCATTCCATTCGTTAGAGCTAAAGCCCCCTACAGACCACAGAAGATGGTACCACAGAAAGAAAAAGCTGTTCTTTGGGAAGCAGCATTAAACCAGCCTAATTTTCTACAGATTTCTTGCGCTGTTTCCATTAAACACTCCTCCACTAGCACTTTATATGCACTAGTACTTCACGTGCTCAAATACTAGACTTATTTCTCATTCCTCAGTATCTCCTCACAATGGTCCTTCTGATCCCATAACTGTGATTGCAAATTCTTTCAGGAAAAAAAAATAGGGGGAAAAAAATCATGAACTTGAAAAACATTGTGTGGCCTGATTCATTGGATGGGGCCTTGAGCAACCTGGTCTAGTGGAAGGTGTCCCTGCCCATGGCAGGCGGATTAGAACTAGATGATCTTTAAGATGCCTTCCAACTCAAACCATTCCATGATTCTATGACTCATCTGATCTAACAGCCTGATATGATTATCAGATAAAAAACCCCAAACATCTGTCAAAGCGGCTTTTTCAACACAAATGGTACTTTTGACTAAATGAAGTTAAAATTCTCAGCTAGCCATTGAGTTCATTGCAGGAAGGATGCATCCTATAGTTAGCTGAAAGTCTATAGTGGATAGAAGAACAGAGGCTTCTAGTTTATTGTTAAAAATAGTGTAGAAAAAATGCATTGGTGTTAGTCTTTGACAGAAAAAAATATGAGGGTTTTTGTTTGTTTTTTTTTGTGGGGGTTTTATTTGTTTGGCTTGGTTTGGTTTGGTTCTGGTTTTCCCAGAAGAAAAACAAATATTTCTTAGTATCTCTATCCAGTTCATCTCTGTGAAATACATAAATTAAGGCTGAAAAAAACCCAGGAATACAGATGGGGAAGGATGGGGTTTCATGAAGTATCCTACACCTGTCTAAACATGCTCTCACAGAAATGTAGTGCTGCACCTTTTGTAATACCATGGGAACTCCACATCTGCAAAAAAAAGTAGACTTGAAGCAACTGGTGTGCCCTCCACCCTTCCCCACCCCACCCCCCCCAAAAAAAAAAGGGTCTGTTTTATACCACACTTAAAAGCATGCAGTTGTTTCTACTTTTCTGTACTTGACTCTTTGGAGACTAATGCTGCAAGATGAGACAGTCTGCATTTTGATTGGGTGAGACTGGCACAGAAACTGGATCCCAGTACACATACAAGTGCAGGCCACTTAGTGAAAAGGGCACTTTAAAACCAGCTTTTTCTTTTTGAATATTTGTATTTGTATTAAGGTTGAGAATAACTTCAATCCATTACTATTTATGCAGATGTAGCTGTTGAATCTTCAAAAATATTTGGAAAAGGAACATAATAATGAACAGGAGGGAGAGAGACATAGCAGCGAGAATGATGGAATGGAGACATAAATTAAGGCTGGTTTGAGACAGATTAAATAACAAGCACAAAGCCATAATGATGGAAAAGACAGAAAGACAGAACTTCCCAAATGAAATCAGACAAAAATATGAAAAAGAAAATTTGTAGAGAGAAGTCAAGAGAGTCATGAAAGAGGAATATGAAACCAAATATTTCTGTTATAAATTCCAGATTTAATATATGTTGTGTGCAGCAACTGATGCAATTCAACATCGGTAATTTTTACTTCTATTATTTTAGCTCACAGTCATGGATAGAATGGTAATGTTTGAAGAGATGGGAATACACAGAACAAAAATATGTCTATTCTAGAGTATTCACAATCTGAAGATAAAAAAAAAAGTCAGCATAAGAAGAACACAGACAAAAGAAGAACACAAGGAAATATTTAGACAGCAGTAACTGAAGATGTTCAACAGGTCTATCTTATGTCAGGTGCTTCTAAACATGACAGCACATGAAGATTTGAGTGGGAATTTGAAGGACAACAAGGAAGTAGATTTGGACAGTTATTGGAAGGTCTTCTCAAGCATGAAGAGCAATAAGGAAGACCCTGGATGTGAAAGGGCAGAAGAATTAAGTAGAAATTTGGGGTTTGCAGCGCCAATCTCAGTGGGCATAAGCAGTACAAAACTGTGTTCACCAAATTGCACTCACAATTGCATTCACTGCAAAACCAAGGAAACAAGCAATGCAATAACAGAAGAATGGAATGATGAGGATTTAGACAAGACTTCCAACTAAGTGGCTAATTGGACCTGCATTGAAGACTTTTATGTAGAAAGAAGTATTTAGATGCAGCCTTGGAGACAAAGAAAGATCCAAAGTTGAGGATGATGTTCTGCTTATGGTCTTGAATAAGAGATGAAAAGGTGGAACTATCAGAAATTATTTGTGAGGAATATAGCACATCTTAGCACAAGACTGATTAATTCAAGAAGTCTCCAATTAGGTGACAATTACATTTGTGTTTGGACCTCCAAGATAGTAACACATGGTAAGAGCAGGATTTGTATCTTCTGACAACTATGCAGGAACTTATGGGAGCAGATGTTGAAATTCAGATGTTTTGTTCAGGGAAACAACTGCAGAAAAAAGCTCAGGAATTCTGTTCTGCTCTTTCATTGTTGTAAGAGTGATGTGACTATCGAAAGAAGCCACAGATTTTTCCTTGCAAGTGCGGCTCAGAATCTCACATATTAAATGATTTTATGGATTGAAATATGCTCTAAAAGGCATTAAACACCTTTCTGTGGTATGCAGTGAAGTCTCCTGAAATATTAACAGCAAACAGCTTTTCTCATGGTTACTAGGGTGTGTCAGAAGCTGCAAGCAGAGAAACTTTTTAGCCTATTTTGGCAAAATGTTCTCAAGCAAGTATTTGGATTGTTTCTATGGGTATTACTGCAACTAGCAGGATTTAAAATGTATGTGTAGAAAAATATGCTATGGGTAGGAGGTTACACTGGGAAAGTAAAGAGGAAAATGTAATATCTGATGAGGGCAGAAGAATGAAAACTGACTATAAACTTGTGCTTGCTTTTAGAAGCTTAACATTACTTTTTCTTGACTGGTGTTCTAAATATCAAAGTGCATTTCAAATGGTAAAGGTCTATGTAGTCAAAAGAAGTTAATTCACTGTACAAAGCAGGAGATTAGTCATCAAAGTTTTTAAAATGAAGTTTGGTGAACAATTTTGCTGAAAAAGTTCACATATACTTGACCAGTTTATGTGAAGAAAAATGAAGATGTTTTGTTGTGAAGATTTGTAGCTGGCCTATTTAATTCTTCAGATAGACATTCCTTTGTGCTGTGTGTGTGGGAACTGCATAGAATGATAAGACTAAGTGACTACTATTTTAGTTAAGCATAATGTTCTTTTAAGGTGGGTTATTATGAACATAATTTTCTAGATGCTACTACGGATTTTATTTTGAACTCTGACAATAATTTTCTTTACCTATTTTTCACTGCTTGTCTTCTAATAACATTTTTTCATAATTGATATTTTTATCCCTCATGCAGTTTATGTTTATCCCTCATGTCATCATGCAGTTGTAAAACAGAAGAATATAGTTATGGATTGATCATTCTGATCAATTCTGCTGTTCAGTTCAATATATGAGTATTGGAGATGCACAAATTGTACATGTTTTTTTAAAAATACACAGCTGTGTCTTAGATCATAGAATCATAGAATGGTAGAGGTAGGAAGGGACCTTCAGAGATCACTGACTCCAACCCCGCCCTGCCAAACCAGGATCACTTAGGGCAGGTCACGCAGAATTTCATCCAGATGGGTCTTGAAAGTCTCTAGGGAAGGAGACTCCAGAACTTCTCTGGGCAGCCTGTTCCAGTGTTCCATAACCCTTACAGTAAAGAAGTTTTTTCTCATAACGAGGTGGAATTTCCTGTGTTCTAGTTTGTATCCATTGCCCTTTGTGTTTGTTTTCAATACACTTTCAAGTAATTACTCAAATTTCGGTGTGTGGAATGATACAAGATTGGTATATCATATGCCCAAGTATTCACAAGTGGAGAGGTAGGAATTTATAGAGTAATACTGTCAAGTTAGTGGGAAACCAGACTATTCAGGACCAGTCATTTGACTGATTAAAAAGTATTTTTAAAGACGTTGTCAAGTTAGAGTGGCATCTTAACGCTCACAGACCTTTTATTTGCCTTTGTTCTGGTTATGTACTTGTGTGCCCATGCACATGCACACACGGAGAAATGCTGTCCTACACTCATTCTTCTGACTTTTTGCAGGTGCACATCTATGGACTGAGAAAAATCTAGAGCAAAGCAATTCAAGAGCTACAGTTATTGCAGCTCCCCAGAGCAAAAGACTCTTAAGTAACCGCATAGGTCTCTGTTCTTGTGTACAGATGTTGATCAATAGTAATCTTTCTTTTCAGTCTCAAGATTCTGAAGTCAGTTCTTCCAGACTCTTAGTTTGCATAGGAACAACAAAATCCATGACCCCAAATCTCATCTCCCACTTTGTTGCAGACTGCTGACAAATCAGGCAATGTTTGTTTCCCTTTTCCTTCTCTTACAAAGCCTTATCATAGTATTGCATGAAGAGGAAAAACAAAGTTACTGCATTATTTGTCATTATTAATTATTACCTGATATACTGCTTACTATTTACATGATTATGTCTAGATTAATTCAATTTGATAAAATGAGTGATTAAAACAGCAAGTAAAGTGAATGAGCTGATAGGGAGCAATGACTGTTAATAAAAGAAGATGCACTGGAACAATTTTTATTATCTAATGAAATGTTATTATTCTTTTAGTCTTATTTTTCTTTCTGCTGCTGGCAGTATCTTACTTAAATATTCTTAAAGATCATTGCTTGTTTCTAAATTGAATAAGGAAACAGCAGTGGTAAACATTTCTGTGATTAATAGTTTGTACCTTTTTTTGTGAACTATTGCTGTGTAAAATGGCAACATGAAGTCATACCTAAATAAAATAAGGCTTGAGCAAAAAGAAAAACCAAAACCAACCAACCAACCAAACAAAGCAAAAACCACCACCACCAAAACAGCAAACAAACTCTTATCATGCAGAGGTCAGCAGCATTTAGGAACTGAGATATTTGTAAAGCTTCATTAGTTTTACCTTTATTTCTCCAGTATTAACAAATCCATGATATCTTTGGATATTGTGATGATACTTTTGAAACTTCAGGTTCAGACTTTGTAGGGGATTGTTCCATTCCTTCTTTGGCTCAGAATTCCCTTCTGCTCTGTTTAAAGAGAACAACCTGTGTAGCCTCTGTCCATTCCAATTCCAAAGTCCACTATTCCACACTTGGCACATGCTATCCTGATACACTTGTCACAGAGAAGAATAAACTAAGTCTTTTTCATTACAGCATTATTGTTTGCAGCAAATCTCAAGATCTCATGCCATTTTCTTTCCTGGTATTGCAGCCCAAATATATACTTCTGTTTCTTAAAGGGTGTCCTCTTGCTAATTTTAAACATCACTTTTGGATATTTTAAGTGCATCTGCAAAGTTTGAAGACTGATGCTCATTCTTCTGTTGTATATGTGTATATGATCTCAGCTGTGCAAAGTTATTACAGAATTTGTAAGCAGAAACAGTGAGGTCTGACTCCATGTGGCTTCTTCTGAATACACAGAATAGAAAATACCAGGGCAAAGGTATGAAAATGTAGTTTTAAGCATTGCAAATACCAGCCCAGACTGTAGACTAGTTCACACCTTAATGGGAAATAATGTTCTGAATATATGCACTGTCTCTAGGATTTATGGAGAGTACTGAATGGCTCATCTATTGTTTCACACAGATACTAATGTACAAGACATTTTAAAAAATCCTAATTTATTAAGCTCTTTTCCATAAGGACATGTTCATGCATGTAATCACACTTTGTGAATGGGATGGTCAGTCATTGTCGCCAAGGTGACAGGAGTCTTTGTTAGAAATGTCCCTTGCAGTGCCAAATTCAACTATTCCAGTGAATTCTTATAATTCAGCTGGGCCATGGTCCAATAAGACTACTGCAGCATATGCATGAAATATTGATATAGATTATCATGAATTTTGTGTTTAAAATGCCCTATCTTAACTAAATACAAAATACTGTCCTGTGTGACTATTTCTGTGTCTTCAGAAACAGTTGCTACCGACTATTTAAAACTATCTTTGTAGAGTTTGGTCAGTTCTACAGCAGAAATTGCCTAGGGGTGTCCCTGGAACTGCCAGTTTCTCCACCCAGGGAGTTAATCAGCACATCTTAAGCACAAAAATAGTGTCTGGTAATTGGACTAAGCACAGCAGGAGCTGCCTGGGGGAGTTGGCTGTCCAAAATTCCCACCTGGAGAGTTCCTGTAAGGGTTAGTCAAATGCTTTGTTGTGAAGTTCATTTGATCTTTTTCTTTTAAGTCAGTATTTATATCAAATAATCCTGTAGAACTATTTGTCTCCCCTGTGCAGGGACTGTCTGTGGGGCTCCTGGGCCCTCCAGGCAAATAATGCCAAAGTGCACTGAATGTGTGCACAGGCACAAGACTTACACATATCTACATTGTAACAGGAACTTAAATCTTCTCTATATATCACAATTTTAATATAAATTCCATGGATTTGTAGCAATTAACATAATTTCAAAGTAAAGGCAGAAACCCTCATTGCAATTAGTGCATTTTAACTCCTTCTAAAAACTCACATTGTGACAGGTAAGCTTGCCAGTGATCAGTGTCAGGGGCTGCACTGATAACTAAAAATGTATAGTTATTTTACTATTGATTTTAATTGGTTTGGAGGATTTAGGTTGGATATTAGGAAAATTTTCTTTCCTGAAAGAGTGGTCAGGCATTGGAATAGGCTTCCAAGGGAGGTGGTGGATTCATAGAATCATAGAATCAACAAGCTTGGAAAAGACCTAAAAGATCATCAAGTCCAACCTGTCACCCAAGACCTCATGCCTACTAAACCATGGCACCAAGTGCCACGTCCAATCCCGTCTTGAACACCTCCAGGGATGGTGACTCCACCACCTTCCTGGGCAGCCCATTCCAATGCCTAACAACTCTCTCAGTGAAGAACTTTCTCATCACCTTGAGCCTAAACTTCCCCTGCGCAGATTGAGACTGTGTCCTCTTGTTCTGGTGCTGCTTGCTTGAGAGAAGAGACCAACCCCCTCCTGGCTACCCTTCAGGAAGTTGTAGACAGCAATAAGGTCTCCCCTGAGCCTCCTCTTCTCTAGGCTAAACGATCCCAGCTCCCTCAGCCTCTCCTCATAGGGCTTGTGCTCAAGGCCTCTCACCAGCCTAGTTGCCATTTCAGGACATGGTGGTCTTGGGTTGGATGCTGGACTTAAATGTCTCTTCCAACCAAAACAATTCTATGATTCTTGGAATATTGTATATTAAGATCTGTAATACTGATGACTGCTTAACTGTTATTGTAGTTCAAGGTATTTCCTAACCATGTTCAACATTCAATGCAGATGGCATTATGGCTCACACATAAGAGAAAGGACAACTACTATTCCTGCGTCTTCCTGTCCAGTCAAAGGTAATACCCGAACACACCCAACTGTAGCTGCATACCTCTAATGCCCATATAAATTTCCTTTCATCATGAAGATGCAACCAGAATTGGCACATTCATTTTTTTTTATAGACCTAATTCAGATCAAGTGGGAGCTTAAAAAGGTTTACTGGCACAACTACTTTCACTCTCAAGCCCCAAAGAAAATTCCTAGTACCATAAGATTAAGAAGAATTAAAGATGCCTATTTGTTTGTGATCATGAAAGATTCCAACTGTATTTCTGTAAAAATAGATTTTATGAAAAGAACTGGAAATAGCTTCTGTGTTCAAATGTAATTAATATTCTGTGAACTGTTGTCACTACAAATGCATGTTTGATGTCTGAAAGTTTTAGGGATTACAGATGTTCAATTTTTTTTATATTTAATTGCTTCAGTAGGCTCATTTCAATAGTTTCTGCTGCAGTAATCACTGTGTATCAAATTAAAAAAATGGTATAGTGATTCAGTTATCCTCTGAAGAATTAATTTATTAAACTTGGTCATGAGATCCAAGTGTGAAATAGTGACATTTTAATCCTGCAAATGCAAAAATGTTTAACTTTGAAATAGGTGCTGATGGCTTCACAGTATACATTCTAGTGCATTATACTGATGGCTTTAAACACAAATATTTAAGTGAAGTTACCTAGTAGGAAGTACCATAAAGTTCATGATAGGCTTGGAGTTCAACATTTATACCTGATAGGCAGAAATATGTTGACACTGATACTCTGCCATATTAAAGAAAGAGAAAATATTTTGTCTTGAGGGTTGATTTAAAACACTCCCAGGTGTCTTTCAGAGGGCCCATAGGTTTATTGTGTCACACACATTCCCAAGGGAGATACACTGGCATTGGCATTGGCATGGGCAAGGTAGTCAAAGGTCAAGAAACTGCAATTTATTTTTTGTCTGTCATCAGTTTACCTCCACACAGATGAAATGTTGCTATTGTTGAAGCAAATCACGAAATCTGTGTAAAGGACCATAGAAACCTAGAACTCACTGTGTTGGAAGTGACCTCTAGAGGTAGGTCATCCAGTTCAACCCTCCTGCAGTAAGCAAGGGCATCCCTGACTAGATCAGGTTGCTCTGCGCCACAGCTAGCGTGACCTTGAATGTCTCCGGAGACAGGGCCTCCACCACCTCCCTGGACAACCTGTTCCACTACCCTCATAGCAAAGAACTTCTTCCTAATGTCCAATTTAAATCTACCTTTCTCTAATTTAAAACCATTCCTCTTGTCCTAGCCCTAGATGCCTTTGTAAATGGTTACTGCCCAGCTTTCTTGTAGGTCTCCTTCAGGCCACAATGCTCCCAGCCTGTCCATCACATTCACGTCCTTCTGGTAAGAGCCCTAAAGCTGAGCACTTCAATGAAGAGGAGGTGTGATGTCATGATTTCTGCCCGTGTAAGTGTTAAGTGATTGAATATGTAGCTTCATTTGAAGGCTTGTAAGGCAGCAACAAAGCATGAGAGCAGCTTCTATGTAAGATAAATTATGTATGCCTGTATAATACAATCACAAGCCAAATGTGTCTTATCTGTGGGTATGTGAATAGCTAACACATTACAGATATGTCACAGAATGCTGCCATAGGAAGCCGAAATGGTCAGCGAGCTGCCAGGTATCACCCCTATTCTGAACAGTTCATCTATAAAGCAAAGTCATGCACCTTTTAAACAACTGATAGCAATGTTGTGTCTCAGTGGTGATAACAGAAGTGGAACAACTGAACACGGTATCTGATCTTCAGAGAGTCTTTCTTTATCCAGATGTAATTTCAGGTAAGTTTGATAAGTAAACACTGTGCCCTTGGGTATTAAAGCTGCTGCATGTAGAATCTATCCTGCAATGGGTATGCTGGAAGCTTTTACCTGCATATGGAGATAAAAACATATGGGGTCTGATTCTGATTTCAGATATATATCAATGCCTAGAGCTGACTCACTTCACTGGGATTATTTACAATTTAAGTCAGTGTAAACACCACAGAATCACTCTGGCTGCAATCAAAGGTTACTCTCTGCTGGCTCACAGGTGAAATATTTTTTTACAGGAAGGCACAGCATAATCAATCAATAATCAAAGAAGATCAGAAATATTGTGAAGCATCTTGATTTTTTTTTTCCCTTGGAGAACTGGCATGGCAAGAGAAGAATGTTATGAAGACCAAGCCACTGGTAGCAAAGGAAGGAGGTCTAGCACAGAAAGGAGATCTAAAAGCACTTCCAAGCAAATACAGTTAAACTTAGGCAAGTGTACATAGAAATATTTCTCCATCTTATCCACTTTGCAGCTTAACTCCACAAAGTTTCTGTGATATGGAGAAGAATGGTATTTGAGAAGATGTCAAAGAAAACGAAGGAAACCATCTAACAGAAAAATGAACACAAAAGGTAACAAAAAGAAAAAAAAAGAAAGATTTTTAAAAAGGAATAAAATAAGGAGAGATTAAGGAAGGAGAGAGAGATTTTGTCTTTTCTGCTATAATCAACACATCTCACTCAGGTCTGGGAGTGCTGTCTAGAGAGCAGCTCAGTAAAGATGATAGGCATCTTGTGTTTCAGGCAAATAATTCTTGCATGCACACCCAATGCAAAATGATTTTGCTTCCAAAAGTGGGCACTGCACACAACAAGTGTATTTATAGTCACACACATCACAAATTAATTAATTTATATTTCCATAGTAACTATTAGCAGAATGCTGGCAAAGAAAATATGTGCAGTCTTTGTTCAACAATTACATTGCTGCATACCCAGCACTGTTTGGTTGTCTGCAGCAGTTTAAAAATACATCCTAGGGACTTCTTTCCTGACTTTTTTTTCTGTCATGGTAGTACCTGAAGTTCCTGACTATAAAATATACAAAACCATGGGGAAAAGGCTGTTATTCACTCCAGCTAATCATCACACCCAATTTATAATAAGATACGCAAGTGTAATGGGTTGGGTTGAGTTGTATCTGCTGCTGATATTCAATGCCATGCCACTATCCTGCCAGCTTCAAAATGAAAGTGCTGACTGGAGCAAAGTATTATGGGGGTTGAAGTTCAAATTATAACATTAGGGGCTTCTTGTTCTGGTTGCTGCTTTCAGTGTCCAGGTTTAGTGTGTTGGTCTTTTCTGCTGGGTGGGCTGCAGGCTGGGGAGTGGGGAGGTCAACAGCTTCTGCTGCTGCTTCTGCTTTTTTCTGCATTTTTCTGCAGGTAGGCTAAGGTAATTGTGCACCTTATCATCTCATTAAACTCTCTTTATCTCAGACTAGAGGGGTGTGCGGGGAGAGAGAGTGGGTGTGTGAGAGGGCTGTGTTAACCCAGCACAAAAAAGGTGCGGATGTGCAAAGGGGTGAAGACCTAAGGGAGGAGCCAAGACGACAATTGCCACGATGACAATTTCACGTAGGTGAAATAGCCACAAAGTGGCTACCTAAGACACAGATGATACTCAAGCATGTCAGTATCATGTCATTACTGTGGTAGGAAAAGTTGTGAGAGAGTGATTTAGAACATAAAAAGTTGAAAGGATGAGGAATAGTGACAGAATTTGTTTCACTTACATTCATGTGGAAGTTAGGGAATGCTAGTAAGGACCACTAGCACAAAGCAAAGTAACAATGTCCTTCTACATTGCTAGGAGTAATTTCACAGGTTTTCTTTTCACTGAAAGCACAGATCAAATGGACAGGAGTGCTCAGGATCGCCAAACTGCTTTCAGTGGGATATTGACAAGATTTTAAGAGGGATCTTTGGAGCTCATTTTCTGCTAACTGCTGAGCTGAAGAGTACATTCAGATCTTGTTGAAGTCAAGGGTGAGAAATAGTGACTTTTTATGCAAACAGAAGTTCCTCTTTTCACCATCAACTGTCATTTTCCCCTCGCTGACCATGAAAAGAAGTGGTTGCTTCAGGTTATTAATGTGTACAGGAAGAAATTCTCACTGATTTCTGACTATTACCAATAACACATTTAAGTGATTTACTGTACCTTGTAATTGGTTTTCTGAAAATATGAATATTTTACTGCCACTGTGGCAACTCTCCACAGCATCCGTAATAACGACATTCTGCAGGACATGATTAATGAATTTTATTTTTTACTCTGCCTAGAAGTAAGAAGGTTGGAAGTTTTGAAGTGAGTTTCTTTTTGAGAACACAAAAAAGGTCATAAACCTGCAACTGATCAATGTATGAGAGCTTTTCTGAATGGCTGATACCAAATAACCCAGATAATGTTGGAAACAAGCCAGAATCATGCATGAAGTAATGCCAGCATAGAATCATACACTTCTTTATAGCTAATTTGGGGAGGAGGATTTCGGCTGTCTCTGAGTACATGAAATTTCCTAAGTGTCACTGTAAACAAGGGGGACTGCTTAACTAAAAAGATGTAGCCGAACCCCTCATCAAAATGTGTGGACCGAGAGCTAAGAAAAAAATACATATTTTCTAGTGGGAGTCTAAATGGAACAAAAGCAAGTTGCAGGAAGTTCTGTATATTGTTTCATTTCTCCTGACTGCATTGCCTATAAAGAGCAGAAGCATAAGTTACTTCATTTTCCAGTCTTCATTGGCTGATTAATAAAATTAGTAAATATGATTCTGTCCTTTTTCTCCATCTTGGGTCTATTTATCTGGGAGAAGAGCTGTCCAACACTCTGAACTTATGATTTCTGAAGTTTTTATGTTTTGAAGTTTGCTTTCATTAAACATTGTTATTTTCAGTATTTCCCATAGTGTGGAGGTTCAAAAAAATTAACTTGCAAATTTTAACTACCTTAATGAAAATGTCCAAGAAAATAATTGCATTCATGGAGTTAAAATGTAATATTAAGGAACATGCTGATTACTAAAAAAACCCTCTTACATTCCTTTAAAGTTCAAGCTCTTTCTTTGCTATTGGTTTTCTAACATAATCATTTTATAGCACAGTTTCCATCAAATTCATTCTGATAACATTTTTGACCAACTACAGGTAGTGATAACAATTTGAAGCAAAATGACACATAACCTCTTGATGAGCAATTTAGCAATTTAGCATTAGAAATGAATTTTCAGGAGCACAGCGGATGGTTTTATTTTTTAATAAATCAAGAGCAATCACCATCAGAAACCAGGCAAAAAAAATGTAAATTGCATGTTTTACTTTTTTTTTTTTTTTATGTCTAATCTTTGTAGTATAAAACTTGCTACTTATGCTAATGGGAATAATAAAATAAGGTAAAACCTGAACAAGTTATGGCCAGTGGATTTTTAAGTTACAACTGTTAGCCTGGCAAATCAATGCTGCAACCACCCCTATTATTTAAAATATGACCAGCAGCTCTTTGTATTACTGAAATAGAATTCTATACTTGCTTTTTAACATTTCTATCTCTATAAATTAGATAACAGGCAGGTGGTATGGTATTTTTCCCCTCAAAGTGCCAGTTTTGTTCCTATATCTTCATGTTCTGTAAACCTACAGAACATGAAGATTAGTTACACTAGTTCTGTAAACCTACAGAACTAGTACATGAAATATATTTCTGATACTGACCTTTCTTAAATTATTCTAGTGCTTTTAAAAGCAAAATGGCCCTTCTGTGCAAAGTGTTTTCCCAGTAAAGCAAGATCACAAAATATGCTGTAAGTCAGTTGAGTCTAAATGAATTTTGACACTTTAAATTAAATTGATTCATAAGCCACAAAATAATTATTAATAATAAGAACCCCCATAGGTGTTATTTCAATTCTGCAAGTTGCTGAGCAACAATTGTTGTGAACTTCTGAAGTTGTCTTATTTTGATAATTAAAAGAAAGGATTTTTTAAACCATGACAAGATATGGGGACAGAGATTTTTATTGGGCCTGTGCTATAAGACAAGGACTAGTGGGTTTGAATTAAGGAGGGTAAATTTAGACTAGACATAAGAAGAAGGTTTTTTTATGATGAGGGTGGTGAAACATTGGAATAGGTTGCCCAGAGAGGTGGTAGATGCTCCATTCCTGGAAACATTAAAGGTCAGGTTGGACAGGGATCTGAGCAACCTAATCCAGTCAAAGACGTCCCTGCTTACTGCAGGGAGGTTGCATTAGATGACCTTCAAAGGTTCCTTCCAACTATTCTATGATTTGTTTCTAAGACCATGAGTTATTTTATAGACTTAAACTGTGTTAATTATCATGACAGAATAAGAAAGAATCTTCTTTTTTCACATTTTCTGAAATTGCAGCATTGTCATTGGTATATTGATAGAGCTTAAAATATTAATTTTCTGCCTGCAGTGTGTCTGTTATGGTCAGTTCCTGGCATGCTGCGATTCCCAAACCATGGCAGAAAGTCTCTGGAAACATGCAGTCTGGTGCTAGAACATCCATTCCTGAAATGGCTGTACCAGCTCTGTGTTGTGGGCACTGGCACTTCTCAGCGTGATAGTATCAGCGTAGCCTGACTTCCCAATCTACCAGTGAACTGAATTACATAGCTGCAGTTGATGCTGCGTAGCAAATAGGGTAAATAATCTCTTTAAACCCCTTTCTGGCTCTATAGTGACATGCAAAAGTCTTACTAGGACATAATATTGTGCTTACTTCACTAAGGTCTTTATTATTGAATTAATTCATTCTGGCACTCCAACTTTGAAGCATTTGAGTCCTGGACAACACTTTCTTGAAAGGACATTTGTGATAACTTCTATTCATTGTGCATAAGATCTTGGAGCAGGGACAGTGTGAACGTGTAAGAAATGACCGAGACATCCTACTTGCCACATATCCCCCTCATTTTTCTCCTTGAAAATTACTTATTCCACACCTTGAGAATTGCAAAACTAGGACAATTCAAGAGGTATTTGCATAGAATACACAAACTCACACCAGTTTCCACTGTAAGTCAGCGGGTGGATAATTTTGTTTGGGAGACCGAGGATATTGTAGAATTCAAAACTAGTAATTACATTTCAGAAAAAACCCAAAAGGTAACTCTTACCACTAGGTTGGTGTTACAGGCATGAAGAGTGCTGAGGCACAGATCCCAGGGAGGCAAAAAGCAGGTCTCTTAGGATGTTTTTGCATTTCAGTCATAAGCTTATATCAAAGTGCTTTGCATACTCCAGAGAGCTAGGCTCTAGCCAGCCAAGGCAGACCCTAACTTTTACACTGGTGGCAGCTGTACAAAGAAATGTCCTTTCTCACATTTAAAGAAATGTCCTTTCTCACATTTTAAGAAATGCTTGGCAATATTGTATTCCTGGTTTTGAGGTCAACTCCAAGGACAGAAAGCATCAGGAAAGGGCCAATTTCCTCTGTGAGAACACAAATCACCACTCACAAAGGAGCGAAGAATACTTTTCTCCAGGGTTAGGTTTTGGGCCAGCCACTAAATGAGTGATAGATGCTCTCTATTATTCTCTTTCCCTTCCCAAAGGGAAATAAAGAAGAGAGACTTATGGAAAATGAAACCAGCTTTATTGAAAATAATAAGAACGAATGAAAATATATACAAACCCAATATTGAACCCATACCCCCTGATGGCAATTATGTCACTGTCACCACAGATGATGTTGGTAGGGACTGGGGAATTCTCAGAGTGGACTTGGTGGCAGAAAGGAACTGGATTCAGGACCTGGATTCTAAGAGTGGATTTAGGAGCCCACAGATCAGGACTGAAGGCAAAACAAAATCAGGAGTAAAGGCTCCTCAGAACTCAACTTTCGAAGAACAGAACTTGACCCTTATGATCCCTCAGCTTTATATTGAATGCGACTTATTTGAAATGGAATACCTCACAGTCCTATCTGCTCCTCCCTGCAGGTGCAGCCTTTTACTTTCTGCACCCTCAAATGTGGTACACAAGATTTAGCAGTGACCTTGATCTGCAGACCAGTCCTTGGTACTAACTATAATATTGAGTGTTATCACTACTAGAAACAGAGAATGTTTATGAAAACACACCAGTAATTTCAGAAAGTGCAGCTACTTAAAAGGACTTGACTGAAAAGTAAAATCACTGAATACAATTAGTTATGTTACAACTCAAATCAGGACAATTAAAAAAAAAAAAAAAAAAAAAAAGTACTCTTAATGTGAATATATATGTGAGGTATAAAAATACTTTGAAAAAATGTTTCTTATTATGTAGTACTTATGTTCTGAAAAGTCATCTCTGTAGTTTTCTCTTTAGTATGACCTTTAGCCAACAAACCAAACAGTCTTTTTAATTCAAGTCTATGAATCAGACTTATTATCACAAGGGACCTGAACACCCTTTCCTTCCAGGAGTCTAGCTGGCTGCAGCCTGGACAGAGGTTGACCCATATCACCGTCTTCAGACCTCATCCTGACCTCACTTGCTGACTAGCTGAGATCCTGCTCTGTCTGCTCTGCCCTTGTGCTCAACCCTGGCTGCTGCAGGGAGCCTGGTCCTTGGCCTGCATAGAGCCTTGTTCCCTTGGCTCTCCACACCTTTGGTTTGACCTTCAAAACCTGCAGGAAGCTGTGGTCAATGTGTAGGTACAGATTCTGACATATATTAGGTCTCATAAAAAAGCTGATTGAAAACATATTCATTCAAGTGGTTTCAGAGTATCTGCGGCTTAATGCAAGAAATTTAATTTTTCTCAAGTCATGATCAGAATCAATAGACTGAAACAGAAATTTTCTTATCCCTCATAAAATAGGTACAATTTAAAGTTCTCATGTAGATTAAATTGCAATTCATTCATGTAGGAAAATTTTAAAGACAAATAGAAGTGTAAAAGCCTTTCATTCAGGTTTACTTAAGTGTCTGCTTCAATCCTTGTTTCAGTTTTGTAAGCTTGTGTCAGTAGGGTTTACATTTGATTTCTGTTTATGTGGAACAGACATAAAAATACCAGGCTACAGCTTCTACTGAAGACATGCAACAAGTGATTGCATCTATTATTTTTAAAATGTGATGATATCCTAGCTTTGATTGAATTAATCTGTCTGCAGGTGCTTGCAAACATATCTAAAGAGATCCAAAACACCACTAGCAAGATGCGGCATAAACAGTTCACAATCTTTATTCTGTATCGCTGCTAAGACAAGAATTCTCCTAGGCTCAGAAATCTCATGGAAATCAGTCTATGGATCCAGTAAAAATAACCTCTCTCTGCTGAATACAACACTGTTGAGTTATTTGGCTAAAAATGTGTCAGATCTGATTCCCTTCTATTTTAAGGCTCCTCTAAGTAGAATCTTTTGAAGACTTACCAGGACAGTGAGCAGAACTGAATTTTGCAGTCGAAATGAGGAAAGCCAAAGCTAGAGCAGGTCTGGCTTCCTCCTTTTACTGGAAGGGAAATGCAAGACATGATGGGGCAAGTACTGAGGAAAGACACTGGAATATCAGAGCTGCTATCAGCTTGCTTCAGAGGAAGGCACCTCTGGGTCCATCGTCAATGTGCCCACACACTGAGTGCTCCTTCAGTAGAAGCAACTAAGGGCTTAACAGAGCTCTTCTGGTGTTTTTGCCCTAAGTACTTATGAAAAATAACATCAGTCCCTAATATTTAACATTGTGATTAAGGAAACTAATTTTTACCTGTTTTTAGATATGTGCTAGTTCAAATTATTATGCCAAGTACTAGTAAGCCTGTAAAGGACAATCCTTCCAGGAGCTGCACTGTTCTCAGGGGAAATAAAGAACCAGCTGAAATTATGACATATTTCTTTTCTCCTTAGAAATACCTACTTTAGTCTCAGTACTCCTTGAAGTCCTATAAATCATGACTCCTGTGTGCTCCATCCTATTGATAGTCAAAATATCCAGCTTAATTGCAGTGTTCTTTAAGCATTTACCCCTAAATTTTCAAAACGGGAATGTAATGTAGTAGCACATTTCATAGCTATCCAATCCAGGAGGAGGATTTATGGGGACTTCTTGTAGTGATGGCATTAAACACAAGCTATTCAAGCTAGTCTGTCAGCTAGAGAGCTGAGAGGAATTACTGAGATACCCCATGAAAAGGAGTGAGAATGAAGATTAACACTGGATTCAGTACAAAGCATGGCCCTCTATTCTGTACTCTGAGAGATCATACAGAAAAGTGGATTTAGCAGCTCAGTTCTTATGGTAGTTAATGGGTATTCCACACTGTAATGTCTATGCATTGCTTGAAAATGTTGTCTTGGGTACTTATATCTTGGACCTTCAGCATATTCCAGATGTAGTGGCATATCTATATGTCTGAAAATAAGGGCTGTTCAAGCAACCAGAGAATGTCAAGACAGATAATTATTCATTGGGGGAAAAAAATCTGCAATGGATGTTATTCACAGAATATTGTTGAGCCATTTATAGAGCTGGCTTAATAAAAGACTGTGAATGTGATGCAAAAATTGCCAAAATTTACAATGACTTCTTTCTAAAAGATACTTTCCCTTGCTCTAAATAGAATTTGAATCTAAATCATTACTATAGAATGCAACACCAATACTGAGAATGAACAGCTGATTTATATTCACTGATCTGATTTTATCTGAGCATTCTTGATAAAGGGCTGAATATTACTAAAAGAGCAGGTGATAGGTATCTAAGGAGGAGTTTAAGACGGACTTTATATGTTTGTTTTTCTGACTGTAATCCTTGTTCTACTACAGTCACCTCTCTGCCTCCACAGACACTATAATTTTAATTTAATTGTGTCCCAGGAACTATAGTTAAGCTGCCCTCATCTTTGTGAAACAAAACCTTTAGTTGCCTGGCAAAGAAATGGAAAGCAAGGTCTTCCATCAGACTCCCAAATGGACTGTCAGCCATTCTAGGTATAATTAATGGATTAACATATGTGTAGGTCCAAGTGAGTACAGAAGAAAGAGTTATGGTCCTGAATATCTCTTATATAGTTAATTCAGGGTGTTAAATGAGAAACTTTTAGGCTTCAATATCCTTCCAGGTCCCAGGATCTTTAATGCATTTTTTTTCAAAGAACTGTGTTCCTGAAGCCTGCAGAAGTACTGCTGTGCTGCTTCACTCTGTCAGCGTCTCAGCCTTGTTTATGGGCAGACACACAGACACTAACAGAGACTTACTTTCATGTTAACTAATTCTTACCTTGCTGCAGTCCCTCAGACTAGTGGTAAAAGTGCCATTTTGAGAACAAAAAGCAAAGGATATCTCAGTCAGAGCGGTACTTCGCATCCTTGCTCATCTTTATTTTACTCTGTGATTGTTAGCTTGTCTGTTCTAAGGGGATGCATAATACTTAAGCTATCAGTTATTAGTTACTCCAGGATGGCATTTTCTCATCCTTTTCTACTGCAACTGTTTTACTTTAATAATATTAATCAGGGAGGAACCTGGATTCTCTTATCCCACAGCCCTGGGGAGACTGTAACCTTATATTGCCTTATTACCTTGGTATTCACCTATCTGTGACCAAGAATCTGACGTCCAGCTCTTATACAGTTCATCTGCATAACCTTATTTCAGATTTCTGAGGGAGTTGTGAAGTGAGAAACAGGTGTAAGAAAGGCCATGGAGTCATGCTATGCAAGACAAAAAGGCAAAACTGCCAAGACATATGAGACTGCTGCGACTGGGCTCATTAGCAGCTTGAGGGTTCAGGAGGAGAAATCTCAGCTTGGAAAGACATAATTCTCAAGGAAAAAAAAAACCCAAACGAACCTGTATTTGGAAAACAGCAGATCAGCAGCATGGAAGAGCTGCTCTTGGGACATTTGGAAGTCTAACTATACCTACCTGGACAATAAACACATGTATTTAAGTGATGAGTTCATTAATCTTACACACGTTTTGTGTGCATTAATCAATAAATAACTGTTTTGTACTTGACCTGGTGGCTAATATGCTTGCAAAGTCTCTGCACATTAAAAAGAAAAAAAAATCCACTTGAATAAAGTGAATAAGGAGATTTGATCATAGTGCCCTCGTTCCTATTCAGAAAAGGCAGTGGACCTCTCACTTCCCTTTTATCATTAGCTCTGACAATAGCCCCATGAACATGTTGCCATTGTCTGAAGTGGAGTAGTGCTAAATAGCAAGGCTTGAGCTTGTATCTCTACTTTGATTCAGGGAGAAGATTTGAAACCCACTCCTAAGTAAATGTGCAAACTGGCTCACTGCTCCAAGAATTGTCCTGCAGTCTTTTGTGGACACATTTGCAAGACAAGAATCAGCTACACAGAGGAAGATGTGGAGAGAGTCAGCCAGACACTGTGGCCAAGCACCTCATTCCTCAAGCATTCAGAGCTCTTTATTCATATGCCTGTGAGGATCTTTTTCCCATCCTTGATACCTGCACTCCAATGTGCCTTTGGGTTTCTTTCTCTGATCCAATAAACTGTTTATATACATGACTTACCTTAAGAATGCAAGGAATATCCATACTTTTAAGTCACCTATGTGATTAGAATCTTTACTAAATGAGGACTGCCATAAAACATAGTTATTAAATTGGGACATAATATGACATAAAGGTCTTGTACAGCGATTTGGCTTTGCTCTGTATTTAACCTCTGTTTAAAAAACATCTAGTTTGCATCTCTTAAACCTAAATACTGCTAAATGCAAGATTTATTTTCTTGCATTAAGGCACATTCACTGGTCTGAGTCACTGTATTTCTTATTTCAACAATGAACTGGATTTGACAGCCAGCTTGCATTAAATCTCTAAAAATAGGATTGCATAATGAAAATGCTGACAGACTCTTATCTGTAGTAACATTAGTGGGCACCAATTTTACCAGGAAAATGACTTTCAACTTATTTACTGAAAATGAGATCAGATGACCATTTTTAATTCCAGTTAAAATATGCAGTCATGCATGGGTATGAGGCTCAGCTGGCCTTTTAATAAGTTTGTAATTTGGTTATCTCTTTGAGCAGACTTAAGAATTTAGCTCAAAGACAAAATTTATATTTTTTAGTGTCAATGAAGCTACATGGAAGGATGTTTTTATTAGAGTTAACTGTTGGGTTTATCTTGAGAACTTCTCAAGCTAGGGTTCATCTAAATTGTAACCTTCCAATATCACTGTTACATTGATTTCCACAAGCCTTCAAGGCATAACTGACCTCTGTAAATGGAGACATTTCTCTTTTCTATGTTAAAAAGGTGATCTATATGTGTTATTGAATCATTAAAAGACAACATTTCTTGTTCTTGTAATTACAAAAGGAGAAAAAAACCACCAAGATGGAAATACAGAATTATCTCTACCTTTTTCTCATAATTTGTTCCATAGAGCTGTTATATGTATATTGTCATTGTATGGTCTTCACAGTATCACAGTATCGCTAAGGTTGGAAGAGACCTTGAAGATCATCTAGTCCAACCTGTCACCACAGACCCTATGACTAGACCATGGCACCAAGTGCCATGTCCAATCCCCTCTTGAACACCTCCAGGGACGGTGACTCCACCACCTCCCTGGGCAGCCCATTTCAATGGCGAATCACTCTCTCCGTGAAGAACTTTCTCCTCACCTCGAGCCTAAACTTCCCCTGGTGCAGCTTGAGACTGTGTCCCCTTGTTCTGGTGCTGGTTGCTAGAGAGAAGAGGCCAACCTCTTCCTGGCTACAACCACCCTTCAGGTAGTTGTAGAGAGCAATGAGGTCGCCCCTGAGCCTCCTCTTCTCCAGGCTAAACAACCCCAGCTCCCTCAGCCTCTCCTCATAGGGCTTGTATTCAAGGCCTCTCCCCAGCCTTGTTGCCCTTCTCTGGACACGTTCAAGTGTCTCAACGTCCTTCTTAAAAAGGAGGGGCCCAGAACTGGACACAGTACTCAAGGTGTGGCCTAACCAAAGCAGAGTACAGGGACACAATGTCCTCCCTGCTCCTGCTGGCCACACTATTCCTAATGCAGGTCAGGATGCCATTGACCTTCTTGGCCACCTGGGCACACTGCTGTCTTGTACAGAACACGGATCAAATATAGCAGAGATGTTGTCTTGTGTCTTCTTATATCTTCTTATATCAAGAGAGAACCTTGACAAAGGTTTAGAAAGTCTGACTTTTCACTTTTTATTTGATTAAAAAGAAATGGATTTTGCTGTTTGTTTCAGTTTGGTGGGGTTGTTTGTTTGCTTGTTTGGTTGCTTTGGTTCGGGTTTTGTTTTGCAGGTGTATTAATAAACTGAAATCAAAATGGCACATTAAATTGGTATTAAAGAGTCTTCTAAAACAGATATATATTTTTTTAAATTGCACAATTGGTATAAATAACCAAAGCAAAACATATTTTCTTAAACCTAGAAATGTCTTTTTTCTATGTACCGTTTCACATTTTTGTATTAACTTCAGGTCAGTAACCAAGCTTCCTCACTACTATTTTTGCTACAGTTGGAAAATGGCCACTAATAATTTGCATGTAGAAATTTTAGTTGGTTCCATGTAAAAGCATATGATGATGTGGTATTCCTATGGAGAAAAATTATTTTATCTTTTATTCTATAATCTCTTCTCTCCCCCTTCCTTTTTGCTATGTGTCTGGGTCATACTTTAGCTCTTTCAACTCCTTCAAATTTTATCAAGAAAAAAAGTAATGTGTTCTTTTCTTCATACCTTTTTGTTCAGTTGCTCTTTGTAAGACCTTGGGTGAGCACCCAAAGCATACAATTGCTTTTCAGTAATCAAGAGTGGATTAAGATAACTTTCTAAGGATAAGCTCATTGTCTCAGCCAAGGCTTGGATGAATGCCAAGAAAGGAGTACCACATACCCTTTTCTGAGGCTTCTTCTCAACCTACTGGTTACTGTCAGAGACAGGAAATTGAGCAAAAAAAACCCCAAACTCTTGGACTGGAGGATTTTCAGAGATTTATCACTTGGCTGAATCTGGGAAAGTTTTCACAGGTTTGATAAAAATTCATGTAAGAGATATGAATTAACTCTTCTGATGATGTCAGCTGCCACCTCAGAAGTGTGAGGTCAGGAGAGGTTTACTGCCAGGCTTCATGTAGGTAAAGCTGTATATCACATCTGCTCTCACTCTTAGAAATGACTGCATTTTTTCCCAGAAAAAATAATTGAATGCATGCATCACCCAGCATGAAAAATTTCCTAGGATGAGATCTTTCTGTGCTTTCTTTGTGGTGTCAAGTGAACACAATAGTGCTAGAGGGAGCAGGGGATGCCACAGTCTCAGGGTGCTCACTAATTAGCACACCTGTCAATACTAGACATGGCTCTCTATTGATGCTGTCTTCATTGTAGATGACAACATAGATAATACAAAAACATTCTCTGATATGGACATCGCACACAAGTTGCTGCAATTGTAGGGTCAAGTGGCATCCTTTGAGATCCACCTGCCCCTGGGCCTTAATTGAGTATCCACAGCTCTTGATATGGATGAATTCAAAGGATGTGCCATGTGTCTGTATCTTTCCCTAAATGCACAGAATAACTCAAGACTAAACACTGAATCATTTGGGCACTGCACCTCTATGCAATACCATATCAGCTATTCCTTTTCTCCTGAAAAGAAAAGACAGAAACTGTATGGAGGCCTCCCACTGTGTGAACCTTATGTGACTCTGGTTTAGCCCATCTTGAATTTGGGAAAAGTATATTATTTTTATTTAAATAGGCTTGCAAAAAAGAAAACCACACAATCGTTCTAACTACACAAGTAATTTATTTCACAAAACCCCATGTATGACTCACAGTGAATGTTCACCATAGATTCGCTTCTGTATTTAAAGCTGAACTGAATTTATATTAAATATATTTTATTAGCAACATCTGACTCTTACTTGAGCTACTCAATTAGGAAAGCATATTTTCTGTCTTGGGTTAATTGTGTTTTCAATTACATTTAAAATATCTTGAGTTTGTGTTAATGTTCTGAAATTTAAATCAATTAGTAAAGCGTACAAGCTTGCTTCTCTTTTCAGGCAAAATATCAATCAATATTAACATAACTAATCATCAGTACCCTGTACTATAGAAACAATCTCAGTTTGACAGTCTGGAATCTTCTAGGTGGGTTAATACGCAGTGTATGGGATTCATATGATGTATGCCTATACATAACAGAAACAGAGAGAACATTTACTTATTAATTCCATTTACATATTAATTCAGGTTCTAATGGCTTTAGTTTTTCACATGAAGGCAGTGAACTTTTGAACTTCTCATCATATGCAGGAGATCACTACTAAATGAACCATCAAATGTTTACATTTCAGTGAATAAAGGTCAAATAAACAGTGCTAGAATGTTCTGCACAATTTTATTTCATCTGGGGGTAAATTTGGATGGTTTGTTTGCATCTAAAACACATAATTTCTGCAAGCATTCTCACTAAATGGTGATAGCATTGAAGGAAGGCTAGAATAGACAGCTCAGCAGTAGTAAGATATTTTCACAGAATCACAACATTAACCAGGTTGGAAAAGACCACAGATTATTCTGGGTCACCATCAATAGAGAAAATAATTAGAAAATGCAAACTTAAAGCACTAGAAAATCAAAGGGAAAGTTGCCAAATGATATTAAAGTCATGACAGCTAAAACGTTTATGCTTTTCTCTGAACTCCTGACAACCAAAAGTTTATGTTTTTCTAATGAAATCAGGAACTCTCAGTAAATACCATAGCTCTTGGAAAGGAGGTTTTGGGAAAGTGCTGAACATCTCCAGATCTACAGAAAACGCTTGTAGAGCTGAACACTGCCATCTATCTGTATCGGGATTTTCAGTCTGTTTACTGAAGGTATTCTTAGTAGGCAATACAACGGTCTGTGGACTTTTCTCAAAGGTATTGCTTTGCAATCTACACCAGTGTGTGGGACATGGTGCAATGAGGCCCTCCTAAGCTTCAAATGAATTACTGTTTCAACCTAAAATATTAACCTAGATTTATCCTATGTCATGATGACTATTTTTCTCTACTCTTTTCTTGCCATTGCTGTAATATACAAACCCATACAACAAGCAGAATGGAGATTATGCTGCTAAATAACAAAGCTCCATATTACGTGACTCTGGAAACTTTGTTTTTCTCTAAATCGCGGTCTTTTAAAATCCTGCTTATATGTACAATTGTGCAAATAATTATAATGTATAAAAACATTAGAGTTGGATATTAACTAGTGTTGATTTAAGGTTCAAACAATAGCTAGTCATTCATAGGTAAGAAGTTAAGAGATTTCTAAGCCTTTGCTGATGATCAAGCCTTCTGAAGATATCTTAGTCTCCTGTGACCTCTTTCCCCTCAGAGCAAGTTAATCCTTCCTTAACAGGCGTGTTGCTCACTATGATATGCACCAGTTCCATCCCTCCTGTCTCTCCAGATTTAGTAAACCAAAGATAGAGATACCACGTTTCCTGTTGTTGCCAAAGCAGACTTCATAGAATTTTCTCACAGACAGCAATTTCATTGCCAACAACCTGTTATTTCTTCACAGATAAGATTTACCTTACTGATATCCCGATATTACACTGACAGGTTTATTACAAAGCTATGCCCAGGACAGTTTAGATGAAGAGCAGTGCAAAACTATTTCTGGACAGATGTAATTAGAAAGTAAGAAAACAAATACAATTGAAAGGGAAGGCTGCTGTTTAAAATACAAAGCAGTATTAAAAAAAAACCAACAGGGTTCTGTCACAGGTCATGCTGAAGCAGCACAACCTGCACCTTGTAATTGTGCAACATGAGAAATACACAGAAGAGTGGCATGATGTCCACATCCAATTGCTCCTGCTTGGGAAGAGGAAAAGGTGTGACATCTCCTCAACAGGACTGTTTGACAGCATAAATACTGTAACCTGTTTGGCTCCTGAAGTGGTATGGGGGTATTTTAAGTGTCTGCTAGGGCAGCTGTCTCAAGATTGCATGGAAAACATGCACAAATGATGACAAAGAGACCAAGGACTCCAACTATTGGTACTTATATAGGCTTTCAACCTAGACTAAGGGGTAATCTGAATGTTTGTATTCTGAGAGGAAGAATGTCTTATGTGGTTCTTTTAGCAATGAGAGAGAAAAGAAAAATATATGAATGGGTGGGCTAAAAGAGTAGAGAGTGCAGTGTTGATTCCCTGGGAAAACCAAAATGCTTCACTGCCTAGACTGAAGGGGAACAGGGTGTTATTTGTTGCTGTTCATCACCATTGCACTTTACCTCATGTTTGCACTGAATTGCAGTTTGACTGAATATGCAACTTAGAGCTAGAAATACCTTGGAATTCACTCTCCTGACTGTCAGGGACAAGATCAGGCTGTGATATTTGTGGCAAATCCAATGTTACACTACAGCATGATTACATCATACCAGTAGTATCCTGATGGTGTTATTTTCATGCAGCCATCCCAGAAGTATATACAGACAGGAATTACTTCCCAGAGCTGAGATGCTGAGAAAGGAGCTGCCATTTCTCCATCTGTCTGTCCCTATTGTGTTACTTGAATTGCATCACCAAAGATATGGCTGCCATGAGCTAGTACCATGTTGCAATTGTACTGCTGTAAATGTCATTGCACAGGTTCATGACAACATTCATGAAAGACAAACACATAAAGAAATAAGAACTTTGCTTTCTGCCTTGGAAGCCTGTGTGTGCTTGCTTACCTACTATCTTTTGAGCCTGTTTGTGCTTGCTTACCTTCAAAAGGATCTTAAACCTTTTTATATCAAGAGATATGGATGAAGCTGTATGTTTGCAGGCAATAACAAGCTATCTACAGACATTGTGGAATTCCTATCATGTGCAGACTTGTCACCAAGTTGTTCCAAAGCTGATTGCCTGAGGAAAGTTACTTGCTTTTGCAGCGTTCTTCAGGATGTGAACTATGCTGCTTTAGCTTTGTGAAACCTTCCTGCTTTGAATTCCTAACCACATATGTAAATTGGACAAACCAGTTTTGCTCATAGCTGAGCCAGCTTGATACAGAGGTTTGGAAATACTTCTCAAACAATATTATCCTGCTGATGTCTTTCACCAAAATCTTGTCAAGATCATGGAGTATTATTTTAGATTGAAAATTCATGAGGAAGGAAGAGGTTTTGTTATGAATTTGGGCAGTATCAAGCATAGTAGGATCTTAGCTTGCATACCTGCAGTGCTGCTATGGATGGCTACAGGCTCCTCAGGTGGGATAGGCAAGGAAGTAAAGGTGGTGGTGGGGCCCTGTATATTAAGGAGTGTTTTGATTGCCTTGAGCTCTATGATGGTAATGAGAAAATGAGTGGTTATGGGTTAAAATCAGGGGAAAAGCCAACAAGGCAGATATCGCAGTGAGAGTCTGTTACAGACCAGCCATCCAGGCTGCAAATAAAGAAGAATTATTCTATAAACAGATGGAAGAAATGATTGTGAGGGACTTCAGCTTCCCAGCTATCTGCTAGAAATACAACACAGCAGAGAAGAAATAGTATAGAAGATTGCTGTCTTACTTCTTACTCTGGGAACAAGTAGATTCAAATGCCTTGCTATCATGGCTGAAATATGGAAGAGCTCTCAATGTAAAAATATTCCAATACCAGTTCTAGCAGCTTACAAATGAAATCATCACCAATCAGTTGCATAAACTTACTCTGAGGTACTCTGAGTAGCTGAGCAGAAAAATATCACATTACATTGATAGTGTTTGGTATTCAGATCATCCTGTACTCATCACTGGGGAGGCTGCACTTTGAATACAGTCTTGGGTCCATCACTAGAAGAATGACACTAAGTTGCTGGAATGTGTCCAGAGAAGGGCAACAAAGCTGGTGAGGGGCACTGAACAGAAGTCTATGAGGAGCAGCTGGGGGAACTGGGATTGTTTGGCCTGGAGGAGGCTGAGGGAAGACTTCATTGTTCTCTACAGCTATCTGAAAGGATGTTGTGGTGAGGTGTGGGCCAGCCTTTTCCCAGGTAACAAGTGATTGGATGAGAGGAAATGGTCTTAAATTGTGCCAAGGGAGGGTACGATTGGATATTAGGAAAGAGCCATCAGGGACTGGAACAGGCTGCCTAGGGAAGTGGTGGAGTCACCATCCCTGGAGGTGTTTAAAAGAAATTTGGATGAGGTGCTTAGGGACAGGGTCTAACAATTGTGTACAGGGAGGTATTTGGACTCTTTTCCAACCAGACAATTCTAATTGCTTTAAAAGAATCTATTGTTCCATATATTTGCTGTCTTAAATAGCTTTATACTTCTATTATTCCAGCAGGAGCATCCAACTTGGTGTAAGATGCAATAGTTTGGAGCCAAGACTGTCTTCTCTTATTTAGACATCAGCAGTACTGTGCTGTGCTGCTCCCTTTGCTCTAAGGTTAAAGCCTGTTTTGTGAAGGTGGCTTTTCCATGATCTTTTGTAATCATTCTTGGTTGTTATGGAGATAAAGCTTACGCAGTCCTTTTCTGCTTACTTTATCATGCTCCAGGTCCACTAGCTCAGTAAACAACCCATTAGGCAACCTATTTATCTATGTCAGTGCTGCAAGTTCAGACCTCTATTGTTTAAGGTATGACTCTTTTTCAGGTACCTTTGTCTGGAATCAGTCTGGGGTTTTTTGGTGTTTGGGGTTTTTTTTTTTTTTTTTTTTTTTTTTTTTTTTTAATGTGATTTTTACAAAGATCAGGAAAATTATTTTGGTAAATCAGTATCAGTTCTCAGCTGAGCTTGTGTTTCAGCTGTTAAGTACATCATGACATGCAAGGTATTTCAGCTTATTTCCTCATGAACATCGGTGAATTGAATTTCTTTAAACCTTTCTATGTTCTACTAGCTAGTTATGTACTTGAAAGCCTGCCTATGGTTTTAAAAAGAATATTATCCAAGGATGTTACCTTCTCTGCATTTCCCTCTGAGAAATTAGATGTTATTTTCTGACCAACTAATAGCTCCATTGAAGAATCAATTCTGAGTGGTGGGGTTTTTTTTTGTTGTTTTGTTTTGTTTTTAATTTAGATTACAATATTAGCCTTGAAAAGTACCTGTGGAAGTGTCATAAATTCTCTACAGGGATTCTGAATCCATCTGCTCTTCCCACCATGCAGAGAAATTTCCTGAGTCAGAGAGTACTTAATTGTTGAACATTGCTTCATAGGAGGAGCAGCTGAACAGTGGTCTTTCCTGTGAGCTCAACTTTCTCACTGGGCTTAACCTTCTGATGCAGACTGCAGCCACTCCAACGTGCCTCTCCTCACCATGAGGCTCTTCCAACCTGGGAGGGGCAGCTGGACACTGTGCCCAGTCTGTGCTAGAGAGTGTTGGTGTTAAACAAAGCTGGTGAGGGGTTTGGAGCACAGCCCTATGAGGAGAGGCTGAGAGAGTCGGGGTTGCTTAGTCTGGAGAGGAGAATCAGAGGAGACCTTATTGCTGTCTACAACTACCTGAAGGGAGCTTGTAGCCAGGTGGGGGTTGGTCTCTTCTCCCAGGCAACCAGCACCAGAACAAGAGGACACAGTCTCAAGCTGCACCAGGGGAGGTTTAGGCTGGATGTTAGGAAGAAATTATTCACAGAAAGAGTGATTTGCTATTGGAATGGGCTGCCCAGGGACGTGGTGGAATCAGCATCACTGGAGGTGTTTAAGAAGAGACTGGATGGCGTGCTTGGTGCCATGGTTTAGTTAATTAGATAGTACTGGATGATAGGTTGGACTTGATGATCTCAAAGGTCTTTTCCAACATGGTTAATTCTATTCTATTCTATTCTATTCTATTCTATTCTATTCTATTCTATTCTATTCTATTCTATTCTATTCTAAACCAAACTTTGGGAGTATCTGAAGTGAAATCCTAGGTGTTTGCAGGTGACAAATCAATCCTCACATCCTACTTTGGAGCTTGGTTTACAAATGTGAGGTTTATAAATTCTCTATATCCACAGTCACAGAGGTAAAACCTCTGCTGCACTGAAATGTCTGATAATTTAACTGCATTCATAAATTGTTGGAGGGACTTTGTTCAAAAGAAAAAAAAACAACCCTCTACATTTCTGGCAGCTATAAAACAAGGTACATAGAATATGTTCAGAACTGTATTCTGCTCTTCAGGGACCACATTAAGCATAAAACATTCTCCTTCCTCACTTCCTGAAATTCATTAAATGTAACAAGAAATGATCTTGGGAAATGCTTTGGGAATAAAATTCTGCCCATGGAAATATGTTTGTAGAACATATTCTTAAAATTCTTGGGAAAAGAAAAAAAAAGGGGGAAAAGCAAAGAACAACCTTTTTAGCTCTCTGTTTTGCTCCATTTCTGTAGCTTCCATTATGGATTATTCAATTGTGAGACTTAATCCTGCAGATAAAATGACTCCTCTTACTGCTGTGCTGACTTGGGTATATTGCATTATGCAGTGTTTTTCTTTTAATCCTTATCAAATAAAAGACATGCTAGGACAGTTTTGTTAAACCAGTTATCTATTACAGCTTTATTTTAATTCTAGTCAGTATCAGCAGCAATGATTTTGGAAAACATTTCTGTGACACCTCAACAATGAGCATGCAATATGCTGTCTACTGCTCATAACGTCTTCCTTTTCTCTAGAGGAATTTAGTATAATTTTTAGATACTAGTTGGACTGTGAAGAGAACTTTCTTCATTTTTAGCATCAATTTTTTCAGTTTTCATTATGTCAATGGAAGGAGTTCAATCTTGGTGCTGGATTCAGTGGAACTGTGTCTGCATAAATCAAGGCTTAGAGTCATGTAATAATGTATTACAGTCATGTACTTTCAGGATGGGGGAAGTGTTTAATGTTATATACTGCAATCTTATGGGTGTTCATAAAAGATGTAGAGCAGCCAGTCCTGTTTTGTTACCCCCACCTCACGAAATTGTATCATGGAGGAAAAAACAGGGAGAGATGTTCAGTCTCATCTACTTTCTTATAAATGTAAGTGTTTCTACAACATACTTACTTGTGTACATATAGATGTACCTATACATGCAGATTTGAGACAAGAAAACAGAACTTTTTTTTTGTTATTATTTGGGATTTTGTGGTGGGTTGACCTTGTCAGGATCATCTCGCCACTTAAAACCAATACAGATTCAAAATAAAATGCTATTTCTTTATAGTTCTTGAAGTGGACATAGTACTTATATAATTGCCAGTCTTGAATTTCTACGTATTAGTGCCTACTTACACTTCTCTTATGCTATCCCAAAAAGCGCACTTCAGCTGCAACTGAGTGGAACTGCCTCGGACAGAGTTGTCAGCTGGTCTTTCTGCTTGTATTGAATCCTTGATCCCTCTGCAGACAGTCACATCAACAGAGCCAGTGTAATGATACAATGAGTTGTAAGCACCAGCCTTAGAGATAATGAGTGTTAACTGAGCTGGAGCATGTCCAGAGAAGGGCAACAAAGTTGGTGAGGGGTTTGGAACACAAGCCCTATGAGGGAAGGCTGAGGGAGCTGGGGTTGCTTAGCCTGGAGAAGAGGAGACTCAGGGGTGACCTTATTGCTCTCTACAACTAACTGAAGGGAGGTTGTAGCCAGGCAGAGGTTGGTCTCTTCTCCCAGGCAGCCAGCACCAGAACAAGAGGACACAGTCTCAGGCTGCACCAGGGCAGGTTTAGGCTGGATGTTAGGAAAAAGTTCTATACAGAGAGAGTGATTGCCCATTGGAATCGGCTGCCCGTGGAGGTGGTGGAGTCACCTTCATTGGAGGTGTTCAGGAGGAGACTTGATGGGGTGCTTGGCTGCATGGTTTAGTTGTTTAGGTGGGTTGGATTGGTTGATGGGTAGGACGCGATGATCTTGAAGGTCTCTTTCAACCTGGTGTATTGTGTTGTATTGTATTGTATTGTATTGTATTGTATTGTATTGTATAGTTACTTCTGTGCTTTCCTGTGAGCAGGGTCTCTGTCTCCACTATATCTTCTAGGGAGTCAGGAACTCTTAATAAATATTAGCCTGTAATAAGGTACTATCAGTCAGCATTCATCATTGACTGGCATTGAACCAGAGGAATAAATGCAAATTGAAGTTGATTGATAATGACTAATCTCAGCACCATCTGTCAGTGGTACATCTGTCCAAACCCTGTAGTTCTGCATCTTGTCTAGCACCACTTTGTATGAGGCTGAGCTGTTAACTTTGCTGCATCTTGGCTTAAGAAAAGAATGCTTTGGGAATGAGCTGCTGTACAGCTAAAGGCTCCTGCTGTTGAGATGCTAGCACATACCATGCACAACCATTTCAGCAAATTCCAGCTTTGTTCCCTATAAACAGTTATGTAGAAATATTTCACTGCAATGATTTGCCGTACAATACATCTGCCTTCTCATATCTCCTAGACTCCCTGACTGAACAGATTCATCTTGGAGGAAAAACATATTTCCCACACACTCACTCTTTGTGGAATCTTACGGGGAGAGAATGCATGATGGTAAGGTATATGGGTTAGTCATTTCACATGGAAGGGTGCTTATTTCTCAGGGGTGATGAAGCAATGAATAAATTAGGTTATAGCAAGTGAATACCAATATACATTACCCCACCACAGCATAAGCTGTGTTTTATAGAAAGTATCTAAGAAACACTTCAGAACCCTACAAAATGTTCTACTGTAATTCTTCAAGTTACAAACCCAGGTTTCCTTAACACAAGCTTGGAAAGAGAAAAATAACTGTGCTTAAAATGCTTCTGACAGCTTTCTCATACACTATAGTGTCACATGCTTTAATCTGAATTGCAAAATCTATCAGAAGAAACAAACGTTGCATTGCCATCTCTTGTCAGAGCTGATTTTCAAATCCTACTGATAGACATCTCTTCAAGCTTTTATTCTGTGGAGAAAGAGCACCTTTTAGACCTCTTGTTCAATTAATTCAGCCATCTTCTTTTCCTACCCAGGACACCAGTGTGGCCTACCCTCAGGTAGTTCATTAGCAGTCTGCAGGGGGAAGTGTGTCAGGCTATGGAGCTCCTCTGAGAACCCCACCAGGGAAAAATCCCCAGCTGCAGGGCAGTATCCCAGCCTTGCTCCTGCTTGTTTAAAGCTGTGATGTGGTCACTTCAACCTACTGATGAGCTGTAGGCAATATAGAGAGTCAAAAAGCAGATGGAAGATCCAGGTTTATGCCACATAAGCATCCAAAGACATCTTTCTCACTGAGACAGAAGCATGGAGGAGCTGGCTGAGTCTGGTTTGGTGTGAACTCATCAGTCTTCATATTTGGCAGAAGAGTCTGCATGCCAGACTAATGTAAACAAAAGGAAGCATATCTGCATTTTGGGTTGTCTAGAGGAGACATTTTCTATCTCCAGTTGCAACAAGTCATTAACATAAAGCTATGGTTAGCATTAATGTAAGATTTTGCTTAGCCAATTTGTGCTGCATAAAGTGAAGTGCTTAATCTGGCCCAACTCTCAGTGAGTTGGTTGACACCTTTGAATAGATTATAATGTTTTAAAGCAGTCACTGAAAACCAAAGCCACCTGACTAGTCTTTCTTTGAAAACAAGCCTAGATTAATGAGGGAGAATTTGCCTTTTTTCATAGCTTAGTTCTGGTAAGTGTGAATACTCCAGGAGAGTAGAGGCACAGAAGACCTACATGCACTTTTATGGGGATTGTGAGATCTTCCGTAATCTAATGAAGTCATCAGTGAAATTGTTGCAGAAAAGGTTATTTTTATGGAAAATTTTTTTGCTGTTTCAGCACTCTGTCACTATCTGTTAGCAGTAAAATGTAGTGTTGCAATTGATTTTTATGCTGATACTTTAGAGCTGAAACATGAAAATAAGAAGACAGAATGAGGTAGTCCTGAGTGAAAGTATTCAGATAAACAAGTGTAATCTTATATGGCTGTCCATAAATTCTAGATTTCCACAGAATCAGCATGCAAATACTTCATTGCTTCTGAGCCATAAAGATCTTCATAGAAAACAAAAGTCAAAAAACCTTTTTCATTTCATAGGAGCTTTTTCCTCCTGAAGTATTTTTGCAATGGCCAACTTTCTTTCTGAGAAACAACCAACCAATCAACACCCTGGTTTTATTTCAGTTTAAATTAAAAGCAGCTCATTGCCATCCTTTCTGACACAGTGTAGTTGTCACTGCGTGAACTAGTTCAGACTCCAGTTCAGGCTAAATGTAATTTGTGATATTTGGGTCTCTCATGACATCCATATGAAGCTAACAGATACAATATAGACGCAACGGAAGGTCTGAGTATTAGGCTTGCGTGTCAGAGTTTTGGCAGGGAGGAGCTACAGGGTGTGACTAAAAGCTCCTATGTCCAAAAACTTCAGTGGATTTGATGAATGGACTGTTCAGTGGATAAGAAATTGGCAGGATGGCCACCTCCAGAGGGAAGTGGCTTGAAGTCCAGATGCAAACAGGTTGGAAGTGGTGTCCCTGCTTACTGCAGTGGGGGGTGGACTAGATGATTTCTAGAGGCTCCTTCCAACCCAGTGCTTTCTGTGAGTCTGTGATTCTGTGATGCCCTTAAATTACTCCTGTGCCAATGAATTCAGTTCACCTGAAAGACAGCTATGCTCAGAGCAACTTTAATAATCATCTGTATTAAAGTTTTGCATAGTGAACAAGGGATAGAAGAAGATTTGTTATGAAGATATGTCATGAACTGTAGTTAACCCAAATTTTTCAATAAATTTTGTTTCAGCTGACAGTATCCACAACCTCCTGCTTTGCCTGTGATTAGCAGGATACTCACTACTTCTCTGGGCTTCAACTTACATTACAGTTAAAGTAGGATTTTCTTCTGTGCTTTCTGAGACAAAGCAATATATATATATATACACACACATACTGCATTTATACACAATTTAGGAGTTGTAATGAGTCCCTGGGGAGTCCCTGCTCCTGACCATGACTCGACTGTAGTAAGAGCTCAGACTCAAATAGATAGCTCAGCTCCAAAACCAGGCATTTCTTTCAATGTAAGTGAAGACTTAATGGGTAGATAGTGGGGAACAGATTGGAAGGTGCAGCCTACATGCTTTGGCACTCCAAATATTTGAACTTGTGTCACAGGACAGAAGAAAAGCACTTTAAAAGAAGGGTGGATCTTAGCTGGTATATTTTGAATCCCTACCCACATGTAGAGGGCAGATGCGCTCAACTATGAGAGCCAGAAAAAGCAAGAAATGAGCATGGTAGTCACAAGTTATGCCTCGTTGCTTTTTCCTGACACCAACTGAGCAAGATTCTGGTTGACTGTTCCCTGAAGGTGTACGTGCTCACCTCTAAGGTCTTTTTTTATTCAGAGTGGGGAAAATAAGATTGTAAGAAAAAAGAGACTTGAATAGTGCAGAACCCAAATTAACACTGCAAATTCTGTCCTCTCCCTTCACCACTTTCAATGCACATAAAAACTTCATTTCTCTGCCAAGAGTGAGTATTGATCTACCACAAATTGGTTTATGAATCATTTCCATAGATTACATATTGCATTTTACTAGTCAGTAATCTTAAGTTTGAATTCTTCCTCTCTTCAGAAAGGAATGCATAAGGCTGAAGGTATGCTTGTGTGGATACTTACCTGGGTTTATGGGAAGACAGTAATATCTCAGCAGCCCTACAAACCCCTGCATAGGCAACTGAAATAGGTTCTCCGAGTGAAACCCTATAAAAGGAAGAGATCTCATATTTGATTAATCCAACAGCTGCCCTATTTCTCTGTTAACAGTTAGCTGGAGGGTCATCAGTGATTAACCTACAAGCCAGAATGTGGAGAATTAGAGAGTTTGTTGACACAAGTCAGAAAGACATTGAAAGGGCTGAGAGGCTGCCTTTCTTTGTCATCTCTGGAGCCCATGTGACAGGATATCAGGGATATCCTGAAGAGATCAAGAAACCACTTCTTAAAGAAACTTGTGGAGGAATGTGTTTGCACAGTTACTAAACTATTTTAGTGTTAATGCAATATAAATTCTATGCAAATGAATATTGCAGCTGAAATCCTATTAATATTGGTAGGAGAAGAACGAAGAGCTGCAGTATCTCTGTTAGTTAATTGCATCTTATTTTTGGTTATGCAAAGCATTCCAGATAATATTTAATATTTGATGTTATTTATAATATTTTCTCTGCATATTTGATGTTTCCTTTCCTAAGAGCCCTTCCTCTGAATGCTGGCTGGCAACCATTAGCATGTGTTTATCATTACTTTAGTAAAGTTTCTCTGAAGCTCTATGCTATGTAAGGCGCTTTGAGCAGATAGAGAGCTCTGGCTCGCATGCCAGCAGAGAGTTCTG
The DNA here is from genome assembly GCA_033816785.1 of Picus viridis. Classification (NCBI taxonomy): domain Eukaryota; kingdom Metazoa; phylum Chordata; class Aves; order Piciformes; family Picidae; genus Picus; species Picus viridis. Next base: position 39,619,526 of record CM066567.1, on the reverse strand, counting down.
CTTAGAGGCAAGAAAAGAAAAGTTATTGAAGAGGTTGCTCATCAGGCCACTTCCATTACACCTCGGTGCAAGGAAACAGTCAGACCAAACTAGGCAGCACAATCAGTGGCAGGCATGGGATGCCCAATGTCTTGACTGATGTCAAACTTGTGTGATGAGAGAGGAGGGGTGTTATCACTGTGTTAGCACTGTCAGTATTTATCGTATTGAGGTGAACATCACTCAAAATGGGTCACACACTCCCCACCTTTAGTATTTTGCAGGTGCAGTCTTCAATTATGGTGAGAGATAGACTGATTTGCCAGATGGCTTTAGCAAAGGGCAAAGAGGACCCCCAGATTTTTGCTGGCTTCAGATCAAATTGGTTTTACCCCTATAAGGTACTAATATTAAAAACTAACTTGAAATGTTTTTGAATTTAGGGATGTGGGTGTTGAATTTTGATTTGAAATTCCAGTGTTCTTTACTTTAGGGCATTCAGATTCAGCATGTTAGAGCAAAGGAGTCTTGAACTGTCAGTTCTCATCCTTTGAATATTGCACCAAGCTGGTAGGGCACATTTGCAATACTCAGTGAGATGTGTACTTTCCCTTCCTCTTTCAACTGATAAAGTACAGAATGTTTAAGAATGTTTAAGAATATGTAGGTGATAGTGGAAATTCAGTAAAACTATCAGAATACCCTTCACCTCTAGCCAACCTATGCTCTAAACAAGAAGCCCAGTAAAGTTACAGTAAGATTATAATGCAAGCGCTGGAAAGTTACAAAATGCCCAAATTAAGCTTTCTGTATTTCTGTCTGTAGAGCCCTGGGCTGTCTCCTTGTTGTGTATGAATTATGGCAGTTTGACTAAGGATCACATACTGTTTTTTCTGCAAGACTGTCTCAGTCTGTGCCCTGGGTGGACAGCACTCAATGATTGAATGGCTTCTCAATAGTTTTGTTTTACCCTCACATTTCAGTGCATGGCCCATGGACATATTTACTTTATGCTACTCAAATCCTTCCATGTGACAGAATCAGAGATGTCCTTAAAGGATTTTTCTATGGTGATGTAAATTTTATTCATGCAGTATTTTCGTAGTATGAGGGGTCATATTATGTACTTTTTATATGTGAAAAAAAAAAAAAAAAAAAAGAAAAGGAGAAAGATTAAGATTAAAATTAGCCTCTAATTTGGGCAGCTAGTTTGAAGCACCAAAGATCAATTGTTTTGTAGAGAATTTAGTCCAGTAACTAATCTAGCTTTAGGTAAGAATTTTCTGGCAAGAATAGTGATAGGATTATTGTTAGACTGTCTCAAACAAAAGACCACTTTTTCTCTTGCAGGAATCCTGTCTTCCTCAATACAAGCCTTTCAGCCTTCGTTACAGATGCATTGAGGGACCTTACATCAGAAACCTGAGTCATTCTAGAAAATGGTCCAGTTCACACAACTTTTATTCTGTGTTTGATTCCACTGTTTGAGCTGATGGAGAAACTGGAGATAATGGTGGGTTGATATTGTTCACATAGTACAGACAGTGTTAGAAGTTAAACATGAACATTGTACAAAACTCAACACTGACAGGTCCAGCCTTTGGACAAGTTTGGAAGTTCACCTAAAATCTAGCAAATTTGCAGTTTCACTCACTGAAAGCAGAACAGTGTGGGCTGCAGCAGCATAATCCAAGTGGTGCAGGTGTCATGGTTGCAACATAGCTACTGCAGTCTCCCTGATGGCAACAGCTGGAGGGAAACAGATGGTAGGATAAAGCCTTGACATGATCAGGGAGAAAACTAATGAACAGTTATTGTCATTCACCCATAGTCCTACATCTTCCTACATCCTCTTGCTATTTCTTAGAATAACTGTAGATGCCTCATGGCAGCTGTCACATTAGCCCTTCACTAGACAAGGAGACAGGAAACTAACTGGTATGGCTTTAACTGATTGCAGGGTTATATTTCTCCTAGCAACTTTCAACCTCAAAGCAGAGAGTTGTTTTAGATCTTGTCAGTATATGTTCTCTGTAAGATAAAGATAATTAAAGTTTATAAAAAGTCAACAGTTTTATTTATTCTGTTTCTTTTGGTGCCTTTATCCCCTCCAAACACTGGGGGTCTTCATCACATACCTAAAACCTTGAACTCCTCCTGTAAGCTTCTCAGAATAGGTTCTCACTGCCCAAACCCACTGTTGCCTATGAACTCAGCATCTCTGCTTCATCCCTTTACTACCCCCTAGCAGGGCTCTTTCACATTCAGAGTCTGGTTCCTTCCTCCAGTCCTTCCACCTCAATTCTGTCTTTCTGCATGATATCTCAATCACACCCCTGAAGGTCACCTTGCTGGCTCCATCCCAGAGCTTTCTTTAATCTCAATCCCCCTTCGCCAGTAGCAATAAAGCTGCCAGTGTCCCCTCTCCCAGGCCTCTTATTTACAATGCCTTTTGGTAAAACCCCTGTTGGTCATGCTGCATGATTTTCCTCTTCCTTATCTTCATCCAAGCTCATCATAATCCTCCAATTTGTCTCACATCTATGCCATTCCCAGCTGGGCAGAAGACATGGCCTCCCTGCTTGTAGCTCCTGAGCCCAGTGCCACACAGCTATGGCTAGCAAGGACAAGGACAGCCCTCCTGTGTCCTCCAGCCAGCAAAGTCCAGTAAAGTTATGAGCAACTACAAACAGGGGCTTATAATGCAAAGTGTCAGAGAAATTTAACTCATTGTCACTACTCATTGTGCCAGTGATGGTTGCATCTGTATCAGTCAACAGAGAGCAGAAGACAGCTAATGTGTGTCACTTGCATTACCTGTTCTTACACAATGAAACCATTTGCTAAAAAATATTTTTACCTACTGAAGAGATGGCTAAATTACACAGTTCTTTCTCCTTCTCTCTGTATCTCTGACATGCAGCTCATATAAAGCTACTCATATGGCAGAAACTACAGAATAGCTCCTGAAAAATCTTCAGTAAGTTACAAGTTACAAGCAGTCAACAGTATTCCAACAACACAAATACTAAAATTAAGGCCGTTAACAAACAGATAAATGAAACCTCAAGGAGCCCACTACCTACCTGGACCTATCTAAATAAATACCAGTACATTTATAGGACAACCTCATGAGATGTCTGCTCTTCAGAGCATTCGCACTGCAAGAGGGCTGTTTTGTTTCTTATGAATAGATATTTTAATGATGTAGGATCTGTGTATGAAGATTACTTTTGTTGTCAATTTTAAATTAATTGAATAGCAAATTAAATTGGCAAATGTAATTAGCCAAGTGAGCTAAGGCACTGGAATATTCAGCTTAATGGGAGCTTCTTGTATACCTGAACAAGTCTGGAACTTGTCTGCAAGCATTACATTCTTTGAACCCATCCTTGCATCTTTTAGGGTATGGTCTGTGACTTTCAAAAACCAAGAAACTTGGAGAAGAAACCATGAGGAAGCAAATATATGAAGAAAATTAACTAGGTAAATATCACAGATTCTAGTGTAATAACTTACTCTTTTGTGACATTTCAATTATTATTCTTGCACTATTAAGAAAGCTTGGAAAATTTAAAGTACAAAACTGCAGCACAGGTTTGGATTGTCAAGACAATTGTCCATCTAGCGTTGCATCACATCTCATATCAGGTATGACTCTTCAGAGGAGTATACTCAAATCACTGACAACTGCAGAGTCATCAGGGAATTTTGCCCCCCATATCTTCTTACAATTAGTAGATGATTTATAGATGTTCTCCTCCTGTAACTGTTTATCTTTCTTAATATCCTCATAAGCTCACAGATGCAATTATAACCAGTAGGAATGTAAATATGACATATTAAAAATAAACAAGAATCAAGAACTTAAAATTTCCTTTTATCAGTTATAGCAAGTTGATTTTGACTTTCACTGAACAGTTTTACTATACTCAGCTCTTTGTCATTCATTCCATTCATAAAGCCAAAGAAAATAACTTCTACATGAAACTTGGGGTAAAACCTTCAGGCTGGAATTATAATGATATGCTCTGATTTTTTAAATGGTGCAAATCATATAATCTGAACCAATAGTCCCTATGAAGGAACTGTTTTTGTAGTACAACTGTCAGTACTGAAGGAAAGGAATTTGATTCTATGATTAAGGTTATTATGCCCTATCCAGAACGAGGTCTCCCAGTGGTTAATTACTGGCACTATTAAATATGGGCACATTGCCTTAATTCTGAATGCTTTTAGCTTCAATTTTAAGCCATTCAATATTGTCTTTACCTTTTTTTCCCAGGCTAAAGATTTCACCATTTAGGTGAAGCGAATTTACTTTTGATTATTTAATGTAAAATGAATTTGAATACTTTCAGTAATTCATTCTTACTCTGACAGCTCTTCTAAAGTCTGATGATAGAAATGATCGTTCTACCATAGGATGTGCCCACAAGAGTCTGTTATTCAGTGGACACCAGGGTACAAAATACTGAGAATAAAAAGAAATGCAAATGCAACTGACAGCATCTGGAAGGCCAAAACAGCCTGAAGGGCCCAAGCATTAATCTGCCATGAATCTTCAGTACTGCCACAGAGCACTCCACAAAGGGATAGGTGGTAGGAAATTCTGCAGTCATGTTTGAATCATTTTATAAAATCAATATTACATATCCTTTTAAACTGGTTATCAGCTTTACAGTGGTTATTATCTTTTAAGGGTCATGTTCACATAATTTGACCAATCAGACCTGTGCTACCTTTATCTGATTCCTTTCCAGACAAAGAAACTGTTCAAAGTGTCCACTTAATCCCATCCCACAGATATCATAATTGATTGTTTTAATTACTGGAAGAAGTAAATGAAAGAGAGGAAGACTGCATTTTTAGAATACACATTTTGAAGATTATACTAAATTACCCATAAAGAGTGTTTTCTTAAGTAGAGATTTCAGTTTCAATTTTCCATGATTTAGGAGGGTAAACCCCCAAATACTATTAAAGGCAGCACCAAATATTATTAAAGGCAGAACAGTTAATTTTGTATCTAGAATGGCTGAATGAATCACAGATACTTCCAGTTCCTTGAATTTAAGGAAGAATTCCTTTTGGTTGGGCTCCATGTTCTCCTCTAGTCTCCACTCTTTTGCAGGGTAGTGAGTCTTAAGTCTTCTTAAAACTACAGATCAGGAATTGCAACATTGCATACAATCACAGAACCACAGTATACAATACAATACAATAAACCAGGTTGGAAGAGACCTTCAAGATCATTGTGTCCAACCTATCAACCAACAATCCAACCCACCCAAACAACTAGATCATGGCACCAAGCACCCTATCAAGTCTCCTCCTGAACACCTCCAATGAAGGTGACTCCACCACCTCTCTGGGCAGACCATTCCAATGGACAGTGACTCTCTCTGTATAGAACTTCTCCCTAACATCATGTCTAAACCTCCCCTGGCACAGCTTGAGACTGTGTCCTCTTGTTCTGGTGCTGGCTGCCTGGGAGAAGAGACCAACCTCTGCCTGTCTACAAGCTCCCTTCAGGTAGTTGTAGACAGCAATAAGGTCACCCCTGAGTCTCCTCTTCTCCAGGTTAAGCAACCCCAGCTCCCTCAGCCTCTCTTCGTAGGGTTTGTGCTCCAAACCTCTCACCAGCTTTGTTGTCCTTCTCTGGAACCAGAAGAGCAATCCTGTTCACTACATGAGTTACTTTGTTCAGTTTTAGGTCTGCAAAATGTCTTTGATGTCATATCACTGAGAGTGACAACAATTTATGATTTCCAACATGCACCTTCTGGTGCTGTGGGTACTCCTTCAGGAGAGGGCAGCCAGGGTTTTGTCCTTACTCAAACACTGTTTCTCTATACTGAGCCAGCCTATTACAATAGTATTCTGAAAGGGCCCTGGAAGCAGAAAGCACAACATGATCCTCTCTTTCTGACTTCACCTGAAAGTACCAATCCTCACACTAGCCACACCTCAGTCATGTAAAGGGAACAGCTTCAACAAGTGGGACTAAATCCCTATGCCATAACTGTCATGACAACCTGGGCATCAGACATATTCCCTTGGAAGGCAGAAGTGGAGTCCCCAGGCTTTGTGAATGCGTGCTGTGGGTGAGCTCACTAGTATACCCTCCCCACCTGGGCCATTACTCTGGGGGTCATCAGCTCCCATGTGTGTCTGGAACACCATATGGGTAGGGTGAAGGGAATGGTGCCAAGTCTGCAGACTTCAAAGGAGTTTGTGTCACCATCTCAGTATGAACTAAGAAACTTTATTCATTAAAAAAACAGGTGTCTACAGATTTCAGGCTTTGACAGAGTCAGGCAACAGTGGAGCAGAGTTGTCAGGGATATATATTTGGACTTGAGTCTGGAAAGGCAGTTTGGTTGGATGTCATCGTGACAAATGTGACAAGCTTGTATGAATCTCCACCTTCTCTTCAGAAAGACAGTTTGCAGAACTTGGAATTACAGAGGGCTCAGATGCAAGATCCATTTAATGCCATGACTTCAGTTCTCTGACTCTCACACTGCACCAAGAGGAGAATTCAGATGCTCTGTGCTTATCCATTTTTTTCTTCTGAAGCCGTCCTTTCCTTGACACTGCCAGTAAAGTTTTCCCCCTTTTCTATTCGCCTCCTTGAGCCAACAGGCACTTTTAAATATACAAGTACAGCTGAAACTTTCATTTAGATTCCTGAAGACTGGCACCACAGTTATTATATCCCCAGACTGACAGTTCCTGCTGATTGGTGCCACTCAATTCAGAAAGCAATATCGCTTTGATATATCAACCTGGCAACTGCCTGCAGGAAGCTATTCTAGTCCTTCTTTCTGAATTTCACTCTAAGAAATATACTCCTTTCAACAGGATTTTTCAGGGAAAGGCAGGGAGAACATTTAAGAGAGGGGATGGGAAGCTCAGTATGCCCCCTATAGCCTTAAAGAAGAGCACCTTTTTTCTTATTGAGGAGGTAGTAACTCTACAGGAGACAAAGACCTCAGGAAGAGCCTTTACTCCAGGACTTTGCACACTTGAAAAATACAGGTCCTATTCATAGAAAAAGGAAGGTGTTTTAAAAAAATTACTGCTGACCTATATGTCCTTTATGAAAAATTTGACATGTTGGTGTTTTAAGAATAAGTTGTTTGATGTTTCAATGCAGGCTTTGTTGTGGAGCTTAAGGGTCAAATAGTCAAGATGTTAAGGAGCAAAAACAGTTAGGAGAGTTGTGCTCAGCAGCACTTAGCTGGGAGAATTATGAGCGAGATCCCTGGGATACTGAGAGTACTCAGCCACTGCCAGGTTAGGGGACAGTCCATTTGCCCAGTGTAGGAATCTGCCTGTGCTGATGTTTATAGGTGAAAAGTGAAAACAAAGGCATATTTTTTAGAAGTTTTTCTCAAAGACAGAAATTAACACAACTTGAATGTAAGAGGTAGATTTTAATTTAAACAGTCTAGAAGGAAAGGAATCTGAAATCAAAGAGTTGTAGGATCCAGGTGCAGTTAGATCAAAGTCAATACATATGCCTACTGATGACCTAGTACAAGGCTAATCATATTCTCTTGCTTCTGACTGCCAAAGTGTTTTCTTCTTTTTCTGAAAGGCAGTATCAAACAACTTCGGTCATGACTGACTCTTCCAAACCTGTCCTAGGACTGAATTTACCCTCTGTCCCATGGTGTAAGTGAAAATTTGAGTTCCCTATGCAAGCTGATGGGGGTGGCCTGCTGGAGTGCCCTGGCACAAACAGAAGACAGTCTGAGATTCATCCCTTAGTTCTCCTGCAGGTCTTCCGCTTACTTTTTTTAATGCTTAAGAAAGTTTTGCTTCAGTTCCTGGGGAAGAATTGCCTGGCTACTACTTATTTCTAACAGCCTTTCCTTTTCCTAAGTAACTAGGGGCACGTTATTCCCACAATAACAATGCAACCCAGGGCCTGCGGTTGAGCCTGAAAGCTTTGGGAGCAGACATGGGAGCATGCTGTGAAGTGTTTTGATAGAATTGTTAATAGTAAGAGCCCAAGGACTTTCCAGAAAGGCAGGTGGCTTCTTATGATTTCATCTTCCCTGAATGTGATTGCATTCCCTTTAGCTATTGTGTGTATCATCCTTCCATTTAGAGATATTTTCTTAAGTGTATCTGGAGGGCAGTGGAAGGCTTTTAGTAAAGCTGTATTGCATGCTTCAGTAGTGCTGTATGAGAATATTCATTCAGTGGTTTATTCAAGAAAGAAGCAGATGGTTTTGACATGTCAGAAATGTAATGCTTTATCTTGGTGAACTACTTCTATCAGTTCCTACAGATATATTCACCTGTGTGTCTCCAAAGGAAAACTATTTACAAGCAGCAAAGAACTCCTGAATCCTCTAACATGCTGCTGCAGATGGAGGTCACGGCATCTCTGTGCACTTTGTTATAAATGCAATTGCAGGTGGAGTGGGTGGCAACATCTATTATATTAAATACTATTAATGGAATACCTGGTTAAAAACACAACTTTTTTTTAGATGGATGTATGGCTATTACCTACGGGGATTTAAATGCCAGTTATTCAGCATATTTTCCCAATGATTTGTATTGATTATTGTAATCACAAAACCACGGTTTCTTTATTTTCCTCCTCTTCCTGCTATCACATTTTAGTCTTCTTTTTAGGGTGTAACACTTTACCTCTCTGCCAGACAGTCAAAAAGTAAATGAAGTCTCCTGCTTCAGCACAACTATCAGAGAAATGCCATGATGCAAAAGAGGCTTTCCAACGCTTCTTTCAAAGCAACAGTTATTTGCACGAAGCTGTATTTCTGAATTACTTTATTGCCAAATAAGAACATGAGATAACTGACAGCTCTCTGTATCTGAAAAACCTCACTTCCTCATTTAGATGCATCACAGTAAGTGAGTAGAAGGGAAAAAAAATGCTATATTGTCATGGACTGCTAATGCAGCTGCATATAATATTAAAAATCTTGACTTTTGGTGTTTGTACTGGAGCTGAAAAAACACGCAAATTGTTTCTGTCCAATTGGCAAGTAAGTTGATTAGTGGACAGCTGTCTAAGTGGAGTAGCAAAAAGTCAATGGATTGTGGTCAGGCCACTAGTGACGTAGTGTAGTGATCAGCTTTGCCAGGTTGCGCACATACATGGTGTTAAGAGGAACAATGCTGATGGCCCTTCCTTATACTCACACTACCCACTCTGTGAGACACCACAACTCACATGGTGAAATGCATCTGAAGGAAAGCAGAAGGATGACAAGGAAAAAGTTTCTGGAAAACATTTCTATTCCTGATGACTCTTTGTTACAGAAATTCAGCACCTGGTCAGATAGGCTTCTGTCATGGGTTAAGTTGAATCTGCTGCTGATATTCAATACCATACTGATGTCATGCCAGCCTCAAAATCAGAGTTCTGGCTGGAGCAAAGTGTTATAGGGCTTGATGTTCAGACTGTAACATGAGAGGCTTCCTGTTTCTGGTTGCAGCTTTTGGATTCCAGGGTTTTGGGTGTTGGCTCTGCCACTGGGATGACAGCTAGCTGGGGAGAGATAGGGGTAGCTCTCTGGCTTGGGCTTTTGACTTGCTGGCTTCTGCTTGTTGCTAATTTTCTGCTGTGCTTTTTCTGCAAATAGGCTAAAGCAATTGGGCATGACAGTAGAATCTGTGTCTCCTAAGTATTGTGGCAGATTTCATAGAAGCAGACTAAGGTGGTAAGGTGCTGGTCTCTTTCCCTCCACCTGATTATCACTGACATGTCTTTCAGCCGTGAGTAAGCCTCACGGAGGTCACAGTGGTGCTGGGGATTATGAGAAAGCCATGAAGGTTTAACTTGTTTCCAGTGTCCCATGAAGCCCTACATTCACCAGTAATGACTTTTGCACTTCAAAGAACTGACAGCTTTGCTTGATAAATTTAACAAGTAAAAACATATATGGATAAAGAGTGATTTATTCTTAATTCCCCCTCCAGCCTATTCAGTGAAATAGTCTCAATGTATTAAGCTAAACAACACTTTCCTTTGGGGGAAAGGAAAAGGCTACAAGATCCCAAAGAATTCTCAGAAAATGTGAAACACTTCACAATGTGAATCAACAATTTGATTTATAACATGTGCAATATCAGCCACGTCTGGATGTGTAAGATGACACTGTAGATGCTAGTGAAAGAAGAGACCAATAAAATGAAAAGAAGAGACCAAAAAAAAGCTGCAGAACTAAATCTGAGCCTTTGCAAGTGGGCATTATTCCACTGTTTTCATATAAACAACAGTATTCTGCTGAAGAGGACTGATACAAGGTTTTGACAGATTGGTTTCATGCAGCCTGGGATTCAGTCACTTCACTTGTGAAATATCTCCTACTCTGACTCAGAGGAACTCGTACCACTAAACTCATTGCATAAATACTCTACCTGTGTTTCTCTCACAGCAATGGAGAGGTGAGAGTGTTATTAACTCTGTAAGTGCTCTCAAGACAGTACAGCAACTTTATAAATTCTCAACATTTTCTGGCTAATGGTCTGGCTAACAGTGCCTTCACAGATTCCACTCAGAGCTATTTGCAAACTTCATTATTACTGGGAAATATTATTTCAGTTTTGTCAGTTTTATCTGTAGAAAGCCTGCACTGTTGACAAGGTTTTCTGAGTTTGCAGTTGTTTTCCTAGAGCTACTCTGTACATTTTCAGATGAGATATTTCTTCATAATAAGGTATGTCAAACCTCATTTTGTAGTGAATCAAAGAGATTCTGCATTGAACTGCCTGGGGAGAAGTTTAGAAACTGAAGCGTGCCTAGAATTAAAACTTGAGGTTAGGCAGTTTGTCCTAAAACTCAGGTTATACATCATGGATTTCCATCAGATGTATGGTGGTTTGGCCCTGGCTGGGAGCCAGATGCTCACCAAAGTCATTCCATCTCTTCCCTTCTTAGATGGACAGGACAGAGGGAAAATATGATAAGAGACCTGTGGGTCAAACTAGAAGCAGTTTAACAAAACAAAAGAGAAAGCAAAGGCACCATGTGGATGCAAGTGTAAACAAAGATGTTATTCTCTGCTTCCCATCAAGTCAGACAATGTTTTGGCCACTCCTGGGGAGCAGGGCTCCAATACATGTAGTGGTTTCTCCAGAGGACAGACGCCATCAATGAATGCCCCCCACTGACTTCTTTCCTTTGATATCTGAACTGAAGTCCTATTGCATAGACTATCCCTTTGGCCAGTTTGGGTCAGCTGGCCTGGCTGTGTCCCATTCCAAGATCTTGCCCACTCCTCAGACTGCTGTTGGGGGAGCATGAGGGAGTGTGGAATGTTGGAATAGTACAGCTTTGGTGCAGTGCAGGCACTGCTTGACAGTAGCTGATACGCTGGTGTGTCATCAGTGCCATTCCAGCCACCCCTACAAAACACTGCACTATGAAAAATGCTGTGAGGAGTACTAACTCCATCTCAGCCAAACCTAACAGAAGATGATAAAGGGCATCCTCTGTAGAAGATAGTCCAGGATAATTAATAACTTTTGATTACTTTCTTGTTTTGTTAAATTTCAGTGTTTCAGCTTGACAAAATTCCCTGACATATAAATGTTTGCTTGAGAATAGGTACCTCTGGAAACCACCTGAGAGACTACCTTAGCCTGCGATCTAGTCTCACTACCTACACATAACAGGCTCAAGGCCTAATTTATAATTGTGTGCAAGCTGTCAAAAAAAGAAATCTAGTTTAGAGAGGCAATGATATTAGTGCCTCAGAAGACGGCAGTCTGTCTCTGAAATATAAGGGAAACCATACTCCAAAGTGGAGGGAACAAGGAAGGCGGTGACCAGTACATAAATTTCAATACTATGAAGCATGCTCTGGAGCTTCTACAGGAGAGCACTTAAGTGACCAGTCACTTCCCACAAATAGACTCATGCAAACATGCTGGGCTGGATTCAGTCAAAGTCTCTGGAGCTTTGGAAAGTTGAGCTCATGTGTCTTTCTGTGAAACAAGATGCAGTGCTGGGTTGTTTTCATCAATTCTAGTAATAGTCTGCATAACTGAGTTTCCCTACAGTGCAGTTTTTTGTTTCTGACAGCACACTGGTGGGCAGGAAAAATAGTCCCACCAAGTAAAGCATACATAATGTTATAAACCATTGACCTATATTTGCACCACCAAAACCCAACCAACTATCCAACCAACCAAAAACTAAACAAAACCAAACCAACAACAAAGAAAAAAACAACACAAAATCCCCACCAAAAAACCCCAAACAAAACAAAAATGTTTATGCAACAGCTTAGCTTTTTAATTAGTTTAGATTAAAAACTAAAATATTCACAAGATTACCTACTGAGTAATTGAGACCATCCCCCATCAGGTACTTCAAGATGTACATGGACAAATGAAGGTATGCAAAATCCACAGACACTTTAAACAATAGAACTATCCTAAGTATAGAATAATCTCAAATGATACCTCAGTGTGTACAGTTGTGTGTACATGTATATACATGCTATTTTCATGTTCATGAAAGAACTTCGGTCAGGCACTACATGGATTGTTCTGAGTGGATATTCAACACCAATTCCTCTACTGAAATTTTGAAAAGATACTCATATTAAGAGCTGTGAAAATTGTGTTGTCCCAGGAAAAGGGAATCTGTTCACTGAATTGTTCAGTCTGTTAGACAGAAAGGCTAAATATTTTTAACGGTTTGCTCTTCTATAGGCATGAATAAGAAGGAGAATCATAGAATCATAGAATCATAGAATCATAGAATCTGTTAGACAGAAAGGCTAAATATTTTTAACGGTTTGCTCTTCTATAGGCATGAATAAGAAGGAGGCTTCTATCCAGTTTACTTTGTTGTATAAAACACAAAATACATTTAGAATATAATTTCTATGGTCATGATTACCCAGTCACAGGTTCAGAATGTTTCCTTTCCCTTCCCAAATGACTACTAAAAGTGCATTGTAATGAAATATTGAATCTTTGCCTTTTCTCTCTCTTCTGCACTAGCATCTGTCAGTCTTAGGGCACTCCTCACAAAATAGCAGACATAAAAAACTAATAAATTAGACACATGAGTCCCTACCTCCATCTTTTTTTACAGCAAAATACTTTCTTTTTTTTTTTTTTTCTCTTTCACCCCCACCCCCACCCCCAATTATATATAAAAAACAATTTATATGTAGAAAAGATTTTCCTAATTTCATCTTTTCATCTGAGTTGCATCTCAGGCCATTCAATATTCAATATGCTGGTGGACAAGAAGCTCAACATGAGCTCTCAATGTGCACTTGCAGCCCAGAAAGCCATTCAGATCCTGGGCTGCATCAGGAGAAGTATGGCCAGCAGGTCAAGGGAGGTGATTCTCCCCCTCTACTCAGCTCTGGTGAGACCCCACCTGGAGTACTGCCTCCAGTTCTGGAGCCCCTATTACAGGAGGGATGTGGACATGCTAGAAGGTGTCCAGAGAAGGGCCACGAGGATGATCAGAGGGCTGGAGCACCTCTCCTATGAGGACAGACTGAAGGAGTTGGGGCTCTTCAGTCTGGAGAAGAGAAGGCTCTGAGGTGACCTCATTGTGGCCTTCCAGTATCCGAAGGGGGCCTACAGGAAGGCTGGGGAGGGACTTCTCAGGATCTCAGGTAGTGATAGGACTAGGGGGAATGGAATGAAGCTGGAGGTGGGGAGATTCAGGCTGGATGTGAGGAGGAAGTTCTTCACCATGAGAGTGGTGAAGCCCTGGAATGGGTTATCCAGGGAGGTGGTTGAGGCCCCATCCCTGGAGGTGTTTAAGACCAGGCTGGATGAGGCTTTGGCCAGCGTGATCTAGTGTGGGGTGTCCCTGCCCATGGCAGGGGGTTGGAACTAGATGATCCTTGTGGTCCCTTCCAACCCTGACTGATTCTGTGATTCAATGATTCTATGATTCACTGTCTTTCTGTGCAAAGCAGATCCTGGATATCCTTTAAAACAATACAAATTTTACAATTATTCTCATTCTTTTAGTGCTGCTACACATTTTAGTAAAAGCTTTACTTTTTTTATCTGCTATTAAAAATATTAGAATGCTGCAAAAAAAAAAAATTGTTGATGCAAACATCCACAAAGAAACAAGTTTGCTTTGGACAAAACTACTACATTAAAGCGTCTTTGCATAAAGAGAATAACTTCGCATAAACATTAATCTTGCAGTGCAATCCGAATGATCATACACCATAGTGAAATGAAATTATCACAGTATCACAGTATTACCAAGGTTGGAAGAGACCTCGAAGATCATCGAGTCCAACCTGTAACCACAAACCTCACGACTAGACCATGGCACCAAGTGGCACATCCAGTCCCCTCCTGAACGCCTCCAGGGACGGAGACTCAACCACCTCCCCGGGCAGCCCATTCCAATGACGAATCACTCTCTCGGTGAAGAACTTTCTCCTCACCTCCAGCCTAAACTTCCCCTGGCACAGCTTGAGACTGTGTCACCTTGTTCTGGTGCTGTTGCTAGGGAGAAGAGGCCAACCCCTTCCTGGCTACAACCACCTTTCAGGTAGTTGTAGAGAGCACCTGTAGTTGTTATCAGCACCTGACCACATGTGTGAAATATTTCACATACAGGGGAGGACTGTAATGTGTTTGTTTTGTTAAACTGAGAGCACAGAATAAAACCATTCACTTCTGCATTTTCCTGATTGCTTTTTTTTTTTAAATTTCTTTACAAAGGGAGCATCAATGCATTGTGAACAAAACAGTTCCACTCAGTAGGGCACATAGCTCAGAGCATCATGCCCCATTTTCAGTGACCTGGAAAGCACAAAGGCTGTTGTGCTGAAAAAAAGAAGAAAAAAAGAAAAGAGAAAGAGAAAGACTTAACCAGGATAGCTGTAGACAAATAGTACCTTCAGTATCGACATAGATTTGAACCCTATCAGTTTCCCTGGAGAAAGTGATTATCAGGGGAACAAAAGCATGGTGCTCTATCTCACCATGGTTTCATTTGGGAAATGTTGAGAAACAACAATGATAATGAGTTTGAAAAGCAACATCTCTGTTACTGTCATAACAAAACAGCAACAAATGAAAGAAAAAAATAAAGGCAGACATTGAAGAAAAGGATGGGACAACACTGCTCATAGGAGAACTCTTATCATGTAGGACAGCACTGACTGAAGTATTATTTTATTGCATGGTCTTCCTTTGTGGAGTATTACACAACATAATGAAAAATTGTTCTGGTTGTACAAAATTGCAATAAATTCCAAAGTTATCACACAGCAAATATAATTCAACACAGTCATGCTGAAATAATGAAGACAATGGGCTTCTCTCCACTGCTGTGTACATGACCTTTTCCACAGGCACGTCATAGCTAAAGGATACCTGTCACTGCTTCCTTTTCTCTCCTGTAAAATGATGGTGTCACTTACCTAGATATTCATGGAATAAATGGGAAGGGAATTCTGGTAGAAATAATGTTGAGTAAGGTAGAGATAAAACTCAGATGATGAGAGAGATTACTGAGCAGGCATTCTGTATAAACATGAGAAAAAAAAAATCTTTGCTAACTGTGGTAGTGATTCACATGGAGTTTCCACATGCTGTGGAAGGTGGCAGGCAAAATTTAACAGAGCTCTCACACCTAGTGTTGGGTCAGTGCATGAGTGGGAATGCAGGATGTGCAGAAGTGATTAGTGAAATAGAACTGGAGAAGCATTCCACCAGTAAAAAGCCCCTCTGGCTTAGGGCCATTATGATTATTCGTTGCTGTCTGTTTTAAATGAGACATCTTGGTGGTGGTCATTGGATAATTCTTGGGTACCTGACAGCACAAACTCCAGTCAGAATACTTTATAGGGGAACAAACACAAATGAAGACGTGATTTTCCAAAAGAGTACAATTTGTATTTGTGGCTATACTTGGTCTGGAAAAATTTGCATCTGTAGTTCAGTTATGCATAGAAATTTGAATAGTTCTACTTCTAACTACCATATGGAAAAGAAGTTTAATTCCCTGGAGGTGTTCAAGAGGGGATTGGACATGGCACTTGGTGCCATGGTTTAGTCATGAGGTCTGTGGTGACAAGTTGGACTTGATCTTTGACGTCTCTTCCAACCTTGGTGATTCTGTGATTCTGTGAAAGGACAGGGTCAATCCAACCCTTGTCTTGAATTCTGGAAGCACAGAGTGCACTGAAGCACTTTCCTTGAGGAAGCTGTGTTTCATTGATTTGTTTTGGTTGAATTATATATAGATATTGTTCTAAATTACTTTGTTAATAAGAGACTCTGTATATAAATAATTTCAAGCTGCTGAAAATATTTCCAACACAGCAAAATATGTTATTCAGATTGCAGTGCATCCTTGACTTCTTGAAATTATTAGAGTAATATCATTAAGAGGTACCATACAGATCTTAGAAAGTCTCTCATAATTTCTCTCTCACCTTTTACTAGAAAAACTGACCATGTTTTTTGTTTCTGTGCTGCCTGGCAGGATGGTGCTGTGCAGTATTTTTGCTAACACAGACATTTTAATAGAATATGCTTTGACAAATAGGTCCTGGGGAAATGGTTTCAGACAGCCCATGTGTTGGGAAAATATAGCTTCAATAGATTTTTCACACAATAATTTAAGATGCTACTCAAAGAATTTTAGTTGTCTACCCTGCTTCATGCATGGCCAAAAGATCTCACATGTAGCTTCTTATTTAAGAAGTTGGTGAAGATTTCTGTATTAGTACCTAACAGGATTGACAAATAGGTAATTTCCAGGTTGCTCCAGTCCTTAAATTTATTCTACAGAATGGAGTAATTGAGCATAAACAGCACAAATTTTTCCTTTCTCTTTGATTTATCTTAGGGGCATAGAGGGACACAGTCTTTTAATAAGTCTATGCACTTACCGTATTTTAACACGTATCTATATGCATATCACTGTAGATAAAAGTCTTCTCAAGGAAGAAAGAATAAAACCTCTAAACAAACCGAAATTGAAAATGCTTGGACAACTGCTGCTCTCTTGTCATTCAAACATAACAGAGAGCTGCTTTGGTTCTTGGCACCCAATGTCTTTCATGGAAACAAAACCTGCATCACCCTAACTTCTAATTACCCATCCACCCAATTATCCTGCTTCTTGACTAACTCTTAGTGTTTCCTTTTTCCACCAGCACCTTTATAAACTTGTCTAAGATTCTCTCCAGACTTAGTTCCTGAATGTTTTCTTACATTCAGGAAGGGTTGTGGTTGCAGTTGTTGAAAATGTGAAAAATATGTGACTGTCAGGACCATATGTTTGGCAGCTGAGCGAAGCATATGCCACTTTCTTTTTCAATGGAGTCACACGGATTTTGAAGAGCACTACAAATAGTACCAGACCTCTGGGACCATGGAGGGGAGGAACACATCACTTCCCTTTCTATTTCTACATTGGCTCCCCTGTCTTCTTTGAACTGAACAACAGCATCCTGTCTTCACTGTCAAGATCCATCTCAGCTTATTTCCCATGATAACTCTTTCTGCAAATTCACTCTCAAATTGATAATTATGATGAAATACATTTTAACTTTTAAAACAAGAAATATTGCTCCACATGCAGCCCCCTAATGCACTTCCAACAAATATCTCAAAGTAGCTCTATTAATTCTCTCAGAACCTCTCTCAGAATTTGTTTGCCAAGACACCCACAGTAAACTAGACATTTGTTCAGCAGGAATATGCTCATTCCTTCTTATCCTGTTTGGAATTTCTTTTGTTAAAAAGCCTAACAGTGTGGTCATGGTCAGTGTGTGTTCATGGTACAGCTCCAGGAGCCACAGTTGCTCTATTATTTTAAGGTAGACACCTGAGAGAGTCATTTCAGTTATGAAAATAACTTAGTGATATCTGAAGTGCTGAAAAATAACTTGAGGTCACAGAATCATAGAATGTTAGGGGCTGGAAGGGACCTCAAAAGATCATCTAGTCCACCTCACCCTGCCAGGGCAGGATCACCTATACCAGATCACACAGGAATGCATCCAGGTGGGTTTTGAATATCTCTAGAGAAGACTCCACCAGCACCACCACCACCCCTCTCCCCCAGACAGCTTGTTCCAGTGTTCCATCGCAGTGAAAAATATTTTCCTCATGTTTACATGGAAAAATATAAGTATAGGACTCCAAAGATGGAGATCCCATAGCTATTTGGGTGACCTGTTCCAGTGTTTGAACATTTTCATGATAAAATTAGGTGTTCCTTATACCAAATTACAGTAAAATTTTCCTACACTGCACCTCGTGGCTGCTTCTTATCCTTTCACTGTGTGCCTCTTGAAGAGATTTTAGTTTCTCCTTCTCTTCACTGTCACATTAAGCAAGCTTAGATAAGATCCTCTCAAACCTTTTCCAGTTTGAGGAAACATCTGTGCTTCTGGCCTTTACAATTTGAAAGCATCCCCTAGTCATGCTGCAATGTGTTCATGTTGTTGTCACATGGAGAAATATGACATGGACTTCAAATATGGTATCACAAGTGCCAGTCAGAGAGGGAAAATTCCCTTTGCCTGAGCTAACTCACTCATGTTAGTCACAGCACAGTTGCTGTGGAGACACACCACGGGCTCATGTTCAATTTGATGTTGACCAAGTTCTCCATCTCAGGCATTTGTAAATAGAATTCAATATGAATTTATTAAGAGATGAGGCCAAATTTAATTGTACTCAGCATCCCAAGTCCTAGTCTTGTCTTTGTAGCTATGAGGCATTTGATCACAGCCAAGTTACATGTACTTCACTTCCAACAAGAGAAAGCTATAGTGTCTTTGGATGCAAACTAATGAATCTGCCTTAGAAAGGAATTTGTAAAGACAAATTTTGTATGCCATGCCTCTATCTGATGCATTACTCATAATAAGGAATAAAAAAAATCTCCAAGGTGCCTCTACAAAGTCATAATCCTTATTTTGCTGAAGTAAACAGATGTTTTGATCCATAGCCCTAAGGGACCAAGATATGGGGATAAAAAGCCCTAAGGGACCAAGATGTGGGGATAGAGTGTCAAGATAGTATTAGAAGACACTAGGCATAGATATCTTTGCACTGTGAAGCAATAAATCTAGTTAGTAAACCTTCCAATTTCCCATATTACCTAAGCCTACTATTATTAGTTATTTGTATCAAAGATTGCTGTTTCTTTGTCTGCTGAACTGGAATTTAGCCAAGTCAATACCTGTAAGTGGGATAGGCCCTGAAATGCAAACTTTTGTGATATAACTTGAGGCTGAAAAGGCTTATATGAAACATTTCAATGGTTCCTTGTTTAAAAAATAATTTAACAAAATATTTGAAAAGTCACAAAAGTTTAAAAAGTTTAAAAATTCTAGACATGAAATTAGACAATGATGTCAATGTAGTAAAAGTAATTTTCTTTGTTGAAGTCTCATATAATGTCACTCAAAATTTGCTGTTATTCTTATTCCTCAAATAATTAATGCTGTAGATCAGCTCCTCTCTCCACTGTGACTTCAGTTATGTTTTTTTTTCCAGAGTTCTGAACTTAGTATAAGATTAGTAAAGGTATATTTTTCAAAGAGCACAATTTAGCTTTCTGCTCTCAGGCATGAGTGAAAGTTCTGACTGAAAGCAGAGAAAGAGGACCAGGTTTTGAACAGAAGTCAGCAACTTTTTTTTTTTCATTGAGGCAAAAGATTCTGAAGTTCAGGTGGCATGAATCAAAGCAGTCATTCTGGGGGAAAATGACATGACTTAGGAACAAATACAGAAAAATAGAAACATTTTGACAGACTGTTTCAACTTTTATCTAGTTCAGGAGTGATGATGAATGGGAAAGAGGTGAAAGGGAGGAAGGAAGAGTGAAGTGAGTAGGAAATTTGGTAGTTTGTCTTTAAGTGGTCTGAATTTTAAAGCACTTAGAATTGAGTTACTGCTGCTTTAAAAATCAAGGCCTTCTTTTCAGTATTCTCACTTGGATTAGAGAAGATTTATTCAGCCACAGTATTCTCCTGATGCAGCAAATTGAAAACAATTTCAGTCACCCAAGCTCCAGGGAAAGGTAAGAAACACAGAACTAAGATGCTTAAGGCCTGGCACTTTCAAATAATTCTCTTCTGAAACTACACTCAAGATCTAGGACATCTGGAATAGAAGACATCTGAGAGCTACTTCTAATTTCCTGGTCTTGTGGACTACAGTAAGATGGCCTAACAAGTCACAAATTACTGTAGCTTTTGTTCCAAATTCTAGCTACCACAGATGAAATCTGTAAATCCAGCACAGACAATGAGAAAGCAATCACACTGAAAGGACTCTACCACTTCACTTTCCTAATTTCTGATCAAGGAACACCAACTATGTTCTTACGTCTCATGCTTTGTTTCAAACAGTTTCTACAGAATCATGCAACGTTTCCAAGCACATAAATATACTTGACATGCCAAACAGATCTGAAATCCAAACCAATAAACATAATGAAGCATGTGTTTTCACAGGAAGCTTGAGAAGTTGCTAGCCTCCTGCTTCCCAAGTGTTTTAGGTAATATTCATACATGGGTTTTGTTCTAGTGATTTGTCTGTCATAACGGACTGCAATCAGTATCAATGCAATTACGTATTTTTCATTAAAACCTTTCAATCAATCTTTTCAGAAATATCTCATTTAGAAGAGGTCTGAATTTTAGCAAGGGGACCTGAAGGCATTTTATCCATTGTTATGCAACACAGGTACTTTTATTTCAGAATTCTCATCATTTCCTGAAGTTTCTTTGATTAACAATAATAAAAACCAGGACTTAGCTAATAACTCCTATCTGGGAATATCTACATGACTTATGAGTACTTCCTTTACAAACACCATAAACTTTTAGTATTTTTCTCTGCTTTATGAGAAAGAAAAATGAATCACAGCTAAAGGATTGAAACAGGGCTCTAAGTGGCAACTATATTCTACAGTAACAAAAGGTCCAGTCACTTCAGCAAGAACAAACTTATCTAAGTGACTGTCTTTGCTTTGTTGGGACAGAATCACAGGTCAGCCATGGGCTGCAGGCCATTAGAAGTTCTGAGTCAGCCAGGACAGCTGTCTTGACTCACAGCTCTATCCCATATTATCAGCATCACACTCAGTACAAAGAAGTAGGTTTGCCGAGGAGATGAGAGGTCTTTGCTTGGGCTTTCTGCTTTGGCTCCTCCACACCCTTTTCTTGCTCTTGAGGACTGGATATTGTGACTGCCATACTTTTGCTGGGCAGAGGATAATGTTGTATACTTTGTAGTGACATTGGTACCAGTTTGTCTGTTTTATTAAATTTGTTTGCATTTCAACTAGTGGATCTTTTTCCCTTTTCTTGATTCCCCTTCTCTGCAGGGGAGGGGTCACTGGATGATAGAGTACTGTAGTTTAGGCCCAGAGACAGACTAAATGTAGACGATGACATAGAAGACGAGGGTAAACAAAGCAATCCAACCCCAAGAACTGGATTAAAATCCAGATTAAAACTGGCCTTGATTAATTTCCTAAGCATAGTCATCTGGCACCACTTGAACTGGCAGGTACAATACAGGAGCTAAAGGTTACATTTGCCTTCCTAGACTATCAGCTAGAAGCCAGACAAGATGACATAGGCATAATTGCCTACGCCTGGGCAACTCAGTTGAGCTCTAAGTGTCTATAGCTAGTGTCTTTATGTGAGGGTGGGTATCTCCACAATTTTGGTAATCTAGTTAACACAGTCAGGGGAGCTTGGAGGGCAATTCCGATCATCCCTCAATCAACATCTAGTGACTGAATAATTTTCTGGACTTTGGCTTCACAGGCACAATTCTGTTGCCTAAATACAGCTCTTAATACTGGTTTACTCTACTGTAAATTAGCTATATACTTGAGGCCAAAAGATGTGATTTAGATCCTCCAGGAGATGCATATCCTCCTGGAGTGGAAGCTCAAGGCCAGGAAAGGTGCTCACAGTGTCTTTAATGCCATCAGGTGCCTATAGTTCAGCTGAATAATACACCAAAACACCTTAAAGCAAGGGTCTAGATATATGTCTTATGTGCATCTAGGGGCTAGGCTCAAGTGCTAAATAGTAAGTTATATACTTTCAGGCCAGATGATCTTGAGGAACAGCATCATTAGGTACTTAAAAAACAGTTGATTATATTTTACAGCCATTAAGAGTCACATTAAAGATATTGTGGAAAAGAAACATTGTATTGAAACAGCAGAGAAGGAAAAATCTATTAAAAGAAGTTGAAAAGGAAGAGCCAAGTACTACAAGCAATCTGAGTTAACTTCTGTTCTTTCTATACACTTGGACAAATCAGCATGCCAGCTCTTTATAAGTGCCTGCAAGGCAACAAGAAAATGAGCATCAGCCAACACAGATTTGCCAACAACGAATCACATCTAGCTAATCTAATTTCCTTCCACAGCAGGATGGCAGCTTTTGTGGACAGAGGAAAAACTATAGATGTTGTATATCTTTCCTTTAGAAAGACACCCTATCTCATGCAATTCTCATAAGCTAGTAAAGAAACATCAGTCTAAATGATATTATAGAATAGAAGACTGTACTACAATTATTAAGAGTTCATTGTCAAGATTTAGGTTGTCAAGAGTTCATTGTCAAGATTTTTGTTGTAGCCAGGTGGGGGTTGGTCTCTTTTCCCAGGCAACCAGCACCAGAACAAGAGGACACAGTCTCAAGCTGCACCAGGGGAGGTTCAGGCTGGATGTTAGGAAGAAGTTTTTCATAGAAAGAGTTATTGGCCTTTGGAATGGGCTGCCCAGGGAGGTGCTGGAGTCACCATTGCTGGAGGTGTTTAGGAAGAGACTGGATGGGGTGCCTGGTGCCATGGTTTAGTTAATTAGATAGTGTCGGATGATAGGCTGGGACTCGATGATCTCAAAGGTGTCTTCCAAGCTGGTTAAATCTAATTCTAATTCTAATTCTAATTCTAATTCTAATTCTAATTCTAATTCTAATTCTAATTCTAATTCTAATTCTAATTCTAATTCTAATTCTAATTCTAATTCTAAAGATAGGAAGGCGCATAAAGAGAATTTTACAGGAGTCCATTCTATTGTTCTGTTGCATGTTTTCACTAAAGAACTGAATGACAGGGCAGAATGTTTACTCATAGTTTGCTGTGTCCTGGGAGGGATGGACAGCCAGTATGTTGGAGAATAGAAACTACCCTCAAAATAGCCCTGTTAAATTTGAGGGAGTGGAGTGGAATGGAAAGAAATGGAATGGAAAAAAGGATGAAGTTCAGAGCAGACCTATAGGAAGTACTACAATTGGGCAGGAATATTTAAAAGCATAACACAGAGAATAAATGGCTGTAGACCACAAAACCTAACAAGACAGCAATGTCATACTATCATGAAATGGTAAACAATGTGAATATGTCATAAGTGTATGACCTCTAAAAAGCATGACATAATTTCCCTGTGTAATGGTTTAGTACAAGGGCTAAATTCCCTCCCTTTCCCCCTCTCCAGCTCCCATCTCCTGACTTCTCTCTCCTTACCAGGAGATAAGAAAGGGAGGTGGGGAAAAAGGCAGAGGGAGGGAGAGTTTTCAGTTGATTTACACATAATATTTTACTCCCCTGCTACAAAGGTATCAGATTGCATCAGTATGTATAGAGAGCAGAAGGAAAAGCCTGTAACAGTTAAAAACGCAGCTGCCCACTCAAGGACTGGAAAAGCCAGAGGCTGACCAGTCCCCCATTTCCAGGGATGTAATGCCACACAGCCACAAATGAAGTAGGCGTAAATTCATTATTCTAGCAGTGAGGAATATATGTATACATATTCTTTGTGTGTGTATATATATATATATATATATATATGTATGTATGTATGCATGTATATACATATTGTGTGGTTCAAACCACTACACCCTGCTTAGCTGTGCATTGGATATTGACAGGATCTCGGCTCGTGTATCATAATGTGATTTTGAACACCACCATCAAGGAAAATATGGACCAGCTGCTTAGTCTGGACAAAAAGAATGAGAATTTTCTTCCTCCTGAAGAAGAGTCAGGAGAAGTGAATTTAGTTAGTCTGCAGAAGAGAAGGTGGAGGATACGTGTGTCATCATTCTTGATGCTTGCATTGCCTGCTGCCAGGAGAGCACAATCAGCTCTCCAAGACCATGTTGACTGGGAAAAAATAAGCTTAAACTGAAGCATGGGAAATTTAGAAAAACTTTCAAATGGTCAAGTGAGAAAAATGGGAATGAACTGCCTGTGGAAAAGCTGGAGCGTTTCCCCTGTGAAAGACCCCCAACAATGTATCTCAAGAACCACCTAAGTTCATCGTGCTTTAGAGTGTGCTCAGGAACCTTTCACTAATAAGGAAAATAAATTGCAGTACATTCAAAAAAGGAATAAGATAGACATTGTTTTCATATAATTTCTCCACGGAAATGTAAGAAATAGAATAAATAAGATGCATAAAAGAAAAGAAATCCTATGTCCAACTCAAAGTTTTTCAAGTCTAGGATTATGGCAGAAGAAACTTAACAGTGTCAAACAAGCACCTTCCAGCACTCATTCAAAGATTTACTTGTGCTTTTCTTATCTCCTTTCCTTGGTCTAAAAGACAAAGGGAGACACCAAAAGCAAGTGAATCCTAGATTTTCTTTAAAATAAAAGAATTCTTACACTGTTATCTAAAATGCCCATTTAGTTCTTTAAAAAAAATAGCTACTTCATAAATTATTTAGTATTTTTTACAGTAAATGAAAGTAGCTTGGATTTCTTTTCAAAAGGTTTGATCCAAAGTTTTCCAAGCAGATGGAAGTATTTTGTGCTAGCTAGATTTCGAGAATCTGACTTTAGTTGCTGATCTGCATATTATTGTTTATCACATTACAAGAGGAATCACATGTTTGGATCAAAATAGAATAGGTGAGACGCTGGCTTGCAATATCTCCCTTGTGTATGCTTGCCAATTTTGAAGATATACTTCTTTTTCTTTCATGATTCCCTGAGAAAAATGGTGAACCTGTTTGAAAACTTGGAGTTGATTCACTGAATCGTCATTGGAATGGGCTGCCCGGGGAGGTGGTTGAGTCTCCGTCCCTGGAGGCGTTCAAGAGGGGACTGGATGTGGCACTTGGTGCCATGGTCTAGTTGTGAGATTTGTGGTTACAGGTTGGACTCGATGATCTTCGAGGTCTCTTTCAACCTTGGTTATTCTATTCTATTCTATTCTATTCTATTCTATTCTATTCTATTCTATTCTATTCTATTCTATTCTATTCACTTAAACTGTATCATTTGATGAAATTTAACCAATGAAGCAATTCTGAATTCAAAAGCACCCAGAAGCATCCCTTGTAAGACTTCACTCAAAATCTCACTATTATCCAAGAAATTGTTAGGTGTAAGTAACTTCACATGATTTTTGCTGTCAAAAAAAATCCTGGTGAAAGCATTTTGCAGAATTGCTATTTTAATACTTAAACATACATTAGTTTGGATTAGCTTCCTGTTCTTACTTAAACTAGCCTGTTTGTTATATCACTGGCTAAAATGTAAAAGTAGTTCAAATTTATAAGCTCCAATTAATAGCAATATTTTTTTGCTACCAACACACTTGCTGCAAGTGAATTCCTGGCATTGATATGCAGCATATATGCTTCTTCTAAGAATAACTTAGAAACAATCTGCCCAGAAATTATCTATCCCTGGTTCTGTAAAGCACTGTTCATCTATTCTACCAAAAATGACAGCTGGTTTTAGTCTATTTAGAAAAAAAACTGAACAACCCACCAAGCCCACTATTTTCATTACTATCACTGTCATCATGCAGACACTTAAAAGAATACAATTGCTATCAAAGAGCCAGCAAAGAGCCATTTAATGAAATGTTATAATCTTATATAATTTTATGTAAACTACATGATGAAATTGTACAGAAAACCAGTACTTACATCCATTGCTGACTTTATAAATAAGTACCTTGTACTTATCTCATGCATGTATGCTTTCCAACAAAAAGGCGATCTGCCATCTATAACAAAATGCTGTCATATATTTTTGGATCCAGGGTGATATGCAGGTGCCTATCTGCCATTGCATTGGCTTCCACATTTTTGGCTCAAATAGTAGGCCTTATTAAATACTTGCTGCTTTATCTAGAACACCCAATTTTCCATCAGTTAACTTTTCTACCAAGTAAATTTCTGACTTTGGAGCTGCATATGCACCAATCATAATTGTTGTACCAGCCCATTTTCTGCTAGCATGTCACAATAGAAGTAATTAGATAAGACATATACCAAATCAGTCTGTGGAGACTCCAGTTCAGTTTTCCTCTCTGGCTAAGGTATAAGAAAAACCACTAAGAAAACCCACTTGATTTCCCTTTTGTGCTTCCAAAGAAATGAGGCTGAGAAACATGCCTATTGCTTTCTGCCCTTAGTACCTCAAATAAAGCAGCATTCATTGCACTAGGGATATAAATAGAAAACTTGACATAATGGAGTGCCTGTGTCAGATGCAGTCATCTTAGATTTGAATTCCTACTCCAGTGATAATTATTTCTACAGAAGGAAACTACTTTGGTAGGAACAACAAAGGGATATTTATTTTATTTATACTCCATTGTTCAACAGATTTTCTGAAGAGGCAAATTCTAATCTGTTCCCCAAAGAAGGCAAATGAGGATGCATGCATATATTTCTCCTTCCTCCATAAACATATGGAGAAGCAGGCAGAAAAAGGCAGAAGCAGAAAACAGGTAAAACCTTTGTGTTCATCATGAAATGAGATTGTGGCTTATAGAAAAGAATTGTTCCTCTTGGCTTTCTACAGTTAAAGCATGAGCTTGACTTCTCTAGAAGGCAACTCAGAGCACCTTACAGACACCTGCCTCCTTGTAGACCTAAATTAATCATTTAAAGTAATACTGTCCTAAGCTGGGCAGTATTAGACTGTGTGACAATCTTGGAAAACAAAACAGAAAAGCCACAGGCAACATTTAAATAGAATAATTTTACTTATAATACCTATGATATCTTTCTCTCACTGTCTTTTCTTAATCTAAAAATAGATACTGCAACAAATTCATGAATGACTATATTTATCCTCTCCTCCCCTCAAATGAATCTCGGCTGTGCTACATCTCGTTTTGGAAAGCCACCTGAGGAAAGTACTTTGGCATAGATTCTTTTTATATGAATTATCTTGAAGCTAACAATGCAGTGGCAAATATAAAGTGCAGAGGATCTGTTTCTTTGTATATGTGAAGGATTATGTGCATTGTTATTAGAAAGATTCACAGAATCACAGAATTTCAGGGGTTGGAAGGGACTTTGAATGATCATCTAGTCCAAACCCCCTGCCAGTGCAGGATCACCTATACCAGGTCACATAGGAATGCATCCAGGCAAGTTTTTAATATCTCCAGGGAGGGAGACTCCACAACCCCCTGGGCAGCCTGTTCCAGTGCTACATCACCCTCACATTGAAATTTTTTCCCCTCATATTTACATGAAACTTCCTGTGCTTCAGCTTCCACCCATTGCCCCTTGTGCCATCATTGGGCACCACCAAGAAGAGCCTGACTCCATCCTCTCAGGACTCACCCTTTACATGTTTATAAACACTGATGAGGTCACCTCTCAGTCTCCACTTCTCTATGCTAAAGAGCCCCAGTTCCCTTAGTCTCTCCTCATACGGACTGTTAGCATAAAAAGTGAGACCTAATTTAAATTCCTGAGAGCAGTAAATATGTATTTCAGTCCCCATCCCAGGGTCCCTACATAGCTAGGAGAATAGAGTAGTCCTCCAGAAAGTGACTCCTATACTAGACATTGAAGGAAAGATTCACTTGTTATAACACAGGTGTCTGCTGTCACTTTTGGGACTTCAGGTTACTAGGCTGCATATCACAGGGCCACAGGAGTCCCACATAACCTGCATCCCATTAGCAAAGGGCGTGCAGATATTTGGATTCCAAGAGGCCCAAGAGACTTATTTTGAGGAAATTGATTCTTCCTTTTTGCTGACAATGAGATGAATCACCTCGGAAAGCGACCTGTTTCTTTCTATTGATTATAAATCAAATCTATGGTAATCTGTTTTGAGCTAGACACGCAGTTTTCAGATGCCTACATGAGGTCAAAAGAATTTCAACTTCACGAATCTTTGACATGAAATAATAAAGTCAAATAAGAATGAAGAAATGCTGCACTGTGGTTTTACATACCACTACTAGAAGAAAATATTATGATAAATCATGTGGCTTTTTTGTTTCATTGAAGATGTGTCTGCTGCTTTTTGAGAGGTCATAACCATTTCTTTTCCCAATAAACTCTACAATCATTTTCAAAATGCTAGTATGGTGTTTTGTAATGTATTTTGACATAAGGCAGTGGTGGATGTAAATTAAACTGGTGTTTTGGTTCGGTTAGGTTTTTCCCCTTACCCATAGCTAAAATACAGAAGATTAGGCTGCGGTTATACTTATTCTATTTCAAAGTCACTGAATAATACAATAATTTATTCAATGAGAATCGCAAGCAACAACCTCAGATTTATGTATATTTCAATTTATTTCACTAGGTGACAAAACATACTTTTCTGGGTTAACTTTGGTTTTTTTCTGTCTCAAGGTTACACGTTTCTTAACCCTGGATTGTATCTCAGCAGTGTTGACTGCTTTAGTGACTGTTTCATTGCCACTTGCATAGATATTCTGCTCATTATAGCACAGTCTCACACTATAGGCAGGTCAAAGAAACATATATATGCACAGATATTGAGAAATGAAGCTGTCAGCATCATTCTGCATGTCACATAAATATTTCTCTTAAGAATTATCTCCTACTTGGTACAGGCTTGTATTTGTATTCATAAGTATGTCTCCTTTCTGATAAAAAATAAGATTATATAAATTCTGTTTTTTTCCCCAGTGCCTGCAAAACATTCTTATACAGTGGTACTCTTTGCAGTTTCTCTATCATGTGCTTCCTTTACTGTTTTCTGATTCTCAGCGATGCTTATTCCCTATTTTAAATTCACTTTTACCACTCTGATGCACAAACCTAGGCTTGCCACATACTTTCTTTGTCTGCTTCTTTCTTTCAGTCTCTGAAGAAGTGCAACTTTAATTAAAGTGAAAAATAAAAAAGTCAATATTTACAAAAATAGTCTGAATTCTTTCTAGATGAATTTGTTAGAGGAAACAAACATTTTTGTGGCTGTTCTGACTCTGTTTTGCTAAGTATTTAATTCATAGCGATTGCTATAAAATTATCTGGTGTTTGTCCATACACAATGTGGTTAGGCTACAGAGCAATCAATTCTCCCCAAAACAACTGAAGTTTTTATTTCAAGAATTGCTTCTCTCCAAAGCCAAGTTACATGGCTGCACATTGGAGAGCTGAACAGTTCCCAGACTGAGAATGCTTCAAAATTAAACACTTTACAGCTCAAATAAAGGTAAAGAAAGCAAAAGAGCCTGACTGGGAGAAGATGTTAAACTGGTTCTGGGAAGCTGTGTCTCATCAGTCATACTTACCTCCCCCTCAAAACCCACTGTCATGCAGAGGTCACACATATACATGGGAACAGGAATGCCTCAATTTACCCAAAATGCACCCTTCTGCTAATTTGGTTTTTTTTTAATTTGTGAAATACAGTGAGATTATGGCAGCAAAAACTGGTGTCGCCAGATGCTCATGCCCTCAGCTATTACAGAGCACACCCACCAGACAAGGCTGCATTGCTAGGGATATACAAAGGAGATAGCTGAAGTTCTGCCTGCAATTTACTTAATATTAATTATCATTACTTGGTAAATGACTGTTAGATAATCGAGGCAGAATAAAGGGCAATGCTGGAACAATTCCAGTGTGCAAGATGGATAGATTTTCATTTGCTTAATATTATGTTCACTTCTAATGGTGCTTGCTTGGAATGTAGATATGTGCTTCCTCTGAGAATGAGTTATACCTCTAATAGGTAAATCTGGCAGTACAATTTTTAGACCCTCAGAATGAAATACTCATTTGTGTTCTGAGGCACTTGACTTTCTTTCAAGAAAGAGAATCAGGCTCCTCAGAAAAGGATGTAAACAGCACAGAGTCCCTAAAGCATTGTGTGGTATCTGTAATTGTGCTTGAAATCCCATTTCTCTCCAGAGCTTGAGTTCTCTGGAGAAAATCAGTTCTGAAGGAAACTGAATTTGGGATTCAGAAGCCAAAAATGTGTTATTCTTCAATATCAAATTCATGGTATTCTTTCAAAAAGCTTAAGTGGACTGCCTCTTTTGTTGGAAGGGATGACATCCATCATTTATGATAACTTCATGACCGGATGTGCGAAAGCCGAGTTCAATTTTCCACCTCCTTTCTTCTGAAAGACTGCCATAATAACCAGGGGTTCTCAGATGTTAAAAGCAAGAAGTGTGTCATTTTGGCATTAGAAAGATTAATGCATAAATGGCCCTACCTGCATTTCTCTAGTTAGAAGCACTGCTTGAACAGGACTTCACTGTGGTTGTGAGTGCCTGCCCTCACCCTCAGTGTCAGATAAACTGAGCTCATCTACTTGAAAATAGTGGTCAGTCTTAATTTTGTCATGTGAAAGTAAAATTGGCACCAGAACAAAAATCAGGTTTACCCCAATAACACAATCCACATGAAAAAAAGTCATGGGACAGAAAGAGCTGAGCAAATCCTCCTTCCTGAGTCATGTTTATGCTGTGCCTCCTCCCACTCTTTGTCTGTTTTTATGACAGGCTTTGTAAGTATAGATCTTTTCTTTAGTTTTTAATTGTGAAGCAGCTAGCATGCTGTTGGTGTCATAAGATAAATGATTAATAATCATCATCACGGGAAAGAGCAAAAGGGCAAACAATGGCCCCAGATCAGCATTGAATGCTATGTTGGCTGACAGCACCAAGTTACAAGTCTGAAAGGTTTAATAAACTAGTATTGATACTTAATGTATTTTTTTTTTCAGGTTTATTTCAGCTGGATACAGAAGGATACACACTTTATCAGAAAATAATCAGCAATAGCTGAAAGACCTCAGTGCCAGGAAGCATTATTAGATTTCACATGTTTAGAAGTTGTCAAAATAAGATTAGACATTAAAATTTGTGGTGATAGCAGGCAATATTGTGCTAGAAAAAGATGTGTCATAAGATTCCATCTTTCAAGACTGTTTTGAAGCATGTTTCTTCAGAAAAAGCATCCACCAAGAAAGTAAGGTCTTTCTCAACTCACATTTGTATTTTTTTAAATGATATTTTAACCACTCAGAAACATGGTCTCAGAACACTGTGTCTTGTTAATGGCAACATTGTGATGTCTGGAAGTCTGGACTGCAAGGTGGTGCACAAAGAGTACAAGGAAGACACAGAGACACAAAAAGTAAAGCCTGAATAGTTGAAAGCCAGAAGGGATAACAGCCATATCATGGTTCCTTGAGCCCTGAATATCACTTGTCAGACTGCCCAATGCAGTGTGTCCCACCAAATCAACAATACAATCAACAGACATCATGGAATCTTCCTCTTAAGTCTTCAAAACACATTGCATGGATATCAGGTAGTGATATCAGGATATCAGGTAGTGATATCAGGATATCAGCTAGTGATAGGACTAGGGGGAATGGAATGAAGCTGGAGGTGGGGAGATTCAGACTGGACATGAGGTGGTTGAGGCCCCATCCCTGGAGGCGTTTAATACCAGGCTGGATGAGGCTCTGGCCAGCCTGAGCTAGTGTGAGGTGTCCCTGCCAATATCCTTCTTAATCATAAATATTTTTAAGTGATATAGATAACTTGAATATTCTTAAGCAGCTTCTGACAATTGTATAAACATTTTGAAAATTCATGCTAAGATATTAAATTTTTAACCTAGATCATTCACATGATCAAGCATGATCATTTATCTATCTTAACAGGGGAGGTGCCTGTCAGTGGTGTTCCTCAGGGCTCAGTTTTGGGGCCAGTCTTGTTTAATATCTTTATCAACAATCTGAATGAGGCGACTGAGTGTTCCCTCAGTAAATTTGCAGATGACACCAAACTGGGCAGGAGTGCTGATCTGCTTGAAGGTAGGAGGGATCTGCAGAGGGATCTGCACAAGCTTGATTGGTGGGCTGAAGTCAATTGTATGAGGTTTAACAAAGTCAAATGCCAGGTCCTACACTTGGGTAACAACCCCATGCAACACTATAGGCTTGTGGTGGAGTGGCTGGAAAGATGCTTAGCAAACACAGACCTGGGAGTGTTGGTTGACAACCATGTAAACATGAGTAGCAATGTGCTTAGGTGGCTAAAAAGGCCAACAGCATCTTGGCCTCTATAAGAAATAGTGTGGCCAACAAGAATAGGGAAGTGATCGTGCCCCTGTACTCAGCACTGGTGAGGCCACATCTTGAGTACTGTGTTCAGTTTTGGGCTCTTCACTACAAGAAATACATTGAGATGCTAGAGAAGGACAATGAAACTGGTGAAGGGTCTAGAGAACAAATCTTATGAGAAGCAGCTGAAGGAAGTGGGGTGGTTTAACCTGGGAAAGAGGACCCTGAGGGGAAACCTTAATGCTCTCTACAGGTACCAGAAAGGAGGTTGTAGTGAGGTGGGGGTTGATCTCTTCTCTCAAACAACTAGCAATAAGACAAGAAGAAATGGCCCTGAGGTGCACCGGGTGAAGTTCAGATGATATCAGGAAAAATTTCTTTAATGAAACAGTGATCAGGCATTGGAGTGAGCTGCCCAGGGAGGTGGTAGTCACCATTCCTGGAGGCATGTTTAACAGGCATTGTGATGGCTGGACTTGATCTTAGAGGTCTTTTCTAACATTAATGATTCTATGATTTAAATTATAACATTCAGCAGCATATGTATCTACATATACATGTAGATGTAAAGGAATCCTCAGCTTGCACAGAATCAGCAGAATCTCTCCTATAACACCCCCCAACCTTGAGGCTGATACAGATGAGAGCAGTCAGAAGATAATGGATCAGGAAATCTTCAGAAGAGCACAAGAGGTTCAGACTCTGGGCTAAAGTTAGAGTAGCCCTCACTACTTTGTATAGTATTTTACATTTGGTCCAGTGATAGAAGCCTTCACTGATTACAGAATCTTCTGGGTTTTTAGTCTTCTCTCTTTTGGAATAATGTATATTTATGTAAGTCTCAGAATGATGGTGAATATATTTCCTTCTGTTACTAGAACTGGCTGAAAATGGCATCTTTAATCGGCCTGCTGGGTTGGATGATGAAGTCTCTGTGAGGATCATTAATAGCCAGGTAAGCGGATGCTTTTTTGGAGCTGTCTGCCAAGCAAAGAGTAGGGATTTTACTCTTCCAAATTGGAACCTTTTTCATTAAAAGTGAGAAAACTAAGACTCTGGTACTTTCTTTCAACCACAGCCTCTAAAGCAGAATGTTCTTTTCAGCCATGCTTTTAATGTACAGCAGAGTTCAGAGATGGATTTGAATCAAAGCAAAGGACACAGTGCAGTTGGTTTTAGATGGGCGAACAAAGGGAAAAGGCAGCCTCTGGGACTTGTCTCTCTTTGTATCATGTGTAACACACTGTAATATGGCTTATACTTATGGTTATTAACACAGTCACAGAATTCAACTAGCCAGAACATTCCCTGGGACTTCCTCTGGGACTCTGCTTTTCTCATATCCTTCATATTCATGCCGTCAGAGTAGTTTTGTGGTTTTAACAGAGAGTGTCAGCTTGCTCCTATGGCCTGTATGCATTTCTGTTGTCCTGACAAGGAGAATGAAAGACAAGCAATGCAGAATGGCTGAGTCATTTCAGTGCTAGATTCTTCAAATAATGTTGTTGTCTAGGAGAATTTCCCTCCTATCTTAAAAATTTTTACACCTCCCAAACTCTGAAGAGGCTCTGCAGGTACTGCTAGCTGATAACTGTTTATAGAAATACAACTAAAGGTGATATTTCATGCCAACAAAACTCAGTTTAGCTTAGCATAGCCCTAATATAGAAAGAAAGAAAATGTTCCCATAAGAAGAACATGTGGGCTGACCAAAACTTCATCTTTATTTATGGCCTTTCTTTTTCTCATCTGTGTCACAGAGGAAAAGACTGTAGTATAATGACTCTACAACAATTTGGAGTAGCAGTAGCATAGTAATTTATGCTTACCTCTGAATGCATAGATCTGTGTGATTGATGCATGTACTTCTTAGTCACATTAAGTATGAGCACACTGATAATTAATAATATCTGATCAAATGGGATCAGTGACACATGAATTTCATGTTTCATGGTACACATTAAAAACATATTTCTCTTATAGTGATAATTTTGAACCTGTCACCATTTACCATTTCAAGGGAGCTACAAATTATGAAGTTCTTTTTCCTTTTAATGAATGAGTAATACCCTATTCGCATCAGTAACTCGAATAGCTCACCGATTAAAACATATCCCCCGTAACTCACCCTAAATCTGTTGACTTCAGAATGATATTTTATCCCATTATTTGTACTTTTTTCAGTGTCATCCTGGACTCTCTTTTTCTTTGCTTGGCTTTGTATTTTGTTACATTCCTTGCTACATGCTTGTGTTCTGACATTACGGCTGAAAGTCTCACAGTGCAAAAATATTTCCTTTAGAGAAGCTTTACGCAGAGCCAGTTGGTCCTTTGCCAGAAGGAAAACTGGGTTCGCTGGTGTGATGCTGGAGCTAGACTGAAGTTAGGTCATCTTTTAAAAGCTGGCTATGTGCATGTGCTACTGGATATGTGGGTGGGTATGCCCTTCCTTGCCTACACCATTGAAGGCTATTTCTCACAGCATGAAAAAGGGAAAACTGTGATATTAGTTATTGTATAGGACTAGTTTTCCATTTAGACAGTTAAAATCAATGAAACACTGACAATTTACTCCAGGAAAGAATATTTCACCTTAAAAAAAATAAAAAAATGTTTTTATTTTGAAAGAATCATATTTTAAATTCAAACAAACAAACAACAAAAAAAACCCACCCTGTTTTTCAACTGAACCTCCCAGTGGTGATCCAGACAAAGTAAGAAAAAGAATATCTCCCAGTGTTGGAACTTGATATTCATAGAATCATAAAATACTAGGTTGGAAGGGACCTCAAGGATCATCTGATCCAAAATTTTTTGGAAAAACATGGTCTATCCAGTTCATACAGTGCTGGGGTCTCCATCACTTCCCATAGCAGATTGTTCCAATGGCTAATTGTTCTCATTGGGAAACAATGTCTTAATTTGCCAGTCTGCCTCTTATGAAATATGCACATCATTCAAGCAATGAAGTCTCTTGTATCAATATTGCTTACCCCTGTAAATATCTATCTATGAAGACCTGAGGAGATGAAGCAGCAACTTATATATCTGCAAAACACTCTTGTAGCGGAGGTGCGGGGAGATCTATTTTTGCATTCCACAGTAAAGAGGATTTCTGAGGGTTTTTTATTTTCTCTCTCTTATATTTTTTTATGGTGCATGAATGGAGCCAAAGCTACTACAAGATGTGAGCAAAGTGGCAATGTTGCAGTGGTGAGACTGAAGCCCAAGCAAAGAATTACACAATAGTGCAAAACTGCTATCAGAAAAGTAGAAAACCACTTCCTAAGAGCTGGAAATGGCTACATCCTCAGCTTGTTTTGACCAATTAGCCTCCTGTTCACCTAGGTGATGTATAATCCTATTTGTCCTATTGGATTTTGGTCTGTTCCTAGACAGTCTCTCAGCCAATAAGATTGATGTCTGAGTAAAGACTTTTTGATGAAAACTTCTTTTATAGTGTGTCATCTAATATGTTTATACGAAGCACAACATATTAATGCAAATTGAAAACAGTGAGATGACTGTATTTTGCCTTGGCACCTTCTATCTCATCTCTGACATATCCACTGTGAAACATTTATCTGCTATGGTCTTCACATACTCCTGCCCTCTTTTTCTCTTGTAGTATTGATTTTTGTTCCATTCTTGGAAGCACAGCTCGACAGGTCATTCTTTCAAATCCCAGTACTGCAGCACTGAGGCTACTTTTTTCATCAGTGGTCAGGAAACAGGAGATACAGCTTCTAACTGGACAGAGCTCTGTTAAAGGGTCTTTTGAAGCCCTGTACTGAGGTCATAAACTGCAGTAGAGCCTGTGCATTGGTTTCTGACAGAATATTTGTAGCAAATTATTGACAAACTCATTAGTCTGTACAGAGATTTCCAGAATAACATACTCACACCTAGGAGGAATGTTTGGATAGCCCCTTCTCTTCCCCCTACTCCCTCCACAATGAGGACTGCTATGTCTTGCGATGTGGGGGAGTGTGCGATGTGAGCCTGGTGCTGGAAAGCTCATTTCTGGCTGCGTCATTTGGGCCTGGTATGGGGGGGTAGGAAGGCTTGATGAGGCATTTGAGGCCTGGGGGTTTGGGGGAAGTTGTGGAAAGCTTTGTCTTAATGAGGTTCTGTGGTAAGCCCAGGCTGGAGAACTGGGACGAGGTTGACTATGTATCTGTGTATTTTTGCATGGTTCTGTACTGTTGTATTTAGTTGTGAATAGTTCTTCTGTTTAAATTTCCAATTCTTTCCAATCCCACATGGAACACTTTCTGTTACTCCCTTTGGGAGGGGCGAAAGACACCTGTCTCACTCCCTAAACCCCAAACAAGATACAATTTCACAACAATAAAAGTCCTCCTGATTTGATTTTGAAGGAAGCCCTACAGTGGTCTTCTTACCCAGAAGTGAGATTAACGTCCACCTGTTTTCTATGGTGTTCAGTTTCCAGATAAACAGCATTTAAAGGGTGAAGTACTCCATCATGTACTGCGGAGCTGAGGCAGTAGTCTAGTCTGTTTTCCAGCCTTTCCAGAAGTCAGCTTATTATTTGCTGATTCTGCATGCTTGATTGAAATTCAGTTTCTACATCTTTCATAGGCTTTTGCAGACCCCAGCGTTACATAGAACATTGAAGAATAATGCATGATTGAAAACTTAGGGAATAAACTCCAGAGTATAGTAATGAGAATGCAGGGGTGCTAACTTTATTAATCTCAAACTTGTCAAGAAATTTAGCTGTGCATAGCAATAAATGATATAGTCTTGTTAAGCAGTGAGATTCATCAGATTATGAGGATAAGATATTTGGAAAGAAATCAATCTATTTGAGAGCCGTCAAACCAATTGCAGCTGCAACTGCAGTATTTTAAGGAGGCCTAAAGCTTGATTTATTTTAATATTTTTGTACTTCAAATGGGATTCCTTGTATAGCCACATGCAATGCTGCTCCAAGCATGTATATTTCACAGCCAGAAACTCTGTTTTTTATGCCTGATGACATTAAAAGGAGTGCTTCTAAGTGAGAGCTGATTTTCTGCCACTAAACAGTTCTAAACAAAGCAATTAATTTTCCTTAAGAAGAAATAAGAATTTATTTATTCTTTTTAGAGCCATGATATCCTCCTTACTGACATACTGAGTGATAGCCAGAAACATTTTAAAGTAGTCATAGTAAGATCTCATTCTTTTGACTGTCAAAAGCAGATCTCTGACCACGTCTTTGAGGCTTTGAAAGTGTAACATCTCTGAGGCTGCATGAACAAGAATCTAAGTATTTAATATGAACAAATTCTTGGCAAGACCTTGCATAACACACATACAATATGCAAATCCATTGAAGGATGAAATGGAACCAGCTAGATGCAAGTCAAAGCACCTTGATAAGTCATAGCTAATCTAATACAAATAAAAACAGGTGCTGAATTTTTAAACAAGATTCAGTTGATTAGATTGGGATCATTCCATATTATTCAAGATGAACAATTTTATGCAAGATGAACAAACATCAGGAGCATTCATTGTTATTTCTGTTTCAAATGTGTCTTTTTCATTGTTATTGCCGAATCACAACAATACAATACAATACAATACACCAGGTTGAAAGAGACCTTCAAGATCATCGCATCCAACCCATCAATATAACAATACAAACTGGAAAACATTGATTACAATAAAATGGGATTTAAATATAGTGTTGAATATGAAAATGAATATTTTTTTCATTAAATATCAGGCTAGAGAAAGCCATTGGGTAAATAGAAAAGAAGTACAGTTTAGCAAGGATGACCATGAGCCAGCAATGTGCCCTAGTGGCAAAGAAGGCCAATGGTATCCTGGGGTGTATTAGGAGTGGTGTGCTTAGCAGGTTGAGAGAGGTTCTTCTCCCCTCTAGTCACAGTATCACAGTATCACAGTATCGCTAAGGTTGGAAGAGACCTCGCAGATCATCGAGTCCAACCCATCACCACAGACCCCATGACTAGACCATGGCACCAAGTGCCACGTCCAATCCCCTCTTGAACACCTCCAGGAATGGTGACTCCACCACTTCCCTGGGCAGCCCATTCCAATGACGAATCACTCTCTCTGTGAAGAACTTTCTCCTCACCTCGAGCCTAAACTTCCCCTGGTGCAGCTTGAGACTGTGTCCCCTTGTTCTGGTGCTGGTTGCCTGGGAGAAGAGGCCAACCCCTTCCTGGCTACAACCACCCTTCAGGTAGTTGTAGAGAGCAATGAGGTCGCCCCTGAGCCTCCTCTTCTCCAGGCTAAACAACCCCAGCTCCCTCAGTGTGGTGGAGTAGGAAGGTTCCCCCCACACACAAAAGAATTCCACAGCTAACTCAGCCGGAGAAGCAGATGAAAGCTGTATTTTACAAGCAGATATGGAATGCAATGAATATGTACAAAAATATACAATATTTACAATATATACAGAAATATACAGCAAAGTATGTAATACAGGAAACCTTTCCCCAACCCCCCCTGCGGCCAGGGGGTTCGGCCTGCCCCTCCCTTCTCCCTCCCTACCTCCCCTTTTTCCCAAAAGGGTTAGAGAGAGAGAGAAAGGAAGGTAATTAAAAGGGGAAAACTTTGTTAAAGCTCAAAGCGAATGCAAAAAGTTAATTTTCTTATCTGGTTAGAGAGGAATCGTAGAGAGAAACGAGCCAGCTCACAGCACAGGGGGAAGAAGAAGACGACTGCCTGACTGACTCCCCGACTGAAAGACTAAACAAAAAAAAAAAACTACAACTGGGTCCCGCCAATGAAATTGAATTAGCATATCATTGTTTTCATTCTAATATCAAAATATTCGCCCAGAGTGTTCAGAAAGTGTCCCTTTCTTAAAGGCACAGCCTAAACCGGTCACACTCAGCCTCTCCTCATAGGGCTTGTGCTCAAGTCCTCTCATCAGC
Organism: Picus viridis; assembly: GCA_033816785.1. Taxonomy (NCBI): domain Eukaryota; kingdom Metazoa; phylum Chordata; class Aves; order Piciformes; family Picidae; genus Picus; species Picus viridis. Next base: position 39,580,305 of record CM066567.1, on the reverse strand, counting down.
CTTGTTGCCCTTCTCTGGACACGTTCAAGTGTCTCGGTGTCCTTCTTAAACTGAGGGGCCCAGAACTGGACACAGTACTCAAGGTGTGGCCTAACCAAAGCAGAGTACAGGGGCACAATGACCTCCCTGCGTCAGGTTCTCCTCCCTGAGTCTGTCCTGGAGAAGCCACATCTGGAATATTGTGTCTAGTTCTGGGCCCCTCAGGTCAAGAAAAACAGGGAACTGCTTGAAAGAGTCCAGCACAGAACCACAAAGATTATTAAGGGAGTGGACCATCTCCCTTATGAGGAAAGGATGAGGAAGATGAATCTCTTCAGCCTGAAGGAGATGGAGAGGTGACCTCATGTCTCGGTCCAGAAGTTGGGTAAGAGACATGGTCATTTTTTGAACATTCGTGTGAGTGAAATTAAGATACAAACAAGGTCATATATCAAGATGAGACTATTTATTAAAGAGAGAGAGAATGGTGCAAACCAAACAGAGAAAGAAAGAAAGAAAAGGGAGAGAGAGGGAGAGATAGAATGGAGACAGAGTGAGCAGGAGAGGTGGAGAGAGTTAATTACCACCCCAGGGTTCTTTTCTGTCTTCGTCGGGAAGGAGGGGAGGGATGTCCAAGGATGTTGCTGACATCCCTTCAGCTTGTGATGTCCTGGGTGGCGTCGCTACAGCTTGTAGTGTTTCCAGTGATGTTTTCCTCTGCTCAAGCAGGCATGTGTCTGCTGGGGTTGGCGCCAAGTGGCTTCCACTCCTCTTTGCCTTCCATTGTTCACCACAGCTCCTGGGCAGTTGCCGTCTTGGTGGGCAGAGATGACACATCAGGCAGATCACTCAGAACGATATTATCTTTGTTGAGACCCTCCTCAGTTCTTAATTTAATCACCACCATCACAAGGTGATTTACATGTTCAACAGAGGATTCTCTTACCTCATTAATGTTTATAAATATGTGAAGGGTGAGTGTCAGGAGGACATAGCCAGGCTCTTCTCAGTGATGCCCAGGGACAAGACAAGGGGCAGTGGGTGCGAGCTGGAGCATAGGAAATTCCACATGAACATAAGGAGAAACTTTATCACTGTGAGAGTGACACAGCACTGGAACAGGCTGCCCAGAGAGGTTGTGGAGTCTCCTTCTCTGAAGACATTCAAAACCCTTCTGGACACATTCCTGTGTGATCTACTCCATGTGATCCTGCTCTGGCAGGGGGCTTGGACTAGATGATCTTTCAAGGTCCCTTCCAACTGTGATTCTGTGATTTTGTGATTATTGCCTTGTGACTGGGTTGTCATTAGGTTTCATCATCTTTCTTGCTAAATTCTCTGTTTGACATCCTTCTTTTAGCAGAAGACAAAAGCAAGAACAAGTTGCTCTATAGAAATTAGCTTGTTTTTCAAGCAGCTATTCAGTCTCATGGCTTTGAAAGCTCACAGCAGCTCTCCAGTACACGCTCTCAAGAACACAGAAAGGCTCATTCCAAGACTCCAAGTTCTCTGCACAGGACAGGCAATTAAGAGGACTGGCCTGCACATTCTTCAGAAGGAAAACTGTTTCTTATTGTTTGCCTAATACCAAACACATTCAAGTTTATTGATTTGTCATAGTCAATGCACATTAGTAGAACCTGCCAACTCATCTTGCAACCCAGATTAAACAAAGATTATGTCTCCAGAAGTGTATGATCCCATTTATAAATCCTTCATAATTCTGGCTGATAAAATAAAACTATCAAAAATGAATGCCAAAAATATCAGTGTGGAAGTAGAGTTATTCCTAGATTGTTGCCGTTAGTTGGGGAACATGGTTCAAGAGGACCTACCAAACCTATCTTGTCTTTCTGTTGCTGTTGTTTCCACAACTCACGTTACTTCACTAACACTTATCTGCTACACTCCTGTTTGCATGTGTCCAGAGATATTTTTCTCCATCAAAACTAAGATGACAGTGAAGGCTGTCTTGTAAGTGTAAATGGAGAGCACTCTTGGATTTAGCTCCCCAGAGATAATCCTAAATGCTGTATGTTGTATATAGCCTTTCAGACAAGAATAACATGACACTTGCTAAGTGCTTAGCAATGTGGATCTTCCCTCACAAATCAGGATCTAAAAGATATATCTTAGCTCTTCAGAGAGGTGTTTTTTGAATAGCTATAATTAATATCCATGATGTGCTGAGCTGCCACCAGAATGGATGCTTCACAAATGCTTAAAACTCTGCATTTTGAAGTATGACAGTCTGAGACAAAAACATATTCTGGCCTCCAAGTCTTATTTATAAAGTCTAGAGAAACGTTGAGCTTGGTCTTTTGGCCTGACTACTTGGGTTACGAGAGACATGGAAGAATCAGCAGTGAATATAAGGCTCTGGAGGCTCCTGGAACACCTGCACACCTCAAACACCAACTTTAAACCTTTGCCATTATGGAGGTGTCCAATAAGATAACATATATATAAGACAGTGTTTTTGTCACCTCTTATTCTAACTGTCACTTATATTACTACTCATTACAGAAGTACCTAGATGAGGTACAAAATACCTTTTGTATTCTGAACAGCTGATAAATACCTTGGGCATAAAAAGTGTTTTATCATTATGAATTCACATGCCATTCATTATAATGTACTAGTGAAAGGAATTAATTTTACATTCAAGCAGCTGTCACAGGTCCTGCCAGGGGTGCTATATTCTAATTTAGTGCTAGTCAATGAGCATAATAAAGGTGTTACTCATCAAATTCTGAGCATACTATATTTGTGTATCCTATACTGCAACCTAAGCACAGGGTAGGTGTAAGTAACTTCACACTGACATCAATATGCTATAATTTCATGGCATCTTTAATGTCTGTGCATCATGAAGATAAACTGGCAGAACAGAATAATGAATTAAATTGCATCTTACTTTTAACAGAAACTGAGCTTGATATTACACTTTCACCTAAATTGAATCTATCTGATTAGTATTACAGCATTAAAGCTGCTCTAAGATAAATTGGGGTTTCATCATGTTTCTAGTTTTTGTAAATGGCATTGTACTGCTTAGATATCCAGCCATCTTTACACACTGCAAAATATAGAAAGATTTGTTAGATCTTCTTTAACAAAATAGCTAAGCAAGAAAGAACATGGTAAATATGTTACGTTGTTCTTTAGGCTCACCAAAAAAAAAAAAAAAAAAAAGGAAAGAAAGAAAAAAAGGCCTCATGACAGGCTGGGGTCAGAGTGGCTGGAGAGCTGCCAAACAAAAAGGGACCTGGGGTTGCTGATTGACAGCTGGATGAACATGAGCCAGAAGCGTGCCCAGGTGGCCAAGAAGGCAAATGGCATCCTGGCCAGCATCAAGAATAGTGTGGCCAGAAGGAGCAGGGAATTCATTAGGTCTCTGTACTCAGCAATGCTTAGGCCACACCTTGAGTACTGTGTCCAGTTCAGGGCCCCTCAGTTTAAGAAGGACATTGAGACACTTGAACGTGTCCAGAGAAGGGCAACAAGGCTGGGGAGAGGCCTTGAGCACAAGCCCTACGAGGAGAGGCTGAGGGAGCTGGAATTGTTTAGCCTGGAGAAGAGGAGGCTCAGGGGAGACCTTATTGCTGTGTACAACTACTTGAGGGGAGGTTGTAGCCAGGAGGGGGTTGGTCTCTTCTCCCAGGCAACCAGCACCAGAACAAGAGGACACAGTCTCAAGCTGCACCAGAGGAAGTTCAGGCTTGAAGTGATGAGAAAGTTCTTCACTGAGAGAGACATTAGCCATTGGAATGTGCTGCCCCAGGAGGTGGTGGAGTCACCATCCCTGTAGGTGTTAAGAGGGGATTGGACGTGGCACTTGGTGCCATGGCTTATTCATGAGGTCTGTGGTGACGGGTTGGACTTGATGATCTTTGAGGTCTCTTCCAACCTTGGTGACTCTGTGATTCTGTAAAGATGCAAGTATCCTTGACACAAATTCAAGCAACTGAGTAGTAGTGGGCCTCTACAACCTAATCATGCTTTGCTCTGTAAGATCATGACCCTATGTTTCTACCATTGTTTGCCTATGCGGAACACAGTAGCACAAAATTACATAGAAAGTAATGCTCCCATCATTTGCATTTCAACTTGACTTTTTTGGTTGTGTATTTTTTGGTGAAAAAAAAAAAGCTAAATCACAGAGAGATTTGTGTGCTATTGCTGAGACCAGGATCCTTTGGGCATAGGACATTCAGAACCCTCTCTAAATATATGTAATGGTGTATCATAACATCAGACACTTCCAGGTTCCTTTTCTGAATGTATTTATTTTCAGTGATTTCCTCCTGAGATACCAGAGAGGGTTTCAAGTAGTGCAATCTGAAGGCCAGTGCCCTCTGACCACTGAAAATTGGAATAAAGGTATCTTAATTGATGTTGTTATTAATTTGCCTAAAAGCAGCTGGGAATTTAATTAGTTCTGTAACTTGTTAGCTTTGATGGATATCTGCTCTCTGCCATGGAGCAGCTGTTATCTCACCTCCAGCTGCTTCTTGCAGATCAGAAGCTCCCGACTTTTCTGAGCCAGCTTCACTGCTGTCTGACTTGACTTGCCCTTCTGACTGAGCACTGCTGTCTTGATGGCTTTTACCAGGGCTGGATGCTGCTCTCTTCATCCCTGCAGCTTCTCTGCTTCTCCCTAGGTAATGAAATCCTGCTGCAGCCTTGCCTTGCCTTGCCATGTTCCAGTGTCTGCTGGTGCTGATGGATATACTGCAAGGTTAGGAAACAGGAAGTTTCAGGTGAACTTCATGACAGTGTAGTTCTTTTCCAACAGCAGCTTTATTCTAAACATCTTTCTTTTGTCTAAGTATTCCTTCTGTGTATGTGAAAAGAAATGTTATGTAACAACCTAGTCTAACATAAGGCTTAACATGAGTTAAGACCTCACATACCCAGCTGAAACAGCATGACATATATTTAACTGTCTATTCCAGCACCTAATTTGCACAGATTCTGAAATCGTAATGGGAAGTGCAATTTTCTGTGTCACACAGTTTTGAAAGCTAAGAAATACAATGGTAAATACTGAAAAATAGTCACCTTCTTAAGGAAACAACAGAGAAGATAATTGTCATAACTAATGGTAAAACTTTGGCATAATGACAGCAGCTTCCCTATGCATACTCCCCAGTTTCATTTGGAACACTAGCAAATTGCTACTTTTTGTTTTATTTTCATTCTTTGTCTACAGACAGTTGTTCTACAAGAGTACACAACAACATCTGCAGGCATAGATGCAATGGTAAGCAATGTTCCTCAAAGTCATCCTTGTGAGAAACTGGAAGAATTTTGAGAAGGTTTTTTTCCCTACATTAATGCATTAACCTCAAATAAATTAAATAGAGACAATTAGGTAACAAAAAGGGCATAAAAGCCCTCAGGAAAGGAGCAATCAATTTAGGTCTAAAATTTTGAGTACTCAGCTTATGTTAATGATGTGAGAGAGTGTAAGACAATCTCACATTTTTTCCACTGCTTTCTCTGCTCTCAAATCCTAAGGCAGACTACTCCATCTATGACTACAAATAAGCAGGGCATGCCCATTATTTTAATTATAGCAAGACAGGATTCCAATCTTACTTTTAATAAACAAGGTGAAGCAAGGAGCAAATAATCCAGAAATAACTATTTTCTTATTGATTGTGTGATAAATGTGTCTTGTCTGATAAATGAGTGCTGATTTTTTGTTACACATTTGAAGTTACAAATCAAATAACAAGGTGAACGTTAACAGTGATCTCACTGGGTACTACTATATAATTCTGTATTAGTTTTGAATTTTTGTTTGTGACAATCATAGCTGAGCTTCAGAAAAGCACATGGATTTGACAGGATCATTTTGACTCTAAGATATAAGCTAGTTCTTCCATGGAAATTTAAAAGACACTTTTCACACTACAGTCTGAATTCTGTGTTATTTAACATGTCAGAGGGCTAAAAGAAGAATGTCAAGCTTGACACTAAAATGTGTACTTTGCCTGATATAAAGAATGTCCTCCCTGTAAAGAGAGAAACTGATGCATAAGCAAACTTCAGGGAACTGTCTGATGTACTAGACTGAGCCTTCGTGGAGCTTTAATTTCTGAAGCAACTGATTGAAGAAAACCTTTTGCTGAAACAAAATGTGCAAGCAAAGTATGTATAGGTTAAGTCCTTCACATATCAAGTATTCTGATACCTGATATTAAGAACACTGCTGAGAGTTATAAAACAGTTCTGAAAATTTTAGATTTAGATATGGCATTTATATTAAAGTTACATGACAGAGGTATTGAGTTTAATGAAATGTTTGACAATCAGCATTCATCAGTATCTGACAGTAAAATTTGTACTATATGAGACTGTAATGTAGCATTAGTTCATACAGAATGAATACTGCAGTGTGTTAGTTAGCTGGGAAGAGAAGATCATAATATATTAGTGTCAAACTGTGAAGTTAGGAAATTGAAGACTGTAACTCTTGCAATTGTGAAAGCTACCCTGGTCAAAAAAAAAAAATATATATACTTGGAAAATACTAAATTGGCACATACACTATTGTTATTGAGGTATATTGAGACCCCTTGCAGTTCTACAGAAACAGAGACTTGTATGCTATTGCATCATGTGCCATTAACTCAAGCAATTTTCATTTATTATCTACAATTTGCTAACACAGCTTTCAGTTTTCTGTGCAACACAGGAATGAAAGAAGTGTTGTTACCACTCCCCAGCCCTAAGCACAATGCTGAGGTTACTGTCAGAGCAAGAAACAGATTCCTCTTAGTTTGGGATTCTGTCGTGAACTAATAATACCCATAAAACCTTTTCCCTCTGCATTGAACAGATGAAGATTCTGGGTGGCTAAGCTTTTAGTTTTGGTGCCTTAAACATCTAACATAAAATATGTAGTGTCATTACATCCTTAGAAGCTTGGTACTACTACAATTTACAGGAAATAAATATACTCAGCACATGAAGACATGCTCAGAAGGTGAAAGTTAAACTTGACAGGAAATCCTGAGAAGCAGTGAAGCACAATGATTTACAGCAAAGCAATGGATTGTCACCCAGCAGCACTATATGGGCTGTCATACAGCAATGGATACAATTCAGATTGTCATGAAAATGTGGAAACAGATATGGGGAGAGGAGGTTTTGTGCTAACTCTGTGTGCATGCCTTTCATCCATCTGGAAGCTAACTCAATGTTTTCTGATGACAAATGGTTCCGTATCCAACTTTATTACTATAAAACCTAGAGGAATCTTTGCACCCCTCAGTAGCTGGAGGTGGCCCAATTCAGGCTACGGTCTAGCTCTAATGATTCACAGGTTTGCAAACAGGCTACTCTAAGCCACCAGTGATATCATCAGAGCTCACTATGCTCAGAACTGCTGCTGTGCCCCATAGTCATGGCAGATGTTGTTCCTAATAGGAAGACTGATGAGTGACTGAAAGAGTTAAAGAATGACTCTCTCTGAGAAAGAACTAGTGTCAAGTTTTAAAACACTGTAAATCGAGCCAATCGATTTTCTGACCCTTAAAATTATATTTTGGCTAGCATCACTCATACATGGAGATTTGAAAGGAAGCAATACCCTTCATCAAACAAAAACCACAGAATTAATTTCAAATGGGCTCACTGTGGTGATTAAAGCTAGAATTTGGCAAGTGTCAACATATTTGCTTTCCCTAAATCTAGTTATATTTAAATCTATTTTCAGCAGCTGGAGATAGCAAATTTAACATTTATGCTAGTATAAAACATTTTTATTTCATATGCAGTCTTATGAAGGTTTTCCATTTTTTATCTACAGTATAAGGAGTTACAACATATCACATAGACCATCTTTATGTTTATTGCAATATATACAGCATGAATTTCTTCCATGTCATAGTATCATAGTATCAGTCAGGGTTGGAAGGGACCACAAGGATCATCCAGTTCCAACCCCCTGCCATGGGCAGGGACACCCCACACTAGATCACGCTGGCCAGAGCCTCATCTAGCCTAGTCTTAAACACTCCAGGGATGGGGCCTCAACCACCTCCCTGGACAACCCATTCCAGGGCTTCACCACTCTCATGGTGAAGAACCTCCTCCTCATGTCCAGCCTGAATCTCACCACCTCCAGCTTCATTCCATTCCCCCTAGTCCTATCACTTCTGATTTCCTGAGAGGTGGTTGGGGCCTGGAATGGGTTGTCCACGGAGGTGGTTGAGGCCCCATCCCCAGAGGTGGTTAAGACCAAGCTGGATGAGGCTCTGGCCAGCCTGATCTAGTTTCGGTTTCCAACCGAAACAATTCTATTATTCTATGAGGCATATATCTAGCAGTGTCAGATCTGATGGTAGATTAGTGCCTTGAAATCAGTGGTGGCTCTAAGGATTTATAGCAGGCTGGGATCTAAAGAGAAAATTCTGCAGGGCAAGACTGTGTGCACACAGACACACAGAGGCATATCATACAACAGGACAATATTGTGCAAAATATAAAAAGTGTAAGTCATTCATTATCAAAATAATATGAGTATGACATCAATATTTAATTGTCATGTGCTAAAAGTAAAAACATTCATTACTTGCTAAGGGTCCTGTAACTTTCTCCAGTTACAGCTTCCTCCTTTATGCTTAGCCCCAGTTGCCCCATGGCCATCTCAGTGGAAGTGATGATAACCAAAGAAATCCCCATAGAGAGCTACTGTGCAAGTGTAGATTCATGAGGACTCTGCTACATATTTAAACATTTGCAAATAACAACAAAAAAAGTTGTTATCAAAACTTATTACAAGTCACAACAGGTATCCTGAGACAGGTTCCTGCTTGAACAAAATTCACTGGTGATTTTTTCACCTTGATGGAAACATTCCTACCCCATCCATTCTTTTGAAGTTGCCATAGGTCCATAGTCTCTCCTTGAAACCTCTTGCTTTCTCTAGAAAGCATTTCTTAACAGCAGCAAAGCTGTTGCTAAATTTCCTTTGAGAAGTAATGCCTTAAAGTCTCCAATAAAATACCATAAACTGAGTAAAGTTAGCATGCACATATTTAATAAGTTTTCTTTTAATACACTTGATAAATATTTCTGCTTTACCTGCATAGATACCTACCGGTTAATTAGTTGCAGATATATGAACCACTGCTCTATCTAATCAAGTTACAAGAGCCTCATTTTTTTATCAATACAATTAGTACCTGGCAGTCTAGAGTAGTCTCATTAGTTCTGAATAAAATATCAAGAGAGCTTTGGTATAATTTAATTGGTTATACTATCTTAGTAAACCTATAATTTTCAATTTGGCTTGCTTGTGAAGAATCTTAAATTTAAAACAGTGTGTGTGTTGGACTTGAGCTTAGAAATCGTTTTCCCCTTGGCCTGTTTATACTCAGGTATAAATATGAAAGAAGTAAAACTGAGATGCAATTATGAACACAAAAGTTAGATCACCTGCATGAATTGTCTGAACATGCATGCTCAGCTATAATCCCCCAAAATCACTCATTTTGCTTCAGATCCTTTTTAGGAATATATTTCTACAGAAAGAATATAAGGGAGCAGCCCCAGAGGTTCCTAGAGTGTGAGGAGAATAACTTCCTGACACAGCTGGTGAGGGAAACAACTGGGCAAGATGACCTACTGGTCATGCTGCTTGTGAAAAGAGAAGAACTTGTGGGTGTTGTGACTCTTGGAGGCGGTCTTGGGCACAGAAATCAGGAAATTATCTATTAAGTTCTCAGTTGCTGGAGAAGCAAAAGTTTGGGCTAGCAGAACTGCCACCTTGAACTTCTGGTTGACAGAGTCCCTGGGGAGGCAGTCATAAAGGTAGTTGAATCACTGTCCTTGGAGGTGTTTAAAAGACATATAGATGTGGTGCTGAGGAACATGGTTTATCACCAGACTTGGTAAAGTTAGATAATATTGGACTTACTGTTCTTAAAGGTCTTTTCCAAACAAAACAATTCCATGAGTCTAAGTCAAGGCTCTTGGGAGACCTTTTTGTGGGATTTCTGGACTTAAAGGTGGCCTATTAGAAAGTTGGGAACTGTCTTTTTAGCAGGGCAAAGGGTAGTGGCTTTAAAACAAAGGGTAGATTTAAAGTTGATAAAAGGAAGAAAATTTTTACAATTAGGGTGGTGAATTACTGGCCCAAGTTACCCCCAGAGGTGGTAGATGCCTCAACCCTGAAAATATTCCTGGTCAAGTTGGATGAAATTGCAGGGGAGTTGGACTAGATGACCTCTACAGGTCCTTTCCACCCCAAACCATCCCATGATTCTGTGATTTCATACTCAGCTGTCACCTAAAAAGAGAATTGTCTTATTTGGTAAATGCTATCAGCATCGGCTCAAAATGCCCCTGTCACTTAGAGTTACATTTCCTTTCATTTACAACTGGATAAATTTATCATATATATGCTATTCCTTGACCTAAACAATAAACAGCTGGAAAGAAGGAGTCTTAAATTGGCCAGACTCTGGAAAAAATATATAGGCATTTTACTGTAATTGATTGTGCTACTGAGATTAGAAATGTTGAAAACAGAATTTAAGCCTTCATTTATCAGAAGAAAAGCTAGGGAGATGGAAAGGAACTAAGTAATTACCTCAGCAACTCATCTGTCAAACCTTTCACAATTCTTCAAGGGTTTACTGAATGGAGACTCCAATGCACAGCAAAGAGTAATTGCAGCATGAAAAAGTGATGCTCATTTTGGTGGACCTGCATTTTCCAGGACTGTGGTTTTTAAGCTCTCATTCCATATTTAGTTTTCTCCTTTGTCTTTTATTATCCTAAAGCATTAAATCAAAACAGACTTAGATACTACATGAATTAGAAGTCACTCCAAAAACAGTGAAAGTGTCACCAGCAATCAATGTTGCAATATAATGACAGCAAACTTCTCACCTGTATTTAAGTTGTTTGAAACTCTAACTAGAAAGCAAAATCCAAAGAAAAGTGAGATAAAAGATAAAAGGGGCATCTTAAAAATAATTCTTTAAGGGGATCTCAAATGTAATGAAGAATATTTTTAAATAGTTAGTATTTGATTAAATGAATCAGAATTCATGCTAATTATAAATTTACTCCTGAGCTAGAAAAGCTGCTTGAGTAGATGTTCTTCACCATGAGGGTGGTGAGACACTGGAACAAGTTGCCCAGGGAGATGGTAGAAGCCTCATCTCTGGAGGTTTTTTAAGGCCAGGCTGGATGTGGCTCTGAGCAACCTGATCTAGTGTGAGGTGTCCCTGCCCATGGCAGAGGGGTTGGAACTAGATGATCCTTGAGGTCCCTTCCATCCCTAGCAATTCTATGACTCTATGTTGAAAAATTCATTTTACAGAATACAGACTAAAGATTTGTTAAAGAACTTGGCCCCTCAGATGATAAGTCCGATGGAATCAAGGCATACATACAAGTCCCAAATTGTGACCTATAAATCCCATCACTGTTATTAAATGTCATTCTATTTTGCTTGCCCCAAGCCCCTCTCTTCAGTCCCTGAGACTAGAATTATTATTGGTACTACTGGAACATACTTATTACATGCCAATGAGATTGGCTGCCTTCGGAAAAAAAAAGTTTGGTTACATTCTTCTGAAAAGACCTCTAAGTTCTTTTAAAAATATATAGTAATGCTTTCTGCTCCTAAAGAACCAGAAATTCCATTCAAACTAGAATAGTGACCCCTGTTTCAGAAAAGAGATGTGCAAAGCCCATACATGGACAGAGGTCATCAGATGACAGGAAAAGGGCACTAGTCATTTCCCCCAATGTTTTTGTCTCTTACTAGAGAAATCCTAGACATATGCAGCCTTTCAATTGAGTAACAAGGCTCCTTTCTGTCTATATGCCCACAGGAGAGAACCTTACCACTCCAGATACTATAAACAGTATACAGTAAAGCTTCTAATGTGTTAACTTCAAAGACCTTTATTGGATTAAGTTACAGGTAGTCAGGCATTAATGTATAGTTATTTGGATATAAACACAAATCTGTTAAATTAAGGCAAGTAAGCCAATGTGCTGGTTGCATTGAACTTCTGAACCTAGCATCATCTTGATAACCACTATAAAAAATTCTACTCAGTAACGCCCTAATTCATAGTATCATAGTATCAGTCAGGGTTGGAAGGGACCACAAGGATCATCTAGTTCCAACCCCCTGCCATGGGCAGGGACACCCCACACTAGATCAGGCTGGCCAAAGCCTCACCCAGCCTGGACAACCCATTCCAGGGCTTCACCACTCTCATGGTGAAGAACTTCCTCCTCACATCCAGCCTGAATCTCCCCACCTCCAGCTTCATTCCATTCCCCCTAGTCCTATCACTACCTGATATCCTGAGAAGTCCCTCACTGGACTTCTTGTAGGCCCCCTTCAGATACTGGAAGGCCACAATGAGGTCACCTCGGAGCCTTCTCTTCTCCAGACTGAACAGCCCCAACTCTTTCAGTCTGTCCTCATAGGAGAGGTGCTCCAGCCCTCTGATCATCCTTGTGGCCCTTCTCTGGACACGTTCCAGCACGTCAATTCATAGTAACATTTAAAACCCAGGTTACCATGAATAAAAGCTTTGTAATTCTCCTGAATTAATAGCAGGCAGGTGGTTTTGAAACAAACCAACCCAAAAAATACCCAAAAAATCAAACCACAACCAAAACCAACCAACCACCACCAACAATAAAATTAAAATGGAATTGACTCCATGATGTCTGAAGCAGTGCAATGCATTGAAGTGACCTGGCAGAATTGGTCAGAACTGGGTTGTGTGTGGAGATGTGCTAATCAAGAAATTGTACCTCACTATCTGAAATACTGGACACTCCCTGTGTCTCACTTGTTTACAATGCCTCATCCCTTGGCCATTATGTACTATCAACTAGCTTTTCAACTATGGAAAATAATCCATATTTTTAAGATCCATCTTTACAATGAAAGATTCAGGGCAACTTGAAATAATTTTCTTAAAATAAAGAAATGAAAGTGATAGATGTAAGATGGCCTGGACCTTGAACACACAGCCGAAGATCAGAAAAGCATTTATGCTTCTGTACTTTCAACATTTTTATTTGAACACTCCACAGAGGTCAGAATTTGGGGAAACCGATGTGTCTGCCTCTGATGCCTCTAGACAGATTGCCTTTTGAAAATCAATGTTATCTCTTCTTCCTTTTGCTGATTCCCAAACCATATGCTGACTCTGTCACACATCTCTCCATAACAACATGAACAATGAACAGCTATAGCTTGAGTCTGCTTTTAGGGAGCCAAAAATGGCACAGACTGTATGACCTACCTGCACACCCAATAAAGCACCAGAAAGTGAATCGTAGTCAGACTGAAACAAAGGAACAAGGTCTGTGGGTCTTCTCCTCTTTGTAGCGCTGCAGAGACACACTACAAAGGCCTTTCCCGGCGGTATCAGAGGGCTAGCTTGGCTATCAGAATAGCAGAGAAATATTATTATGTTTATAGTTTTGGAGTTAAAAAAGTGATACATAAATAGCATACTTGACTGCTACTGTTCTGATGGGCAGAGGATAACTGAAAGTTGTATGTTAAATGTTTAAATCATGTGTTGAGAGAAGTTCATATATTTAATCATAGGCATTTTAATTCTCAAGGCATGAAATACAAACAAGTTGTCCTGAACACAGCATTGAATCCCCCAAAAATGACAGTCAAAGGAATTACTTTGTAGGATTTTGAATGACTTGTAAAAGTAGCTCAAGTTGAAATTTTAATTCAGTTCATAATTATAATAAATATTTGTTGATTTTGTTTTAACCATAAAACCATTGTGTCAGAGTTGCATAAATAACATTCTTTAATTTTATGAAAGAAAAGGTTACAAAATCTTCATCATGGGTCAAAGACTGGCAATTTACTGGCAAAGCCAATACTTTGGGGGGGTGGGGAGCACCAATATATCATAAAGAAGTTTTTGTCCTGCTACATGACTTAATTTCTACCTCAAATAACCAAAATTAATACACTATTCTCTTTTTCAAGCTTCAATTAATGACTTCTTTAAATACAATATTCCTTTTGTATTTTTTTCCCTTTTGTACTTCCCTGTAACATGTCTGGAGCCTACTCATATTTCTGTAGGCAAAAACAAGTTGTTTCTGTGCATAGTAAATGTGTAAAATGATCATCATCTCTTTGTAGAAAGTCCCTGACCTAGTATGTACAATACTTCCATAAGACAAATCTAATCTTTCCACTGTTACGAGTTTCAAACAAGCAAAAAAAACATAAAGGAGATGTGCTGAGGTCATTCCTGCTATATGCAGTGTTTTACTAAGTGTTTTGGAGTCAGATCTGTGTGCAGAAAAGACAGAACTTCCTTTAGTTGTAAAACACATACCTCAGCCTGAGACCTTTCATGCTCCAGGAGGCAGAGTGCTTCAAGAGGCTCCTCAACAGTGTCCCTCTGGTCTGCCTATGCCTGTCTTCACAACTCCTATTTCAGTTTGACAGCAGAGCCACTCATTTGCACCATCCTCACTAGTTTTACTTGTGTATATGATGTAAAAGCATGCAGGTTTTGTAGCTGGGCTATAATTCTCTCTAAGTCTGGCAGTTTTTCTTTACATAAAAGATGTTTTTTCTTCCAATACTCTTATTACTGTTCCAGATTCTAGTGAGCTTGTGGCTCATCACATATTCCCAAGAGAAGTTCTTCTGTTCTTACAATAGATAATTGTGTCTTCTCCATAGAGTTTTTTCTAAACAGTTCCTTGCCAATATTGTTAAGATCTGATCAGATAACCATAATATGCAAAACTCAAATGTAAGAGCTTTATTCTCAAAGTGCCTGGTCCATCAAAGTTCCAGAAATATTGTGGTAAACCATACTGCACAGAGTTATTTTCCATCAGGGAAAAGAAAAGAGGATTTCACTATGCTCAGGGAGTGACAATTCTTCTGGCAGCTCTTTTGGAGAGCATTTACATACTGTGTACACAGTACTTATATGAAGAAGGTTTTCTTTGAAAATAGAAAGTACTAATTCTCAAGGGAATTTAATTCTATTACAGAGAAAACATTTTATTTAGTTCTTAACTTTGGAAATAATGATAGAGGTAATTAAGGTAACATTTCCATCCAAATTATTTCCCAGAAAAATTAAGATAATTTTTCCTTGAAAGAGAAACAATGCTGAGTGCTTCTTCCTACAGAACAACGTAATATGAATTGGATCTAATAGAATATCTGGGCATCTGGGTCTTCCAGCATCTGAAGGGCTGCTGAGATAATTATTTCCTTTAAGCAATGCAACAGATCCTAATGCAATTGAGTTCTTCAGAGCCTTAGCTCACACACACTCTGAGGTCAGATTCACAGACAAAATATTTCCCTGAAGACTTTGCTACAGGGCTCACTATATGACTTGTTTTCCAAGTACTCAAAATGTGAATACAGTGGAAGAACAAAGCCTTAGGCTCTGCTGCCCATGACAGCAAGTGTTATGCATGTTACTGCAAAAACAAGCATGTAGGAAACATGCATTCAAAAGATCGCTCCAAATCCAGCTCTGCTCCTTAAAACAACTTTCTCACAGTCAAAATGACCATCCACACAGGCTACTGAGTTTTGTCTTTTTCTTAAGCAAAATGCCAGAGGAGTGGATGTTCTCTCTGTGGCAGTATTTTAGACCAAATAGGACATGCTTCTGAGCAATCTTTTCTACTGAGAGGTGTCCCTGCCCGTTGGCAGGGGAGTTGGAATTAAATGATCATTAAGGTCCTTTCCAATCCAAATAATCCTATTAATTTATTAGGTACTTAATTAATTTAACTTTTACCTGACTTTCTCTGTCAGGTACCAGAAAAGGCTTTATTCTCAGCATCGTGTTATAGAACTGATTTTTAGGCACCTTATTTGCTCCTTGTGTTTTGTGAGGAGTTTAGGTGTCTCATTTGAAGTTCCATTACAAAAGGGGAATACGTAAACTTTAAAGAAAAAGCCTTTGGTCTCTATGAAATGAAACTGTACACTCTCAAATAAATAACTGTGTGGTTTCTGATCTTTTTGTTAAACATTTACCTTCTTTCATACAACAATTGGCATATGTTTTTTCAGAGGAGTGAGAAGCAAGAAGTTTGAGAAAATGTGAATTGTGATAAATTGCTCCTGTTCTTTTTCAAAATCTAGAGTAAACAAAATGTAATTGAAACTGATGGAGGTACAAAGTTTAGTGGTGGTGTAATTAAGAGCAAAACATGGGTCATCACATCCAAAAAGCTTCACTTTTTTTTTCCTGAAGCACCTACAGGAAAATACTAACACCCATTCTCAGGAGACTGAACTGAAATGTGAGGATTTAACTATTATGGCTTTCTCCATTTCCCTGTTTCGTTTCTTGGGTTTGGTTTTCTCCTATACTGTGGGTGATTCCTAGGACTTATCTATAAGAAAAATGACAGGGATGCCCTTATATATCAAATAGCTACCAT
Source organism: Picus viridis (assembly GCA_033816785.1). NCBI lineage: Eukaryota > Metazoa > Chordata > Aves > Piciformes > Picidae > Picus > Picus viridis. The sequence goes on along the minus strand of CM066567.1, from coordinate 39,563,856 downwards.
GTTCTTATTTCTTGGATGTGTGTAAGGATAATACTTTTTGCAGTTCTTCATTTGATGGGTACAAATTAATGAAACATAAAGCATAGACTTAGAATAACACTTGGTATTTAAAAATAAGTACTGCTGGATAATTGCTGCTCAGGGACAAGTAGTTGGCCACAGATGGTTACTGTGTGCAGCTTGTGCTTAGTTGCACCAAATAAACATATTAGAAATTCATGTAACTTTTTATTTTTAGGGGTCAGAATCCTCTTCATGTTTCTCGTGTTCAAATCCAGCTCTAATCCAACTAACTTTAACTTTTAGACACATCCCTTTCTCACAGCTTGCAAGAATCTTCTATCGTCATAGCCCAAAGTTTTCAATGGAGACCAGACATCCCTCATCTCTTTGGAGAAATCCTACGTGACAATAACTCTGCCTTCTGCATAGATTGGTGGGTGAGTAAAAGGGAGTCTTTGGTGAGATGGGAGTAGACTGCAATTGGGGGTGCCAGGAAGAGGGATGGGCTTCAGCTAGGAGAGCAGCACCAAGCTCAGGGAAAAATGTAAGTCTCCCTCACTGAGTGCTTCTATTGGCCACTTATTACTTTGTGCAAGAAGACTTTTTGAGCAAAATATGGTCCATTTAAGACTATAGTGAAATTACTTCTTGGTATGTATTAGGATTAATGATTTACTGATCTAGGTATTAATATTCTCATTAACCTTAATGAAACATTAAAGGTATCTTCACAGTCCTGGCAGTCACCAGCCATGTCAGATAGAGATGGTGTCCATTGCTCCTTTGAACAAGTTTGTCACTAGGTTTGCGCAGTTTTACCTGATTTTATGCTTTATTCTTGTGATTTTATACAAGTTAAGACAATGTTTTCCCTACTGAATCCCTGCAGTATAAAAAATGATACTTTATTGTGGTTTTTGTTTTATCTTGCATTTCTAGCTAAGATTTTTGAGTTAATTTTCTCAGTATAACCACGTTAAGGTTACAGAGCTCTGCTGCACCAACCCAGGCCTTGGAAGAGACAACTGAGTTCTTATACTTTTTCCAAGTTATACTTACCCTCTGCCCCCTACATTTTAACAAGGTAATGTTTGTAGCGGGCCAGCAGGCTTTGCTTCTCATCCTGCATTCAAACCCTGTTGACTCAAAGGCAAAATTTGCCAGGAGTGATATAGGGGAGATGGAAGAAAACAGTATTTTTGAAAGGTCACAGCTGGCAAGGTTTCTTCTTGTTTTATACATAGATTGTGAAGTTTCCATCCCAGTGCCCAAGTAATGAATCTGATTCCTGCAAATGACTGGTTTCAGCATATGCTGAAGTAGGCCAGGAAGAAAAATTGCTCTGTCAAGTGACCTGGACAGCTTTGCCCTGCTTCAACACAAAGACAGCTGCTTCTATCCAAAATGGTTTGGGTTTGGGTTTTTGAAGGGGGTTCTGCCTCCCTCACAGTGCTCAGCCAGCCCCTGCCAGGGTAACTCAGACACTCCTTCAGAGAAATGAGAAAGCATCTGAACAAAAATTGGAGCAGAATAAAAGGAAACAAACAAACAGGAGAAGGTCATCTTTTATATTCCATCAGTCTTTCACTCAACCATGGAGTACAACAGCATTTTTATAAATTACTCCCTCTGAGAACTAAGTCAACTATGTGAGATCAACAAAAAGTTAATCTTCCTTAAAATATTTCACCTAGGGTTATACTTACTCCATAACTTCTTCAAGAAAAATCATCATTCAAATTCTCATTTAATTCATCAAAATAGGGCCTTAGTGGTATACAGATGTAAATAGAATCAGAAACTAAAATCTTTTATCTCTTTTGTCAATTTTATAACATTAATCTGCTTTCTTTCATACACAGCAGTGTTTTCACTTTTGATATAATCCCAGATTTCTTTTACAGGCTTACAAGTTTTTGATGACATAAAGGAAGAGCATGAAGTATTTTATAAGGTCTCTCTGATACCTAATTTACTCTGTATTCACTAAGAAAAAGCAATATTGAAAAGTGTGTTTTGCCTTTAGTGCTGTTTTAATATTGATCGGTTTAAAGAAACAAAAATTCCCTTCACAAAATCTCATAGAGAACCTTTTATTTTGAAGGACCTGCAGAACTCACACTTGTAAAGAAATACAGAATGTCAAAAAAGTAATTTTAAAAGTTGCCATGCTACCTTGCAATGACTAAGTTAACCCATATTTCACACACAGGTTTGTGTTATTTCATAGCACTGAAGCATAGAGAAAGTCTTCTGTGGACTAAAGAAAACTTACTTTTGGTCATACTCACTGGAACATCAAGAAACAAAGGGAGGTTCTGCATTGCCAGGATTATGCTCTAGAAATCATCTTACACAATTATATTCTGTTATTCCGTAATATTATACCTACAATGTAAGTCAAGTTACCAATTTCTTGTTGGTTTTGGTTTGGTTGGTCGTTTTGGTTCGTTGTTTTGGTTTTGTCTAGCAAATTATGAAATTATATATGAGCTTTTAAATGCTCTGCACCAAAATCTTTCAGCATTGTACATAATTTTACTAGGTGAAGTGGCTGACATTAATAGCTGTTCACTACATTTCAGTTGAGAGGCATCTGGCTGATGAGTGAGATTTTATATAGTCTCCATGCATGTACCGCAGGATTGAGATATAGTGGCTGGAATTTTAATGCAGTGATTTAGCATCGCTCAGCTGGTTACTGTTCCATGGTGAGTGCAGTAATAAACTCTGACCAACAAAGAGTTGGAAGGAAAGCTATTTTTCCTTTGATGTCTTTAACACAAAATTATTTATTTTAATGCTTATATTTGTTGTAAGCTTTAGAAACCTGTTGATGAGCCAAGTCCCTCTGAGTTCAGTCACCTGATATATGAAGATAGCTTTGTAGGATGCAAAGTTTGCTTCCTCCAGAGGTGATTTCATTAGTGATGCCAGGACTCAAGGTATTTAAGACTGCAAAAAGTAGTTAAATGTGTCATTGGGAGATGCTTTAAGGAAAACACACAGACTGACCCAAACCAGCAGAGTTCACACATACATTTTCCATGGAACATCTGTTAGATTTCCAGCAGCCAGGCAGGAAGAGAGAAAGTTCTGTCATTTGTTAAATAAAAATGATAATGTAATTTTCACTAAGTGTCAGGCATGCCTCAGAAATGATCCCCTTATGGAGTCTATCCATTTTTTCATATGTTTATTTACCTCTCCAGTTACCAATTTGATTTGTTTTTTCAACAGATCTTCTCAGTCTAACACTGTTGATTGATATTAGAGCTGATTAATAAAATTACAAAGCAAGAGTGAATATAAGGAATTATAAAGAATCAAGAAAACTGCTTATTCCAAGATTTGTGGGTTTTTTTACAAATGACAAATCCACCCATTTAGAAACAATACTTTCATTATATTCTATCAAGTTTTATTGATCCTTTATAGGGTAACAGAAAATGACCAACAGGAACATTTGATAAAACTATTGATCACAACAGAAAGCTTCCATGTAAGATCTTATTTTCTGTTGCTTGCTGTTTCTGCTGAGATCAAATTCTAATCTCAGGTAAGCTGCAATGAACCATTATGGAGTGACTCTATTTTGCCTGCAGAAACAATGCTCAATAGGGATATTAACAGAGGCTGAATCCATCTCCTATGGTACATTGCTATTTTCATCCTTTAGTTTCCCTCCACACTTTTTTTTTTTTTCTTCTCTATCTCCAACTGAGAAAGGCTTGAGCAAGCTCTGGGTGGCTTAAGCAGATGGGTACCTCTTCATACCTGTTGACAGCTCCTCAGTGACATTTAAGAGTAAGCAGTGACACTGTAACTCCCTTGACTTTAAATGCAGCTGACTCTACCTTCTTCATCTGAAACCAGTTTCTCAAAGCATCCTGCAACACTTGATAATGAAGTGTCCTGCAGTTCACTAATGATCACTGTAATTTTTTTTAAATCCAGTTTAAGTCCAATTATTTTGACAATTATTCTTTTCTTTAGCAAGAAAATGAAAGCCTATTCAAAATAGGGCTAGATGCAATATTTCTAATCATGTCTAATTTAAAAATTATTTTTCTAGCTGTCTCTATTGACATATCATGCTACCAACTTTTCCCTCTCACAAATGTCACTATAGCAAATGAATTGCCAGCATGTCACAGTGCATAAGAAAGCTCCTTCCTGTGTCCCTCAACTTGGACTTAGTACTGTGATAGCAATGCACACTATTTTGAGATCCTTTCTAAAACGGGAATTGCCACCATGATAAAATCAAGGGCTACATCCCCCCAAATAATTTACTCTTCACATGCATTATGTTAAGTGCTCCAAACCATTAGCTTTTTTCTGCTCATTTTAAGAAATATTCCCCTTCACCTACCACCTCACCCTTAACAGCACCTCCTTTTCTGCCACAGTGGAAATCCCATGAATACCTAATTTATGGTGCTGGGCAACTCTGGCTCCTTCTGTCACTGGATTACATGCCAGCCACAGCAAGCTGCTGCTACCTCTGGTTGTGACCCCCTCATTGAGCCTGACCCTGAGGTAGGGCGCAGGCAGGGATGCAGAAAGGCTGGTGAGGAAATCTCCTGGTGTGACAGCACCAGCCATGGGCCTCAGCAGTTGCACTGCACCATGCTTGTTACTGATGTGTATGGGACATGCTTGGGGTTGTTTATTCTTGAGAAGGCTAAGAGGGGATCCTATCAACATCTATAAATACCTGAGGAGTGGGTATCAAGATGAAGGTGATAGTCTTTTCAGTGGTGCCCAGCGACAGGACAAGGAACAACAGGCACAAGTTAGAACACAGGAGGTTTCACTTAGACATAAGAAAAATCTTTCCTTTGAGGGTGACAAAGCACTGAAAGAGGCTGCCCAGAGAGGTCGTAGAGTCTCCTCTGGAGACTTTCAAAGCCCATCTGGATGCATTGCCATGTGGCCTGCCCTTGGCAATCCTGCTTTGGCAGGGGGGTGGACTTGATCTCTAGAGGTCCTGTCCAACTGCTAGCATTCTGTGATTCTGCGATAGTGCCTAGTCCTGGCTGTCACTCCCACTGCCCTCCCAGTTGGCACACCAGAAGGGGCTAATGCATGCTGGTGGGATGAGTTAGGTGGGTAGGTAGAGGTTGCCATGATTCTGTGATAGACTGGGGCCCAAGGACTGAGATCAAAGGTTAAATGGCTTTTTGCTGCCATCTCTTGATAAATAAGAGGAAAAGGCAGCAGGAGCTGATAAAGGATCAGGGCAACACCCGCTAGGCCAGAGAAGGCATTTAGTGCGTGAAGATGAGGATGAATTTACCTTCTGGGTGGACAGAGCACTAACAAGTTGTCATGAGTGTTTGACAAATGAGCATCACAGCTGCACTAGGAGATAGCTTCATGATAAATAAACCACATCCTTATTTCCTGACTCAGGGCTGTGTGAGCCTGGGAGAGAAAAGTGGTTTCTGCCTGTGACAGTGAATGAGTTTCTGAAGTTTCTGCCTTTGAGTGAATGAGCAATCTCCTAATGGCACAGTCTCTATGTGCTACGGAGAGACCCTTCCACTGTAAAACTAAGGCTTGAAACATGGGCTCTGTCATCATAAGAGATGCTAGGTATGGCCCCTGGTGTGGCCCAGGTTCAGTGGATGCCAGAGCTTCCTTATTCTTTTTGAAATTTATTATGAAAAAAATTTAAAAATTAGTTGTTAATTCTCAGTTAGCAACTCTTGAAAACTTTGGCCCAAGAATTTTACAAGGCTGCTATATTTTCTGCTTAGATGTGGAATAAAAATCAAAGTGGAATATATTCAAATTAGCACAAGATTGACTGAGAAATTCCATTAAACAAGCACTGCATAAAATGCAACCATTATCCCTGAACAGAACCTGAGATCCCTGTACAAAGCTTAGAGCCCTGTGCTCCCAGGTCATTTTCTTCCTTGCTCTTTTTTCTGCACCTCTGCCAGCCACTCCAGTCACAACACTCCCTGATGCTTTGGTACTCTTCTGTGTGAAGCAAGACTGAGGAGGCAACTGAATGAATCCTCATTAGCTGTTGGGTTCTGAAATGTGCAAGCTGCCCAAGTACTCCATAAAATGCAATTTTCCTGGAAAGTTTTCCAGTGAGACCTGAAGTGAGATGGTATGCCTCCAGCAATAGTGGCAGATGAGCAAAGGTGGATTTTAGATTTAAGTTTTGGTCATAGATACCATCATCCTATCAAAATCCTTCTTTAGAGATGCAAGTTTTCTCTTTGGATCTGACCTTGAGAGAGAAGAGTTAAGTGGTGGAAGAGATTAGAATAAGTTAGCAGAGCAGCAAAGGGATTAAAATTGTGATAAACCTGAATTAGTATAAAGTCAATACAGGAATTTCTGCTTTTTACTTCAATTATTTGACAACTTTTCACTGGTACTCATTTCTCATTGTTGAAGATTGCTTGGAATATTTTAAACATTTTTATTAGGTAAGCTGTCAGCAGAAGCAAAGTAAATTATAATAACAAGAATCCATACTTTCCTCTTTTTAAGATGTGAAATAATCACCAACATTCACACAGCAAATGCATGCTTTTCATTTAGTTAGACTGATGTTCATGTACAACATTTGGCAATAACCAGCAAATTGAGAAAGCAATCAAATGCTTGTGTCTGGTCTAAACTCATTAATATAAAGAAACACAACTACTGCTTCAAAATGAGAATGGAAACACCAAAATAGCTGTTACATCACTGGTGGTGGCCTAAGCATATTCCTGACCTCTAACTGAACAACCTTTACAACTGATCATGGAAATCATCTTGTTAAGCCTATGAACTTCCCTGAGGATCTCCTTTCTAACAGCACTTTGTATCCTATCCAGGATAATAACAATGTTTATTTGAATGGACAGGAGAAAGTTTCAGTTCCCTTCCTTCAGAAAATGTGTAATGCAAATACAGCAAAGAGTAATGCACACTTAATTAAAAAGAGAGCTGGAAAAGCCAAGCAGCTCCTCTCCCTTCCTTTAACCACATATTTTATATGAAGCAGGTAATTTTCCATTGTGCTAGAAAGCTTTCTTTCCCAGTTTTAAGTTTTATATGTCACATCCATGACATTTCAATGTTGTAGCCTCATCTGGAGTGGCGTTGTGTTGCCCTGGACCACCTAGTAAGACTCCCAGTTGCGCAGGGGAGAATGAGACCAACGACTTTCCAGTATGAATTGCTTAATCACTACAGGATGCCTGAAGAAAAGAATCCTTTTGAACAAGAACATGATTCTTGTACATTTATTTAGACCCATATTCCAATGCCCTGCTATATCCTCTAGGAAATTCTAATTGTGTTTAGCTATCATCTTAAGCTCTTATGTGATTTAATGATAAGAGATAAGAATAATCTTCTGATAGAATATTAAGGAGTAATATAATTTTGATTTCATCCCACGTTTCTGCATCAGCATCCTCAAATGACCTGTGCTACTGAGCCACTGTACTTCTCAATGAGAATTAAGCTTTCTGACATTGTTCCTGTAAAACTTGCAACTGAAAACACCACTCCAAGAGCTGTATTTCAGCTTGGTGATCTGAGACACACAGGCAGATAAATGCACAAACACAAAGGCTTTCATTAAGAAAGAGGCACAATTCACACCAAGAGATTAAAGATAAAAATGTTTTTTGACAGTGTACTGTCCAACCATCCAGCCTCATGACTCATGAGTAATCATAAGTGAAGCTCTCCCACGAATGACCAGAAAGTTCATGCTTTCTTAGGTACAAATTATGTTGCCTACATATGGCTCCATGCATTATAAAATTTTGCTAAATTACAGTTTAGCTGCTCCCTGTTTTCCTCAACAGCCACCTAGAAAATGAGAGTCCTGTTGAATCTTGGGAAGTTATACAACGTTAAAAAAGAAGTCTAATAATGGAAGAACAAACTAAAACTCCTACCTTCTGCTCCTCATTGTCTAGATGGCCTCAAACTAATTACATTACTGTAAGCCGAAATAATTCATGAGTCAAAAATGAAGAATCTTCTTTTCTTTACTTTTGTTCATCTCATGCTATTAGATGACCCAATGTAATTTCATAGGTTTGTAAAAACGTTTACAGATTAAAGAACAGGCTGCTGCTCTGTCTCTGACAGCAGTTCATCCTCCATCCCCATGTGCATTCCCAAACAATAGCTTCAGTTTAGGATAGGCTATAAGAAAAAGGCAGTGAATTTCCTTCATAATACATCTAGACTCCTGCAAATCTGTCGATTAAGGTATTACTCCCTGTCAATTGAAGAGGCAACTAGCTGTGAAGAAAAAACATACCCTGTCAAGCTCCATTAGTTAAGATCAATATGTAAAGTGGTAACAGGTTTAGATGCAAATTCATTCACGCTCTTGTCCATTTTTAGCTCTTACATGCTAGATTATTCCAGCACTGTTATGTTAGATGATAGCTTGCTGCAATGCAAAATGGACATCAAGCCTTGTCAAAACACAAGGCAATGTGTTTTGGCAATAAAATTTCAAGGACAATAACTGATTTTTTTTTTAGAACACATAGCCTGGCTCTCCAAATGTCTCATAGTAACCTAAACATCACATAACCTGAGTAAATGGAAATATACGTTCGAGTTTCAGTTCTTTGAGATTTGCTATTCCCTTTTTTCTTTCAAGTAGTAGATGAATTTCTGCATAAAAATGGAAAAGAAATTCATGAAGCTTGTAAAACTGTGGATGACAGAGAGAATAGATGGACTTTTCTTCCAGGGCATATCCAACATAGACAGGATTTTCTGCTGCAGTAGTAGCTAAACCAGATGGAGCTATTCTGAGGACTTTACATTATTATACCAATAATCTCACATTTAAAGACATGTTAGAGAATGCAAACATAGTCATTACTTTGCTAAAATAAAGGAATTTAAAAGCTAAGCTATTTCTCAAGAGGTTTTCCTCTGCTGAGTCCAACTCTTTGCCTACTAGGAGACTATATGATTAGAATGGGAATTATGAAATAACAGAGACACATGAGGAGGTCTCTGCTGAATGTGATTTTCTGTCAGGAGAAATAGGACACAAGGTCGTTTTTCCTATATCCAAAATAGAAATAAAAGTCAGAAGTATGCAGCTTTGAAGTTTTTAGCTTTGTGGAGTAAAATAAGAATTCCTTTACAAAAATCAAATAATCAAACTTTTTGGTATGTGAAACAAATTAATGTCAAATACCTCATGAAATTTTAAATCCTGGGAGCAAAAGTACACCAAAAACACAATCAAGCAATTTGCTGGTACATCTTTTAGAAGAAGGGACAATTTCACAGTGATAATTAATCTACCAACATTTAAAAGGTACAATCAATAAAAACAAGCATGACTGCAATTATTCTGCTATACTGAAAAAGGTCAACATGAAGAGTTCACCATGCAGCAAAGCTATGAGGAATATGCAGAATTGTAGGATTCTTTTTTAATTTTATTGATTTGCATCAGATCTTTATTTATTATGTAACCACCAATGTATCCTATTAAAGATTAGCCTGATGCACAAGCTACCCTGACTTTAGTATTGCCTATCGGTGGTGCATGTTGACACAAAGCCTTCACTGCTCTATTTTTTCTTCTCTTTCTTGATTAGACCTTAATTTATTTTGTGTGCTTATAGGCCCCTAGAAATCCTCTTAGTTTCAGCAAAACATTTCCACCCCTGAACAGATCCCAGCATAACAAAAGAACCAAAGCAAACAAATCTACATATGGATTTGCACACTCAACACAGTAAAACAACATAAGGCCTGCAACTAAGATTTGATTCATTGTGATGTTAAACTGGGAACTGGATGTGATTGCACAAAAAAATTCAGAAAAACTCATCCCTAACATTAAAAAAAAAAAAAAAAAAACCAACAAACTATCAGAAGTTTGTAAATCAATGCCTACAGATGCCAGGTAATGCACAATTAAGTAATGTAATCTAGCATATGTCCTACATACTTAGGTACAGTGGGGGGCAGCCATAGTATTATAGCACAAATCTATGTATTGTAGACCATATGTCACATTTGTAGACCACTTGGAAGCTGCAGCTGGTGCAAAATGATGTTCCTACTTGGTTAGCAGATCTGGCAGTAGGAGAACACCTCCTGCTAATGTTATTTTTGCTATATGTTCCCACAGTACAATTTCACCCTGTTGATCTGATTGCTAAACCTGTATTATATTTTTGATGCTAGTTAGCCCAAAAGCTCCTTTTTCTTCATGATGAACCTCCTGCAATTCATCTCATGCCTGCAGTATCATCTCTGTTTTTTCTTTATACCTTACCTCTATTGAGGACAATTATGGTGCCAAAATCATTCTTTATTTTGTTTCTATTCACTTTCATTCTTCATAGCATTTTTTTCAAACCCCTATTCTTATCCCATCTATTTTTTAATTAAAAAAAAATCACTACATTTTGCAGGAAATATTTCTCCAAGACCTGCTTTCTAGAGTGCCATTAATTACTGGAAGATTAAGAAATACTGATGATTTATGCTTCTCAGGTATTATGAGCCAGGTCTGAAATAAGTGTCATGCCTTATTTAAATAAATTACTGTATCTTGCATCACTTTCTGGAGCCAAGGGGGAAAAAAAAATCTCATTTTAAATATTTATCCTCTCTATAATTCAATTTATTTGTGTGTATATGTGTATATATATATATACACTCACAGTTGGCTTTTTTGTCCTATGGGGCTATTTTTTTTTTCCCATTTTTTGCCAGATGACATTTGACAGGCTTCCCTGATATACTGCCAAACATAGTACACCAAAGTTCCTAATATGTCCAGGTGAGTAATTAATGTCTTCTACCAGTCTCCAGCAGAGTACGCCCCGCAATTGATCAATTTTATTATGATATAATATCAGAGCTGTACAGGCTTGATTAATTACCCATTTTTTCAATGGTGTCATTTGCTACTAGAGAGAAAGAAATGTTTCCTCCCCCAGCAAATCCCCCCAGCATACACACAGCATTTAGTTATTTCAATTTTAGAGGATGAATGATGGGCTAAGGCAATGGCTGTGGTACACATAGTAGTACTTGTCCATCTTTCCTGAAGATGCCAAGCTCCATCCTTAGCTTGTCCAATTCTACTAATTTTTGTATCTGCGTGGTTCCTATCTGTTGACCTGCGGCATGCAAATATCTGGCTCATTCTCTTTATTTTACCTCCCCTGATTCTGATACACATTTTTTTAAACCAGGGGATCCTTTTCCTTGTTTAAAAAAAAAAAAAAAAAAAAAAGGGATGATGCTGAAAACCTCTCAGAACTGCACCTATGAACAATTTGTGTAGAAAATTAACTTAGGCAAGCTGCCAGTTGTTCATCCTGCCTCAATAACTAACCTACACAATCACATGATGATCAAGAACACCAAAACATATTAAAGACATTTTTTTCAACCCTTTGAGATGAAGTAGGGAATCTCAGGTTCTCCTGGTATTCTTCTTTCTCCTATTTAAAATTGTCCTATCAATATTTTCAACGAACAGGGAGAAAATGTCTCATTCACTTGTGGCATTGTTATCACGCCCCAAGAAGAAACCTGCAGGATACTCATTTGTGCAAGTGTGAAATGCTCCCATCAGATTTGGTCCATGAAGTACCAAACTCAGTTGGTATTACTCCTTTCAGGACCAAAACTCTCTTGCCAAGAAGGAGGTGTAAGCCTAGGGCTGACATCTGTGCATCTGTGCTGCTCAGATGCAGCAAAGCCCTTGCAGATATTTAACTGTAAGCATTTGCTTAAGCCCCTCCTGTTTCTGGAAAGCATTGAGGCTTTCGCTGTAAGGCTTTGCTGATTCAGGCTGCTGGTTAGGTGCCAGCTTTTGGCTGAGGTATTAAATACAAGCCTCTTCTGCCTGGTTTCTTTGGCCAGCAGCAGGTAAAGAAGAAGAGTCCATGTCATTAAAAAGAAATTAATAGATTTGAGAGAGATGTGCTTGCTATGGTGGCCTTTCTCCCTGTGTTGGGTTTCCTTTGATAACAATTCTGACACAAAGGTATAGGAAGGGGTCTTTGCTGAGCGCATACAGTTACCGTTCTACTTCTGTCTTTGCAGAAACTAGTTTTGAAGGTTTTCAGAAGCTTAAGGTACAAAAAATAAAAAATAAGAACCACATTACATTAATTTATTTACATTATTACATTACTTTACTAGTGCACCACTCTTTTGTTTCCCTTAACCCGCGGTTTTCAGCTTTCAAGAATAGCTCTCCCAGTGAGTGACACCACAACTGTATGCCTGCCTTTTCAGCTAAAGGAAGACTCCGCTGCGGGCAGGATGACTGTCACCACCCATTTAACACATTCATATACCTTTCTTTCTAACGCGTAGAAAGCAACAAGCAAGACACTTTTAGTCCTCGCTGGAATTGCAGCCGAGATGCTCACGGCTGCTGCTACCTCAAGGCCGATCAGCTGCCCGGCCACCTCCGCTCCGCAAAGCGTTGTACAAATGGGACGCACCCGCGCCCCGAGGCCGCCAGGCGGGGAGCTGCCCGGGCGAGGTGGAGCCGCCGGGGCCGTTGCAGGTTTGCAGCCTCTCTGCGGCCGCTGCCCCTCTGTGCTGTCTTCCGGCGCCCTCTGCAGGATACGACGCGGAGGCGCACCTCCGTCGCTCGCAAACGCGCTCCCCCGAAAGCCGGGCTCGGGTAGGGGCTGAGGTTTCAGTGCCGTAAGGATCCGACAAATCCCAGTACCTCCACGCTCTTTCACAATGACTGACATTGGGCTGCAATGTAAGACTACCAAGATTTAAAGGTGGTCGGGCGAACGTGATGTTTTTATCACGAATTGAAAAAAAAAGAGGAACTTCTAGGATACTCTCAAAGTTTCAGAAGTGTTTCCCCAAGCATCCATAGAATAGGTGGTGCTAAACACCTTTAGTAATACAGCTATTTTAAAAGTTTCCCCCACTACATGTCTCTCTCTCTTGACAGAATGTATTTCCTTAGTATTTGACAGGCTCTAGTTCTGTGCTTTCTTGGTGCCCCGTGTTATCTAGAAGGTATTTCTACCAACAAGAGCAGGGAGGAAGAAATATTAGTTCCTCTTTCTGTTGAAAATTTTGTTTAGTAAATGCTGGATCACATGTGGGGGAAAGGGCCCTCACAGAATCCCAGAGGGAAGTGTGAAGAGTCAGATCTCTCATAGGGAGATTGCTAAGGAGAAATCCTTACATCCTGCATTGTGGAGGAGTTAATAAGAGGTGAGATCTCCGCATTAGACCCCTTGAAATCCCTTTTATCCCTGTCCAAAAAGCATGACATTTCTGGAGAATGTATAAAGACAATTGCACAGCAGTATTACGCAACTGTTCTCACCCAACTCTAGCTGGGATGACTTCTGGTAGATGGGGTCATTAGCCCAGGGTTGGAGCCTGTAGGCACTAATGTCAATGGAGCTTCTCGCTGTGACTTATCCATCTGTACATCTACAGAACTGCTTTATCTGAGTTATTAAATGCCTGCTTTCACAACCATCACTCCTCTTCATTTAGTGTAGGAAATAGATTAAACCCGAGCATAGTACAGGATGCAGACCTGTTTATCACAGTTGAAAGACAGACTCCAGACAATTTTACTTTTGTGAGCACTAGATATGCTGTTTCCCAATACACAGCAAGCTTCTACTTGCTTAGAGCATGCATCATTTAGATGGACAAGACAAAATTTTATCTTGGTCATGAAGCTTTGCCTTAGAGGAGTATTAGATTGCTTAACATTCACCATTTGTTAGGCCAGTTGTGTTTATTGAATACATTTGTTCTGCACTTGTTTTCCCTGGCATATTCCCTGTGTAGTGCTTGAACAGGCAGGAGCGGCTTTGGGGGTGGGAAAGAGAAACTAAAGACAGTGAGGCAGCAGACTGACCTTCCTGTGCGCTTGTTTGCTCTGTTTTCCAGTGCTTCACTGACAGTTAGTCCCACATGATACATGGTGACTGCTGAACCCTGCTACCTGCTGTGTGAGTCTGCTACTTTCCCCGGGTGATTGTAGCTGAGAAATGGATGACCCTTGCTCTCACACAGACACACGCAATATGAATAGTATTTCTCAGGCAGGAGCAAGATGGGGCTTTCTCCCCCACTTCCTCATTCCACATGGGGAGGATGCTGCCTACTATTGACTAACCTCAGTTATGAACTCTGGGCTATTTTGACACAGCATGTAGTATTTTGTGGTCTGTCACATCTATTATTATGCTGCTTGTTATTTCCGTGGATGTGGCTGCCCAACATGGAAATGCCTGCAAACAAGATGCATGTAAGCAGGTTCTTTACTCATAGTACCACCCCAACAAGTACTTTCACTGGCTTCACCTTTACCTTCTGTAATATGATTCATTTTATTGGCAGTTAGAATGGTCCCTGCTGTGAAGCTCATGTGCTACTTTTCCAGTGCTCATGTTCCTTTTCTGTTATATGCCCTCAACAGATGTGAGAAGGAATAAGGAGACATACAATGCAAATGTCTCACAGAGGGCACGAACTCGGTGTGTTTCACAGGCTGCCTAGGTAAAATATGAGGTGTCATTAGGTGTTACTAATCATGTTGTGAGTTAACGTACTTAGTAACTTGTGAAAGACACACATTTATGATCTGAAAATAGAGTATGACTAATGAATGAGAGTCCACTTTCAGCAGCAGAGGAGATTTAACACTTTCACCTTTGAGGTGCTCATTCCTCATGTTCTGCAAGCGATCACCAGTCCTCAGTTGTGCCCCTTCAGTGGTGTGATTGTGCTATCTACCACTTCCACGCACACATCTTAAAAAAGAAAAAAAAAAAAAAAAAAAAGAGGGAGAGAGAAAGAGAAGCTGTATAGATGTTTTGAAAAACACATAATTTCCCAGATCACACAAGCAGGGTATTGGCACAAGATATACATGTGATAACCTCTTGGATAAGAACCAGAAATAATTACCGGTGAGTGGGAAACTGTAAATCTAGGACATACAGTCTAAGGAGAATTGTTGTTAAAGATGGTGGGAAAAGTGATAGTCTTTGCATTTAATCCAGCCATTGATGAAATCTTATGCCTGGTTAAATGAAAAAATATTTTGATGCTATTTTAAAATATATTTAAATGATGCAATAAATAACACCTTCCTTACTCTCTTTACTTCAGCACCATTGACAGAAATGCTTAACCACTATTCAAAAAACTAAAGAGATTCACAGTTTTCCTTTCAAACTAAAAGTGTCTAAGATTATGGGAATATGGTAACATTATTAACTCAGGGCTGGGAAAATAAAGAAATTGTGCAATGTTCCATGTTCCTCAGTTCATAGTAAGTTTTGATTACATGACCAAGTGGAGAAAAAAAATCTATCAAAGAGTTGTGCAAGTTTAAAGTCTTGGGGTTCTTATTATTATTTTGAGGCAGGCCAATTTTTGTGCTTATAACGTCATGAACGTTTCAAGAGGAAAGAAGTTGCATAAAGGAAATAATATTTAAATTAAAAACTCATAAAAAGTGACTTGTAATGTTTGGAAATACACAAGGAGCAAAGTACTGCTCTCTGATCTTGGCATTAGCCATGGTGTTTTCACAAATCATAAGTCAAGTGCTATTTTTGCCTTGCCGTAGGAGAAAGAGCCATCTAATTCAGGCCACAGGAGGCCCCCACAGAGCAGGCAAAAAAGCAAACTCCCACAGCCTCCCTGGATTTCGTATTAATAGATGTACTGAATATCTGCTCTGTGGTCTTAGCATGCAGAGGAGACTCACAGCTGACATGATGAATAGAGCATTACCAGCTCTGTTGAGGAGCAGACACTGAGTCTATGCTTTGGATGCTGATAAACAGCAAATCTCAGTAAAATAGAGATAGTCACTTCAGATTAGTTACTAGAACACTAAGTATAGTAAATTTCACACTTTGAAATAATTTCTATAGTAATAAAAGTCGATGTGACAATATAACACCATTGTTGCAAATTTCATCTTTCCTCTACTGTTTATAAGCTCTGCTGTAATAATACTTTGCCCATCAGAATTCATTGAAATGCATTTCATTATCCCAATCAGCCCCCTGAGTCACTGCTTTATTGTATTATATTTCCTTCCTACTGTATTTGAACTTCTTCTGCTAATACTAAGGCTGATTCCAAGCCCATTACAACCAGTTGCAAATTAACTTTTTTCCTGCTCTGACTGCTGAAGTGTGTTTTAATAAATTCATACCAATAATTTTATAACCTAATATTCATGGACTTCATCTTCTAATTACTCTACTCTAAACTAATCCAGTTATATTTCTGATTTAGTCCATGCTTTTTCTTGGTTCCATTGTGGACTAGTGTCTTTCCCATTCTCATGAGTGTGGACAGTTGTAGTATTATTTTCTCCCTGATTTTAGGATTAAAAATTACCATGATGTATTTAGAATAGAATAGAATAGAATAGAATAGAATAGAATAGAATAGAATAGAATAGAATAGAATAGAATTAACCAGGTTGAAAAGGACCTTTGAGATCATGATGTCCAACCCATCACCCAACACCATCTAATCAACTAAACCATGGCACCAAGTGCCTCATCCAGTCTCTTCTTAAACACTTCCAGTGATAGTGACTCCACCACCTCACTGTGCAGCCCATGCTAGCAACCACTTTTTTTTGGCTTTGTCCTAGAGTCAAGGCCCACATTCCATTCCCTGATCTTTTTTTCTCTGTCTTTGGCCTTTTTTGGTTGTTTTGTTGGTGGTGGTGGTGGTGGTGGTGTTTGGGTTTTTTTTTCTCTCTGAGTCATTCAAATGTCTTGAGATTATTAAATAGGAGGGGGAAAATATGTATCAGTTATGGGGCTAATTCCACTACATCCACAAATGTGTTCCTCCATGCCAATAACTTCGATCTAAGACTCGAGTATGCAAGTATATAGAGAATGCGCTGTACTTTGACACACTAGTGTCTTGTTGAACATTTCATTTTTGAGGGATCTTGGTTCACTCTACTTTAAGCAATAATAAATTTTTCCTGCCTCATGTCAGAACAAAAGCTTTTGTTACACAAAAGCTGGTGAGACCTAAAGCTTTCCTCCCAGTATGTGATGCTAGGGGCTCTGCTGTCAAGTCCTGGCTTCATGAAGATGACTTGCCTGACTGGCCTGTATTTACTAGTATCCTATGTGTTTCTACTACAGTATGAACAACTTATATGTCAAGAAAAAGTTGGTTCAGAAAATTGTCTCTGAAGATGAATTCTGTAGAAATTATGTGGTAGATGAGACAGTTAAACTAGTGCTACAGTCACGGTCTTACTCTAAGTGAGACAAATAGGGAGAGTGGATTGAGAAGAACAACTGTAAGCAACTCCAAAAGAGAAGAATGACTCTGAAGAGAGGAGGATTTAGGAGGTGTATTCTATAGCAATGGGAAAACAGAAAGAAAATAAATCTCTGGAGCAGGCTAGTTGGAAAGAGACAACAAAATTGAATTAAAAAGAAAAATGTGAAAATGCATTCTTTTATGAATGAATATATTCATAAAATAATTTGAAATAATGAAATGAAATAATGAAATCTTTCATTTGAAATAATCTGAAATATTTGTTAGTACAATTTGCTATATTTATATTTTGCTACCTTCTTTTACATATACATTTCAGACATTGTTTGTAAGAACTTCTTTTACTACTTCAAGATCTCTCAAACTCTCAGTTCCTCTCACTCCTCTTTTTTTTTTTTTTTTTCCTCTGCATCCTTCTCCTTCACCTTTATATAAAATCAAGGCCACTCACCAAAATTAGAATAACAAGTTGTTTTGCACCTCGGCAAATATTGCTCTGTATGCAGTTAAAGATTCAAAGGTGCTTGTTTATACTAGAAATAAGTTTCCTATTAGTTCCAAACTGACAAATATTATTCTTCTCCACTGATTTATCATATATGTGCCCTTAGTAATGTGCTGTTCTTCAGATAAAAAGATTCCCTGTTTTTCCTTGTAAACCCTCTTAGCTCAGGTTGACTATCTTTTAAGGTTGACCTTTTCCACTAGATGGCACATGGGGCTGTATGAGTGGCAGGAGATGCACAGGTTGTTGAACCATGATGCAATATGTATGTGTCATGTTCTGGGTAAGATACTGATGTCTGCCTGTCTCAGAGTCCCAGGACTCTTACTAGAACTATTTCACAAAGTTAACATTCGCCTCTTTTTTTTTTTTTTTTTTTCTCCCATTTTTTTCCCCCAGTGCTTCAATAAGTTCAGAAAGTTAAAGAAAATCAAATAGTTTAATTTATTGAAACAACAGATACAAGAAGTACAGGACTGATGGTAATAAATGCACTGACTGCAAGATGATCTCAGGACTAATAAATTTTGGGTAACATCTGACAAAGTCAGAGATGCAAACCTTTTCAATAGTTTCCATATATAATAAAAATGCAGCAAAAGTTAAGTTGTATATTGAAGGTGCAATTCTTACCAAGAAGGGTGTCTCTGTCTTGGGTGGAGGAAAAGTTGCACAGCCTGTCAACCACCTTCATCTCTGCCTTTTCCTCCCAACTGTCTCTGCTGCAGCTGGTACCACAGCTGGTGCCCTGGATGGATCTTCTTTTTGTGTTTTTTCAGTTGTTTTATTTTACCCTGGACCCAGCTGTCTCTGCCTTCTAGGTGATGTTTAGCCTGACTTGAGTGGAGAGTTGAGTAACATAGTCATATATGCTAAACATGTACTCAGTTTGGCTCATTAACATACTGTGGGGTTGTTAACTTCAATGTTAGAGTCGAAGTTAATCAGCAAAGGTCTTTGCTTGGGCACTCTGGCCTTCAAAATCTGATTTGGGGTTAGGTGTTTATTTTATTTTAGCCTTGCTTAATTTTTTTTTTTTTTTTCCCCCAAAGCAGAGCCATCTTCACAGGACTTCCTCCTTTGGCCATTGGCAGGCCAGATTTGCATATCTTCATTTAACACAAGCACCTGCTGTATGTATATGAACTTCAGCCTGAAGCATTCTAAATCAACTTGCCTTCCAATCCCACAGTAAGCTAGGTGATTTTACTATAGCATGTAAGGTTTAAAAAGGAAATATCCAATTCAATAGAATTGCATTCCTTGACGACTACTAACTGGAGTATCTCCATTTGCTTCACTGGTATATGCTGATTTATGATAACCAAAATTTAGTATATACTGCATATAAATTTGCTTTCTAAGCTGAGTTATTTCCCATCTCACAAGTGGAGAATTTATGTGTTTAATATGGAAGGCTTCTTATATATTATATCCTAATACCTTGTTCTTCATAGGTCCTCAGAGATAGTTGGTAAGAAGATTTGATCTTCAAATAGAAGATTGGTTGCCATATCAAAATGCTAGTAAAGGAGCATAGAGGTACAGTTCAATGGATAAAAGTATACAGATGACTTCAATGGAAAGGAATAAAAATGAAACAAATCATTAATTATTTGGAGATCTGGTATCTCTTTAAAAGTGGCCTGAATTATGGTCCTAGCTTTTAGTTTCTCTGTCCTTTTCAGTGATAATTACTGAAACCCATGCTTAATTTAAAACTTCTGAGCCACAATGTGTGTATCCTTCTTTGCTGCCAGAGGACTGGTTGGCCAACAGCTTTTGACTGCCCATCTATTCTTGGAAGAGATACATATTCCATACTATCTCTTCGATCAATTTAAAACAGCTTGCATGACCAGGAATATACAACCCTTAGAGGTAAAACTTCTGGGTGAAAAATGAGCATGTTATTTGCCTGGGATCCACAGAAATCACCCTTGTAAAGAGTCCCTTGTTGTTCTAAGTTCTCAGATTACATTTGGCTTATACCAAATATAGTGACTTCTGTCTTACATTTCTTGTCTCATGCTACATTGGAATTACTGATAGCTGGGAAGCTGTCCAGTTCTCCAAACAAAGTCCATGACTACATTCCATAGGGTCCATGACACTTGCCCAGGTCCTCTCAACTGACATTTTCACTATATGGAAAGGCTTTAAAAAGATTTACACTTAAAAGCCTTTACGTAAATGGTGCAATCACATAACATTTGTTGCTGTACAGTGATTCCCAGCTCTTCTTTATCCTTAAGTGAACTCCAAGTGGTCTCTAAAAATAGGCTTTCTGTTTAATTTTATTTTTATTACCATGCTGACCATTGTGCTGTTTGTGATTTCTACAGTTATCGAGACTTTAGAATAACTACTATCAAAAACCGGCACAAACCAAACCATTCTACTGCTATCTTTCTCTTTCTTTGGCCATTTGCCCAGGCTAAGGAAAACCTAGAGTAAGTAAATGTTACTTTTTACCTAAGCTACAAATCTGAGATACAGAGAAGGTGACAATTCGTGTGCCAAGGACTTTCTATGAGAAATGTTTTATTTCTTCCCCAAAAGAAAAGAGCTGACAGAAGTGGTCAGTAAGGTATCTAATTTCAGACACTGTGCAGAAAAAAGATACATGGCACAGAGACTGTGTATCCATGTCAGCCATTACCACACAAAAAGCAAGAACTGCTTTAGATGAGTGTTCTCTAGAATTCACGTGGAGAACAGACTGTTATAATCACCCACCTTGTGACATGAAGGCAGAATCACTAGTTCTGCCCTAAGAACTGGTTCTGCTCTAAGAACGTGGTTATCTCACGAGGACAGTACACATGGAAACTTCCCAGCACTTTCCACCATGCCACCAGTACCTAATGTGCCTCATCTGACCCTCAGTCATATGTCCCTAAAGACTCCAGATGGGCATGGAGAACTGAATGGGGCAAGCCTGAAGGACATCAGCATCAGCAATGTTTTTCTTCATCTTGAATAAAAGGTCAGCCTGGAAGCTGAACTCCTGAACAGGAGTGAAAATAGCTTCTGGGTAGCAGAAGCAAAACACGTGCTGCAGTTGTCTATAAATCACCATCCACTTTTTGCTGCACAACTGTGTGACACTGACTTACCCATTCTGGAAAAGAAAAAAAAAAAAAAAAAAGAAAGAAAGAAAGAAAGAAAACAAAAACAAAACCCCAAAAAACCACCTGTGAGATGTCTGTGAAAGATGTGAAAGGTAAGAAAACCACTGATAGAAATGAAATTTACATACTAGAGGTTAGTAGCTCAAGGACTCAGAAGAGTAATGGCACTGTTATTTAAACTGTGATTTGAACTAGAAAACCTGGAGAACTCAGAAACATAAAGCAATGGCTTATTCTGGTATCTATTGATTGATGGTGACTGCCTGCCCAGGAGACAGTCTGAATTTCTGACTATCTGCATTGGGGTGATGAGTACATTAATGCTTAGGCAAGTAGCTTTTAAGTTCCATCTACATCTCATGTGGGTATTACCTAGAAAAATTTGCTAACTACTCTAACCATTCTCTTCTTAGAAGGTGTCTGTCTGAAAAGGCAGTCTAGAGGGGAATGCTCTAAAAAGAGAGAACAGGAGTAATCAAAGCCAGAGGCTCTGTGTTTCCTAACATAATATGATGGGAGCACTTAAACTCACCTTGCACAGCTCTGGGTGTTTACTGCTGCACCACTGGCCTGGTCAGAGCTGTAATTGGCAATTGCCATTTGTCTAGAGAGAAGTGTGACTCTATCATTGCTAACACTGACACTCAAACACAAGCCTGATAAAATAGTTAAAAGAGGTGATTACCAAGTCACAAGGCTCCTGACTTTTTCCTGAAGATTTAATATGCTGAGAAGGAGACAACAGCAAAAAGCAATCCTGAAGTATGTTAGGATGTCCTTAAGCTACATGAGCAATGGTGTATAACTGTGCTTTCTGTCCCCCAAGAAAGAGTAAAACAAGCCCTTTAAAATGAATTTTTTCCACTGCTGCTAGACCCTGCAAATGAATTACCCTCAGTTTATAATCATCTGCATAAATGACTGCCAAAAAAGTGAATGAAACTGGCACGAACACTGGATCACAGGTCCAGCAGCAAAGTATGTCAACAAAATAAACACACTTAGTGCCTATACTTATCGTGGTAGAACTTACTAGAAAATTAATCTGGTAATCAGGTAAAATGATATATTATTGTAACTGGAAAAGTTCTTCCTGTTCACTAGAGATTAAAAGGAAAAAAACCATGATAGGCACAAAGCTCATGTAACACAGGAATATTAGCCTAGACCTAAACAACTGAAGCTTCTGTCATTCATTTAATAGCCCTGTTAGCTACCAGCAGAGTAGTTAATAAAAAATAACATAAAAGATCCACCTTAATCATTCAAACACTGCTTACTCAGCAAATCCTGAATCTTGCTTTGGGAGTATGAATGAAATGTGAACCATGGTTTTATTTTTATCCCTGACTGCTCTGTCACTGTTTCAGAGTCCAACTAAATGCAGTGGCATGAGTCTGTTGAGAGCTGCTTAGTACTTTCAGAATTTTATTCTTTCCTAAAAGCTGCTTTTAAACAAAAAATGGTTAGATAGGAGCATGTATATTTGAGTAAACCTCTTCTGAAATATTGGGAGGTTTTCCATCTACAATTTGCCTTGTTTCCTAGGAGTTTTGTCTTGGAGGTTGATGAGGACTAGAGAAAGCTGGTGAGGTTCTTTTGCATCAAGGGTTACAAGGTCTGCATCTCTACAACTGGAGCAAGAGCCCCAAACCCCAGGAGGACAGGGAAGCAGCTGAAATGCTCAGAAATTGTAGACATCTCTTTCGTTGTTATTTTCTTTCTCTGGTTGTTCCCAGTTTACATGTCCTGACAGATCTCTACCCATCACGGCAGCCACCTGCTGTATTTTCTTCAAGGGAGGGAAAAACCAGTGTCACTGAAGACATATAGTTTACTATTTTCTTCTCTGTTTTTTTGTTTGTTTTGTTTTGGGGTGTGGGTTGTTGGTTTTTTTGGCTAGAGCTCCTGCAATTTGAGTTTTGCATGAAAGCTTTCAACATTTTGAAATTTCCTTCAAAATAGACATGCAAAATCTATCACCAGGCCTTTAGAATTTCATCAAATATTTTAATTTCTTTTGAAACTGATGGAAAATATGCTAAGTCAGGTATTCCATTTTTAATGGATTAAAAACTGATCTTACTGGCTTCATAACCCTGCTAAAACTGTAACAGAATTGTTCTGCAGCTTCAAGTTCCCTGGTTATGCAATGGGTATGTTAGACATATTGAAAGCATGTTATGATTTTCTGCAAAGGTCCTTTACATAAACATGAAGTCCTAAATATACCTGGGCTAACAAAGCTGTCATTTATTAAGCCTTTTGTTGCTGAACACCTGCCAGTGAATATTTTCCTGTAATTTCCTCTCAGTTTGAGCAGTGATGCATCCTGAGGGGTTCCCCTGGAAATACTGTCTCCCCTCAGTTTTGCATGGTTGTCTGTTATAGAGGGAGGTGCAAATTTATGTTGTTTGCTCTATGAGTCTCATATTATTAAGTACATATTATTAAGAAGTTCTACACGGAGAGAGTGATTGGCCATTGGAATCGGCTGCCCATGGAGGTGGTGGAGTCACCTTCACTGGAGGTGTTCAGGAGAAGACTTGATGGGGTGCTTGGCTGTATGGTCTAGTTGTTGGGTGGGTTGGATTGTTTGATGGGTTGGACGCGATGATCTTGAAGGTCTCTTCCAACCTGGTGTATTGTATTATTGTATTATCACTAAACATTTGAAATATTCACTGACAAAAAGGGTTGGATGTTCCTGGCAGACACCAACAGGAGTACACATGGACACAGGTGTTCAAGAGGGGATTGGACGTGGCACTTGGTGCCATGGTCTAGTCATGAAGTCTGTGGTGACAGGTTGGACTCGATGATCTTCGAGGTCTCTTCCAACCTTGGTGATACTGTGATACTGTGATACAGAAAAGTACTAAAGTAATAGGAAACGTAAACAGCAGTAGGGAAAAAATACCAACGCATATTCCCATTTAGATTCTCATAAATATGAAGTCATTTTCACTTGATTGCCTGTTAAGTTTTCTGAGAACTTTTTCTTGGTTTTGACCTTGAGAGCTTGCAAGGACTTTATTTTACACATTTCCTCAGTATTAACTTGATTTCCACTTCTCTCTCTCCCCTCTCCTGCTCCTTATGTCTTTTATTCAGCAAACTGGACATGAATCATGAAAATGGAATTACAATGGTGAATATGATTTGTATGCATTTTGGTAGAATTTTCAGCTGAAACTATATGGCAAATGAGCACAAGTGTTATTATTATTTATACTAGTGGAGTAGAGAGGTCCAATTAAGCTATCTACCTGAGTTCTTAGAAGAGTTATTGGAAACAGATTTAAATCAGGGGCTTAGTGTAACTGCTCTCAGTGCCCTCTCAAGGAAACTTTCTTTCCACCACAAAGGAGTTAAACATTGATTTTAAGAATGCCTTAGTCTTATCCTACATGTTGCAGCTTCAGAGTGCTGGGGCACCCCTGGCCTCCTCCAAATACCATCTACTTCCAAGCAGAAAAACAAAGAACTGAGCAACCCTTCCACCTGTTAAAACATATGGACTGTATAGCAGGGATTCCCAAATGGCCAAATCTGAGACTTTCTAAGCTCCTTTGTGCATGCAGGCCAATCTGGTGGGCTCAGAACATATTAGAAAAGGAGAGTAATTTTTTACCCTTTCCTACATTTTCCATAGCTTCTGGAAATTTGCAGTCTAGGATCTGGGATTCCTAATGGTGTTCTTCAAGCCTAATTCAAAGAAAATTAAACTTTATAAGTATTGGTATGATAAATTGGTTTTGTGGTACTATAAATTGTTTTCATTTAAGAATATATTTGGTTATATTATAAAACATATGACCACATCATAAAATGGTGTTCAGTGGCCATGAAGAGCAGCTAATGATATATATTTCAAAACAAAACTTGAAGAGTACAGAAACAGTTTAAGGTCTGTTTTTAGTTTGTTTAGCAAGCAGTTGTTTATGGTATTAGAAAACTTCTGCCACAGCAGCAGTGGATGCCAGGCAAACAGTTGGATGGCTTAATATAAAGGGGTTGTAGCAGCTGTATGGTAATAACCGTATGCATGGCAATTGGCTATATGCTGTAATACCACACTCTGGATGTTTTACTGCAATAGTGCTGTCAGTAAACGTACAATACCCAGGAGCACTGAGCCTAGTGATGTGCAGATGATGCAGTATTTCTTATATGTTCAGAAATGAAATGCCCAGAGACAAAATTTCCACCTAACTAAGAGACTACCACTGCTAGAACTGTAGATCTGATAACTCATGGCAATTTGTATTCTCAGCTTTAGCAAGAAGACCATAACTGTCTCTAGTCCCAAATTAATTATTGAAATACCTACAAATTCCAAGTGGACAATTAAACTTGCAAATAATTCCACAATCCTCTCTGTATTTATTAATAACACCCTATCTGCATTTATTTTTTAGTATATTATGTATGTACATAAAGTCAGCTAGAATTCTGCTTGGAACTAAGGAGGTAGTGACTCACCATTTTGAGTCACATCTACTATGTGGTGACACAATCCTGCAGAACAATTGGGGAAGCTCCCAGATCTGCAGCAAAAGTCTTGATAGACATTAATTTTAGATTTTGAACAGGCCAGTTACCTTAGAGCCCTCAGGATCCCACCTGGGTTTACTCACTGGCTGTAAGGGTAAATCATTCTGTGTATGCACTGTGCCACTAGTGGAGAAATGCTCCTGACCACTAATTTCAGCCTGCTTCCTTCAGAAGACTAACGCTTTAGACTTGTTGCTTAGCTTCATCAAAGAGATCATGTCACATCTGGCTGAGGTCTCTAGTGTTTACATATCACTAAGTAAAGAAAGCAAACAAAGAAATCTGAGCATACATCATCAAGCAATCTGGTAACATTAAATCTCATGGATTATTGAAAGTAGCACTTGTGCAAGGCACAAGAAAATAAGAAAAAAGACAAGGACAGTGAATAATATTCTTGTCAAGAGCTACTGGGAACATATATTGAGTCTGCTAGCAGTTTAATATCAGCATGGAGAATTTAAATGAGTTTTAGTCACGTAATGTGAACCTGCCTGAAAATATTTTCAGTTTTTAATTTCACAAATCAAAAATTTGCACTTCACAGAGTTCTTGCACACTCTGGAGTTAGAGACATCTGGGTCTTGAAGTGTGTTGCATGGCAGGATTTCTGATGTCTTGGATAGAGTTATGACTATCTTAGAAAAATCAGAAGGGCAGAGTGTTTATGACCCTCCTTCGTGGACCTTTTCAAATGCACATGCTGCATATCCAATTGTCATTCAAAAAGATGGAGGCACCAGCAAGCAATTTTAAGGGGAACTCAAGGAGAGAGAACAAAAGCCAAGCTTAGCACAAAGTCAAATACTGCAAAAGTTCTACCTTCAGGTGCACATGAGTTGGGGACGGTGGTGGTAACAGAGATACTGGCTCCTTGCTACCTCTTTAGGGGGGGCTACTGCCCTCTATTGCACCTCTGCTCTACATGCACACACACCATAGACTGAAGCTTAGTTATGGGCTCCCACCAGCCTAAGCCAATGCTCAGTGGATGCCATGATAGGCCAATTTAATTTAGTAAAAGAGCAGAAAACAAATCTAGGTAAAAGACCAAACAAACAAAATATTCATTGCTTTTGCAGGGTTAGTATATTGACCCAGCTTACCGTGTGATGAGTAACACAAAGGAAGAAAGGATCAAGCATCTGAGAGCAGAGGCAATGGGTGAAAGGAATAGAGTAGGCAGGAGAGGGGCAGACACCTACTGCTTTTACTGGAAGCAAGCCCTCAGTTGAGTTTTTGCCGTAATGCTAAACCGTACCCAGAGAATGTATGCCCTACTAAGTATCACTGCTATGTGATGACAGTGCTCAATGCGTGTCTTAAGGTGAATGAGCAACACACATCTCATAAGCCCAGTATTTCAGGCCCCTTGATGATTCAAATGGGCATTACCACACCAAATGTTGCTTATAGGTGATTTACAGAGCCACATTTTTGCAGTCATACTCAGAATAGTAAGAACTGAAAAGGAGTATTGGAAAGGAAGGTACAAAATAGGAAGATCATTGCCATTCTCTGCACATGTGGATAGGAGTTTCTCAGAGAGGAGCTCCATGTTTGAAAAACCTCATTCTAGGGAAATAAAATATTTTTTAAAAAAAAAGAAAAAAAGAAGAATTTCTTGGATGATAGATACATTGTCAGAAACCCTTGCTGTATGTCCTCTTGGAGTTCAAGAGAAATTTGCAAAACCTGAGCACATGCTGTGCCAAGGGATAATGATGTCAGATCACAATAGTCCTTTCTGCTATTCCTTTTCAGAATAGCAAAGTAAAGGCTGGAGCCTGCTAAGACTGAAGTCAACATGAGGTCTGTCCCTGCCAGGTTTACAGGATCAGCCCATATGTCTCACAGGATGGGAAACGGTAACATCCTGACAACAGTGTAAATGTGGTGGTATAGGCTGGGTTTGACACAACCCACAGGATCACCAGAGTTAGTGTTCCTAAATATATTACCTCTTCACAGCACATTTGAAAACTTCATTTACTTTCAGAAGAGAGGGTAGAGATGGATGAGGAAAGGACCAAGCTATATGGCTGTAGTGTACTTATTATAAATGCAGGATTTTTCATGTTTTAATATAGTTCTATGATAGAAAAAGTAGATATATGACAGTTAAGCTACTAAGTTGTATAAAAATTTTAAGTTGTATAACAAAGTTGTGTAAACCAAATACTTCTGAATGAAAAAATGTAACATATGTTTTCATACCTAACACAGCTTCAAGCTGCACCAGGGGAGGTTTAGACTAGATGTAAGGAAGAAATTCTTCATAAAGAGAGTGATTGCCCATTGGAATGGGCTGTCTGGGTGGAGTCACCATCATTGGAGGTGTTTAGAAGGAGACTTGATGGGGTGCTTGGTGCCATGGTTTAGTTGATTAGATGGTGTTGGATGATGGGTTGGACACGAGGATCTTGAAGGTCTCTTCCGACCTGGTTTGTTCTATTCTATTCTATTCTATTCTCTATTCTATTCTATTCTATTCTATTCTATTCTATTCTATTCTATTCTATTCTATTCTATTCCATTCCATTCCATTCCATTCCATTCCATTCCATTCCAAACTTCTAACCTGCAAACCAACAGCCTAACACTGACTGAAAATCTGAATACTTGTAGTAATAAAATAAACCTGATTTGTCCATTTCTTTATACAATGTACAGATGTTGGAGGTTAGATACTCAAAAGGATAAAGGGAACACTGCAGCAAGCGTTGTAATGTCCAGCCTGTACGTGCCCTACATTGCTGTGATCAGTTAGGCTCCAAGTTTGAATGGCACATGAGAGAGGTAAGCCAGAAGAAATGCAATATTTGTTGACCCACAGGAAATGACAGTAACTTGGTTATATAGTGTCTAGGAAATTGTCTGAGGTTTGTGTGCTAATTGGCAGCTGTTTTACATGGACACTTATGACACTGTTAAATGCTGCAGGTTTCCCCTCCAGGATACCCATCAGACTGAGATCCCTGAGAATCATAGAAACATATGCTATTTATCTTGTATTATTTATTTTAAAAACAGTGTCATTTCAATGCTTTTTTAAAAAATTATTTGTATTAGCCCAGTTTTCTATAGTGAAGATTAATTCAGATTTATTAGTATAACCTGTAGGAACTTAAATGCATTGCTTTCCCAGCCCACCTTTCATGACTTCATCTTAACAATGTCCCAACAATAGCTCAACCATTTCCCCACCTGCTTTACAGCTTTGGTGCTAATGCTCGCCTTCTCTATTTTATCTAAAAACTTCTAGCAGTCATAGTGGTTAAGTTATGACTTCCTCATAGAAGACATCCATAATGTTTCCTTTGCTTATAAAACCTATTATCTGATCAAAGATGGCAGGTTTTTCTACTCTGATGAATATGGAAAATCCATATTGCATCATGCTGCATTTTCTGTTTACTTGCATGTCTTTTACATCTGTCTGTTTATTCTAGCAGTCTTGTGTAAATTTAAGATTGGTTTCTGGTTTCTTTAGGTATTAAATTAATTTTTTTCCCCCTCCTGAAATACCATGCATGTAGCTCTCCCACCGGGCCATAATCACATAAGTTTATTTAGACTACCTGCCATTTCATTTATCAGCTCTTCAGTACAAAATAAGGTAGAAATTATTGTATCCCTTCATCATAAGAGTGCCAACTATTTGAGTAAATACTTTCACCATATTTTGGGCAATCTGCTCTGCAGCTTCTCACCCTTATTGCCAGTCTTGTCTTTACCTTCACTTTCTACACTGTTGTCTTTACTGAAATGTGTTGGCTGGCATAGTAGGACTGAACTAAGTGATGCCTCTATTAGTATTCAGTACCTGGGAATTACATAGTGCCCCGTAGTGACATGGGACTTCTCGTGGGAATTGTGTATGTATTTTTCTCTAATAATATTCTAAATTTCTCTACACATATCAGCTGAGGATATTTATAGCAGAGTCTGATTCCCACCACTATGTAGGAGAAAGGGTCTTTCTCTCCCTACCTTTGTCCTCACTCTCCCCTGAAAATATTTAGACTCAGTAAAATTCTGTATTATACTTTATCTCTCTTTGATTCTTTACAAACTTTTACATGACAGCTTTAACCAAAAGTCACAAAATTGATGTTATATTAACAAATAAAAATCAAGCTATCACAGGTACAAACAAGTACTAAGCAGTGCATTTACTACACTTAACTGAAATAATTGCATAAATGGTATGCCAGATTTTCTCTGATGTCTCCTTGAGTCTGTCAATGAAAGCCATAGTCACCTGTGCTGTGCTTCTCTTAAAATAAAGCTTCAGCTCAATTTGTTTCTCCACTAGTGAATCATTGTTCTCTTAACACCCCATCTTGAGCCAAAATCCAGTCAGTGCCATCATAAACTCATTTTGATTCACAAATTAACTGGTAAATGGGGTTCTTTCAGGGAGTACTTGTGCAAAGCCTTCACTTTGTTTCTGAACTGCAAAAACATCCCATCACATTATCCCACAATATGAACAGAAGTGGAGAAGCCTCGTAGGACCATTCAGCTTTCAAATGTATTCACTGTTTCTGGGGGGAAAATTGGTAACAAATCTAGACTGGGCTTTCCCAACCATTCATGCAGTATTAGAACCATGCTCCTACCCGTGCCTAAATGTCAGAGACAGAAACTAATGAACACACGAATAAATTGCAGAACAGCACACTTTATTTTATGCTCTTCTTACAGCACTGGTTTGAATTAGAAACAGACTTTAAACCATTAACCTATTTCATTTTGTAAAGATAGTTCTATAACACAGAGAAAACGTTAAGGAGATATATCTTAAATTTTTAAAACTAATTTCCAAGCTAATATGAAAGTTATTACTTGAAGCTTAATATTATCATATGCACCTGTAAAGGTTGGTCAATTACAAGTTACCCATAAACCCTTTTTTGTTATTTTAACATCATAAATAGTAATCTGGCATTAAATATTTGTGATCTGGGCCAGTAACCTTTTTCAGTCTCACAGGACTTTTTTTAATTAAACTATATCTTTGTCCCATGTCTATAATCCTCTCTTTGACATTTTATATACAAGACACCTTGCTGCAAAAAGGTCAGGCAGTACAGTTATAAATGGAAAAGAGATTAAAAGTATTCTCAAGCCACAGTGATCTAAAAGAGAGTTAAATATGGAGTGTTCTTCACAGGTTTCCTTAGATGAGTTAAGAGGAAACCCTGTTGGCAGATTTTTATTATAAGAGCAGCAAAGCAAATGAAAATTATTTGATAAAAAATGAATAATGCACAATTTTAATTTGCATATTGGAATAATTATCTCTAAAAGAACCCTATAGGGTTTCATCTCCATAAAACTTTTATGCCGACTATTACTAAATGCAATTTATGTGTTTAGATAATTTTTCCTTCTAACATAGTTTTGTTATAAAAACAAAACCCCAAAACAACTACAGTAACATCTTGCTACAGTTAGTTATATCTCCTTCCTCTTCTTTTTAACATTTTTTAATATATTTTTTTTTCCTGCAAAAGAAACACAATGGAGATAAAGCACCCCTTCCTGAAAAGTAAGTGAGAATTCAAGAACGGGAAATGGGCAGAGATTTTGCAGGAGCCAGTTTAAGTCAGAGAGGGGTAGTTATAAAGTAGTGTAAGTAAACATATCTGCAGTACAAGTGAGTAGCTTCTTTATTTTCATCAGGACATTAAGCAGAAATTGAAGGAACATTTTTCCCTAATATTCTCCAGCTGACATATTATGACTTCAACTTGCTCACTCTATGCTACACTGGAATAACTTTAATGGGGTACATGGGTACAACTAAACAATACATTACTTCTAATGTCTTGAGTAACCTAGCAAAGCATGGTACCCAATTGCTGAAATGCTATTGCCTATTTTTCAGAGTCTACTTTGTTACCCCCAAGAGGCCAAACCTTGATTTGGAAACTCTTAACTGCTAATTTCTTTCTATTAGTTTTATGTAGTCCAGTGAAAAAAGGGTTATTTCTACTAACTCTGTGTCATCAGAATGCTTGTTGTTAGAAGAAAATGCTTGGAAACAGCATGTCTTGCAATGACCCCTAGTACTCCATCTCATTTTTGGATGGCCTGTTTATGTGTTTTCAAAATGGTCCACTGACTGACTTAGATACTGACTTTTTATACTGTCAGCTTAAGACTAACTGAGGCATCTAACCAAGGTGTGATGCAGAGGACCTAAGTTTAGGAGCTGAATTCCCTGTAGTCTCTCCTTACACATCTGTATAAGGTAGCTGAGTTAATGAGGATATCCAAAAGATCCTGGTGCGGCCATAGTATTTGTGGGGACAGCAAAATCAGAGTCTGTATACTTGTATTACAGACTTATATTTACATCAGAATATGACCTTCAATCCTCTCATTTCTTTCTTTCTGCCACTTTAATCTTTGTCTGTCCTAAATAAAAGATTACTTACTGTTTCTAATTTCTTTCAGCTGTTAGGAGCTTTTATAAAGTAACTGAATTGTTGGTATCCAACAAATCCAGTTCCTCTGCAAAGAAACTAGACACCCTGTTTGTAGAATGTCATATCTGACAGGGCTAGATTAGCAGCTCTGCTCCTGTTGACTCAGTCTTATTAGATCTGTGCTAATGAAATAAACATTCAAAAGAGAATTCATTGCAATTTATAAGGTAAAAACTTGCCAGTAGTGCAAAGAAAAAAAAAAATAGCAAATGTAAACCTCATCTACATATTAGAGCAGAGAAGCAGTGTGATAAATTGGACACCCTGCCAGTGGTTTCATTACTTATATTAAGACCTATCTGCTTACTTGTGCACAGAGTTTTCTGCTGTCTTTTCAGGTGTTCAGAATAGAAGTAAGCTTGTGGTCACATTCCACATGCCTCTAATGTAGCTCTTGCTAGTCAAGGGAGCTTGATAAAAAAGGATGCACTGCAGAGCTTGGGCTTTGGTCTTGCCGTGCTGTAGGACTGACCATCTCATCTCTCTACCACTTACCAGCTCTGGCATTCCGGAGACTCAGGACTTTCAGCAGCTTTCATACAGCCCCATACATTAGAAACCCATAAGAGGAAAGCAGATACTATTAATTACTTTCATATTACTCAAAGTATGTATCTACTGGAAAAGACAACTCTAAATGTATTTTAAACACATTTTTAACATTTCAATGATCCAGAGATTTTTTTTTTTAAACAACAGAACCATCCACCTGAGAATACTGTTGTGTATTAAGCTTCATTCAACCTAGGCAAACAGCCATAAACATGTCTCATTTTCACTGTTCTTCTCCCTTTGTTCTAGTTTTGGCATTTTCCCACCTCCAGAGTGAACTGGTTCAGCTCACTAAACTGACAGAAAAAAATGTTTGATTACTTAGTTATTATTATTCATCTCTTTGCAAATGTTAGTTTTCTGCTGATTTAGCTGGCTAATTCTGGTTTCCATGGGATCAAATAAGCCCCAGAGACAGTGCCAGTAAGTAGCAGAAGCATATGGCTGGGACCAGGGAGGAAGGAGACATAGCTTGCTACTCTACTGGCTCAACAGTGACACAAAACTTTTCCCTCTGGCTCTCTTCTGCCTGTGGCAATTCTCACATGATGTGTGGTTTGTCTTTCACTTCTAGGTTGCACTCACTATTGTTTCCCTTGCAGATGGTATAGTTGAAGAGCAAGGGAATTAATGTTTTGATTGCTTTTTGGTTGCCTGGGAGTTTGTGGGATCAGTGAGCCTGAAATTTGCCACAAGCAGATACAGCATTGTGATTTTGCCTCAATTTTTCTACCTGTGGTTAATATGTCTGAGTTTCTTTCTGAAGATACCATTGAGAATATTGTGAGTAGCAACACCATATTTATAAAAAGTGAGACAATATAAAGTATCAGAACTATATAGTGTCGTTTGTCAGCTGTGAAAATGCTGAAATGATGCTCCAAGAAATACTGAATAGCAGTCCCCATTCAGCTGACTAAATGAAGCTGAGTGTTGGCATTTCCAATGAGTCCTCTGCTGGCCTCCAGCTTCCAATACTCCTAAACATCTCAGGACTGTGCCACATCTGCCAGCCCCAAGTGGCAATGTCAGATAACACCAAGGGTATCTCAAATCACATTGTTTTGGCAACTCCTTTAAATCCCATGGCCTATAACAGACACTTAAGTATTCAGGTCATATATCAACAGCTACATAATGCATATCTATATATAGGTGTCTCAATCTCAAACTGAATCTCATCCTGAAAGCTCACCTTGCTTCTTAAACATAGGCATCTACTGCCAGTGTGTCTCAGTTATCTCCGCAGGGATGCTGGATACAACATAGGCTATATGAAAAACACCTGTGCCTTCTTGCAATGACATCTGGAGTCAAAGGATCTCTGAGAAGGCACTAAATCTTATGTTTAGACAAGAGAAATGAGGCCTAAGATGTCCAGAGTCACAAGCTGTCTATCTGAAAGGAATTGTCCCAAGATACAGCAGCCTGACCACTTTTCACAGGTTCTTTTTTTTGTCTGCACCTCTTTTCTTCAATTAAATAATTTGAGCGTCTCTTTCTCCTAACTCCAAGCTCACAAATGAGTAAATACTCACACTTTTCCCATCTGCTTCAAATTTGTGCATCCTCAGCCAGCACAGTTCCTCACCTCCCATTGCAGGTGTATGCTGCTCAAGACATGTCTTACCCTTGGAGGGCTGTGGCCAGGGAGCTTGCAGGAGAACACCCTCTCACCTCAAGTTCCAGCAAGTCTGCCCCAGACTTTGCTTATTTTGTGACCCCTCAGAAGAAACATTGTTTTCACAAGGCTTCAAAGAAGACATGGAGAAAATTCAAGGCAAAAGGAAAAACAGGGCAGATGACATATTTGTAGAGGCTTAAAGGATATATTGCACATCCCTGTGATGTTGTCCACCTTGACAGCTGAGAATCAGCAATTTAAAAACAGAAATACAGAAATGCTGCAGGAAGCACAACAGGGAAACAAGGAATATATTAGTTTCTTAATCACTGCTGTCTTATATTTGAAATTAAGGAATGTATGAAACTGCATATATGTTTTTTCCCTCCGTGGAATTCAAACTATATTGCGTAGGTGATAAAAATGACTTTCCCGTAATAATTTACTTTCCCATTCACATCAATATTCATACCCTAGTGTATGACTTCAAACAGATTTTTCCATTGCATCTGTCCACAGAGCAAACAAATCTTTATGCATGTTCTTCAATTAACTTTACTTGGAGCAGACTCCATTAACATGTAAATGAAAAAGTCACTCCGGCCTGGTCTACAATGCCCTAGAAAGTTTCTTTGGCCTATTTGGTTACAATTAAGGAGAAGTAATACCTTTAACAAACACAGTTAAATTGCCAAAAGGCCTAATATGATCTGGTTACATCAAGAACTAATTTAATTTACTATTATCTCTCCTCTTGGAAAGCAGCAAAATCTCATTAGTCATAAAACTATGACAAAAGCATAGTGGTCTGTACTTTGCTGGCTTAGCAACAAAAAGAATAGTCCATAAATGTAACAAAACCACCATTTTTCTTCTTAAAGGTTAGCAAAAGCTATAAAGATTCACTTTAAGCCACCACTGAGGTTGTTACAATGCCAAAAATTATATTGCTCTATGCCCTCTGCTGTTGATATAAGTGGGAACCGTAGTTACTGTTTTACTAAACACTACTCCAGACCTTAACTAAGATTACAGTAAGCTAGTTAGCACCTTGCCAAAACTTAATAGTTCTGCTAAGGAAAAAAATTCACACAAAATACTGGATTTAGCTGCAAACCACTTTTCAGCTTCAATCTACTTCTTTCACAAGTGTTCAGAGAAGAACGAACTTTGGAAGCAAAATGTGCTGTGAAATCCTTTCCATCTAGTAATTTATTGTGTACAGCTTTGAATGTTATCCCTAATGTTTCAATGTGTTACAGAACAAGCTCGTCTCCATTTTTCATCATGGTTTTCACAATTTGTCTTTCTGCAATACTCTTCAACAATTTAATATCACTAGTAAGGTCAATATCTTCCCAAAATAGTTCTTTCTTTTGTAAAAGAATGGCCAGAGTCAAAAAGCTGTAGCTATCTATAATGGTGAGGTAAAACATAAGAATATCCTGGATGTTTGGCTTGAAGATGTTCCCTTGTATTTTTCCTTTCTTTTTTTCCAGGGCAAACTTATTTCTACACACCAAAAGGTAGCCTATGCCATCCTTCAGTGATTTTGTTCTTGCAGGTTGCAGTTTATTTTTAAAAACTGAGCTCATGGTTCTGCAGCAGCTGTGCTACCCTCCCGTGCAGCACATTCCACTGGATATGCCGAGAAGTGAATATTCACCTCACGTTCTCCAGGCATGCAAGTGCCCCATGGCTCAAGGCTCCACCTGGGAAGGGCTGGGTCATCCCAAAGACTGCTGCAGGTATTGATAGTTTCGGGGTTTTTTTCAAGTTATACAGTGCTCCTAGCCTCTGCAAAATAAGAAAT
This sequence comes from Picus viridis, assembly GCA_033816785.1. Classification (NCBI taxonomy): domain Eukaryota; kingdom Metazoa; phylum Chordata; class Aves; order Piciformes; family Picidae; genus Picus; species Picus viridis. The sequence goes on along the minus strand of CM066567.1, from coordinate 39,527,846 downwards.
TTGACCACCCATCCCACAGACCATTTGTACACTACATTGAATCTTAAGCTGCTCAGACAGGCTGTCTGTTGAGTACTCAGAAACCACATGCCATACACCAACTGGTTTTTGATGCATGGCAGAATTTTTGGTTCTCAGTTTGCTGTCACTAGTATTTGGTAACGGTATTTAGCAAGGGATATTGTCAGTAGCTTTTTGGAAGTTAAGATGAATGATACACAGTGGTATTCTTAGCTAAACATCTATGAGGTTGAGAAACATAAAAATTACATCCAGAGAAGATTAATTTGAAAATGTATCATATATTTATAGCAATAATACTTAGGTAGTTTTTAAAAGGTCCTTTAATGGCTGGTTATGGAAATGGGTTTGGACAATTTCAGTGGTACTAAAGCGCTGTTCCTTTTTCTGTAATTCTCAAGGTTATCCTTTGTTCTTTCTTTCTTTAGATGAAAATCAGTCCTTGGGAATGGCTCTTGTTATTAGAGGTGTATTACATAGTTTAGTTAGTAGCTTGACTACTTTTTGTTTTCTCCTTTTAAAACTCTCAAATGAATACTACCCAGCCCCAGGGATTTTCTACTATTAACTTTATCTAGTTGCTCTAATGCCTCATCTTCAGAGGCCACTCTCTCTGACAATGTCTCATCTGTAAAAATTAACCTTGAGTTAGAAATGTCTGCCTCATCCTCATTAGTGAAGACTGATTATAAAGGATCCATGTAATTTCTCCTCAATCTCTTCATTCTTTTTAATTACAAATTTAGGAGTCCAGCTGACCTAGACACTTATTTAGTGTGTTCTTCCAGATACGGTTAAAGAATTTCTTACTCTTGGTTAAAGCATTTTGACTATTAGCCATTTTTAGAAAACTTTTCATTGACAATTACAATTCAATCTGTACAAAAGTTATTTTTTCCCTATGAGAACACTAGTTGCTTATAACAAAGTTGGCAACTGTTTTTCTTTTGCATAACTGTATTGAGAAGTGTTGAATAGGCAACCCAGCAGACACTGAGCGATGATGCCCAACGTATCTATTATTCAATAATACAATAATACAATACACCAGGTTGGAAGAGACCTTCAAGATCATCGCGTCCAACCCATCAAACAATCCAACCCACCCAACAACTAGACCATACAGCCAAGCACCCCATCAAGTCTTCTCCTGAACACCTCCAGTGAAGGTGACTCCACCACCTCCACGGGTAGCCGATTCCAATGGGCAATCACTCTCTCCGTGTAGAACTTCTTCCTAACATCCAGCCTAAACCTGCCCTGGCGCAGCCTGAGACTGTGTCCTCTTGTTCTGGTTCTCAGATCACTGCTAGCAAGAATTATGGGAACTACCAACACAAATACTGTTTGGAGTAAAGGGACCTTTTCTGTCCACACCACCCAGCAAGATTCATCAACATGTATCCAATTCCAGCTGGATCCAGATACCACCAGCAGGGTATTCTGTAAAAGCTGACTATGTCTAACTGCCCAAGGCATACCTCCCTTTGGTTAACTTTTCAGTCTTTGTTTTCTTGATTAAATCTTTGTACAACTTAGGAATTGAACTTTTTCTCATGAGTCTATCTATGACTGAAGATAGAACTTTTACTGCATTTGGTCATTGTATATTCCCTGATATATTTGAAATCCTTTACCACAACAGATGGTCTGAGTGGTACAGGTACAGATCCAGTCATGTCTTCATATCTGATAGTTTTTTAGAGAGAAATTCTTCATTGTTAATAGAGGTTGCTTAAAGGAAGCCAAAAACCTATTTTATCTGTATCTATTACAGGGTACCCTGAATAAATACATGAGTTTTTTTTAATATTCTCATTGAAACTGTATCTTACCCAGCATTTCTGAGAAATCCACTTTCCCAAGCCATTCTTACTTTGGGACAATTGCACACCGTTTAATAAACTTTTATAATAGTTTGTTATATTTCTTAATGGAGTGTTATAATTGTTTGCAATACCTGTTACTGGTTTTTCTACTGCTTTGTGCTGGCTATGTAAGTATTTATTGGCAGATAAGGAAAAGTATGACTCTACATGCTGATTTAGCTTATGCCAGAAAGTGGGTACTTCTGTATGTCTATGTCCCAGCTCAGCTGGGTACGGAAACCAAAAGGGAATCATCCTGCTCTTTCCCTTCCAAAGCCTATAAGTTTCATCCCCAGCAGAAAAGTAGATTTTTACAAGCATGATACACACATTTACAAAGCAATGTGTTCTGCTGGAAAAACCCTCATTGCTGGTAGCAATCCCTAGGTTTTCTTTTACTCTGCCTCTTCCATTGCTCATTTTTGGATTTGTGGTCTATCAACAAAATGCCATGAGGGCATAAGCAAACCAATTTGGCTGAAGCAGTGCAGTTTCTAATGCCATCTAAATTTCATCTAACAAGCTTTATTGGCCATAACCAAACCATCTGATTGAGAGCTGGCAGGAGCACTGCTGATTACAATACCAGTTACAATACCATGTTTTGCCCTGCAGTGCTTGGGGTGTGTGTGTGGTTTTGGTTTGGTTTGGTTTGGTTGGTTTTGAAATAATTGAAGTTTTATTTTAAAACTGTGAACTTCTTTATAGTTACTGAGATGCTCAGAAACTAGACTGAAATCTGACCTGACCTGAGCTCATACCTGTGTGGCTGCCGATAGTTACCACTGCTGACACGTAGCACAGTAACCCACTTTGAGAACTATCCTCAAAATTCAGAACAGTCTTCTGAAACATGAGAAAATGCTGTATGTTCCACCTAAGAGTGAGGAGAGTATTTGAGTCTTTCACAACCCCAACCAGTGCTCCATCAATGAAGATGCTTCTTAAAGCAACGACCTATAATTTTAAATAGAAGACTGAGGCTGGCTCAGTTGCAGAAGTGTATGGGACCCATGCTTCAGCTGTGGTGGCTGACATGTCTTTCCATATGCCCAGGTGGAAGGATGGACACCAGTGTTTGAGCTAGACTCAGAGACACCCAAAGCTTTTATGGGGCTAGCTGTTTTCTTGATTGGCTTCTCAGTAAGAAGATGAAACTGTAAATTTGTATCTTAGCCATCCTTTCAGATGATCAGCTGCTAGTTGGGGTCTGGTTCTGCCACCCCTTTAAGCAACACTTTAATGAACAAGTATAACCACTGAATTCAAGTGACTAATTGTGTAGTAAAGTACTAATCAGGTTGAATAATGGCAGCGGAATAGGGCCCTCAGTAATAAGAATTAATCATACCAGATCTTTGAAACTGATTTTTTCATTGTACAGCAGAGCTGACAGAACAGATGAAAGCAAAAGAGACAATACTCAGGAGCATAGTTACTGATAAATAATTACAACAAGGATGTTATAATTATTTAATTAAAATTTGTGCATGGGGAGAGATTATGAGTCTTTCAGCTTGCTGCCTCATTTAGATGATACTAGTCATTAACCAATTTTGCTGCAGTCAGCTATTAAATGTCCACACAGCCTGTCTTATTTTTTAAACCTCTTCAATCAGCAAAACTGGCTGCATACACTGTGTAATGCTACTGAAGAACAAAGTGCCACACTTAGTAACAGAATTAAAGGTAGTCTTAAGTTTTAAAGGAAACTTGTACTTTAATTATTCGAGAACATCAAATAAACAGAAACACTACAGTGTTTATCCCTACTTCTGAAATCATTCATTAGTAAACCTCACAGAGGTTGACAATGCCCCTGTAATACTTCCAACTGAAGTTATTTTGTTCTTTCCTTTAATGTAATCTTCTACTGGCTTTTGTCTGGGAATATAACGATCACAGACACATAATGTGTCAGAACATTGGTAGCTACACCACAGTAAAAAACCTCACATTTTCAAGATCACCTTCCTGAGCTATTTCCTTGCTTCTACAAACTTTTTAGTCCAAAGCAGTCTCTAGAAGGCTTTTACCATCATGTCCTTCTGCAGCTTGCCATCTGAATTTGCACCCTTAGAGCAGGCATTTTGCAACCAGCTGTATCTTTCTGTTTTCCAACTGGCAGATATTTTATTTCTTCTTATGTTTTCCCTCAGGTTCCAGCTGGTAGGTATTCTAACACCTCTAATGTTTTCCCTCAGTTTTCAGCTTCCTATTGCCAAACAGATGGCATGTTCTCACATTTACACAACAAATCCTAATGTTCTTTAGTTATACCAATACACAACAGGAGTGACACTTCTACATCTGAGAGAGTTCAGGCTACATGAAATAGGTATTTGCAATGGGAAAAAAAAAGTCCTACAAACATAAGGAGACATGAGTCCAGAATTTAATGTGACTTACAGTATTTAACTTGACTAAAGGACAACAGCATTTTTTTACGGGCTCTTCTGACACACCATGTTACATTTTATAACATCGTTTCAACACTTCCTGTTTTCCTTCTGTTCTCCAATAAGGACTTACACACACTGAAAATCCAGTAACGTTGGAATGGAATCATTTCATTACCTGGTGCAAGAGAGTGCTCAGGGTAATTGTGCAAAAGTGGTTTGGATTTTCAGGTGGAACGACATATCCAGAATAAACTCAACGGATGCCTTTATCCACTGGCCTGAGAAATTTTGGATGGGATCATCCCACACAGGTTAAGTTCTGAAAGCCTAAGTTGCTAATGTAAAAAGCAAGAAAAAATGTGAGTGTGAACAAAAAAAATCTCATGGATTGAGGCCCTCTTAAAAATGTTTAGCCAATAGGCACGTTATACAGCATTTTGACTCAAAAATGAGCAGCATGAGAAATAAAGCAAAAATATCACTGTAACCATGAGCTCCCACAAACTTCAGTATCTGGGTATTCAGCATGAAAATAGAAAAATTCAGACTTTTAAATTCCTTCCCTTATCTATATCCTTAATAATCAGCTATCAGAGAAACTTAATTGATAGCCATCAAAAATAATTGCATATATTCAGTTGATACAAAAGTGATAAAACCTGTTCAGATTTTTGCTGTGTTCTCATGGTATTGGTTAGGATGCTTGCAATGCTTACTGATCCCCTGAAGCCTCATTTCCCCTTTCCAGTCATATGAAAATAATGCTACCTGTGAAATCATGGATTAGACTAGATAGAAATGCCCAAATTTTATCTTATCCTTCCTGCCAGGACAAAATTAGTTTCTATGATACTCAGCAGTTGTCTAGAATAATGCATGAACACATCCTTTAACAGTTTCAGTAATAAATGCAAATGTTGAATACAGCCATTGTGCTTCTTCTCAAGAACTAACTAACCTTCTGAACCAAACAAAAATTCATGCTTAGTTTTCCTTGAAACAACTTTAAACAATTAATTATTTATCATTTTAAATCACTACTTATCATTTCCATCTTAATATTTGCAACACAAATGAGCAAACTTGGGAATTTGCTCTCTAAATAAGACTAGCTCTATTTTCAGGACCAAGCAGCTAAGAAAGGAAGGAGTTTTGTGGTTGTACAATCTGGCACATCTAAAGTTCATTCCATGACTACTCAATTTCTTGAACATCTGTTTACATATCAGTAAAGGACTGAATGTCAAGGAATTACATTCCTGTCAAATTGTACCAGTTCCTTTATAGGTAACTCTTCCCCACATAATGGTCATTTTAATCTGCATCCATAATGAGGATCTTTGATCTATCTTGTATGAATCATATAATTAATTTCCTGCTGAAATTTGTCTTTTGGGGGGGGGGGGGGGGGGGGGCAGAGTGTTTGAGGTTTGAGGTTCTGGGTTTGGTTTGGCTTGGCTTTTTTCACAAAAAGTGAAGCGTTATCAGCTGTTTATAAAGGGAGTTTATACACACTTCAGAGTATAGCTTTTGCTATCTGACCTAAATGCATCTTTTCACTGATGTGAAAAGTCTAGTCTAGTCTAGTCTTTCTACTCTTTCTCTCTAGTCTTCTCATGAAGGTTTTTGAGTGCAGCCAGAACTTTTATGAGAGCAGTGAATGCACTGGTGCATAGATTTGGACTAGCACTCTCCTTGGACTTGGACTTATTTTGAAGGATATCATGGGTTAATTGCAAAAGCAGTGTTTAAGATCGCCCCAGAGAATTGTTGAAAGATGAGGACAGTGTTTCAGACTGTGCATTCATCATGAACCGAACATTATTGATGGAAGATGTCATTTCCCTTCAAAATGCACTTTTCTGAATCTTATTCTAGAGATATAAGCCCTTGGAAATTGAGATAAGTCTCTTTTCCAAAATACCATAGGAAATAATAGTGCAGAAAATTACTTTTTTTTTTTTTCAATAACCCAGACACTCATAATTTAAATTCACGTCATGTCCTAAAGAAACACATATTAATCAAGCTATGGCAGAGGGCAGCAGAACATTTTGATTCAGTCTGCATAGACAAGTTATATACTCCTAGAGCTAGAGAAATTGTGACTTCATGTATGTGACTTACTGGTTAGGGCACTAAGTGCCCAAGGATATTAGAAGCTAACATTAAGGATGGAGAAGACTGTTCTGATGAGTAGTTCACCTAAAGATATCTGACAGTGCAGTAGTTAGAAAAGTGTCTTGGGAAATGAAGGTTTGTGTCCCCTTAGAAAAAACAGAGTACATGTTTCCCATGCAGCAAATGACTATGGAAACCATTGAGCTTTGGGGAGGACCACTTCAAGCAGGACTTTTTCCAGAGCTTGATTCATTAGATTTGATCTAACAGAGTCTAATAAATTGTACTCTGAAGACAGAGTGAATGGAGAATCATTCATGGGCCAGGCATGGAAGAAACATCAGATTGCACTGCATCAAACTGCAGATGGCTGTGGTCAGAAATGGAATAGCAAAGATGCAGGAAATTCTCCTGGAGAAGCTGGTGATGCTTGTGAGTTTGATAGATCCCAAGTTACTGAGCAGGCTAGAGGATTAAGAGAAAGGGGACCTAGAGATCTATTTTGCCTTTAGTTTTTAACCATATCCATGATTCTTTGTGATCTGGCCATTAAAGCTTTACCTTAAAGAGATGAATGTATACAGTAACATTGGTGAGTAACTTGACCAGAAAAAAACACATTGCAGTAAAGTATCACTCTTTCATGAGAAGCTGAGTCACCAAAGGAATCAGACTGTGCTGCTGCCAGTAGGTGAATTGTCAGAGAAGTGTTTGAAGGAGTTTACTTTGATTCAGATATATATGACACTTAATTCAGGCTCAAAAAGGCCATGAGTTATAGCTTTTTTGTAATAAGCTAGCAGTGACAATGACAACCCAGCATATTGCTGCTGAAGACACTGATGACACGCTACATCATCGGCCAGTTTCCCAGCTATTCCAAGCCTTTAGGTCTTACATACCCAGACGTTTTCTCTACTTAACTGTAGTGAAATCACTCTTGTACATTCCAGTTTTCTCAGTGTGTGTGTTTTAGTTCTCATGATTTTGAGTGTTTCTTGTATGTCAATGAGGTTCGAATTTCTTTCCCAGTTTTCTCTAAGGACATTGTGCTTCAGAGCCATTTCCTGCTCTTCATGTGAAGTATCTATTGGAATGCCTGAGAAATAGGCTAAGACAAATAAAAATTATATTTTTAGGTTCGAATGCTAATCAGAGATCTTTTTGCTTTGAGGTGAATTCCTAATTTATTTTGCATTTTCCCAGTTGGCAGTCTGGACAACATGTCCATCCAAGTCACACCAACAAGCTACCACTGCTGTGTATACCAGTTTGCCTCCTTTGCAACAGCAGTCATGCAGCTGGTTGGCAACACAGATTATAGCCAGCGAATTATCTTCCTGTGAGGATCCAGCATCCCATGGTATAGGGCAGCTAATAGTTGAGTAACTGAAAATTGAACTGTAGAACATCAAGGACATGTGAAGGTCTGGCTGAACAGAGCCAGATCATGGGCTACAGGGAATTTGGCCCACTTTCATAGCATCATAGAATCATAGAATCAACAAGGTTGGAAAAGACCTCAAAGATCATCAAGTCCAACCTGTCACCCAAGACCTCATGACTACTAGACCATGGCACCAAGTACCATGTCCAATCCCCTCTCGAACACCTCCAGGGATGGTGACTCCACCACCTCCCTGGGCAGCACATTCCAGTGGCTAACAACTCTCTCTGTGAGGAACTTTCTCCTCACCTCAAGCCTCAGCTTCGCCTGGTGTAGCTTGAGACTCTGTCCCCTCAATACGGTGCTGGCTTTATCTGAGCTACCTTCACCACATACAGCATAGACAGAGCTTTTGCATTCTGCTTGTACCCTGCATAAGAGAAGCATGGGACACTCTTCTCCTCCAGTTTATTGGATTCCCCAGAAAGGCTTACTTCACAATATTGCAGGTGTTCTGTTGTCTTATTTGAAAATACACAAGTGGCCAATGAAAGCACAGCCCTTTTGGGCACCAATCCAAAGCAATATCAAGCCTCCTGTTAGCTTCCCAGCTGGGAATGCCACACTAATTAAAATTAGTCACACTTACAAGATGAGTGTATAAAAGTGAAAGAAAATGAATTAATGGTAAGTGCAAAAGTGCAGCCAGGTATTTAAAACTAAATAAAGAGAAAAATTATCACAGTCATGAAGTTTGGCAGCAAGATAGCTACCAGAAAACATACAAATTATGCAAGTGACATCTAAGCACTACAACTAAGAATGCCAAGAGGATGGAGCCAGGCTCTTCTCACTGATGCCCAATGACAGGGCAAAGGGAAATGGGTGGAAGCTGAGGCATAGGAAGTTCCATGGGATCAGAAGGTAGAATTATTTCACTGTGTGGGTGACAGAACATTGGAACAGGTTGCCCAGGGGCATTGTGGAGCCTCCCTCTCTGGAGATATTCAAGACCTGCCTGGATGTGTTCCTGTGTGGCCTGGTCTAAGTGATCCTACTCTGGCAGGGTGGTCAGACTAGATGATCTCTCAAGGTCCCTTCCAGACCCTAACATTCTGTGATTCTGTGATTCTGTGGTTCTGTGAACTAGAGGCTGGCAGATGAACTGGATGTATTTGACCAGCTGTCTTTAAGGACCTCTAGACTCCAGGCAGAGAACTTCTGAGAGAAAGATGAAGGAACATTATTGAAAACGCATTCTCCAGTACAGTTCCCTCTGCCATAAAACCGGCATAGTCAAAATTCAAGAAAAATGGTGGGTGCTAGAGACTGGAATCTTCTACTAATTACTCATATTAGAGTTAATAGTGCTGCCTTTCTTCACTGTGCCAGAGTTTGGGCACAGTGGGCAATCATGGGATTGTAGAACGGTAGGTGTTGGAAGGGACCTCTGGACATCACCAAGTCCAACCCCCCTGCCAAAGCAGGATCACGTAGGGAAGGCCACATATGAATGTGTCCAGGTGTGCTTTGAAAGCCTCTAGAGAAGGAAATTTCACAACCTCTCTGGGTAGCTTTTTCCAGTGCCCTGTGACCCTCACAGTAAAGATGTTATATTTATTTATATTATTTCTAACTTTCCCAGTCCCACTTTTCTCAAGAATTTGTGATGGGGACGGATATATGGGAGACAGTAGACATGAGGTATTATTTCTTCTTGGCAGTCTAGGGGGAGACTGATTGACATTTTGTGAGTAGGGGTTTTGGAGTTTTGCAGATATAAGAAGTATGTGACATGGGAATGCTCAGTATGTTGATGATGAGAACTGGATAGCCTATTTTGAAAAAAAAATGTATTAAAATTACTTCTTCCCAGTAAAGGCCTGGATTTATGCTGAAATTGAACACTTCTGCTGCTATCTTTTTCTCTTTTTTTTTTGGAGGGGGGTGGGGAGGGTTGGTTTGTTGTTTTGTTTTTCTTTCGGCCACTATTAATTGTGTTTTGTGTTTGACTCCTTCATATTCTCTTTTTATTTTTCCTCTTATTGAGTAATCCATGTCGATTACCAAACAGGAAACAGAGATATTATAGGTATTTCCAATGTGTCTTCCCTGTGTTACACTGCAGACATCCTCTTTCTCCTGTGCACCTGTAGAAAAGGAAGGAGCTGACTACTTTGTTGCTGTTAGACAAAAACTTTTAAACTGATTCCACTGTATAAAGAATTTACCCAAAACCTTAGATGGATAGATGCTGCCCAGAAGACACATCTCTCTGCCTCCCCATAATGGTGTGTAGAGGAATATGCATTTATAGGGGGAATTCATATTATGTCAGTAAACTCTGACAAAAATCAGAGTCAAAAATACACTATTACTTTCCTACTAATGACCCAACTGTGCACAAGGTTTGGAATGGTCAGTTTTGGGGACTAAACTTCACATATGGCAACTTCTTCACAGCAACAATCTGCACACGGCCACTTCAGGCATTAGCAAACGGGGATGCATTAGCCTGCCCTACCAGGTATATAACAGGTAACTCATAACAATTTCATTCTCAGTAATTGTGCCCCATCTAATAATTTTTTTCTTGTGTTACACAGTTACAGGTCTGTAAAGGAAAGAAGCTACATCCTGCTAAGGACAAAGAGTATCACTGACTGTAGAAATGCTTTTTTCTTTTAAAAATTTCTACCTAATTGTATGCATTAATTTTAACAAGGTTCCATATTTATTTGAACCCTCATTTCCTAGAGGAAAAAAATGCACAGACAATGTGGAGCAGCCTAGGAAATACGGCAGCAATCATGAAAGCAAACCACAGCATCAAAGCAATTGCTGTGAGCAGCTGTGTAGCCCAGAGAGGAAGCACATGTCCCAGAGAGGGGAGGATAGTGAGGGCATTCACCTGACTCATCTCCATCATTCAGCAATGGAAACAGCTTTCCTCACAGACCGACAAAAGAGTTGTATAGGACTTTCATTTCAACTTTGCTTTCTAGGTGATTACTGTGTTACACATTATACTTGGAGCCCATATTTATACAGCATTTGAGCATGCACAAAAGCTTATTAATTTTTTTTTTTCCCCAAGGACTTCTTCATTCTGCTTTTTTACACACTTCACAAGAAAAGTGGCTCTTCAAAACTCATGCTTTTTGTCATAATAATTGCTTTACACCTCTTGGCAACTTTTCACACCAGTGTAAAGTGCTGTTTCATTAAGGTTTATTAAGAGATAATATTTTCATTACAGTGAAAATAATGAAAGTGCCTGCATATTTTTTTAATGCTAATCATGTTTTTTTCACTTATAGAGAACCATAAATATATGCAAATATGAGCAAAGACACAGGAAAAACTTTTGCAGAGCACTTGGAACTTAAGTGACAACTATTATTGCTAGAGAAAATATTTAATTCTGAGTGAAAATAGGGCATGAAAAATAACCTGTGTTTCAGGGCTGGCATCCTGGTTTAAGAACCATGACAGCTGGAAAAGAAAATTATTTTTTAAAGAAACTTTAAATTGCTCTAAGGACTTCATGCTAAAGTGAAATTAAATTGTACTTTGTAACTACTAGACCTTCATGTTTCTTCAATGTTTTTACAATACAATATTCAATTTTGTTTAAATTAATACTTCATTTCTTCTTTTATGGGAAAAGAGAACTCAAGGGTTAAATTACTAACTCCAGTATTGATTAGAAAGGACTTATTTATAGACTACCAAGCACAACAAAGAAAGATCTGCTGGCAAGTTCCTGCTTTTTATTCAGGTGAGGGAGTCTCATCTAACAATAGTGAGAAGCATCTAGAGCTTTGCCTCCAGAACAGCCTAATCACCAACTGCATCAAGAAAAGTGTGTCTAGCAGGTCTAGGGAGGTTCTTCTTCCCCACTACTCTGCCCTGGGGAGACCACACCTGGAACACTCTGCCCAGTTTTAGGCTCCCCAGTTCAAGAGAGAGGGATCTGCTGGAAACAATCCAATGGAGAGCCATGAGGATGATTAGGGGACTTGAGTACCTCCCTTATGAATAGAGGCTGAGAGACCTGGGGCTGTTTAGACTTGAGAAGACTGAGAGGAGATCTCATCAATGTCTATCAATATCTAAGGGGTGGGTGTCAAGTGGAGGGAGGGAGCTCTTTTTGGTGGTGCACAGTAATAAGACTAGGAACAATGGACACATAGAGGATTTCACCTCAACATATAATCATAGAATTATTAGGGTTGGAAGGGACCTCAAGGATCATCTAGTTCCAACCCCTGCCATGGGCATGAACACCTCACACTAGATCAGGTTGTCCAGAGCTACATCCAGCCTGGTCTTAAAAACCTCAAGGGATAGGGCCTCCGCCACCTCCCTGGGCAACCTGTTCCATGCCTCACCACCCTCATGATGAAGAACTTCTTCCTAATATCCAATCTGAATCTACCCATTTCTACTTTTTTTCCCTTCCCTCCAGCGTGTCTGCTGCACCACACAGCTCGGCGTTGTCAGCAAACTTGAGGAGAAACTTCTTTACAGTGAGGGTGATGAAGCACTGGAACAGGCTGCCCAGAGAGGTTGTGGAGTCTCCTTCTCTGGACACGCTCAAAACCCACCTGGTGCATTCCTGTGTGGGCTCCCCTAGGTGGTCCTGATTTGGGCTGTGTGGTTGGACTCTATGATCTCTGGAGGTCCCTTTCAACCTCTAATGTGCTGTGATACTGCAATACTGTGAACTTACATCCAAATTGTTCTATTTTATTGTGACTGAGAAATTTATTTGTTTTTAAATTAGCACCCACAGTACCTAAGTTACATGGGTGCTCAGCAAAGGAGGTATTATAGTGAGTTGCTTCTATTATACTTAAAAAATTATATGCCACATAATAATGCTCAAAAGCAGGCAGCATTGTTCGCTGGTGAAAGTTGGGCAATGTAAACAGCTTCCTGCATGCAACTCTGTATGTGTGACTATTATCCCCAAGAGCTGTTACCTGGGTGACAAAACACGCTTACATACTCTGTATATGAATTTCTTCAGAGTTACATTTTCCACTAATACTCTAAGACAGTTTAATGCTTTGATCCAATACTTATAGTATACCCTTGTTCAAATGCCACCAATACCAGTCATGAAATGGACAAATTGGATAATATGGTTTTATTCAAACAAAAAAAAAATATTTATGCTAAGATAAACCATCTTTTACCTGTGGAGATGATCATTATGAGGTGTTTATTTTCCCTTGCTCATTACATGTTGGTGCAGACGACACTGTTTCCAAAATCTGGAAAGGCACATATTGAAGATTACTTTTACATCTAAAGTTAGAAAGGGAGATTTCTTGGAGTTGATGAAGAATGGTCCTGCTCTAATGTGGGATACACAGCTACAAAACTATATATAAATATATAAAACCACATATGAAATTAAATTGCTAAAAACTGACGAATCTCATGGCCAGTAACTCTGACGCTTGTTGCACTAGCCTCCAAAAAGTAAATTTTTAGGGTTCCTGAGTATGTTTTATGTGATGAATATGACATTAATATGTGTTGAGAGTCTATGACTAAAATGATTCTGAATAAATCCAGACCTGACCACTCTCTGTGCTGAGCCTTTCACAAATTGATTGCAGTAAAGTGACTGTTTTGAAACACAAGATAATTTCTGAGTGGGAAGGGTACATTAGAGGTCGATCATTACAACAAAAGGACAAAGAATGATCTGAAACAAAAATCCAAGATGAGGTTGAGAACATATGCCGGTGGTGAATGTGTATGTCAATAAGTTAAGGTTTAGAAATCTTCACAGAAACTCTGTATTTAAAACAGGGAAATGACAGAAAATTCAGCTCTGACTGTAAAAATCATCACAGTGGTTACTGGAATGAGATATTCTGCCCATGTTCTCCATCTTTGATTAGTTTTTATGTTACTGGCTATAGCAAACATCTCTTTAAAGTATGTTTGTTGTGCAAATTGCTTGGTTTTCAGTGTGGTCATTCAATATAAGGAAAAAGCACATTTTTTCAACTCTTGGTTAGTTGCTTAAGGTTTATTCTCTCTTTTAATTGCTCATGAACCTATTCTGCAACAAACTTTATAATTCCATAAAAACTAAACCTAATAGTTGTCATTTTGCAAGTCACATATGCATATCTTTATACTAGACTCATTTTATTTACCTGAAAAGGGGCCAGATGATTTGACAGGAAGACATTTCTTGCAAGTCGCTGTCAGGGAGCAACTTTAAAAGCAATATTCTGCAGCATACCTTTTGTAGAAGAACTGAGGAGGTAAAGATCTGAAGGCTGCAGAGTTAGGAAAGTCTAGATAAGCTGTCAAATCAATGGTCAGAGGCTTACAATTAACCTATTGATTGGAATGTTTGGGGGTTTAATGCTTAGAAAATGTGATAACTATAGTGATTTTGTAAGAAATGTTCAGCTATTTACTTAGTGACTTGAACTTTCTACTTTCTGTACTTAAGCAAAGATTTTTTTGTTAGGAAACAATGCACAGAAATCAATCAGGTGATTTCCAGTGCATTGAAGCACTCGAGACTCTGGAGGCTATGATCCTCACAGCAGAAGGAACCTTTTGTTTCTCTTTGTCTTGTTTTGTTTTAACTGCTCACCTCTGGCAGAACCAGAAGTATTTATTTTCTCTCTCCACGCTGTGAGTTCAGCAGGAGCTTAATTACTACCTAGCATATTGTGATTGTCCAAGGAGTATCAGAAATGAGCAAATGTATCAAGGTTTGCAACACAGCTCAGGAGTAACACCTACAGTCACTCACCAGCCTCAACTGTCAGCTCCATCTTCCTCCTGCATAAAAATAAACATTTCCCCCACAATAAAGTCTTTTTATAAAAGCAATAAAACAACTCAAGGGAGCATTGTTATCATGAGTTAATCACCCCCTTAGGGAATTAGAAGCACTTAGCTGCATCTAGAGCTTCAACACCTGAGGGGCTGTGATTATTTCATGATAACCAACAAGGCATGACAGACTGGGAGGTTAATTAGATAATATTCAAACTTGGTAATATTGAGTCTGAAGATTTCTTTTGAAGTTGTACAAGCAAAGCTCTGCTTATAAAACAGCAGTGGGATATGAGCACAGAAAGGATAATTAACATTTCCTACAAATGAACCAAGGTTTTGAATAGCTAAAGGAAAAAATAATAAAGTCAAAGTACTAAACCCTGAGGCGCTCCTTTAACAATGAGTAATCCTGATGAATTCACTCCCTGGAATCTTGGGCAGAAATTGACTCAAATTATATAATGTCATTTAGTTGCTAACCCCTAAATGGTGGAGGCACTTCAGTCAGCCTCATACTACTTACTGGTTCATTGTCTCAAAGAATTTTGTGAGATAATAAACACAGTATTAATAGTAAATAATCATCCCCAATGCAATCATAGCCTTTAGTTTGAGAAACTGTGCCCTTACACCACAAGAGGTTAAAGACAAAGGATTCTGCAAACATTTGAAATTATACAAGCACTCATTTTTCTGGAAGAGAATTTTATATTTGTGGACAATGGCAGTAAAGTTTCAGAAGTATCTGCATGTGTATGCAGGGATGCAGCTGTGCTGTAGACACGTTATTACTGGCTAGCTGCTCTGAGAGAACATGGCCTACTAGTCCATGGACTGCTGCCATTTCCCCAGTTCCTGGTCCAGCAGCTAAGGACTGTGGGGTGAACTGGCCCAGCTAGATGATCTGGTTGAAATTACACTACCAAACCAAACAATTGGCCCTTTCATGAGCTCACTTGAGTCATGCTGTGGCCACATGAGCTGTGAATCCCACAAGTTGTTGAAGAGCTGCAGATATAGAGAAGAGCAGGATGTTCCATTTTGGTAGACAGCTGTCTGTAACTTTGGTTCATACTCTCAGTTGTGATAAAGCTTCTACAAACAACCTGTAACTTTTAAGTGTAATATTTGAACTGGCCATCAATCAAACCTGACTATCTCCAACTTATTTACTTATAAAATGAAAATGAAGGTGACTGTTTGTGTCCCAAATACTCTCTGATTTTAAGTACCTTTCTCTGTAACTTTCGCTGTGTTACCAGACTGGCAATAAAAGAATGCATTCAAGTGTTTCTGGTCCTAAACTGTATTTCCAGTCAGAAACTTTCCAGCAAAGGTTGTCTTAAATTCTGATTTAATATAATGAAAACATTTCACTAGAACTTGTCAGTTGCAAATTCGTGTGTTTTCTTGTTAGCCTTCCAGCCCACTGGTCAGGGACTGGAAGCTTGCCTGGCTCCCCACTGCCTGTGCCATAGGCAGCAGGGCTGCCCACCTCCTCAGTCACCCCCGCACTCACAGCCACACACTCTGCTGCTCTTTCAGCACTCCCCATAACAGTGTCCTGGAATGCCTGCTGCACGTCCAAGATTTCCCTCCTTACACATACACACACAAGATTTCAAGAAGAGATTGCTCAAGTTGGCAGAGAAATATTCCATGCAAAAAGCTAAAAAGTGGAAATGGAGAGCAAAATCTAAAGGTTACATGAAAAATACTTAAATCACATCTTCTTCAGTGACATATGCACTAGTTACTATCTAGAAAGCAGACTTCTCTTTTCAAAGTGGTCTTCCTTGTATCATTTACCTCCTCCACCGACATCTTCTTCAAGCGCTTTCTTTTACATTTAATTATTTAGTTATTCATGTGTTTCTGTGTTTTTATCACTGAGACATCAGGTATTTCAGTCACTAGCAACACAGCCTACTCTTAGACTATTTCAGATAATTTATCCTTTCTTTGTACTTATTAAATGCCTGGTGAAACTTGTAGAATAAAGCACATGAATGTTTAAGAGAAGACACTTAAAGTGCCAGTGCAATTGCATTTTAGAAAATAAAGTATAAACTTCTCCCACTGAATGCAATGCAGAATACTGTAAAATCACAGGAAAGGCACCCACTAGGGTCACTTCAGTGCTTCAGAATTTTTTTGAGAAAATACATCTTCAAGACTAAAGCTCTGGAAAAAGATACACCAGGGTGTCATGCGGGTTCATTAGTGGTCTTTGTGGCTGCTGATCAATACAGTCTTTGTTGTTTCTGCTGCTATCAGATATGTCTGTGAGTTCTTCAGAACCACAGTGCCAGTAGGGATACAAGACAGAGGTCTTGGTATTATGCTAGTTTGAAAGAGCAGTCACAAACTCAGCTCTGTGGTCAACTCTAACACATAAAAACATAGCCCTAACACAGTTTAACCAGTAATGAGCACATCAAGAATTAAAGTCCACCCTGCTCATGGCAAGATAAATGGCCTCAACCTTGGAAGCTCTCCCTTGAAGCACATGTTCATCTTCGTGTTTCCAATCTCATTTATACCATGCTACTTCCATATTTGCATTACACCAAGTCTTTGCTTCATGCTCAGCAGTGCTAGATGTTTTCGTTTCAACATCCTCTCTCTCATCCTGCATCTAGGACAGCTTTTGTTTCCTCCATTACTTTAGCATGAAGTTCTTAGAGCAATTTAAAGTTCCTTTAAAAAATAATTCTCTTTTCCAGCTGTCATGGGTCTTAAACCAGGATGCCAGTTGTGCAGTTAGCATCTGAGCATCCTCATCATACATGCAGCTTTGAAATTTCCTATTAAATAATGATTTTGTGTATCAGGTTTACCAGCTACACCTTATATGTCATTTTATGATCTCTTTTTGGGGATCATGATTCCAGTGAGACTAACATAGAGTATACCTGTGCACATGGGCAGGCTAGTAAAAATTCTTTCTGTTTGTAGGTGTATCAACAAAAAAAGCAGCACTTGGCATTAACCTGCTTTCACTGGCATGAAGCTCATTTGGTATTCATGAAAGCCATGAAGATGTTAAGTTTGTAATGGTACAAATACTTAACTACAGGTTTTCTTAACATTTACTCCCAGGGGCCTGCCAGAAGGGAAAAGAATACACGTTAGTCTATACAACAACTTATCCTTGCATACAGCTTTCAGTGTCATCTACACTGTACACATCATCTTTCTTGTTAAAAAAGTGGATCAGGATCTATGCATGAACACAGACGTCTGTCTACACTGCATGTTACCAGCTTATTGAAATGCAGTAAAATTCCACTACTTTTATTCACAACATATAGCAACTTACTACAACAGAGGGGAACCCATTGTTCTTTCCCGTGTTTGCACTCTATCTCCCTGAACATTCTGGAGAACAAAAAACTGGCTAGTCATGAAGTATGATGTTTAAAATTAATAAGAAATGTATTGGGTCATCAGCCCCTCAACCATGAGTTGATATTTTAGGTTGAGTTTGGATCTTTTCTGTCAAGCAACTGCTGCTAAAGGTAAATCTATCAAAAATACTGTCTAAACACTGGGACAAGCCGGGAGGGACAAGGGGCAAACAAGTAACTGAGAGTCATCTCACAGAAGTCAAGGACTTTTCATGTGAGTAAAGTTGCTCACAAATAGCAAGTGTTTACAGTCAACCTTTCATGCTGTAATTCAATCTAACTTCAGAGAAAAATATTAATACTCCTTCTGCTTTTCTTTCTTCATGGATGCTTTAGGTAAAACTTTCTTCTCCTTTGGTTTTTCTTTCTCTGGTAATTAGGACACATATCAAGCTTCATAAGTGAGAAATTTTTTAATGCTTTCATAGGGGAGACCACATTTTAAATTACAGCTTCATAAGCTGCTTTTCTCCACGCTTGACATTTTGTGGGCAACCTCCCTTCCCATTACTGAGTGAGTAACATCCCTGTGGTGGCTGCAGCAGTAGTTCACATGGAAAAGTAATATGAGGAAAGTATTTAATGTATGTGCAGCTGTCTGTGGTGTCACTTTAGCTAGTGGAAACAAACTGAGGAGATCAACCAGTTGTTTGGGAAACACCGTTGGTCAGAAGGCCACAGTTAGTTGGAAGGAAGGAAGAAACTTCTTGACAGGGTCCTCAGAGCTCCCAAATGTACATCCTCATCCACAAATATCCCATATATTCAGTTCATGTTTTGATTTTAGGGTATTTCAGCTGGCCTTTGACCAAAATTCCTGTAAAACCCTTATGAGTTTTAGACCAATTTGTGGATTCTTTTGATATTTTTATATATTCTTAAGACTCTGCATTTCCTCTTTCTTGCCAGCAAAAGAACTGGAAGTGCCACTCCACAAGGTTCATAAAAAGGCTGAAAAACTGTTTTGAAACTTGCAATCTAATTGATTAAAAAAAGGTTATAATACAAAGGAAAATGAGCAAAATACAAATCAGAAGTTCAGAAGTTAACTGAAAAGGGAATTTAAAGGTACTAGCAAAAAAAAAAAAAAAAAAGAGTAATAATATGGAATACTAAAGAATATATATATTTCTCTGCTGGTTTGAAGGAAGGTTAATGAATTAATCTTTTATTTCATCTTTTATGCCCTGTATTTTATTCCATCAGTCACTGGAGAGGATATTAAACAACAGTACCTCTCCTTATCTTAAAGGCCAGCATGCTGCACTCGGGAGTGGTAAAGAAATGGCTTTAAAAAGAATTGTAAACCTAAGCCTTTGCTGCCCAATACAGAGGGGTACTGGCATGCTCAAGTTATCTGAGGTATCAAAATCCCTGCAACATCCTTCTGGTAGTTTTGTTAGCTGAGAAACAGTTGAATACTGTGTCACAGATAATCAGCATCAACATTGCATAGATGAAATCCCAGAAGTCTCAAGACACTTTAATGACAAACTGATATTTAAGAACTGGATGATCCAAGTAGCTACACAGTTAACACAGGAAAGAACATACATGAGTCTGGATACAACTGGGATTACTTATACAGTATCAAAATCCCCATTTGTTTATAACAGAGAAGTCTGTTTATTTATTACTCTTTCATTATATTGATAAAGATTGCTATAAAGTTATTCAAGCACATCTATAACAGCAGGCACAAATTGCTGCTAAGTTTTGTCTACCCAGCTAGGCACATCATGCTTTGACATGGAAGCCTCATAGACATGTCAGTGCACAGTGCACCTGAGCACTTCAGGGAGCTAAATGGACAGGGTATGCACGCATAGATTCCCCAGGACTTCTGTACAACGTTTGACTCAGCCTTAGAACCAAAAGACAAGCTGAGTACCCACAAATTAGCAGAGACTGAATCAAGAGTAAGCCTGTGGTATGCCAGATGGGGGAAGGGGGGAGGGGTGAAACACAAGTGCTGCTTGGCTCTAGATATCTCTTTACATGGGCTTCTGTCCCACAGCCGATGACTGTCTTTGCTGACAGAACAGCACAGGCAAATCCCGGTGGCAGGGACATTTAGAGTGAGGGAGGATTTGGCTGAACTTTTAGACCTACAGAAAGGCAGTTTCCCAGTATGTGCACAGTAGCTATCATCAATCCGCTGGCTTTTCCTTCACCTGGCTAGGGCTTAGCAAGTTCTGACATCAAATTACTCAGCAGAAAGACTCAGCAGAAGCCAGTCTAAGCTCACAGAATCCCAAGAGAACGAACTACAGGGCAGCTCCCAAATACCACTAAACACGGGGTGCAAAGTAGCACAGTTTGGGTGGGTTATAGCCAGACACCAGCGCACATCCAGTCCGTGCAGAAGCAGGGCCAGCCCCGCCGAAAGGGTCCCGCGGGTGTCGCTGAGGCCCGGCAGCTGCAGCTGCGGAGAACTGCCGCTCTTTCGGCCACCTCCGCAAAGCCAGCTGTCCTCCAACTCCGCAAAGCCAGCTTTCCTCCGTCTCAGGGCACGCAGCGACAATTTGTCCGCTAGCCACTAGATGGCACCTGGTATTTGACAACTATGTCCCTTTTAAGTCGTCCTTTTTTCCCCTCGAGTGGAAGCTATTACAGCCATGGGAAGCTCTGGCAGAGCAAAAAATAAAATCGGCCGCTCATCTGTGAGATTCTCAGTGCCATGGACCTGTAGTTAAAATTAGTGACCGTTCCTTTCACAAAACATTATCAAAAACTGCAGTAACCTCCCTAGGGTTCCATCTCTCTGCCCTTCACTGTGCTGTGCTCTGCTGCGTGTTTCCCAGAGCGGGGCTCCTGTGGGGCTAGGGACATGGTGTCACAGCTTACATGGAGGGACAATTTTGTTAGACGCTGAAGTCTAGTGCTGCAAAGCATGCTTTAGAAGCTTGGTTCTGACATTGAGCTCACTTCCAGGGAAATTTCCCACAGCATTAACATGCAGGATGCTGGCAGGGTATACGTATGTCTGTAGCTATACAGGATTTTTAATACATGTATTCTCAAATTTTGGGCTACTTTTAGTGTTATCTTTTTCTGATCTCAATTTCTCTCCCTCCTCCCTTGTTTCCACAAGATTCGCATCAGTGCAATGGCACACTGTCTTTTAAAAGTGGTATCGGAGTTGTTCATAACACTGATTCTATACCCATTTTTGTGGATGAATTCTGGGTTTGCTGGAAGCCTTTCCCTTTGTGTTCCATGGAGCAGTGGAATAAAGTGCAAGTTTCCCAGTTGTAAAGGGTCACTGTGCTGGAATTTACCTCTCCTTTGCTTTTGGTGACAACAACCTCTGTGTAAATCTGATAATATGGCTGGCAAATACATGTTAGGTTAGAAAATCGTACAGCAGCTGCTGTGCTACTGGTAGTAACTAAGTCAAATAGATTCAGTAATGTCCAATATTTAGACATGTACTCTTGCAAATACAGTGGGCCTTTGGGGTTGAGGAAATCTGATAAAGCAGCTCCTTGATTTTGGACACTAAATGTGATAAGGCTAATCAGTAATCCTTTTCAAAAGGAAACTCCCAGACCTTCCTGGTATATTAGGCTCTAGAAACTTTAAAAAAAAAAAAAAAAAAAAAAAAAAAAAAAAGGCTAAAAGGCTAAAGGTTGTTTTTTTGTTTGGTTTGTGGGTTTTTTTATAGGGAGAGAGGAAAGGGTGATTTTTTTTTTCCTTGAAAATTAAACTTCTATAGTAATTTTTTTTTTCTCTTGATCTGCAGGGTGGTTTTCTCCTTTGAAATACCTGGGAGGTGTCCAGCTGCTTCAGTGGTCGTGAACACTGAAGTACCTTTCTAATAGCGCTTGGAGAGCAATGCTCTGGATTAGGTGCAATGTTGGAATAAGAATCAAACATAAGCACAGGGTCACCTCTGTTGCAATCTGATCCTGATTTCTGCTCTGATTAAATCACTTAACATTGCCGCAGTTAACGTTTGTTACAGTAATGTCTATAAACCAAATATTGCAAGCAAGACACCCCATTGCATTAGGCACTATGAAAGGAGAGAGCAGGCAGCATCCTCTCAGATGTTGTTTCCCCATCTGTCAAGCTAAGAGAGTAAGTTTGCTTTCTACAACTACATGATCACTACTTAATTAATATTTGCAAATGAATATGCAAATCTTAATTATTATTTATTAATTATGTTCTAAATGAAGGTGAATGGAGACACCATTCAGAGAGCACATGGATGGCATTATAAGGGTAAAAAGAGCAGTGAAGGGTGCAAATATCAGGTGCAAGTAACAGAAGAAAGGAAGCAAAACAAAGTAAATAGTTAATAAGAAAGGAAGCAAAACAAAGTAAATAGTTAACAAAAGAAGAGACAGTTTTGTTTAACAAAAATAAAGTGAAAGTGAAAGGATGTGAGCAATAAATGAGTTTAAAAAACCCACACACAGCAATGGCCTGGAACTAGATGGAACATGTTGGAAATGGAAGTGGTAATAAGAAGGAAAAGTTGAAAAAAACAGGTAAGAAGAGCCCTAGTAACAATGCATAGCACTGTGATTTAATATATACTCTTCATTTTAAAGAGCCGTTAGAGCATTAAAGCCTTGTTTAGCTAAAGAGAGCATAGATAATAGAGTGAAGTGATTAAAAATGCTGTGCTACCAGGGTGAGTGAGCATGCAAGTGTTCGTAAGACTGGGACCCTGAGGACCCAGCGACCACAAGGCAAGTGATGAAAATGTTATCATATGATATCATATGACACATATGATATTTTCATATGAGCTGTTCTGAATGTTGTGACACAAATTAAGGAAAGCGGTTCTGAACACGGCAACCTCCTCTTCTTTCAGTTACATCCAATGTCAATGGAAGCACCTGTGGGTACTTGAGTTTTCTTCTATGTAGCGTAGATCAAGCACTTGCTTACCCTGTGTAGTTAGAAACGTGCTTTGGCAGCACAGCAGAACACAGTGGCAGCACATTTTTTTCCAAAAATACTGGAACTTCATTCTCATCAATCTGTTATTTCCTTTCCAGGAATGTTCAGGGACACATCTTTTACTACCATGAATTTTCATTAAGCTTTGGAGGTGGAGTACTCAGCTAATATAATAAAGTCCGCTTTAAAACTGCATTGTAATTTGTACATCTTGCAGTTTTCTATTTGAGTTGTAGCTGAAAAAATCAAACAGTTTGATGTCACCTGTGCAGAAGACCGAAACAATGTACAGGGCTTATTTCAAGCATGTGCAGTAAACTGTTTGTGAGCAGTTCTGTACCAATGAGAAAATAAGGAAATATTCCAAAGGAATGGACAAATCCTAAAAATGTATAATCTGCTCAGACAAATCAGAAAGAGACCCAACAGGCAACATTTTCCCAAGAGACTGATCATAGAAATTATTTGCTTCATTTCAGTTGTTAACAAGCATGAGCAGCTGAGCTCCACCTCCTCTGTGACAGAGGAATGATCTCCAAGGTATTTCCTACCAGCATTACTAGAAAATGTATGAATTAGGTTTGGACAGTTGTCCCTCAGTTATTTCACTGACCCTCAAATTCAGAAGACTGCTTTGAGTAAATGTGAATAAAAATACGAAAGAGTACATATTCTGGGTTGACTTTGATCTCTAAAAATGAGGAAGAATTTATTTTAGGTATATAATAATACTGCTAACCTCTGTTCACTAGCCAATATTTCCTTTTCCCTCAGCTCTCAGTTTGATACATCTCCAGCATGAAATGGACTAATATTGCCATGAAACTGAAAGCTGCGGGTGTGAAAATTGGGGGATTCGTAGACAAATTCTTCTTTCCTTTTTAAACATATACCAATGATTTGATCCTCTTTTTTTTCTTATTGGTTTTCTGTAGTTCTTGGTAAATATAACTATAAACCAAGACTAGAAAGCCCAAAGGAAAGTCCCTTAGAGGAACCCCATTGTAGCCACAGGATACCAGGGACCAAAAACTAGGAATGGACTCATCCCTGAAATGAAATACTGGCTGAAATCCGAAGGAAAGATTGATC
The DNA here is from genome assembly GCA_033816785.1 of Picus viridis. Classification (NCBI taxonomy): domain Eukaryota; kingdom Metazoa; phylum Chordata; class Aves; order Piciformes; family Picidae; genus Picus; species Picus viridis. The sequence continues at coordinate 39,503,800 of CM066567.1, read as the reverse complement.
ACTTTTCCTCCTGTCTTTTACCAATGAGAAAACCAAGAGAAAATGACAGATCACTGAGGAAGATCCAGAAGAGCCATGAAGCAGCTGCAAATGTACCCATTCTGATATAGCTGGCCACTATGGATTGTTTAAAGATACAAATAGAGGTGTAGGGGTAAATCTCACAAAGGATGGCTGTGACAAACAATAATTGTTAGGTGCATTGTCTGATTAAAGTGGTGTGAAAGCATTCTGTTAAATGTTGTTCCAAAAATTAAAAACTTAAATACTGAACATAAAAAATTAATATTAAATCCTTCGATTCACAATATTTTTAGATCCTTTAGTGCCCATTAAATTTCTGTAGGACTGCTACCTAAGGCATCACATGGTGTAAAGACACCTTCTAGGAAGAGCCAGTTGCTAAAACATTGGAAGAATAGTTTTTGCAATCTGTATGGCATGTTTGTTGTACCAGCCTACTGTATCTGCAACCCTTAAGAAGGTTATGAAGAATTTCGGGATATTTGTGCAGAGCTAAACCTTTCCTTATTTGAGCAAGTGATCCCAAGTAAAATGGGCAGGTTTTAAAGGAAAGATGGGGAGAATTTAGTTATCTTCTTCCACAAGCATGGTGGAGGGAAGGATGCTTGTAAAACTTCTGTGAGAAGGCTATTAGCCTGCTTCTTTAATGGCAAATGAGCTATTAAATACATTGCACTGTCCATATTTCCAGTCGCCGTCCCTGGAGGCATTCAAGGGGGGACTGGATGTGGCACTTGGTGCCATGGTCTAGTCGTGAGGTTTGTGGTTACAGGTTGGACTCGATGATCTTCGAGGTCTCTTCCAACCTTGGTAATACTGTGATACTGTGATACTGTGTGAAGTAGAAACACTGAATGCCACAGAACGTACTGCTTCATTATCACACGCTCTAGTGTGCCTCAACATACACAATTTCAAGCCTCCAGAGAGGATTTGTGATACATTTATTTAAGTTTTTAAGTGGACATCAGAAACTATGTCTATATACATGGAGGAGGGTGTCAAAAGCAAAACAAGCAGTGAGGGTTATCATATATTTGTTTGTAACCAAGGCCAGCCCTAATGGTTTCCAAACCAAATGTTGGGCATTCAACTGTAGGCTGCCTGGACTGAAGGACATTCAAAGTCTAAGGCTGGTCAGTCACCTTAAGAGTGTCTGGAAAAGAACCCTGAAGTTATTTGCATGCATGTGTTCAAAAGTTACCAGTGTTATAGGGGGTAAAAATGTGTTTGATATTGACAGTTATGGTAGGTTTAATTGAAGGGGCTAGGAGATAAAAAATTGTCACAGATTTTACAGAGATTTTGGATACCAATGACAAAGAATTCTCCTCTTAATATAGTTAATTACATGAACAGGAATTGAGAAACTCAGACACTTCTAAAAATAATGACAGAAAACAGGAAAGGAATGCTTCAGTTCTTTTCACAATGCTTACATGAAAGTCAGCCTGTCTGAACATACTTTAATGAAATTTTCTGTCAAGGTAGTTACACATTGTCCAGTAATTAAATATCAAAAGTACTTATGGAACATACATTTACATGAGAGATATAGCTAGCATTTACGTGTTGAAGTTGTCTTGCTACATGTGGTGGCATTTTTAAATTTGCCTTACCTTTTTAACTTATTAATGCTGCAATTTGGAAATAAGACTGTGAAAAGTACATCTGCAGCTCAAGTAAAATATTCTAACAAAGCACTAATATTTAGTAGATAAAGAATAAGTGCACTAATAGGTCATTGATATGCTGGTGACTAGTAGCTGTTCTTAAACTTGATTTTCTAATTTTTTTTTTTCTCAATAACTCACCCAATTATCATCCCTGTAATATATCCTTTTTGAAAGTCTTTCTTTGCTTTGGCAGTTTGGGAAGACAGATCTAAGGTCAGAAATGTATTTACATATCAAATTTGGAGAAAACTACAATTCTTTTTTTGCAACTGAGAACGTCAAACCAAAGGACTTCACTGTATTTTCAGTCTGCAATATCTTTTTATGAGTTTGGTGTGAGAGATATGGCCATGAATGGCACATCATTGATTCATTTAATTTGCATCCAAGAGCCACAAAGCCATCTACTTACCTGCTTTTATATGTGCTGGTAGGGATATTAGAGAAGAATGACACACTCCTTGCTGTGACATATGCTTTCCAGGCAGGTTTAGTTGAATCACTTAATGCTAGATCCATAGAGACTCCAGACCCAGAGCCAACCTACTTAATTTCAAATTTGAATATAAAATGAAGTGAGTGTCCCTAGAAAGGACTTTGATAATCTGATAGTTAGTATTTGCCTAAAAGGTAAGAAGTGTATCTGATTTCCTTGAGGTAGAAAAAAGAACTAAGCCTTGCTCTTCCTCATTAGAATACTATGTTAAAAGATGGGTCTTTTTTTTTTCCATTTTTTTTTCTTTTTGTAATGTGGGCATACATCTCAAGTTAGGGGTGCCTTGATTGTGTGCTTTAGGGATGCCCTGAGCAGCTTGGATTGAACTGTTCACAGTAAGTGAGGAAATACCTTATTTGAGGATCTCAACAGCACTTAGATGGAAGTAGAAGCTGATCTATTCAGGACTTTCAAGACATTCAAGACCTTCTTTTATACGGTGCTTTTATCTAAAGACTTCAAAGTACTTCATAAAATATAATAATTTCCTCATTTTGCTGAGTGAGAACCCACAGTAACAGTATTTACACAGGGCACTTCACCTGTCTTCACACAGTCATGAAGCAATCTCATTCATACTCCTGCCTTCCTAACATTCTTCAAGTTGTACTAATCTTACTGGGTTCAGGATTGCTAGCTCAAATAACTCACCTCATAGAAGTTGATAAAATTAACTAAGTTAATGTTTAAATTAGGCATGGGCAAACCCTTTGAAATCCTAAGATTTCTCTTCCACAGAGATCTTTTAAACATGAAAACTTAAGTACTTTTCTTTGCAGGTTTGGTTGAAGAATTTTTAGAGTCCTTGTTTTGGAAATTCTCTTTGAGAAAATAGCAAGAAATAATTTCCTCCCTGCAGAGAAGTAGTTAGTCTAAACAATCCCTGTTTCTAAATCAGAAAGACATCATAAACACAAGGTATGTATGTATATCTGACACTACACAGAGATGAAGAGATGTTGTTGAGTAGTGCTGGAATGAAAACTGTCTGAGTCAGAGAGAACCAAAAGCCAGTGTTGGAAGAAGGGTGTACTAGCAAACCTCTAAGAGCACCACAGATAGAGCAGACTGATGAGTCTGGGGTTCAGTCAGGTTTGAATGAAGACAAAGGTTCTCTAGTTATCTTCATTTTCATCTATTAAAAAAAAAATCAGCAAAGAAACAGGATTAAGTGTATTATAGTAAATAAGCAGCACTGCAACAAAGAAACCTGTCTGTTTCTGATCTCTTATTATTGCTAAAATAGGCTAAGTCTGAATTAATAAGAAACCAAGTTTAGCAGGCGAACACCTAATTGATCAGGAGTGTGCAGTAGAAATGATTTGGTTTTGCCAACCTGAGAACAGTTGTTACCTTTGCCAGAAGCAATGATCTATACTTCATTTTTATTTTGATAAGCTTGAATCCACATAAGCTCTGGGAATAGCTCTGCCTAAAGGGCTCTCTAAATGTGGCTGAGCTCTCAAGCCCTCTCAAGAAAACTTGGATTTTTGCAAACCACAATCTGGAGCCTCACTTCAACTCCTCACTTCAACTGCTGCAGAACTGCTGAGCAGCCCTGGCTCCAAATGTTTAGTGAGGAGTCCAAAGCCAAAGCTAATCCAGAAGCTAAGAAGCAAACTACTTTTAATTTTCTGTGGAAATGTCTAACTTTCATACCCAGGGAAAAAATGTTGACAGATCTTTATTAATAATTCTAGAATTCTTTGAAAAATGCTCTTTTTTTTTTCACTTCTGGTCACTCTGGTTCATGGTGAAATCTGTCTTCATGATCTGATAACAGTTTTAAAAATTAAGTAGAGGAGAGGCCACAGAGCAGGGCCTTGAAGGACTTTAAGGCACCTTGTATGGATCACTATATCCAAGTTGAGATAAACAACTGAATCTGGAGAAATACCTGCTTTCAGTAATGTTATTCTGAGTTATAACATGGAATCAAAATCCGCTTCTACCAAGCCCAGTGTTCATGAGAAGGCAGCTGCAGAATTTTGGCTCTCTTCCCTCTCCACCCCACCATGTTTTCCTTAACACTGGACCCACAGCAGAAGCAAGTGAGCACCAGTCCTGTAGCCTCTGGTCAGCAGCAAGCTCACTCCACAGATGGTCTTGAACCACAATGAGGCCACAGCACTGTCCCACTGGGATTGGCCTTCAGGCGACACATTCTGGTCCCTGGCAAGAGGATAAGATGTGATGATTAGAGTGCTCACACAGATTTCTGCCACCCAATTTATTGTATTGTATTGTATTGTATTATTGTATTGTAATTGCTTTTACTTAATCAAGTCCACCTCTGTACCTTCTCCTGCACACACAAATGCACATGCAAAAGCACATGCACGGAAATGGTTTGGGATTGTCCATAGCACAAAACCATCATCTGGAAGACATGACCTCACAGCTATAGGAAAAGGAAGAAGTAATGTAGAGGAGTGGAGGATGCAGAGGCAATGTCTCCAATAGCTCTGTGCAGATGACCCTTTGTGTCACAGTGCCTCAGTGGATGGTCACCAGTGGGACACAGGAGAGGATTAGCTGTGCTCACACTCATTCTCTTCTCTCCATCTTACCTGCTTGGATTTGGTCTGACAAGGTCTTGATTTTTCACCTTCTTTGCAGGTCAGAAATCTTTCTTTTACTTCTTTATAGCTAGACAGTTGTGGAAAACTAGGATAATAAAATGTTGTAAGAAGGACTCACACAGGCATTGGCACATACAGAGACAGTGCAGGGAGAACACTGCAGCTCACAGTTGGAATGTGGTTTTGAGCATCATCTGTCTGGCATAAAGGACACTTGAAACTTCACTGAGGTCGCTACAAAAAGAGAGTATCTTTACAGGCCTAAGGCCCACCTTGTATGTCTTCATCACACATAACATCATATCTGTATATCTGCATCACACATAACAAAGTGGGAAGATTAAGAAATTGGATAGAAATTAAATAGAAAATTAAATTTAAGAATTAAAATTAAATTACAAAAAGAAAAACTATAATTAAATTGCAAGAAAATTAAATAGAAAAATAAGCATAATGTGGCTTGTTACTTATAATGCTTTATTACTCTTCATTGTCCCTGTTTAAATGTCTAGGACATGAATGAATGAATAAGATCAAGTTATATTGTCCTTCCATAAATTAAACTATTTGATAAAAGGTTATAAAATATGTTTATGCTGCATTTATATCAATGAGTGTCAGCACCTGAATGGTGGAGGCAGAGAAAGCACTATTTTGGAAACATTCTTAGGGGATGACAGATTGCAGTATCAGAAGAGAAAGGACATTTGGAAAAACACTAGTGATTGCTGCTTGAGGAAAGTGAGGCGCACTGTGGGATTTTGTCTCTCCTTTGGAAGGAAGCAGACCATTGTCAGAAACTGAACACCACCGTAACTATAACACCAGATTTGCTTTGCAGCTCCTTTGTTGTTTTTTAATACAAAATAATTGTATTCCTCTATTGAAGTGTCACAGCACACAAAAACTTGAAGCACAAATTTAAATATGATTATCTTGTTAGTGGTGGGTTTTAGGAGTTATTTTTTTTTTCCCCTGTGCTTCCATTCTTTTTTTCCTTTTTTTTCCAAATTTCTCCAGGGCATGTCATATACAGTGAAAAATCTCAATGGAGGCCCACAGGTATCATTGCTGTTTAGTCAGACTTCAAATTGGGCTCTAATGGTTTTAGATAGAAGAGCAGATGGAGCAGGTTTGTTCACTAGTCGGTGCCCTTGCCTCAGAGTTCACCTCAAGTTGTTTTGAGAAATTCTCACTTCATGCACATTACTTATTTATATCATCACTTTTTTTTTTTTTTTTTCCCACTTCATAGATAATTGCTACTTAATTGATACTGCCTTTATACAAGCCTCCATAATAGCAAGCAACAAGACATACTGCTAAATAGAGGAATCATGAATCTGTGTATATATTCTGGATTTCCTTTAAAGATGGGTTGGAAATAAGCAAAGTCATTAGTAGTTTGTTTGCAACAGTGTATTTATGAAAGCTCTATGGAGAATGTGTCAACAGTCAGTATGTAACAGAGCAATTAACACAGTACTTTTGTACTTTTGACTGTTAGCATGGGAGTAAACAGAAGCAGATGTGAAGTGTTTGTGCTGTTAGTATTCACAGACTGTTCTGACATATGCAAATATGACTAATGCTTACAGAGCCTGCAACCCTTATTGTACCATGACCTTACTTACCAAATCCTGGGACAGGACTGCTACATTTGCACACTTTCCTAATAATTATTAACAATACTTAGATACAACCTTTTTGTTCTTAAAGCATTGCAAATTGCAATGGTAAAGCTTCAAAGATAAGTGTGTTGATAATGTTATGCATACGTGTCTTGTTTTAGACACTGTCTTTTTCTTTTCTTTTCTTTTCTTTTCTTTTTCTTTTCTTTTCTTTTCTTTTCTTTTCTTTTCTTTTCTTTTCTTTTCTTTTCTTTTCTTTTCTTTTTCTTTTTCTTTTCTTTTCTTTTCTTTTCTTTTCTTTTTTTTTCTTTTCTTTTCTTTTTCTTTTTTCTTTTCTTTTCTTTTCTTTTTTTCTTTTCTTTTCTTTTCTTTTTTCTCTTTTCTTTTCTTTTTCTTTTTCTTTTCTTTTCTTTTCTTTTTCTTTTTCTTTTTCTTTTTTTTCTTTTCTTTTCTTTTTCTTTTCTTTTTCTTTTTCTTTCTTTTCTTTTCTTTTCTTTTTTCTTTTCTTTTCTTTTCTTTTCTTTTTCTTTCTTTTTCTTTTCTTTTTCTTTTCTTTCTTTTCTTTTTTTTTCTTTTTCTTTTCTTTTCTTTTCTTTTCTTTTCTTTTTCTTTCTTTTCTTTTCTTTTCTTTTTTTTTTTCTTTTCTTTTCTTTTCTTTTCTTTTTCTTTTCTTTTCTTTTTCTTTTTCTTTTCTTTTCTTTTCTTTTCTTTTCTTTTCTTTTTCTTTTCTTTTCTTTTCTTTTCTTTTTTTTCTTTTCTTTTCTTTTCTCTTCTCTTTTCTTTTCTTTTCTTTTCTTTTCTTTTCTTTTCTTTTCTTTTCTTTTCTTGTAAATAGAGAACAAATAATAAAGAAGTAATGAAAAATATGTTAAAAAATGTAAAAAATATGTAAAACAAAAGAGTACACCTCCAAAGTACCGATCCCAATTTAATTATATAAGACCACTGAATTTCAGTAATTAATATATGCATTGGATTCTGTGTGTTTAGGGCAGAGTTCACAATGAGATCTTTTATTGCCGTAGTCTTCAAATATATATATATCTATCTTTCTAAAGCAACTCTAGTCAGACTGTTAAAATAGGGTGCTGACACTGAAATTATTTTATGCCCTGTAAAAAAAACCCTCATGTACTTGACCTAATAAAATCACCTGCATCTGAAAGCAAAACAAAACAAACAACAGCAAAAAACAATGACAAACAAACCCAACCAACAGACACAGAAAAAAGGCTTTTTGTGTTCAGTTATTTTTTTGTGTGAACTATATATATCTGAGATACCTGGAGTTGCTACAGTGATTTTCATCTTCAAATACTACTTTAAACCTAGCTATGTTACACATGTGAAGGTCAGATGAGATTTGATTTTCTTCTTTTTTTTTTTTTACAGGTGGAGGTTTCCTGAACAGGAATTAAACAAATCTGAATGAAAGTACAGAACTTACAGCATTACTTACTACACGGAAAATGTTTTGCCTTGAAAGCAAATAAATCATTAGAAATATCACAAAAAAGAATATTGATAGGCCATCTCTTCAACCATGTTTCCCTGTCTGAAGGCAGAAAAAATGTACCCTAATCATATTGCCTTTTTATTATCTTAAAGATCATAGTGGCTCATTAAATTAAAACCCTCTTTTGCAAGGGAATATGTGCTTATTTACATTTTGTTCTTCCCACTGCCAATTGGTTTTACCAGGTCTGACCACACAATACTGTGTTTCTCAACTGGACCAGCAACAGAACATCTTCTTATTTTGGCTCTACTGGGAAAATAGGCCTGCTGTAGGATCAGCAGGGTGCAGAGGCTGGGGTTTTGACACCTGCAAAGCACAAGCCCTTTTTATTCTCATTCAAGTAGCTATCTGAAATAATCTGAAATATCATAGCTTTCTGTTTTTCTTGACTGCCTGGTTTGATTTTTTTTCTTTTTATCTGGAAAGTACCTCTTGCTAAATAAACAACAAGCTGTAAAGAAATGAAAATCAGGATGTGATGGTTAGTAAAGTTCATTAAAATAAATGCCATTCACTATTACTTTGCTATTCATTGCCTTATTCCTAAAATTGGACCACTGTGTAAATAGCAGAAGCATTTTGAAGTAAATATTTATGCTGTGAGCAGTCAAGAATATTGTATACTCTTTTGGGTGAAAGCCAAAATAAATACAGTAGATGAGTTTATCCAGGCCCTGTAGCCCAAATGTGCCCCAGGGGTTCGAGCTGCTCTGCCAAGAGAGAGAGTGACTTTCCTTCAAGTTTCTGGTTCATCTCATCAACTAGATTGTGTATCTAAATAATTATTTGTCCACAGCTGCAGGCAATCAGCATTTTGTGCATACAGTGTAGATTCCCAAGACAAATCATGAGATAATGAAAATACATGTAATTACATGTTGGTATGCTAGTCTAAATATAATTTACACTTGGGAGAAGAGAAAGAAGAAAAGATAGTAACAGGTGAACAAGAAAACAAAGAAATATATTTCAGAAATCATAGAATATGAGCTTGGAAGGACTTCAAGGATCATCTGGCGCAACCTTTCTTGGGAAAAACTCAGTGTAGATAAGATGGCCTAGCATCCTGTTCTGCTGAATCTTAAAAGTAGCCAGTGATGGGGATGCCACCATTTCTCTGGGGAGATTACTCCAGTGGCTGATTGTTCTTCTTGTGCAAAATTTTTGAAAGATTTTCCTCATGTCCAAGTATTTCCTGATCTTATTTTTCAGCAAAATATGTATACCCATTTAGGCTGTTTACTTAAATGGTTATTTGTGAATAGAATAGAAATAACCAGGTTGGGTTGGAAAAGATCTTTTTGATCATCAAGTCCAACCTATCACCCAACACTATCTAATCAACTAAACCGTGGCACCAAGCGCCCCATCCATTCTCTTCCTAAAAACCTCCAGTGATGGTGACTCCAGCTCCCTGGGCAGCCCATTCCAATGGCCAATCCCTCTTTCTGTGAAGAACTTCTTCCTAACATCCAGCCTAAACCTCCCCTGGCACAGACTATGTCCTCTTGTTCTGTTGGTGGCTGCCTGGGAGAAGAGACCAACCCCCACCTGGCTACAACCTCACTTCAGGTAGTTGTAGACTGCAGTAAGGTCTCCTCTGAGCCTCCTCTCCTCCAGGCTAAGCAACCCCAGCTCCCTCAGCTTCTCCTCACAGGGCTTGTGCTCCAGACCTCTCACCAGCTTTGTTGCCCTTCTCTGGACATATTTCAGCAGAAAGTTTCCTTCAGAAAGTTTCCTTCAGAAAGTTCAGGTCTGTTTGAGGAAGTGCTCAAGATCCTATGATTTCTACAGTGTTTAACTGAGCATATTGCAAGTCGAATTTGTGCATTGCAATTGGTGATACATTTTCATATAAATGTAAAATTCTGAGGACATTGAGTTTTCATTAAAAAGGCAAGACAGTTTTTTTCTTGGTTGGGGTGGGGGTTTTGTTTTTGTTTGCTTGTTCTTGTATGTTTGTTTGTTTGTTTTGTATTTCCTGCTGTTTATTCCTTGAAAATATTTTGACCACTTTTGGTTTGCAAGTGGGAGACACTTGGGAATCTCTTTTTAAATGTGTCATCAGTCACCATGAAAACTGATGAATGCTCTGACAAGTTTTTCATGGCTCTTACTTTTAAGATTCCCACTTTCGTTCATATTTAGTGTATAATCTCATGCCTACTTTTCACCCACCTTGTTCAGGAGTGCCTGTGCAGAGCCATCTAGAGAGACAAGGCCAAATTCATGCCTGTGAAAGTTATTCAGCCTGGCTAGTCTCAGGGCTCGTGCTTGGAACTGCCTGTATTTCAGAGCAAATCATGTATCAGTCATCTGGCCATGTAGTAGTCACAGCTTATCGTGTGTCCATGTGTTCCTATCTCCTATCCGGTGACCCTGCTTGTAGGCTTTGGATAAGAAACAGCTTGGTAGATGTAGAGAGGTTCTCATTGCTCTGAATGTTAGTTGGTACAGATTCTTTTTTAGTTTCTCTTGAGCAGTTTTAAATGCAATACTATTTTAAGTTTTCACAAAAGTGGGTTTGTTTTTTTTTGCGGACAGATTACATTCTCTGAAAGATATTTTACACTGAAATGCATACTCCTTCCCAATACCTTGATCTGTCAACTCCTCTCTGATTAACCTCAAATTATTCTGTTTTATAATTTCTGTTCTTAGAAAATAAAAATCAGCATTTTGCAATACTTGACTCTGAAAAAGAGGTCTGCCACCATAAAGAATTGCTAGTGAAACGTTTTCCCAAGCAATCCTTTTTAATGCCGAAAGCTAGATGAATTTTGGGACCAAATATATGTGCACTGTTATTAGGAGTTAATTTGCACAGATCTATACACACAGTGGACAAAATGAAACATTTCCCTTTCAGTTTTGGATATGGGGATTTTACATTTATTCAATGTCTTCTTTTCTTGAACTTTTTCTTACTATTTTTTTTTTTTAAAGAACTTTGAGAAACTCAACTTTCATTCATGTTACCTAAAGGAAATACAACTACTAATATTTTTTTTTTCAGTTTATATGTTTTTTTTTCCTTAATATTGCTTTCTGAGTATTGTTAAAATTGCACCATGATATCAATTATAATTTTGAGTGGCTTATTCAATGCATATCTAGAAGAATTCAAATGTACTGAATTCTAAGTGCTATTAAGTTTGCAATTACTTTTATATTTGAAATGGTAATTCCATAAAATTTTGGTGTAATGAATGGCATTTCTTGCAGACTTTTTTCTTTTTCTCATTAAATGCATTTGCAGTGACTAATACTTCTCTATGAGTTAAAGAAACTTCAAACTTAGAATAATTCATCACTTCTAGTTACGTGAATACAAGATGAGATTCTGTTCCTGCCTTTAATTACTATGTAAAATACCTGGAGCTGCATAAAAAGCTTTCATTGTGCTGCATGTTTCCCTGCAGCATGCAGACAGTAACAAAACATATGTGCAGTGGCATGTTTGCAAGGATGAAGGTGGGGAGGTAGATGAGACCACAAAGCAGGATACCACGGGGAAAATACTACAGTGCTTAGTATTTCCATAAAAGGTTGTTATCATGTAGACACTTTTTATTACCAGGAACCTTGGGCACAACAGAACAGTGGTCTTAAAAGTACCTGCTTTCCCCCTAGTTCCTGTTATGCTAAGAGCTTAGCAAGATCTGGTAAAATCTCCATCACTGAATATTTTTAGCAGGACTGAATTTTCCTGAGTGATTAGCTGAAGCTCCACCGCAGCTGCTGGACTTGCAAAAGATGAATTAGTTCCTCATTAAGCAGTGATGTTAGACAATCCTGTTGCGTCTTCTGAGCACAGAAGAGGTGGAATAGGAAAATTGTTTCTTTGTTGAAATTCCTTCAACTGTTCAGTGCCTGATCAGTGCTCTGTCCTCAAGTTGACTCTGAAAAGCCATTAAAACACATAAAGGACTTGCAGATAAAGGGGATATTTGGAGGTAAGATATGTTAAAGCTAAACTTTAACTGTTAGCCTAACTAATCAGCATGGACCCTTTGGACCCTTTGAGCCCCAAGGGCTTTTTTTTTGGGGGGGGGGGAGGTGGGGTAGCATTATGGAGATCTAAACACTATGCTGCTAGGACAAAAGAAGCAAACTGCCCTGAAGACAGGAGCATGAAGTAGGTGCTTGTCGACAAAACGAATCCCATAAATGAAAGGGGGGGGGGCAGAAGATGAGAGAGAGAAAAGAGAGAGCAAGCTGTGGGCTCTGAAATCTTCCCCTATAAATTACCTTTTTTGAAAACTGAACGGCCCAACGGCACATTCCCTATTCAAATCCCGCCAATCAGTTCAAAATGTTGTATGGCAGGCAAAACTGCACACACCTTCTCAAACAGCCTCTGACACATGCAGCTGCCTCTCTGAAACATGAGGCTCGGGGTCTGGCTTCCACCGGCTCCAAGCAGCCTTAAAGGCGCCTGCCTATTGGCTCCTCGACCTCAAACCTGGATCCTGCAACGGGGAGGGAAGGGAAAGGGCAGTGGCCAAACAGGTTTAGCTGGCTTATTAGTAACTCTTCCAGGACAGCCCCATACCTGAAGGATTTTAAGGCCAGGCTGGATGTGGGTCTGGGCAACCTGATCTAGTGTGAGGAGTCCCTGTTCATGGCAGGAGGGTTGGAAATAGATGATCCTTGAGGTTCCTTCCCACCCTAACAATTCTATGATTCCTAAGATGTTCTTTCTGGCCCTTCTTGTAGATGAGCATCGCATTTTCCAGTCTCTAGTCAACTGGAAGCTCCCTGTTAGCCACGACTGCTGATAAATGATGGAAAGTGGCCTGGTGAGCACTTCTGCCAGCTCCCTCAGTACTGTCGAGTGAGTTCTGTCCAGCCCCACAGACTTGTGTATGTAATGCAGCAGGAAGTTAACCATCTTTTCTATGATGATAGAGACTTAATTTTGCTCCCCAGCCTTCTCTTCCAGCCCAGGGGATTAGGAATCCAGTGAACAATCAAGGCAAAGTAGGTATTGAGTACCTCAGCCTTTTCCTCATCCCTGACCACAATGCTCCCCCTGCATCCAATATAGGACAGAACTTCTCCACAGTCCTCCTTTTGTTGCTAATATATTTGAGGAAGCATATCTTGTGGTCCTTAACAGCTGAAGCCATATTAATTTCTAGTTTGGTTTTGTCCCTTCTAATATTCTCTCTGCATAACCTTTCCACTTTGTAGTCCTCCTGAGTGGTCTACTCCTGCTTCCAGAGAACATAAACTCTTTTTTTAACCTGCATTGCAACCAAAACTCTCTATTCAGCCAGGATGGCCTTTTTCCCCACCAACTCGTCTTTCTGCACATTGACATGGCTTGTTACTATACCTTTAAGACTTCCTTCTTGAAGAATGCCCAGCCTTCCTGGACTCCTGGGCCTTTCTGGATTGCCTCCCAGGGACAACCAGTCTCCAAAAGAGGCCAAAATCTGACCACTGGAAGTCCATGGTGGCAGTTCTGCTGACTCCACTTTTTACTTCTTCAATAATCAAGAACTCCCTCATTTTGTGATCACTATGCCCAAGATATCCTCCAACCATTAGGTCATTCACAAATCCTCTTTGCAAGCAGTAGGTCAAGCAGGGGGTTCCTCACCAGCTGTATTAGAAAGTGAAGCTCTATGCACTCTAGGAGCCTCTGGGACTGCTTCCTGTCTACTGTATTGTATCTGCAGCAGACATCAGGGAAGTTGAAGTCCTCCGTGAGAACAAGGGCTAGCTATCATAAGAGTTCTCCCAGACATCTAAAGGGTATTTTCTCTGTCTGTTCAGCCTGGCTGGGTGGTCTATATCAGACTCCCACATGATATATTCCTTGTTGGCATTCCCCTTGATTTTTACCCATAAACACTTATCCCTATCATGACCATTATCAACCTAAATGCAAGCAAAACACTTCCAGATATACAGGGCTACCCCACCACCTTTCCTTTTTTCTATCCCTTCTGAAGAGTTAGCAGCCATTGACTGTGGCACCCCAGTCATGAGAGACATCCCTCCATGTTTCTCAGATGGCCACTATATCAGAGTTTTCCTGATGCACAGGGGCTTCTAGCTCCTCCTGTTTGTTTCCCGTGCTGTAATCATTACTATAAATTTTCTTCAGTTGGTCTAGTGGTCCTGCCATCATTTTGCAGGGAGAAGTCCTAATTCCTACCCAACCGTCAAGTGTTGTTTTGGTTCCTAACACATCAATAACTCTTGTATCTTTGCAGCTGTATGTATCTCCATTCCCTACCTGCACTCCTCCACTGAAATGGCAGACCAAAAGACCTTGCTAAAACACCTTGCTTCAAACATCAGCCCCCAGGCTTATTTCTAGCATGCCCTGTTTTGTGCCCTTCCCACTTCAAATACAGTTTAAAGCTCTTTCAATGGGCCCTGATGTCTCCTGTGTCAGGATCCTTCTTCCCCTTTGAGACAGGTGTACTCCTTCTGTTGCCAGCAAGCCTGGTGTCCTGTAAATAATGCATGATTAAAGAACTCAAAACTCTTGTCTTCAGTATGGCTTTTTGAAATTTACTTCACATAATCTTAAAAGCAAAACAGGAAAACATAGCATTCCTGAAACCAGTTATGTGATGACTGATAAACTATATGATCTCAAAGGTCTTTTCCAACCTGGTTTATTCTATTCTATTCTATTCTATTCTATTCTATTCTATTCTATTCTATTCTATTCTATTCTATTCTATTCTATTCTATCCTATCCTATCCTATCCTATCCTATTCTATTCTATTCTATTCTATTCTATTCTATTCTATTCTATTCTATTCTATTCTATTCTCAGAGAATACTTATTAGTGGTTTCCTGCCAGGACTGGAAGGATGCATGGAGTGGGCTTGCACAGGGGTCTGTCTATTGTTTTTTAGTATTTTATTAATGACCTGAATGATGGAGGAGAGAGCTTGCCTGTTAATACTGGGTACCACATCATACTGGAAGTGCTGTAAGGATGCTGGAACAGGAAGTCAAGAGCATTTTGACAAATTTGAAACATAATTGCAGCACCATGGGTTTTTGTGGACTTAGGTGTCCACTTTCCCATCTGCTAAAGCTCATCCTCACTATTATTGTTGTTATTATTATTAAAAATCACTATTTTATTCTCATCCAGATCATTTATTGGAGTTGCTTGTGCTTCCAGCACAAAATAAAAACATGTACTGTTCCTGCACCCTGAAATGTCTGTGGAGTTGTAGAAAAAAGTCTTGAGTATTTTATCAGTTAAGATTTCAGTTAATTTCCATTATCTTTGATAATTTCACGTTCCAAGTCAAAGTAATACTTTCTAGAATATATCTGTAGGACCTATGTGAAGCTAAACAGCATAAATTCAACCTCATGCCTCAGTGCCTCAGTTCCTACCTGTGGCATACATACTCTTTCATAAAGGCCTACTGTAGAGCATCACTAAATTATAAAAACTTGAGCAATGTGGAGTCAATGTGGGTTCAAATTAGCAGCTTGACAAACCTTGGCACCATGTTACAAACATTATTTGCACCACACCATTCTTAAAAACACGCTTTTTAGAAAGTAATTTGCGTAACTAGCATGAATCACTAGCCTGAAAAAAATTGCAGAAACCCTCAGTGGGTCCTTGAAGCCTCCATTTTCATTAGGAACTTCAACATTTATCTCTTTGTTTTATGCCTGTTACATAGAATTATAGACTTCCCTGGAGACTTTAGATTAGGGATTATAAAATCAATGTGGTGTAAAACTATTGTTCCAGCAATTTCAAGCCATCTCCACAGAAAGAGAAAAGGGCAGCTGGACCCTGACCCACCACATGGGACAACGTTGCCCAGTGGAACAGCCTCTTCAGGAACTGCTAACTTGACAGCCTGTGTAAAGTTAGATAAGGGGTGACATAAGTGTTCACCAAAATACAAATAATTATTCAGCTCATCAAGCAAGGTAGCACTGCAACCTGCAGGACTTCAAACAGACATCTCAGTACAAGCCAAAAAGCAATGGATTCACAGCTTGTTTATTCAGCTTAATTAAGAATCTAGACTTGATCAAGTGTAGTTGACTTTTCTTAAAACAAATAATTAGAAGTGGGAGCATCTGGAAGGATTACATTCTTACAAATTCTGGTATTCCTATGTACATAAATGTATCTCTCTTTGTTTCTTCTTCTTTATTTTCTTTCTTTTTTTTTTTTTTTTTTTTTTGTGACATAAACATGTACTTTAAATCCAGGTCACATGGTGTGGTGTATTGTTTCTATTCTGCTCTGAAAAAAAGGGCAAATGTGGCAAATTGCCTAACACAAAAATATACATTTTCCCAATAAGCATAACAATAAGAGTTGGATAATTCAGGTGGTTTATAAAAATATAAATCTATCCAAACCAGTAAAATAAATGGCTCTAAGAGCCTTTGAATACTTCTTTGAATCTTTTTGCCCTGTCCTTAAATATAATAAGCTGATTCAAACAACATGATTTATTTCTATTACTTATGGCAAAAATCATCATGGTCTCAAGAACAAAGAGTATTTTCCAACAACTTCAAGAGTTTCCAGACAGCCTCTGCAATATACATAGCATGCCATGCCCTAACGTTCCCACTCTGGCATGTTGTTATATTAGAGAAAAAAATATGTCATGTACTGTTTCAACATCAGAACAACTGTCTTGCAAACAGGGGAAAACAGCCATCAAGTTTATTACTTGGGTAACATAATATTTGAGGAGTGTTACAGCAGAAGTCTGAATATCACTTGCATTTCTTAATTCAAATGTTTTCTTCAGTAAGAACAACAAGAGAGTGGTGCTGGCATGACCTCTCTCCTACAAATAACTGCTCATTTTTTGTGCTCTCTGGTATAGTTTAAACCAAAAGGAAACTATTCCAAAAGTAACATTTTTTTTCTACTATTTTTTGTTGGCAATTTTTCTTCAAACAGGTGTAGGTTCAGAACAGATGTAGGAAAAAAAATGTACAGTCTTTAAGCTTTGACTGAAACAGGGCAGAACAGATGAGGATCAACATTTCTGTTGTTAGTGACCAGCCAAAGCCTGGCTGCTGCTTGTGATGGCTTTCTTATGCAGACATTCTCACTTTCAAAATGGCTGTAATAAAAATAAAGAGGTTAAGCAGCTGAGATGAGAAGTAGCTCATCTCATGTTGTCTCTCCTGTTCTCTGACCAAACTCCAGACATATGCTCACACCATGCTCGTTAGAGTGGAGAGAAACTCAGTCCTTCGGCTCTCATGCTGGCAACTGCTCATCGTGAGGGAAGGACTGCAGAGTCACAGGTGGCATCTAAATATTGAGCTTCTGACTGTACCTTTGAAAATCCTGTGAAAATTTTATTTCAGAAAATGGTAACACATATGTTTTCTGGTTTTCTACACACAGTTGTTTTTTCCACAATGACTTTCAAGCCCAGTGAAGTATGTTACTCTTGCCCAATGTATTTTAATGAGTTGGAAATATGTTTTGTTTATGAAAGAAATAATATAATTTCTATTGACAAATCTCCAGCTAAATTCCCCTAGAACTCTTATGCCTGAGTGCAATAAATTAGGGTTATTTCAGCTTATTAACAGAAAAAAATGTATGTGTTATGGTAAATTCAAATGCTATACCTTAAATTCAATATTATATCCTCAAAACTCCAACATTTAATTTTATGGGTTAGTAAGGACCCTGCAAGAGATCTGCATTTAGGATCAGTTCAGAGAGAATGAAAGTCATAGATAAGGTACCATGTCTTCAGACTGCAGGAATATAGCATAGTTGTGTATAAAAGTCATTGTAAGATTTAGGCTACAGAATTCTGTTAAAAAAAACCCAAACACTTGTGCCCTAAAACCACAGATGGTAGGTATGCTGGAACTTGGGTTTGTGCTTAAGAGGTATCATGGTAATTCTTTCACCAGTGAGGTTCATCAGGAAATAAACATGCAGAGCTTCTCCAATCAATGAATAAAATTGAACTCATATAATCTACTTTCCAGGAGAGATAGCCTAATCATTAGGGCCTGGGGTATTTTACAGTGAAACTTCATCTTTTGTCCCAGAATGGTCCAAGTCCAGGAGAGCACAAAACAGAATAAAAATAGTGTGCACATCACCATAACATGTCTTTCAGAACATTAGCATGGAGACAGTGTCATCTCTGTGTGGCTGTACAGGTTCCACCTTGAATCCAGCCCCAGTCCAGCCACTGGGAGCAGAGACAGGACCTCAGTCCAGTCTCACCTTTCACATGGATGTGTCCAGTGTTCCACAAAGACAACTTTTTTTGTGAGTATAAATCTTAGATTTTTAGTTTGAAACATAACACTTCTATCTCATACCTTTTTACAATGAGAGCTGAAGTCATGGTAGGCAAGAACTACTAAGCCAAGAAAGGACACAGTAATGAAGCTGTCAGTCCTTCTAAGCAGTTTTCTATGGGTCAAGATCCTCCTATGAAATTGTTCATATAAGTGCTTAATATTTTAGAGAAATAAAAGATTTGTTAAAGGAGTTTTAGTTAGAGAACATCAATGTTTTTTTAATGGAGATTTTATCTAATACATTGATTTTCCATATGGCAAATCTTACAAAGAACTCAGTTTCCACATGCATTTGTGTAGCACTTAATATGAATTTTCCCTCTGTTTTAATTTACTTTACCTTTTTTTGTTGTTGTTATCCTGTTTCTGTTTGAACAGGAAACTAAGAACAAAGAAAAACACATTAAAACCAAAAAGTCCCAGAAGTTATGTTTGCTGTTTTCTTTCCTGCAATTCCCATTTCATTACAGACCATATTATTAAAGTTAGTAATAGACAAAACCAAAAAGTGTATCCTATAATAAAGGACTCATGTAAAGTGATGTGCAAATGGCTGTCACTGTAAATCCATCTCTCTGGTTCAATAGATAATTCGGATTTCTTGTTTACTGCTATATTTTTAAACAAGAGAACAAATACTGGTGATTCCTACTCACACAGTATTTTATAGCTTTATTAATAATAGCTACACACTGTGTTTAAAAAGTATCTGAACAGTGGTTCACAGTGAAACATTTTCTTATCCAAAACACTCAGTTCTGAGGTTCCAAGAAAAATAAATATTTGGTTACACAATGAGTCTGTGATACAGTCTACCATCTAAAAGAGAAGACAAACAGCTGCTGAGAAAGATAAAACAGAATGGTAATTAGCAAACAGAGGGACATCAACATATAATGCTGCTAACAAAAACTGTTCTTGGTTTCAGAAAGTCACACACAGGCTGTAATTGTCAAGATGTGCATAATTTTAAGACATTCACCACAGAGTCATCATATTTGATGCATCGATAAGTTCTACAGAAAATAGCACACAAATGTTATGAATTCAGTCTTCCACATAGAAAATTTGTTGATGAAGGATGTATGGAGCTTCAGACATTGAAAATTCTTATCTCGTTGCTGACAGATAGAAATAAATGGCAAGAATTAACCTCATGTGCATAGAGATAAGGAGTTAAATTTTAAAGAGAACAAAATATAAACAAATTAATGAAGCCTAGCAAAGCTGCACCAAAAGAATTATTTTCAAATGAATAGCCAGACACAACCCCAAAACGCACTGTATCTTCCAAGCAAAAAAAACCCTCTGACTTTCACCACTGTCAGCTTTGTATTGATGACACCATCCTGTTATTTCCCAAAGGACTGCATTGGTGTGCTCTTGTTGACAGAGTGAGCACAGAGGTAACCTTGGGAACCATCAGCCAGGAAGTTCTGGGAACCTGAATGTGGGCAAGAGCAGAGATGGCCATGGAGTCATAACCAGACCAGAAGCCTCCTTATGTTTTTCAGACCCCAGGCCATGGCAGCCAGGCTGTCCTCATGTCCCAGACTTTTGCTTTCCACTGATTACCTGATGCTCTGCATTGTAGTAGGGGAGTAGATTTTATCCTCTGTGAAAAAAACAGGAGAGGAATGTAAATGTTCATGTCTCATTTCCACAATAAAACAGGGCATTGTTGCAGAGAATATTCCCTTCCATTTGACATCATCTGCTTCTGAAGCTCAGTGAGGATTGTCTAGAGCAGCTAGAAAGCAATCACTGACACCATGAAAAGATTTTTTCCCTAGGGTAACTAAACTGGATGTCAGACATGCTGACGGGCACATGGCAGCCCATCCCTTGGGAAGGCCAAATTATGACATTCCTCTTCAGTGGGGTACTCTGCATTGCCTTCAGCTGCATCCCATGTATGGCAATCCCATCTGGTAAGGTGAAATCCTCAGGAAATGGAAATGCTTACATTTCTGGAATGGTGGTGATCCAGGGATGCATCAGGGAAGCCATACCTTTCTCTGATAGGGAAGGACAAAGATGGCCTTCCCAGACTACCTTTTTGAATGGTAGGTGAAAGGATGAACACATACCCGCACTTAAAGATTAGTTTTACCAGGAATATGATTATTCCCAGCAGGGGACAGTATGTGCTAAAATACAACAGTATGTGCCTAATTATACAATGACACCCACTCATTTGCGTCACCCCTTCTTTGTAATTTTCATCTGAAGAGACAAGCAGAGCTTGAAAACAGCATGTTTTGGTGCTGGGTACGAAAACTCTTGCACAGTCCATCTCCTCGAAATCTGAATTTTTATGTGTACAAACACAGCTTAAAACCTCAGCTGATCCCTAATACACATTGCAAGTATAAATGCAAACATTTTTGAAGAAGTGTACCTTTCGCTGCATTAATTTGACGTGCAGTGATTGTGTCAGTCTTTGAGGCTGGATGCAACTACAAGAAATGGAATATCACAGACAAAAAGTGGAGGGTATACCCTTCATAAGTGGATCCAAGAAAAAAGTGATCTGTAGAAGCAGCATGAAAGAAGTAAGTGATAGAATGCAACTGTAATACATCGGGAAAAGGAAATGCAAAGGGGAAAAAAAGAATCTATGACTAATGCAAAATGTATATCAGTGTAAGTGGTGAGATAAAATTGGAATTATTTTATATTCACTGTTCTACAAGGGAAATACTGCTATTTATTTGACCCAAACTAAATATTTTATTATGGGGAGATTATATATATATATAGAACTTCAGTCACACCAGTATGCAAGCTTCTTAGATTGCATCTATGCTCTAAGACATACTTTGGATTTTTGCATAATTTGCTTATTCTGGAAAATCAGACATCATGCTCTCCAGGGCCTATTTGGGTCATGCGTGTTCCTGCATTAATGTGAAACTCAGCCTCATTGAACTTGTTGAAAATACTCAGTTATGTAAAGCTATGCAATGAAGTCACATGCTGGTAAACTTATCAGATTTTGACTCAAGACTGTATCCAAGACCATCTCAGCAGTAAAATTACGAAGATACTATTTGACTGCGTAAAACTAGCATTATAAGTGTCATGGAAGATGCAGTTAGAGACAGATGGTGCTTTTCCTTAGAGCCAGATGTAGGAGTTTTTGATGGTGCCCCTGGACAAGTAAAGCTTCTGCACCTCTTTCTTTGCAGGCCCAAATTCTTTCCCAGATTGTTAAAGCAGAGCCAGGATATTCCATTTTTTCTCTCACTGGTAATTTAACAGCTAATACTCATAACTCTCACTTCATGAGTGAAAAAATGGGCTGGAGAATGGTAAAAATGTTTGGTTTATCTTTGCTTCTAAACGGAGATTGCTCTGCATGAAAAAGGTCAGAGTCTACCAAAATGATTATTTCAAGAACATTCAATATAGGTTGTCTGCTTCACGGGAAAAGCAGCAAAAGCATTTTGACATTAGGCTCAAATGCCAACAACAGCAAGCTTCAGATTTCAAATTTGTAATATGATTTATAAGTAGCGACAGACAGGATGAAACAGAATCCTCTCCAATAAAAATTAAAAATGAAGAGACTTCCATATCCCAGCCTGCAAGTTGAATCTCTCTTTCTCTCTTTCTATGATCCAAAATGTTTATATATTTCTCTGCAGTCGAACAGAATAAGGGTAGTTAGATCCTTGCATGCACCAGAATGTAAAACCCAGTATCAGGATTCTGCTAATACACATATTCTTAGTAAAAGAGAGACAACCTCTTCCCACAGTCCTGTATACTTCTGGAGTTGCTAAGCAGTGAAATACAGTGGATTGTTTGAAAGGTGGTAGCAGATCCAATATGTATGTTCCTAGACGTCTGTAAAGTACAATTAGTTTCCTTAAAACATATTTACTTATACCTCCCTGAGAGGGTTATTCTGAGGAAGAAATTATTTTGCTACACAGAAAACTTACCAAGCTTGTTCCTGGGGCCTCAGCCAGTTGTACATTTGGGTTTTGTTTTCAAGATGATGTGTCACTCCAGGCCTAGGCAGAGAGGTCAAGGGAAATGACAATCCTGTATGGCTGTCCTGAGCAAATGGAGCTAAAAAGTGTTCAAATGAGTATGTGAATTCAAACTGAGAAGTCTGATAAATGCTTAGTATGGGATCCTTGCAAACCTATGCCATCTTGTTAATCACTAAAGGTCCATCAGCAGGGAGAATATTATGGTTGCTCCATGTACAGTATTTCTGAAACTTTTTTTCATTGCAACCATTATATGTCAAAGAAATGCAACAGATTGTTGCTACCTCATTGTATGCTCAAGATTTCTAAGGTGAATACAGGTAAATGATGGATTTTCAGTAGAACATAATATTCCTACAGGCAAATATATCTTGGCATTCTAGGAAAGTTTTAGGTTGCAGGTACGAATATCTAACCACTCTTCTCCCAAACACCAGGAATTTGTCACAAGCATCCTGAGAATCAGTAGAGTTAAAATCAGTGGGATCTTTTGCACAAACTCAGAAAAGTGGTGGATCGAGCACTGACCTCATCTTCCTACCAACAAGACTGAAAGCCATCTTTGCATCTTATACCTGAAAAGTGATAACCAAAATAAGGATTTGAGGAATGTCTTTTTGACATTCTACATCAAACTTGTGTTGGTTTTGGGTTGGCATGGGTTTGAGGGGTTTTTTTGCTTGTTTGGGTTTGGTTGGGTTTTGGTGGGGGTTTTTATTGGTGGTTTGTGGGTTTTTTTAGGCTGAAATGACATAAACAATCACAGTAAATACAAGCTTGCTTTATTCCTATGCCTGTGCCACATGCACACAGTTGCTTGAGTATGAAACTCCAGCACATAATCTGACAACACAAACACAACCCCTTTACATGTTTAAAATATCCTGATTACAATAGTATTAAATCTCTGTCCCTTTACTTGGGAAGTCTGGTCTTGACAGGGACTAAAATGACTCTAAACCTCATCTCTTTTCTAGACAGACTTTCCTAGCTCCTGCTGTGTGGCATCCGCCACTAATCTGACATGCCAGAATAGTGGCAGAACAAAGAGGAAAACCATTGTAAATGTATTTATTTTCTAAATCTGCAGAAAATGAGTATTTCAGGGATGCACCATTCAACCTCTGACTGCAAAGTTTTGTCACCCCTAATAAGTCTTCAGTGTAGAATTTTATCAGTAAATGCAGAAAGAAATAGCAGCATTTCATAACGCCATCCAGAGGTAATGAAGTGTGGGTCTGTCTGTATGGGGAAGTTACAACAAAATATGTCAGTGCATGAATTTCAAGCACAATAACTGCTGTGCTCTAAATCTCTACATAGATGCTCTTCAACACTAAGACTCCAGAGGTTTTTTTCCAGTTTAACTTAATCCATTTTCACACTGGACTCCTACAGAGGAATTAGTGTCCACACAGAACTATTTCTGAAAGGTATTCTGTGATATTTTCCAACTAGAAAAGCACTAATGTTAATATATTTTTAAATAGATATTTTCCCATAGCAATAAAATAACAAACTTGAGCACTTTTTCAGAGGAAATTAGAGTTTCTCAGAGACTAAATCACCCCCATGTGCTGTTTGCAACCCATGTTCCATGGCAGCCTCTCCTACTCAGACATGCTAAAACAGTGCATGAACAAAGAGCAACTCTGGCACATGCATATATTTCCCAAATTTACATAAAATTAGAATTTCCAGAATGCATAATGTGCCAGCCATCTGAAAGTATTGTTAGTCTGGCTTGTCTTTGAACCGAGTGGGTATAGTATCGATTATATATGAAAAGGCTGTTACCTTCCTTGTAGTACATGCTGTATTGCAGAAAATGTCACTATAATTTAAAAAATATGCCAGACTATTCATAGAAAGCAGGCATGTTCTGGTTTTTTCACTCAGGAATTCATGTCATCAAGTTTTTGGCTTTCCATGCTTGGGAAATGTGAAATGTAAGCAGCCATCCACACTTCTTGAAGCAGGTAGCTGATTTACCTGTTTCATTGACCAGAAAGGCTTACATGCTATCCATTCAGATGACGATCCGCTGGTGAGTCATATTGATTCTTCTAGTTGGGGCATTTCAGATACAAATATTATGATGCTATTGTGAGTGTTACTTAGTGTCACAATTTTAGATTCATTTTCAATATCTAAAATTGAATTGCTATAGATCTGGCCTAATGAGTATGACTGCCATATCACATCTTTTTTGCTGTTAATTTTAAGACAGATATGTGAGAAGAGGGGCTACACAGAGAAACCATTTCCCTCCATTAGAAGTAGAGCAAGCTAACCCAAACTGCATCCTGTCTGCTCAGGGTATAATATGAGATTTATTATGAAAGGCTTCTCTGTATTTCAAGTTTAAACAACATTGCCAAAGCATTGTAGATTTTGTTAGAATGTGCACCGAGTGAAAACAAAGTATTAATGTGGTCAAAATTGTTTGGAAATACTTATTTTACTGATCTTATTTGTAAAAGTGCATTCAGAGAAAATTTCCCCCAGCATATATATTACAAACATACTCTGATATTTTTTAGACATTGTTAAAACAGTAAAACATGGAACATCAGCAGTGGATACAGAAAAATGTGTCATTATGAATCTTCTACTAGACTGATTAAAGCAAAGATCCCTAAAATAAAAATAAAATAAATAGATGTGTGGGTCTTTTTTACCTTTACTTCCAAGTGCTTTGATCACCTAATGTGAAGAAGTGCATCAAATAGAAAAAAAAAAAAAAAACCAAACCAAAAAAACAAACAAAAAACAAAAAAAAAACCAAAAAACAACACACCCAAACAAAAACAACCCAAAAATTTACATCTACTTTTATTTTCCTTTTCTAAAACCAGGAGCAGTTTTCTCTGTTTTATTTTTTGGTACTTCATTCTTCAGCAGATACTAGTTACAGCAAGCAAGAAATTCAGTAAGAGAGGTTTTCAGTATTTATAGTCAGTCTAATGCAGCACAATTTTCATGCAAAACCACTATAATAGTGTAACATTATACCATGAACGTTAGATGGTGTTTCCACACAGAAGGTAACAATCACAAAGGAACTGAGACTTATCCACCTCAAGTGATTTTATCTATCTTTTGACCCACTACTATTTCACAGGCAGAAAATAAATCTGAATACAAACACTGTGTATGAAACTGTATTCTCCTTATCTTGGGAACACTGATATACTTTCCCACTATATCTGAATTTGTTTTGCATGGAAACATAATAAGTTTCCATTGCAGAGAGCAATATAGAGCTAAACCAAACATCTGACTTGATAAAAACTGGAATTACCTTCACAAACACACCCCATGAGTTGCATTTCCAGTTTAAAGTAGACATTTGAAGTACATGGATGCCTGGGTAAAATGTTCCTGAGTACACATGAAACCTGTGTTACAGACTGTGAGACTACTTAAACCTACCACAAGCACAGCATTACAAACATGCCTTGAGAGGCTTGCAAATTCTAACATCACTGTGAGTGGCCACAACAAGGAGCATTTGCTGAAGTTTCTAAAGGCAGTAGAATGTAAACAAAGGCAAATTCCCAGCAGCTAAAGATGGATGATAGCGACCCTTTTGAAAGGTCACAGAAACTCACCTTCCTGAAGAAGAAGAACCTACATCTACAAAAGTGAAGGCCTAAAGAGACATTAAAATGTGTACTGCCCCACAGATATGTCACATGAAACCAGCAATCGTGAGACTGTGACAAACAGGCCATGCATTCATACTGGGACATGAAAGATAAACAGCTACTTAATAAATTATGATTTTTATAAATTGTTTTGAGATATTTGTATCCATGATGGTACAGTTGTAGCTGTGGGACCGTGCCCAGATGCAGGCAACAGTTTAGGTTCAACAGGTGTTGGAGAGGATCCCTGCCCATCGCTGACTTGCATGTTTTGACCAGTGTCTGTATACCTTGGAGACAGAATGAACAAATGCAGCTGTCTCCATGGAGAATGAGTGCATGCAATCCTGAAAGGCTCTTTCAGAGCTTAAAACATTTAGAAATGTCACAGCAACACCCAGCTGATCCCACTGGAATCAAGCTGCCCCTACCACATTTGTTTGCTCTGGATGTGTAGGACTGAATTGATTCCATGTTGTCTCATTAACTTTTCTCATGCTTCACAGTGCTTTCTACTTACTCTGCAATGACGCTTTTAATTTGAGCCCAGTACTATTAGGATACAGGAATTACCTCAGGATCAGCAGCCTGCCCCATCTGTTGAGTTTTCATGAATGAACAATGACAGCAAAATCATAGAATCATAGAATCATAGAATCATAGAATCATAGAATCATAGAATCAGTCAGGGTTGGAAGGGACCACAAGGATCATCTAGTTCCAACCCCTGCCATGGGCAGGGACACCCTACACTAGATCACGCTGGCCAGAGCCTCATCCAGCCTGGTCTTAAACACCTCCAGGGACGGGGCCTCAACCACCTCCCTGGACAACCCATTCCAGGGCTTCACCACTCTCATGGTAAAGAACTTCTTCCTCACATCTAGCCTGAATCTCCCCATTTCCAGCTTCATTCCGTTCCCCCTAGTCCTATCACTACCTGAGATCCTGAGAAGTCCCTCCCCAGCCTTCCTGTAGGCCCCCTTCAGATACTGGAAAGTAAATGCTCCTTCCTAGTTCTGTGGGAACCAGAAAATGTCCAGAAATATGGACAAAACCAGTAAACCTAGCTGGACACAACTTCCTTCTTGAAGAGACATCAGAATGCCTGTAGTTTTAATACAACCTCAAGCACTGGCTGCCATTATTTCAGGTACAGAAATCTGTTACTTCTCTGATAAGCTTTTGTGTTGAATTAATGGTACTGTGCTTTTAAAAGGCTGGCAGGTGACTGTACTGCCCTGTAATGGACTCAAAAGAAGGATTCAAGTGCAGAAATAGATTCTGGCTTGCCAAGGGACTGCAGTGAGTTGGTGCCAGAAGTATTGGCCTGGAGGAAGAGAATTTATGAGGTTAGACAAAATCCTAAGGCCAGTTGAAGCCTGAGGTGTAAAGAAATGAGGCATAGCAGCTGTGACTGAACCTTTATGTATGTGTGGTTTCCAAGGAAAATGTTAGGCTCTGTGAGAAGGGAGAGAACTGCAGAATGGGTTACCAGACATCTCTTCAATCAGCAGCCACCACCTGCCATCATTACCCTGTAATAGTTTGTGATTACAAAATGAGTGGGTTTGCAAATAGCTGCAAGTATGAGTAGAATCCATGTCAAAGAAAAGATGTTCCAGAACAACTCTCAGCACATCAAAGCCATCAGGATACTTGATATCTACTCTTCTTAACCACCACAAGTGACCCTTCTTTGCTATTTCAGTCCTCATAGGACTTCAGCTTTCTGGCTAACATCAAAAAACCACACTAGACCACTGGAATGTGTAGTACTCCCTAGCTCTTCTGTTTGGCGTTTGGTTTTTTGGGGGGGTCTCAGCTGGAACAAGAGCTGGGTGCATGGCATCTGTCCTTGTCTCCTATGTGGGTAGGGAATCTGGGCATCTTCTGGGGCATAGGTGGGCCACATGCCAGATGGAGGCAGTCAGGGTATGGAGGCCCCAAGCTTGTCATTTATGGTTGATTTTTAGACATGAATAGAGTTATCATTTCAAAAAACACTGGGCTAAATTGGTTCATTGCCACTACCATTTGTAAACATTTTTTAGTCTTACTCTACAATGAACATTGGAAGCCTGGTGGTAATATTGACTTGAAGCAAGAAATCATCATTCTGAAAGGACTGAAGAAGACTGGCCTAGAACACAAAGACGTTATTAATGCTTTTGAAAAATACCTGAGCTTGAGTCAATAGGCAGTGAGACAATTAATAAAGAGCAAGACTAACAGTATATTTATATTCCCTTTGTGTACAAAATGTGACTGAATAGACATAAAATCGATCCTGCCATTGTCTTTCTCTTCCTGTGGTTCTGATGGAAAGGAGATGGATGGATTTAAGCATAGTTTCCTCTACAATGGGATACTTGTACAGTATCCCATTAACATTACAGAATAGGATCCGTACTGCAATGAATTACCTAGACAAGAAGCTCTATACATACTTTTCTATCACTCATACAGGGTATGTGACTAGACTCTTGTACAAATTCACTGACTTTCCACAGAAATGCAATCTAAAATATGATTTCTCCTGTAAATTCTTTTTCAACGAATCCTGGAATACTGAAGATTTTAAAAATACTCATTTTGAGGAAAGTAATTTTTCATTAAGGCCTTTTTATGTATTTATTTTGAAATGCTTAGTTTACATTATATTACAATAAATCACTCACTTTACATTGGATTGTTGGGATGCATGCTGACGGCTGATTTTAGAGCAAATTGCTGATGGGAAAGCAGGCTACTTTCTCCTTACAGGCACAGCTGCATGCTTCTTCCCCTCTTCATCCTGGAACACCTTTTTGTGCAGTTAGCTGGGTTCAGTTAGCCACTGATTTATTTTCTGGCATTCCAGGTAGACCCTGGTCTGAGTGACAGTTTACATCATATCTGAATAGATGGGTGCAAACCAAATCAAGTTTCCTTTATTCATACTAGGTTATTAGCTCAGGCATATGTAGTTACCCTGTTTCCGAGTCAGAGTTGTGTTCTAGCACAGATGTGTATTTGTACATACCTTCACCAGTTCACTCCCAAGCAAGTTCTGACGTTGTTTCAGAGTAACAAGCATTAACTGTAAGGGGTTTGCCAAACTAAACACAAAGTCAAAGAGAAGCAGACCTTCTTGATAGCTGGTCTATAGAGTACTGTTCAAACAGGTGGAGTACCTGCTGCTGCAAGTCCCAGCACTGAAAGTCCGTGTGAGAAAAAGTAAATGGATTACGATGCACATCACAAGGTACAGGATTTCAGTTACAGGTGATGAAAGAGTTGCAACGCTTGCTGTATGCCTCAGTGTTTCCAAGACCTTAGAGTGTAATTCTCTCTTTACTGAAAAGACAACTAAAAGACAAAAAAACTATGGAGTGAAAAAATACCAGGATGCATAAACAAAGCCATCCTGAATGGTTCTGAGCGGCTTTATTGAATTTGGTCTGATGTATTGAACATTCCTTTGACTACATTTCAAGTGTATTCTTTTAAAAACATTGTCGAATGCCATTTATTTTCAAGGATACAATTTCTTGTCTGTGAAGCAACACAGATCTCTGGGAAAAAGAAACCAACTGAGCACGGAGAGAAATCAAATCCTTGAGCAAAAATATTGCTATGGAAAAAAGTGCTACAATTGGACCAACCACAGATTATAAGAGGACTTGTTCAATGAATGCCGGTGTTCCTACACAAATATCTGTTTAATCTTCCACCAAATTCTTTTCAGTATTACTCCCACTTCCCCAAAACTTCATTTTGTATGCTTTAAAGGTGATGATGACAAAACCAAAATAATATTTTAGAATATCCTGGGGGCAGGATTAATGAGTAGTTTAACCTCAGTTTCTTTGAATGGGCATTTATTGATCCTCACAATAACATAAAGAAGTGAATGATGGAGAATTTACTTAGTCACTTTGTCTAGTTCACTTCTTTGGTGTAGTGAACTAAAAAAGAATTGAGGTTAATGTTAGTGAGACCATGGTAGTAATACATGAGACCTAAGTAGCTTATGTAATTTAACATATCAGGCATTCTTCTTGCATTCTTATTTTTGCAGTTTGCAACTTCAGGTGCACTTAAGCTATTTTAAAATGTAGAATCTGAATAAATTCATGCAAGAGAAATATGTGATCCCTTTAAAAGGCCACAAGCAATTTTTTTTTTTTCACTGACAATTCAGCTTGACTGTGTTGGACATTTAAAATTCAATTTGTATTCTTTCTGCCAGATCTAGTAAATAAGCATCAGCAATAATGATTTGGAAGCCACTTAGCTCTGCAGTTTTAGTTGTTATTCCTAATGTGACCATAACTGTAGCATCTAGGTGTAGTACTGATAGCCTTGTTAATGATTCATGCAGTGCCTGGGACATAGCTGTGCTCTATAGCTACATCAGGGCTGCCAGGCTGACAAATATAGCATTGTTTTTCGCACTGCAGTGTGACTCACAAGCAGAGCTCACAGCAACAAGGCAGTACTTTTATAAAATAAGTTTCTGAGCACTGCAGAGCCCAATAATAATTTGTGGGGGGAAAAAAAAAACAATTAAAATTTAAAAATAATTTAACAAACCATCTATAAAAATCTCATTCTCATTTTGCATGGCTTACTGAGAATTAGCAGCAATTATAATATCGAAGGTCAAACTGCTCTGCTAACAGTGATGCAAACTTCAGTTTGTTCTGTTATGATGTGTGTGGTGTCTTAGTGTAAACTGTAATAATTCCAGAATTTTACAATCACTATTTACTACATGATGCTTATTCTAATTTCATACAATTCAACATCTTGGGAAGGATCTTGATTTACACAGGTATGTGAACAGCAGTGGATCCTCCTATGCAAACACTGCAGGTGCAAATTCTGTGCTATGTCACGATCCGTGGTGTCCTGTTGACTGTGATGTAACTACCTCATGCATGGGATATCACAGTTAGTATTTCCAAAATCAACATCTGTGCCTGTCAAAGATGCCTGGCCCATATTCTATTTCAGCCGAGCACCCAAAATCACAAGGCACTTTCACAAATCTGTCTCTTTCCTGACATAAAAATACATTTGTTTTATAGAAATAAAAATGTGTTACAATTTTACTTCCTAATTATAGCTTTAAAGCTAAAATTATTTCAAAAATCACTGCAAGCCAGCCAAAGGGAGAGGTGAAAAGCAGTTTTATCATAATTATACAATTGCAGAGTTTGATAATGAAGAAGTATTTTAGAATTTCCATTTGTCTTAGTGCCTTGTAGATTTCTCCACAGTTTTTTAATTCTACAATCACAACTAAACAACTGTTTGAAATTAGCATACATCCAAACAAGAAAAGAAGACATGCATTTTTGACTGTGAGAAAAATTAACTGCTGGAACAGACTTTCAAAAGATACTATATATTCTCATTTGCAAACTTTAAATCAAGAGTAGGTCTGTTTTGACAGACACTATGTCTTATCCTGGGATCATTATTTGAAGTCCTATGATCTGTGCTGTGCAGGAGATCATAATAACTATGGTTGATTTTTTGTCATAGAAGTCAAGGAACATTTTGGCTTCTGGGACACTCACATGCCACATCCCTGAGCTCTGGCCCCAATCAGCTCCCATCAGCCTGCAATCTCTCTTTCCTGTAGATGAAACAGCTAGCAAGTTTTTGGAGTCTCTACTTGGTCTGCATCTCTCATATTGCCCTTATTATGTCTCTTCATCTGGCCTTGAAATCTCATTACTTGTTAGCATAAAAATAATATAATAATTTCTCTAAAAATGTTTTACAAAATAAAAAATTAGTCTGCATCTTTTATTAAGATTTTATTACGAGCCCAACTAAGAGGTGTTTTAGCCCTCTTTCACTGAGTTCACTACCCTAATACCTTTAAAAACGCAGCTCTTGCTTCTTAAATACAGATCAGATCCCCTCTCAGTCTTCTTAAGACTGAACGGCCCCAGGTCTCTCAGTCACTCTTCACAGGGGAGACTCTCAAGTCCCTCATGGCTCTCCATTGGACTCTCCAGCAAAGCCCTGTCTGTCTTGAACTGGGGAGCCCAAAACTGGACACAGTATTCCAGGTGTGGTCTCGCCAGGGCAGAGTAGAGGGGGAGAAGAACCTCCCTAGACCTGCTGGACGCACTTTTCTTGATGCACCCAGGATACCATTGGCTCTTTTGGCCACAAGGGCACATTTCTGTCCCAAGGGCACATTGCTGTCCACTAGGACTCCAGGATCTTGCTCTATGGAGCTGCCTTTGAGCTGGGCAGCCCCTAATCTGTACTGGTGCCTGTCGTTATTCCTCCCCAGATGCAGGACCCTGTACTTGTCCTTATTGAACTTCATGAGGTTTGTTTGCACCCAGCTCTCCAGTCTGTCCAGATCTCATTGGATGGCTGCACAGCCTGATGGGGTGCCAGCCACCCTCCCCACCCCCATTTTGTATCATCAGAGAACTTGCTGAGGGTACACTCAATCCCCTCATCCAGGTCATTGATAAAGATATTGTCTTTCTCTTACTACTTCCTTCTATACACAAGGCGGGAAATTATACAATCAGAGAATGCTTTAGGTTGGAAGAGACCTTTAAAGGTCATCAAGTCCAACCCCTTTGCAGTGAGCAGGGATATCTCTTCACAAGCAACCTGATCTAGTTAAAGTCTTGTCTGAGTTTGTGCCCTTTCCCGGAGTGCAGAATGTCTTAGAGAACACTTGATCACAAGCTCAACCCAAACTTAGAAGAAGATAATTCTCCTATTTATGAAACTCTTGCTTACTATGGAACAATGTAGACACATGCTTGCTTACTTGCTTGCTTGTATTTTTGTTGGTTTTTTTTTTCCCTCTCTCTTCTCTTCTTCCCTCTGTTTTGTTTGTTTATTAACAATTCTGCCATAACTCTACAAAAATACTGCATTATATATAAGGTTAGACACTAAAATTGCATCACAAAATTGTGTAAAAAGTTCTAGTTAGTATTTGGAAGGATCTTTTCTTAGGCAAATGCTTCGCTATGGATAAATCAGTATTTTATCAAGCAGTATTTTTCTTTCACACATAATCTTTTATAAAAGCCTGGCTTCTGTTTCTTATAACATGAAATTATGATGACTACAAGCCAAGTGGTCCTGTGACTACTATGGGATTGCCTAATGACAATGGGTAGTCAAGGTGTTCAGTGCATCTCACTACCCCAAGCTATTCAATAGCCTAGATCATTCAAGGAAGTAAGAAACCTACACAAGAGGCCTCCTACCTTTGTCATCTAATGGTAGTGGACTTTGGCTGATCTGTTACACAGAGGAACAGGCAAGCTTGTATGAAGAAATAAGAAGTTTCTGCAAAGCTTAATGAGGACTTTCCCCCAAACAAGTTACTCTTGCTGTATCTAAAGAGTTCAGGCTCTTCCTAATTGTTGCTGATTGCCCTGGGGGTAGAAAGTATTCCTCCCTAATAAGGGGGCTTTAATTAGTAAGCTGGTTCTTTCACTTTCTATCCCTTGGCAGCTCTCCTTCTCCTTTCAGAAACACCAGGGAAGTATGGCAGCTGTCTTTTGTCTTCTCCTGATGAATGTAGCACAAGGAGCATGATGAGCTGGAATTCTCAGCCCCAGCAACATACCCTGGTGGAGAGGAGAAGAAATTTCCACAAAAAAAACAAGCAATATAGCGACTCATATGAGTCTATACATCCTATGATCTCCTTGCTGTCACATGTACACAAAGTATGCTCATGCCCTTGTGGTCACCAGGAATCTGAATGTCCTGCTGCAGACATGTATGCTAAAAAGAAATTAAAGAAGCTCCTAGGTGGCTCTGAACTATACTGGACAACACAGGAATTGAGGGAACTCAACTATTTGCAAATAGGTTTATATTTCTACACTTGCAACCACAGGCTGACATGTACTCCTGTTTTCTCTTGATGCATGTACCTTCATGTAATTGGGGATTGACCTGCATAGACAACCACAAAGCAGGTTCATGAATCCAGCTGGAGGCAGTCCCTCCCTGGAGGGCTATAGCATCTGGAGAGATTGTATTCCTGGTCGTCAGAGCTATATTCTAATCTTTTATCACTGAATATTAAGGTCAAGGGCAAAATATTCCCCACTATAATTCCATTACATGGTAATGGATATGTTACAAAAAGATGTTAGCATATACTTTAATTTTTACTACTTTATATAGCTATACTGTATTTGTGTTATTTGTCCAACCTACTCAGAACTTATTGAAATTTCATGTCTCTAGATAAGGCAGTTCAGAAACTTTTCAATTAGCCATTCTGTTGGTTATTTCCCCTCCATCCATGAAATCTAGTTCTCACCTTTCCACCCATTTGTCCTAGTGCCACCCACACACATCTCATATGTCCCACCAAGTCATACAGACTTTGCTCGTTAAATGACTCAGCTCACCTAGTTCATGACTGCTCAGAATGCAGAAATTACCAGTTCCTATCAACCTATCAACCTACCTGACTTGTTTCACAAATATTGTCCTCACTCAGCCATATGCACTTTCAGTCAGAAACATCTCCCGATACCCATAGATGACTAGAGCTCTGGATTAGCACCTCAAGTCTGAATCCTCAACAGCATCAAGACCTCCTAGATCAGCAAAGCACCTTGAATTCTGTCGTTATCTGTGTATCTCTATGGTGTCTTTTACAGAGAGTGCTCTCAGAGGACCTTCAAGTCTTAGAAAGCTCAGCTGGCTGTGTGAAGTGGAACTGTGATGGGATTTAAGCACCTTTTTAGGTCTGAGAGAAATCCACAAATTCCACCTGTCTTTAGGCACATGTATTTTATCAGTCCCGGTCTTTGGTCAAGTGTATGTAAATGAGCAGAGCAATCCTGACTTGAAGATATCATGAAAGTATCATTAGGGAAGAAGGTATCATTTCCAATGGTTGAGCCCGCAGTGCTTTTTGAAGAGCTTGATCTTGTAGCTGTGCTTTAAGATCAGGCCTCTTCTGATCAAGCACAGTTACAAGATCAAGTTCTTCAAAAAGCACCATGGTTTCAGCCATTGGAGATGTTACTACCTTCTTCCCTATGATACCTTCATGGCTAAAACTATTTTCCAGTCATGGTTTATAAACCACTGCTGTAGGTCTGGAAAACTGACTTCATGAATTATGGAAAAAATTGACCTCACTGAGGAGATATAATGGTCTTGGCATCCATTTTGTATTTTAACTAACTGTGATTTAATGTAGAATGCATATATTGTTCTTTGAACAAGGTTTATATCCAAATATCCTCTCCTAATTGAATGTCCCAATCTACCTTTTAAGGGGTTAAACTTTTTCTTTCTCCAGTCCCAAAACTCTGGGATTGTTTTTTGCAAATTCTTCTGTTTCTGAAAGCTGCAGGTTAGGTACCTCAGTGCACAAGATGGCTGTAGGGTATGAAACCTGATCTGATAAAAATGTACCACTATGACCCAGCATTAAGTATCTAATCCCTCTGACAGGGCAAGGGTTTATACTCTGCCATCAGGGTTTCTAACTGATAACTTTGGCAGCTCCCTATTTGACACATTGTCTATTTTGATTGTCATTCATATGTTTAATGAGTAGAGGTCTTAGATGTTTTATTCAGGGATGTAGATACCACTAGGCCCCTAAATTTAGTAGAGCAACTCTGAAAATTACCATGTTACTTTTTCTTTAGGGATCTAGCTCATATTCTGTCCTCCTTATTTTTCATTTCTGATATTAAATAGGCCTGTAACGGCTGTGGAATGTTTCTGTATTGTTGAGCCAAAAGTCACTGATGGATAATAGACAGCAAGTAATTAGCAACAAAAAATATTTGGGGCATTACTAATGTATCTTGTTCTCACATTCTCCTAGCAAGGTATTTGGATACAGAACTTCTTCCTACTCCTCCTCCACTTAAGGAAAATTAATTTATTTGTTCCATCTACAGTTAGATAATAGCCATGGGACATACCTCCCATGGTATAGGGTATATATACCTTGTATACCTGTAATAATGCAAGCAAGCCTTTTTCTATTATGTTGGTTTTAATCTCCATATTACAAGAGAATTAAATCTTTCTTTACCACAGGCTTGCAACATAGGATGATACCTTCTTTCTCCTGTGTAGCCTGAAGAACTAACTAGAAACTACTAGAAATGAAAGTATTAACTAGAAGTATGTTGCTTGATGCCTAGCAAGCAACTTGTAAACATGAATCACTGCAAAAAATGCAACACAATTTATTTCCCGAAATAAGTAAAAGCTGAATATTTTGCCAATCTCATCAAGTTATCACTTCTGTACTACAAACAAAAGTAAGAGTTTGCTGGTTTTTTTTTTTTTTGATTATCAAATGATAAATAATAATCATTTTTTTTAAAAAGATAAAATTACTTGCTTTGTTGCTTTAAGTACATAAGTACTTAAAAGTTCCATCACCTGTGCTCACAGATCAGTCCAGAGTATTGTTTTGCAATCATATGGTACCATATGCTGACTAAATACCTTAAACATAGAATATAAACTCCCATTCCAAACCTGAGAAATGCTCACAGTATTCCACTTATATGTAGATGAAATATGCTTATTCTAACATTAAAATATTTACCCTAAATTCCAGCTCTGAATGACCAGAAGTGTTAAAATGACAGACACAGATGTTTAACCTGTCAGACACAGAAATACAGATTTTTTTAAGATAGCATGCTGCAGAGACTGAAGTAATTTAGTTAAATTTTAGCTGATATTTAAAAACTAGTTTAAATAGTTTATAACACATGCTAAATGCCCACTATTTTTTAAAGAATATCTGTATTAATAGAACCTCTCTAGTTATCTCCTGCATTCTTTTTACAGGTCCTATCGACTCTCCTGGCCTCTCCATAACATTTTTCTGCCATTCAGAGAATGATTCATTCCAAAGACATTCTTCCATCCATACTCCTTGCCTCAGCAGTTATCCCTGTCCCCTTTTTTTGCTGTCCAATCAACTATTTGGGGTTGAAATAAATGAGAAAAAAACACATTCAGTTTGCACCACCACCAAAAAATTCCAATTGTCGTGGCTTCTGGATAAAAGAGTAAAATATTCCTTAAAGTACATGCTTTTTGGAGTCACCAAGATTCAATTAAAAAACACAAACAGACTTTCCCATTTCCATGGTGGATGAACTGCTCATGTCTGCTTCTCATAAAGCCTGTGTACAAGATATTTAAAGTTATTTAGCTATCTCAGATGCTAAAGTATTGGGACTGTGTCTGATTTAGATTTCTTTAAGGAATAGACATTACATGTCTTTTAGAACCAAAGGCACTAAGTACTCATAAGGTCAATTAGATTGAGGATGACTTTGAGCTGGGAATTGAATCTAGAGATTCTTCTTTCTGGCATGGTGGATTTAACTATTAGACAAAACTGTGTCTTATGTGCTTGCTTTCTCCCACACAGGAGTATGTTACTTGACTGCATGATGAGAGTTTTATAAGGACAGATACAGGGTGCTTTTTTTCACCTTTTTAGCCCTCTAACTGAGGACCTTGATCTTGCCAGAATATATTAGACACTACCTGAGAGCTCCCAGCATAGTGGGAAACAAAGCAATACCTGACCTTTTTATCCCCGTGATGCTGAAATTCCAAACTACCTAGACCAGGGACTTGTCATACTGCAAAGCACAAACCACCAAACAGAAGGGAATGTCATGTGTTTTTAAAAAGTGTCCATAAACATCATGATACGTCTAGCTACCTTCACCATTTGTGGTCTCAAGGTAAAGAAGGGTTTGTGATCATTATTTTGGACTCACACAGGTTCAATTCTGCTTTAATTCTAAGCTTAAGCTTTTTTATTGGACCTAGCTCCTAATGCCTATTGAATTAATTTCTTTATCTCAATGAACATTTTGCTCCTGTATACCTTTGAACATGTGGGCACAGCCTTCCATGTCACTCCTTAATGTCTCTATCCTATCACTATGATTTGTTCATGGGCTGATGTCAAAATTTGTCAAGTTATCCAGCCATCAGCACTCTCAACAGCAATAGGTCACCCACACACTTGCTCACTCCACTGGTTCTCTGCTCTCACAGCGCTCCAAATTTTTGTCCCCAGGAATGCCAAGGTACTTCCTGTAACAAAGTCTGCTAACATCCAGAAATGTGAATAAATTTTAAATAGACATTAAAATAATTATTTAGGGGCTAAACTAACAATGAAATAACTTCACAATTATGTAGCTTCAGCTATATATGGCAGCCAAGCCTTTCACAGTTGATGTGGCATTTCATAGTACCAGTGTGGGGAAAATAAAAAACAAATACAGAGTAAAACCAGTAATTTTTTTTCCATCTTAAATTCTAGGGCTTCAGCAACATTATGCAGCCCTGGTGCATCTTTTAACATACTACCTGTGATGGCATTTGTGACCATCATCCAAAAAATGGCTGGAATGCATCACAAGAGGGGATTGGACATGGCACTTGGTGCCATGGTCTAGTCATGAGGTCTGTGGTGACAGGCTGGACTCGATGATCTTTGAGGTCTCTTCCAACCTTAGTGATACTGTGATACAATCTGTCCATTCTTTAATTTTTGGACAAAACATGAGTGTGACCCTACATGGGAAACCCATGGTGTTGGAGCGGTGTTGGAGTCACCGGCATGCCTTCCCTGTGGGACTCCTGCTGCGCGGGATCAATCTGGGCACTTTTTAGATATTAGGTTTTTCTGCCCCACCCGGATCACATAAGGCAGCCTCACTGAACACCAGGGCTATGTTTGATTAGGTCTAGGTAGCAAGACATAGAAAAAATGTAGTAAACATAATTCATACATGCTTAACACAATCATAGCACGCCTTTGTAAAATTTATTTATTTTGTAGATATGCTTACCAACACTGAGGAAAAAAGTGTAATTCAGTGCTTTGTCTGGAAGAACATTTCACTCAGTGAAATTCTGTCATGTTACACAGTTCTCATTTACAAAACTCAAAAGCATTTGCGCATGTGAGTGAATAGTAAGAGGCCTGTGGCTGGGGCCTTCAATCTCTTCAGGGTGGAAACAGCACACCTTTTCTGCTGTGAAGTTACATCCTGAAAGCTATATGATGTTATTGAAGGCAAAGCCTTACATACTTAAAACAAGGGTACCACTGGAGCTGTAAGTAAAAACAATTAAATGAAAATTTGGAAAAAATATTAGTGAATGTCATATTTCTTAGAGCACTGGCTAATTACGCCAGTCTAGTCGTGAGGTTTGTGGTTACAGGTTGGACTCGATGATCTTTGAGGTCTCTTCCAACCTTGGTAATACTGTGATACTGTGATTATCAGCTCCAATGTCTGAACATAAATACTGAGTTAGTTATTCTACATCGTTCCTTGTGTTGTTACGTACTACACAAAATCTTAGGGGAAAAAAAGTCACGGAAAAAATACAAAGCTTTACTGCAGAAGAAATTAATGCAAGAAAATGGTGGGTTTAGGTACCTAAGAGATATGAAGTATTCCTCCTCCACAATCTGCTAAGGAGAAACAGCTGTACTTCATTTTAACTTGACGTGCTTCAGAACTCATATAGGTATGTAATGATCCAAGCATAATGGTCCTATATAGTATAATTACTTATATGAAGGTTCAAATTCATATGTAATCTTAAAAAAAAAAAAAAAAAAAAGATGCTTCAGTGGAAGATTTGCTTTGGTTCTAACAATGAAAATGCTTGGAGACTATTGACCATTGATCTTGAGCACAGCTGACAATCAAATAATGTTATTCCTCCTTGACAGACTCATTGTTTCTTCCTCCTTTGCAGTACAGCCAATACAAGGAGAACAGGTAGAGTGCAAGACAAATCATGAAATCATAGTGGTAGAGTGTTGCAGCAAACACAAGAAAGAGCAAGAAATAAACTATTTTGCAAGCAATAGGTTTCAAGCTTGAAGACTCGCTTGGTAACTTCAGTGCTTCACTCCTCACGTTAGAAATATCTGCAGAGTCGGAAATGTGCTGGCCTTCCTTCTGTGAGTCATCGAGCCAGTTTAATGTTTTCCCCTCAGCTATTAAACAGTGAGATTGAGAGTCTGTCCCTCCAACTTCTTCAGTAGGCTTACTAATTAATACCTCTGGCCTCAATGGTTTCTCTTGTTTGAACTCTGCTTGATGGAAACATTGACCTGTATTCCTTCCTCTTCCTTCTCTAGAAATTGCTATGTCTGAAGTGGAAGGTACTTCATTTTTATCAGGAGAGAGGTTTTTATTAATACGTGTGATTTCATTTGTTAGACTTAAATTGTACCCTGAGTCAGCAGCAACCTTGTCAATGACTTTGTATTCATAGTGTCTATACAGATGA
Organism: Picus viridis; assembly: GCA_033816785.1. Taxonomy (NCBI): domain Eukaryota; kingdom Metazoa; phylum Chordata; class Aves; order Piciformes; family Picidae; genus Picus; species Picus viridis. The sequence goes on along the minus strand of CM066567.1, from coordinate 39,463,565 downwards.
TCCATACTTCCCACCACAGTGGACCCTTCAGACGATACCACCAAAGAGCTTTTGTAATGGTAACTGGGCACAGCATTTGTACCAGAAGGTTGTATTTTTGTTTCAGCTTTAGTATGCAAATAGGAAAGTGTGCCAACGTGACTTTTTCCCTACAGAGCTCTTCTCCTGCCTCACTGTAGAGATCTTTCTGGGTGCTCAGGGAACATTTAGATACTTCTGAATATAAACTCTGTTCCAAACCTTCTTTCTTTCCTGTGGCAAAAGCCTTTACTTCTTCTCCTGCAGAAGTATTGCCAATGTCTGGTTGTGCTTTGGCACGTTTTTCCCTGCTATTGCATATAGACATCGTTTCTCCTTGCAGTGTTTCAGGTATGCTTGCATTATAAATATCTAAAACTGATTCCTTTTCAAATTCTGTGTCGCATAATACACCCACTGTGTTGAGTTGACAAAGAGCATAATGTGAACCATCATTTCTCCCTTCATGTGTATCAAACGCTGTTTCCTTTTCCTCTGTGGACCTGTCACTTAGCACAGTCTCTTGAGGTAGCTTAACAATTACTGTTTTTTCACTGGCAGACATTTTTTCTGGAGCACTTTCTGATGTTGTTTTAATTATATAAGCTGTACCTGCCTCTGCTTCATCTGTAATACTGTGCTTGGAGACAGAAGACTTTTTACAGCTCTCTGCCTCCTGGCAGACAAACAGCTCCTTTGTGGAAGCCGTGCTCTGAGGCCCTGTGTTCCCTCTTGCTCCCCACTGAACCTCTCTACCTGTTTCTTGCCACCTCTGCTCCGTGGGGTTTGCTTCTCTTTCCTTTCCTATCAATCTTTCTTTATTTGTGTTGTCTGAGTTCCCTCTGTCTCTTAACTTCATGAATTCTCTGTGTTCTCCAGTGTCTCCAGATCTCCTTTCATCTCCTGGAGAGGATGCCCATGCAACTTTGGGTGTCTGCTTGTTGTCTTCAGCTGACAGAGGCATTGTGTTCTGTGCTTTGGCTGAGTGTTTTCTATGTGACTTGAAAGGCCTGGGTGCTTCCTCCTCTCCGATTAGTGCTAAGTCTGCTATTTCAATTACTTTCTTTTCCTTTCCTGCATCAGTGCTAGAGTTCTTTCCTGACATTTCACCAGCTCGGGTTTTTTTAGTATATTGGCTTTTTGTGGAATCTGTTGAGATATCAGCATGTGCAAGAGTGTCAGCATATAAATCTCCTTTCAAATGTACCCGAACTTTGCTTTCAATCATCTTGATTTTTCCTTCATTTTTGTCAGCATCTGATAACAATGAATCGAGTGTTTGGTGAGACATTTGCGGTGCCTGGTGCTCTGGAGCTGGATTAGCATTGCCATCCAGCGTCCCTGCTATGCCTGCATTTAATTGCATGGATTCATCGTGCACTGGAGACGTGGTTTCCGGTCTGATTCCGCAGGCCCCATCCAAAGTATCCTCAGTGATGAATAGCCTCTCCATCCTCTTGCTTCCTGAGGCACTATCTGTTTCACTTTTTGAATTATCTGAGTGGCTCTCTCCTTGTCGGCTTGAGACAGTAGCCATAATAGCCTCACTCTGCTTTTTCCCAGGAACGTATTTTGCCGGAAAAAGGCTTGCACTGGTACCAGTACATTCCAAAGACCGTTCCCTGCTGTTTATTGAGGCAGTAGTGACTTCCTTCCCCAATGTTTGACTATTATAATCACTTGGGGAATACTTAACTTTATCTTTTAATTCTCCTCCTATCTCTTGTGAAGTGTTTCCAGATGAGGAACTGATATGCACAGGATGGAAGTGACTGCTTCTTTCTATACAGGTTAGCTTTTTCTCCAATCTTTCATTTTCACTTGGAAAATTAACTGGTTCTGTTGTGTATAAATTCCTTTCATCTCTGGAAGAGGTACCTCTAGCTCCTGTGAAGTGCTGATTTAGCTGAAACAATAGAACAGAAAAGAATGATCAAAAAGCACTTTGCAAAAATATGCCAAATGAAGGAGGCAGGATTTCATTGTGGAAAGTTTTGTTTCAGTAACAAAGCTTTTATGAAAACATGTTCCAAACCATTTGAAAAATTTGCATTGTATGTATTTTTTAACATAGGTAATGAGCTTTATGGTGGTGCTGAAAGGAGCAGGAAATAGCATTCAGAAGCCTCTCTCTTTATTCATGAATTCAGTAAGCTGCTAGTGCATTTTATACAAATTAAATCTGAAGAGAATATTCCCTTAAAGGGAGGCCAATTCATTCTCTATACATTAGATTCTAGGTTTGGAGAGTGCGAGGCATGGGGTGAGGGGAGAGGATTGGTACTTAAATCAGGGCATTGATACAGTACATCAAAGCCTGGTAATGTACGGTATTGCCCAGTAAAACAAAGACACATTTCACACTGACAAATACTGTAAGGATTATCTGTGCTTCATTTCTCTCAGGGACCATTTTACAGGCTTCAAACCAGACTGTTTTTAGACAATCTGGTAAGACATGAGTTGGAAATGAGATTAGTGAAGTAAAAGGCCAGAAACTAATCACTCTCCCTGCTACCTCCCAAATATCATATTGTATTATTCAGCTATGCCTACTTGTCAGTGCACTCTCTTCTCACTTTAGCATAGTCACACCGGTAGCACTAGCTGATCAATTAGAAGCTAGCTTCTTGGGCACCCCTTCATGCATTTGCACTTGCTGTAGATACCCCCATTACAGTTTCTCTTATTAATATGTTTTCTGCAAAGCCTCTGCAAACTATTAATAGTAAAACGTCACTCAAAGAAAAGTGAGGGAGCTAATGTCTCTGCAAATTCGGTTTTAATGACCCTCTGCCAACCAGTGCTCAAGTGTATTTGAGTTCTTCGGTGATGCCAACTGTCAGGATTTAACAGTGAGATGCCTGTGTTTTTTTCCCCTCCTCATAACTGACATTTGCATGATCTCAATAATTATATGCAAATCTTACGATTTTCCCTTCTTCTCACATAAGGCTCATGTTACTTGTCAACTGCACAGCTGTCTTGTGAGCCAATGCCTATGCGTTTCAAAGATTTGGTTGTATTTCCATCTATTATATGCCTTCATTGTTTAATTCATTAAAGAGCGCATGGTGCAAATTAACATCTAAATTATAGCTCCCCCTTCATTTATTGTATGGACAATCCTGGCAATTGGTAAACAAACGGTTATATTTGATCCTGCTTTTTATAACAGGGTGGGCTGAAAACAACAAGGGATTTTAAAGGTCTTCCTTTTAATGTTCCACCATACAGGGGGGCGAAAAAGAAAAAAGACAGAGAAGGCAACTTCCAGGCAGTGAAAGGTCCCAAAATAGGCAACAATTTTCAACTTTCTTTAAGTAGAAGGTAAGAAAAAAATATATTCAAATAAGAGGAATTTATTCTCCCTCTGTCAATAAGGAGAAAAAAAAAAAAAAGATTCTCGTCTTGCTCTCCTGTCTGATTCAGCATTCACATTTTCACAGGTGATAGCTATTATAATCTATGATTATGAATCTATGCACCCAAATGATATGAGCTGAGAACAGACACTGAGAATAATAGATTGCTGTGCGTGTCTCATTTATTGCCATTTTTTCTTTCATACTGAAAAATGCAAGCCAAACCACACACACGTGCACACACACAAATCCAAATAGATTGAATGTTCACCGAGTGTGAAATTTATTATAGAAAATTTAATGTCAAACACTGATACAGAAAAATCTGCTAATATAAATACATGTATTTATTTTGCTCATATAGCATTTCACACTGTTATCCTTTGAAAACCCCCAAAAGCAAACAGTATCACAAATGTAAGAATTTTACCAAATATAAAGCAGTTATTTAAGAATATTCCCATCCTAGAGACTAGGAGGGGAGATTTTTTAAATGCCACTCTTCTAATTCCTTCAAACTGTCATTTAAAGCCTCTGGTAAAGAAGCAAATGGGAGAAGTCATTAATTTAAGATCAGAAAAAGTTGATGCACTGTGCTGAAATCAAAGCACCTTCTATTGTTGAATCAGTTAGAGATTCAATGAAAGTACAGACCAAGGCTTTACATTTGTAAATTAGTACATCAGTCAGCTCTGTTAAAAGGGGGCATTTCAACAGCTTTGAAGCGTAAATGGATTCAAATCATTTAATACTGTAGATATAATTGTATAACACTTACCAGCAACTCTAATTCTTTTTCATCATCTTCCTGATCACCCTGGTTGTATTCTACATTTTTATCTTTTATGTTTTCATTAGCTGGTTTGGTGTCTTTGTCTTCTGCTTCTGAATAAACAATCTCTGGGATATTTGTGCCTGAAGAGTTAACAAAAAAATATCTGAAAATTTTCCATGAGGTTGTTTATTGTGCTGGTTTTTATTTAATATGTGCAGTAAGAAAGAACTAATTAAACCAAGGGTTGTACCTGAAGTCCTTGAATTATTCCACATGTCTTCAACAGATGTTGCCAACATTTCTTCTTTGCTGTTAAACAAAAATAAACTTTCTGTGTTAGTCTGAAAAAATTACAGCTCCAATTCCTCTCAGTCTCAACTATGAAGACTGTCAGCTAATTACACAGAATTTCAAATGCTGCATGAAATTCTGAAAAAACAACAGCTTTATAAAATGTGGGGGTTTTGAGTGACCTAATATTAAGTCTTGGTCCAAGAAAGAATTGGCTAAGAAAATTAAAATGTCTTGACCTACATGTTACATTGCAAATCCGATGGGTTTTCCCAAGCCTTTTCTGAGAAAGCAGTGCAAAGATGATTAGATGGGTCAGTGATACAAGAGTGTAACTTCAGGGTCAGACAAGGGTCTAGAAGGACATATGTCTTCAGGAGACCAGCTTCCCTCTTTTTTATATTTTCCAAATATGTATGTATACAGAGATTGCTGGAGAGAGACGTCTTTGCTACCTAAAATAAATCAAAATATTCTCCCTGTATGTATACAGCATAAATCCTGTTGCTAAGCTATGCCTGGCCAGCAGAAACAAATTCTGCTTCACTTCAGCCAGTGCAGTTTTTGCTGTTGCTTTGCTGGCTGTGAAAACAAAGGTCAGGTACAACATGACAAACACCTACAAAGAGATGTACAGTACCTGCAGTCCTCATCAATATCAATGCACAGTGATAGCAGTTTGAATTACATGCTTATAAGGATGCAACCTTTAGTGGAAGAGGGTGGGGGGAAGGCAAAAAGAATGTCACATGTAAAACGTAAGTTATTATACCACTCCTAATGAATTCTCTATGAGAAGCAAGGGGTTTTTTTGCGGCATGTTTAAACTTAGGTATTTTTTAACCAGTCGTCCACCTCTGTTACTGAAAATTACTTGCTAATTTTCAAGTATTAATCTTTTCCTCTTCTATTTTCTCCTAGTGTCTTTCATCAGAATTGATATAACATTGACTCTGCCAGCTAAATTCTTAATTCAGAAGGAGGATGCTAAATTTACACTCTGTTAAAAGAATTTAGACATCGACTGTCACTATTTTTTTTAAATCCAGCCTTTACAAGGATTGTCAGACTAAAGTAGAAGACCTTGCCAGTCTTGCATTTGATCTCTGGCACTGGCCACCATTAGATAATTCAGGGGAAAATGTGAAGTTCTTGTAGGAAAATACTTGGAGAAATTTGCACTACCCTATAAGATTTCCTCTTGGCAGTTAAGATTTCCTCATTTGCAGTTAGGAGCTCTCCTTGAAGCACAAAATTTAACACTCTCAGCAGTTCCTTTTCACCATTAATTGCAATAATGCTGAATATTCTTACTATCCATTTGAATGTCATGTCATTCTTGAATTCTGGTACATGCATAGCCTCCACACATTTCTTGTTCTCCCACTCACACCAGCTCATGCTTTCCTCTGCTAGTAGTTAAGATAATCTGCATTTCATCCTGAAAAGGCTGGCAAAGCCAGCCCTTCTTTTCAGTAGACATGTGGGGTTTTTAAGGTAAATCATTACTGATTATTATTTATACATCATTATTCTCCTTTTTTTTACACTGTTCAACTGCTTGTCTTAGTGCTACCTCTTGTATCCAATGTTATTTTGCCCTTTGGCATCTTTTTCTCCTGCCTGCTTCCATAAGCCTAGATGCTGAGCATGTTGGGGCTTAACCATGACAAAAATGCATTAAATCATTTAGATGGTATGGTATCTACAAAACCCACAAATAAAGAGCCAAGACATGTATAACACATGAGCTGATCTAGTCACCATAAAATAATGATCCCCAAACCACACGGACACATCAGGGAACCTTCAGTCAGTGAGGGAAAAAAAGGATTTAAAAAACCCCAAAATTATCTCAAAGGTTTTCTTTGAATGCAGTTGGCTACCTGCAGCATTCAGTCATGTGGATGCAACTCTCAAGAAATAACAACTTTGCTGCCAGAAGAATCCCCCATCTAACTCTTAAAAGAATGGAGTTCATGGAGCTACAAGCTCATATCTAATGTAATAGGCAGCTAGAGCTCACATCCAAGATGCAGCGTCACTTTCAGCTTCTATTACAGCCTAGACAAGATCAGAAACCACACTGCACATGCATCCAAAAAGTACTCAACTTACCAGGGCTTAGACCATTTTAAGAGAAACTAGAGGACAAATCTGCCTACTGCTCTTGAAGGTGGATGTACAAAGAGACCCTTACTCTCTAGTTTACTCTTCAATATTTAGAGACAATGGAAACTGGAGTCTGTCTCCTGTTCCCTGTATTCACTATCCAGTGATTATTTTGGGGGTTGATTACCAACTTCTCAATAGAAAATATAGGCACAGCCTTTGAATAAGGGTGATCAGAAGTAGTGCCTAATTTATGAACCTTTAAATCATGAATGAATCAAGCTGCATGCTGATGGGCACATGTCAGTATAGGGTTTACCTTATCTAAACTTAGTTTTCTAAGCACCTGTGCTCAGGAAGTCATGTTCATCACCCCTATTGTCAGCAGTGAGAGATTAATGCTTTGGAAGGGAGATTTGTTCCTTCTGCCATGGGCATCATGAGTGACGCAAAGCAACATGTCCTTCAGAGGAGTTTCTTTGCCACTGGAATAGACTGACCTTACAGGAACTGCCTTAGGCTGGAACCACATTTTAGATAACTGAAATTAGCTAAATGAATCTCTAAAATCAAACTGAAATGTAGCTGTTGAATTTTAGTGACTGGGGCTGAAACAAGAATTGTGTGACCTGAGGCCCTCAGTTTTGCTTTTGTGATTGTGCTGAACAGGTCCTTAGCTCTTGTTCTAGTAGCATCTGGAGCCCTGATCCACAAGTTTCGTTTCAACTGCAACATAGGTGATAAATAGCAATAATACAACCCCACAACCTGAATCCACACTGTAAGGCTTTCAATGTAACTTCTTGCATGTTGCATTGAATATTATAGAGATTGATGTCTTATTACACTATTATTCTTACACACTTGTTCTGCAGATACCAAAATACAGGGAAAGTCAGTGCAACAACCATTTTATTTATATTACTTCTAGATTGGAAATATCTGTCCTTATGTAAGTATTTAGTGGGAAATCTATAATTATCCTAAAATGAAGATAAAGATCTTGCCATCTTTGAGAATCACAAGGAGCATAAACCAATAGTCATTTAACAGAACTACTTCATTCTAAAGAGTATTATGAAGATGCTGAGACTACAGGTGCATACATCTCCATTACAATCTCAAACATATATGTACAATCTAAAGACTAAAGTGCTTAAAGGCCAATAAAAATTAGACCCTTCATCAAACGATATCAATTAGAAGGTGTTTGTCTAGTTAGCAATTTTTTTTTACTAACTTTTTTAATCCATATTTATCTGAAAAGAGAAATGCTCTTCTTACTGTAAGAATTTCCTGAGTAAAATTTAAAACTCAGTTAACACTAATTAAGCTTTTGGGAGGTGATCCAGATGTGCCTACATTGTGTAGTGAAAGACACAAAAATTGTGTTCCACTTAAAAATAGTTATTTTTATGTGTTCTGCACATTCTGACAGCAATGCAAGATAAAAAGAAATCCATGATACCACCTGATGCAGTTCTCTTCCATCATAAGTGCCTATATACCTGCAGAAGCTCAATTACTTTTGCTCCTCCAGCTGAACGGGACACATCTTCATAAAGTACATCAGGAACTTAAGGAGATCTACCACCTCCCAAAACAATGCTTACACTCATATGATTCATTCTTGATGAAATTCTCATTCACTTGGAATGAGTGATAAAAAGAAAGTAGGAATGAAAACAAATTATTATTATAATTTTGTATTTAGAAAGAACAAAAGGGAAGTTCAGAGTCTAGTTAGTAGGACTGAGTGGACTGAAAAATTGATGAACATTATTTGAAGTAGTTCAGAAGTTCCAAAGGTATGTGGAATTTTCATCCCAGAGAAAAAATACACTTGAACCCCAAAGAAGTAAACAGACAAAGTGTAAATGATGAGAAAAAAATGACCCACAAAAAAATATTTCTTTGACACCAGAAAGAGTCGGGATAAAGTAAGGTCTATCAAGGCTTTGGGATTAGTCTTTTTAAGTTAAACAGGAACTTTTTAAAAGTGTGGTTTGATCAAGATTTCAGATAATCGACGCATAACTTCACAGTCAAAAGTGTTCTAAACTTTTCTGCTAGAGTGTTTGTGGGGCAGAACCTTATATTATTCCATCCAGTCTGTGGGCAGAACTTGTTATTTAAATATGCTCCAATTAAGAGGAGAAGATAATCTCCAGTCCAAAATGCTGAGAGACCAAACAGGGAAATCACACATTGGTTTAAAATCTTTGCTGTTTGAATCTATCAAGTTGGTCCTGATATTACTGTAACTGTATTAGAAGAGTAAGAAAATAATAACTATATTTAGGGAAAATGAGAGAATTAGTGTCAGGGCAACTGCAGCATCAGGTATCTTCCAAGAGTTTTCACAATAGATTTAGAACAAAACTTAAATGAGAGAATAAATAAGATAAATGGAAAATGACAAAATGCCAGACTCACCTGATAATATCTGTCTTTGATAAGATTACTGTATTTCCCTTGTCTAAAAATCAGTTATCTAATCTATCTGGACTTCATTAACGCATTTGTTGTGCAGCCACATGGGAAATTTATTAATTAAATTGGAGAAGAGGGAGATGCATACAAGCACTGGGCTATGGGAGAGGGGCTCAGTGCCAAGTGGGGCCCCACAAGCTGGGCTGCATGGAGCTGGTAGACGTCACTGGGGAATTGGAGAGGACCTGTTGTGCAATCAGACTTAGTCATGTTATTACAGACCAAGGCACAAAAAGTCAAAGTTAAATTAAATCCATTGCAGATAGGAAGTTGGGAGACATTGCCAACACAGAGGAGGATAGAGAGAAATGGGTGGCCTGAAGGATCAGAATAATAGATAAGGGATGAAATTCTAAATTATGAAGTGCCAGGATATACATTTAGGGACTAGAAAGAGTTTCTGCCACAAAATGGGGGCTCAAAAATTGGAAGAAACAAGTGAACATGAAAAATCTGAGTTTGTTTTTGATAGAAAACATTTTCAAGCCACCAGTGTGAGCAGGTCATGACAAGGAAAATAGATTTCCACAAAAATGTGTTGGAGAAAGTATTCCCAGTAATGTAAGATTTCCAAGAAATACTAATGGCATGGCATAAGGCATGAATAAGAACATTTGTATATGATGTTCAAGGAAGATCAATTCAAATTGGAACATGAGCAGAAGAGGACTACAGCATCAAAAGTCCTCATTAACCAAGCAGACAAACTGAATATTTCTATTTTCAGCCTAGCAAATTAAATCTTGGAGGAGAAATTAATAGCTATTAATATAGCAAAAGGGTAAATATGGAGAAGACAGAAATTATATTAAGCAGCAAGACTTAATGTGTTAATAGAAAGAGTTCATGAAAACATTTGCAGTGGAAACTTAAAAGAACATTCTTAAGCATTAGAAAAGTATATCCCATAATTTTTCAGCACCAGGCACATGAAACTGAGAAGGTCTCAACATGAAAACACAGATATGTTTTTGTGAACAGGATTATGCAACACATTTCCCAAGGTATAAGACTTCATGGTCTCATAGGGCCAGTCTAGTCCTACTTCAAGTGCTCCTATGCAGGTCCTGTTTCAAATGCTCCCACACAGCTATATGCCCCGAGAGCTATGGTTTTGGAAGCACACACTTCACTGTGGAAGAGGAGGTACTTTAGTCTGGTCTGAAATAGGGTTGGGACTATAACCAGGATCTACTAACCTCTTCACAACTGGTAAGATTTTTATAGCTTGTTGTGGTTTTAATTTACACACCAATATTTCACAAACGTCGTGTCTGTACATATGTATAACTCCCAGCGCTTTCAATTTCTTGTGTATTATATCCACAAGATTTTATATTTAATATTTTATATTATATTCACAAGATTTTACAGATTGTGGTTAAAGCCTGAAATTTTTAGAGAATGGAGTATAGAAAGATGAAAGCATACCTTTAACACTCTTCAAATTAATGTAATTTGAACAATTATATACTGTCTCAAATTAAAAAAACAAAACCAAAGACAAACAAACAAAAAAGATAATATATTATTTAGTCTGAAATTAAAAGAGCTATGGGAACATTGAAGTATTTTAAACATATATTTTTCAAATATTTATTCAAATTTTGTAAGGAAGAAAAAAGTTTTCAATACAATGTTATTTAAAAATCCAGACAAGCTTAGGCTCTCGCAGAATCTTTCATGTTTCTGATTTTTACTTTGTGGTGGGTTCAAAATCAAACCAATCTTATTCTAGCCTGAAGTCGAGGTGAAGCTCAAATGTCCTAATGAAAACAGCTGGCAAGGTTAAAGTTGCTAACCAACCGGTATTTCTGTTTTAATTTCACCTTAGATTTCTGAATCTAAGGGGAGCCTAATACAGCAGCAACCTTCAATAAAACCAGTGGGTTTGGATCTAGCCAGTCTTGCTGAAGGATGATGCCAGTGGGATGTAAACAACATATGAGAACCTTGAAAAGTTGCTAAATGTGTCAGCAATGACAGTTTTACTGAGAGGAGCAAAAAGTGGATTAGCGTAGAAATCCTGAACAGAACTGTAACCCCACAGACCTGAGAAGAGCAAGGGCATGCAGAGAGGGAAGGGCTGGCAGTTTGGTTTAGTTATTTTTGTATCACTAGCAGCAGGTGTCATGTCAAAAACGAAGTGGAGAAGGAAACAGTTACCATTTATTTAAGAAAATCCAAGCAATAATAAAAATTATTTTTAAAAAGTTGCGTGCAAATTGGAAGCAGAAAGCCTGTAAAATGTTTGGAAGAGTTAAGTTGAAAGAACTTTGATGAGAAACTAAATAAAGGGTTTTCCACAGTAACTCTGAACCTCAGTAGTATCATCTGAAATGGTATTCAAAACTCATAGCCATACAATAAAAATTAATCTCTTAGGAAGAAGGAATTTAGGAAAGCAAAAGGAAAGACTATATATGTGTAAAGTTCTAAACAGAGCTTTAAAACTGTTGAATTGCAAGATACAGCAGAGTAAGAACTGGACACTTTTTTTACTAACATAATGCTTCCTTAACTTACTCTGATTATACTGGTCTTAAAATACCAGTGGCACAGGGAAGAAAATATTACCAAAACCAATTCACAGAGAGAAGAAAATGTATGAGAGGGGAAAAGATGGTGCTGTAAAAAACAATTTAATGAATAGTCAAAAATATAAGCTTGATTCTGATCTCATTGTCACAAGGAGATTACCACTGAAGATAAATCCCACCCACCCTCTGGGGCGTATATTCAAACTGCATCCTGGAATCTCTGTCTCTGTATGACTCATGGACTCATGAAGGGCATCCAGGAGCCACCAAGGATCCAAGTATGTGGATCTCCAAAGTGCAGACTTTGGCTTCTGTTGCAACAGTCTCTGTAGTTAATTCTGTCCTATCTCCCTCACTGACTATATGAACTAAGAATTTAACAAGTAAAGGTAAATTCATTCCTTGCCTCCATAAGGCTCAGTCCAAAACTCATTATAGCCATAAGTGTCCTGAGGATACACAATGATGCCTATGTCAGCAACTGTCGAAGTTGCAGTCTTCTAATACAACCACTCCACAATTTCTTATCACACATGGTTCCAGCATCCTGTAAATATTAGTCTAAAGCCAGAGAATTCACAGTCCAGCTCCGGAACAGGAGGTACAACTTTGGCTGAGACCTTTGTGCTTCCTGGAGCCTCGCCTCACTGTGCCTCAACACAAGACAAGGTCTGTAAATTGGCATGGAGATGACAAAGAGGTTGAGGATTATCTATCTGTGCACTGGCATAAGAGAGCACATAACTAGATAATTTCTAACATGAGAGACTGTGCCTGCTGGAGGAGTGTCCAACAGGCTCCTAACTAAGCAATGCTTGACCTCTTATTTCTGGACACTTGAAAACTGAAAGGCTACAAAATGTCTGCAGCACAGCTTCATGTAGTGAGACATCTTTATGGGTAACTACCTGTGTGTTGTGGAGAGAAGCCATTAAGTGCTTGGCTTGCCAGGAGCAGTCATATACCATGTACAGAAACTCCAGTGCTGAGCAGTGCCTGACAGACAGGTCGATATGCAGTGGGTGCTGGCCTCTTCCAGAGATCTGCCTGCAAGCTGTGCCTACTACCCAGGGTTGAGCTCCATGGCTAAAGATGAGAGCCTTGATAAAGCTAAGGAATTAAATCATTGTTATTGTAGGAATTGGTGCTTATTTCTGATTTGTTTACCCATACATTTTGTCTAAATGAAGCTGGAATATTATTTTTATGAACAGTATGCTCTTATTTGGAATTGACACTAATGAATGCAAGGCCCTTTCCCCCTCTTGTTTGTACCATCAAATTAATTAGCTCTATTGTGACATCAGTATTTTTCTCAAGCAGTTCAAGGCTTGAGCATTTTCCTTTCTTTTTCCAAAGGGCATCTTCAGTGCCCTTTATCTACCATAAGAATCATGCATCACTTGTATTTTTCACAACTAATGCTGTTTATTATAAAAACTGATTGTGATGTGAAGATTGTTATACTGTGTGGCAAATTGCCCAAACAATTACTGTAAATGTATGAGCCATAAACCATACTGCCAAGGACACTGGTAGGTTAGCTCCTATAAAAGAAACAATTAGAGTCTGAGGTGAAAATAATAGAGATGAGATGACAGTTATTGAAAAGGCAGAACATCCAGTTTAATGTTGTAAATATAGGTTTGTGGATTACACTGATGGTTTTAAAGTGTTCATGGCTTATTGAATGGAATAGAATATTACATACTTTAGAAAGGAACCATAATTATTATTCCTTTTTAATTGTGATGTCTGATGCATTTGTGAGCAGTTGTTGAGAACATCCTCACATTATACTGATTCTAGTTCTAAATTATCATCCTGCTCCAAGGGCTTGGGTTTTTTTATTATTTTACTTTTTTAGCGTTTTTGTTGTTCAGGGTCTGTTCTGAACAAAGTATTTTCTCTTGAGGAACTTAGAGTGCTTAGAGGGTTACAGCAATAATTATTTCAGTTTCAGCCTACACACTTCACTGCTTTAAATCATCATTAGAAGTTTTATCCCTCAGCAGCTCCTGCTGAGACAGTCTTAAAGTCCTAGAAACTATTAGAGAAGAATAGCTTGTCTTTATAACAACTTGTATATAAAGGTATTGATAAGTATTTGATAGAAAATAAAGGAATTCTTTTTTTTTTTTTTCTTAGAAATCATCCAAACAGAGAGAAAGGGTTGGGGGTTTTGGTTTGGTTTCATTTGGTTTTGTGTGACTACTCAAGAATGTCAATAATTCAACCCAGATTTCCAGTATATAAAGATTAGAGGGCATGGAAAAATTGCATGCACCTTACAAAAGGATGATAGACTATGGTAGGTATGAGGAAAACACAAGAAAAGTGATACTACTGTATGAGAAAATTAAATGATCTTCTACTCTTTTCAGATAGGACATGAGGATAAAATCCAATTAAATAGAATTCAAATATTAGACCCTAGGGAGAGCACTGAACTGGGCAGGGAATTGTGATTGGCCAAGAGCACAGGTGCTGAGTACATAAAATTGGAACTGGAATTGCAAGGAAACAACAAAGCAAGCAGCAGAGCAAAGACAGCAACCGGCAAAAGGCGATCAATGTCAACACTGCAGCATGTATGAGCTCTGAAGTACCAAATCCATTAATGGAGTGAGGAAGCAGTAAAGTGGCTTTGAAAGTTGCAAGAAAACTAAGTACTTAACTGTACCACCTTTCAGGGAAATGCTCCAAGTTGCTTTCAGGCTTTTACATACTGTTAAGAGAAGCTGATCTTAATGATAGGTAGGGGCATCACAGCTGTGTTGGAAACGGATGGCGCCAGGCTGAAGATCATGGCGGTGCTGGGAAGCAGATCTCAAGAGGCAGCTGGGTTGTGGGCCTGGGCAGCTAGCTGTGTCCTCAGGCATAAATAACTGCCTCCTACAAAACCTCGAGGTGGAGACCTAGGAACTAGGCCCTTGGTACAACAGAAATCAACAGCTGCACAAATTACAGACTGAACAAGAGCACTAAGAGTTGTGAGAGCACAGCGTGGAATGTTGCTATCCATGTTGACAATGAAGCAGAGGTGACTGAAGCTCAGAGAGAACCATTCCTCAGTTCTGGCTTCCTAATTCACACACCTGAATTTCTGCCTGAAAACATGATCAATTCCTATCTAGCAGCATTTCAGCTTCAGATCATAGAATAATAGAATGGTCTGGATTAGAAGGGATTTCCAAAGGTCATCTTTTTGGAGATGTTATGTCATGTGTGCCTGAACCACAACATTGTTATTACATGTCATTTATATGTGGCAGTATCATAGCCTTCTATTTATATGATCAATTTTTTTCAAGAGCTATTTCAAAAAAGAGAAGCATAACAGAAAAATAATTTAATTTAAACAATGCAGAAAATAATAATTCAGATTATACTGTTATATTCCAAACTGATTGAGGCCACACAGGAAAAGTTTCAGAAATTAAAGCAAGAACTGCAAAGAAAATCAACAGCCATAATTAATGAGCTGTATGAATATTTAGTTGAAATTACTGAATCATATTTTTAAATATAATGCCATTACAAGTGGTACATAAAATCAGAGCCATTATCACAAATATAGACAAGATTGTTTTCCTTATATGACCTTCAACTACCAGTGGTGTTAGAGAAAGCTCAGCTTAGTTCTCAGCAAATAGGTGTCACCAAACAAAGGACTGACACTAGTTAGCTCCCTGGTTGATAGTCAGGAAACAGAGAATAGAGGCGTGGAGATGGAGTGACCATCATTAGAGCAGTAGTTGAGGACACTTGCATACTGGAGTGGCAATGGAGGCTTGAACTGCAGCTACCGTTTTGAAACTATGCTATGAATAGAACTGCAACTCAGTCTGGCAACCTTCACAAGCATTTTGCAGGAAAATACAGCCACAAAAACATCTACTTAAATGTTTGAAATCCAAAGAAAATAATATTAATCTGTGGTAGTTCCCCATGAAATATCCTGTAGTTTTGGTCATTTCATCTGAGAAAATGAGCTGACAGGAGAAGAGAAAAGATCATCCTGCAAAAGGACAATAAAGGACTGCTAGTACCTGCTAAACAAGGATAAATTGGAAAGAAAGTTCGAAAAGTGAAGTGCAAAAAAAGATGCTTAGAATAAGCAGTATATAGTATTATGTTTAATAGTATCGAGGGGGACAATTGATCAAGAGAGCAGCTGTCAGGGAATTTGAGTGTTTTTTCTGAAAAGATAATTCCCAGTAGGGTTCAGACAATGTTTGTAATAAACCTATTTTTATTAAGATTATTGGATTGGTGCTATCCAGGGGATTCTATTTTCCAATTACTAATATTTTCATTTTTCAGTCTTAGTTTATGATTGAAGCAGGGACATAGGTGGCACAGAAGAAAACGCGTTGGCCTGGTTTGAGATGAGAATAATCATAGCCTCGAAGCAAACAGAGTCCCAAGAAATTAGTCTTTATTTTCTAGCTCATTAAAAAAGACCTTGGATTTTAATGGCAACACATTTGTACTTTTTTTTTTTTTTTTTTTTTTTTTTTAATATATAGATATTTATCAGTCCATTTGAATATTTTAGTGCCATAAGTCTGAACCAGGAGCCCAACACCAGTTTGTTGCCAGGCTCAAACCTTTAATATAGCTCTATCTATCCTCAAATCTCATAACTGTAGATATGAAGCCTGCAGAAAAACCCATGTATAATAAGCCAATTACACTTCAAATTAAGCTACAGCAATTATGAAGATGCAACTTTTATCAGATCCTTTTACAGCTCTGTTGTGATTATTGTGCTTACTATGACATCCACATGTAAGTGTTGAAAAGAAACCAGTTCAGAAGTTTTGCTACACCATAAATTGGTCAGAAAGTTGCCTAAGTCCTTCAAAATTAGAAAATTTATTTAAGACAAATTGCCCTGGACAGAAGATCTACTGGTAATTCCATTGTGAATTAGTAATGCAGGACCTTACTACTGGGATGCCTATTTCCAGGGCCAAGCTGCTGAAGAGGAAGAAAAGATGAGTCAGGAGACAAGTTTCTTGAGAGCCAGGCTTGACATAAGATGAGAGGATATGCTTCTTAGGTTGCTATTCTGCCTGAAAGGGGCATGCTCAAATATCAAAATGGTTTTGCAGAAAGCAGTTGGGGATAGAGCCCCTCTGTTCTCTTGCTTCTTTCTCCCACTCTTTTAAAGGACGGGAGGAGAAAAAAGTAAATACCAGCAAGAGGTGGTGCACTTCTCTCAATTTGTGTCTATTTTGGATACATTTGAAAGGAAATGATCTTACTCTGTGCGACACCAGGTCCCTTCCTGGATTTCATGCAGAAAAAAAAACAGAGAAGAAGCAGTCCCATACTAGCATGTCAGAGGAGAGTAATTTCCTAGGGCCTGACTAGCCTAAGTCACGTATACTGAGGTATGCATGCAAGAAGGTGACAGGTGTTAGAGACACTGTAGACAGATAGATGGCAGTCAGGTGACACTAAGACACAGATACTACCACTGGGGAGGAGAACAGAAAGGGTGATCACAAAAAGTCTTAGCCAGTTGTTCTTGACAGATGATTGTGATATTAAACTTGGAAAGTAATTGCAAGTAAGTATCTTAAGAGGATAAAATTCCTAATTGTTATGATGAGAAGAAAAAACTTTTCCTTTCAGCTGTGTGAAAGGTATCAATACTTCTATCAAGTAAAACCTGGAATATAACATAGAAGATACAAGTGCAGATCTACTAAGGTAGATAAGGAAAAAGAAAGACTGTCAAGCTCCCCATCCCTCTACCAGAATATGAAAAGATACAGGTTTGAACATCTTATGCTTATCATTCAGCAGCCATAAACATTATTGCAAGAACAGTAATTATGCATCAATGCAAAATATAAAGGTAAGAAAAACCTGCCAGCTTTTCTTAATTCACATTCATTTGTGTAGCTCAGTGCTCTTCAGTGCTCTTTAGGACTGCTATTAGTAACCAGCAGAAATAAATCTTTGGATTTACTGCCAGAGTGTCAGCTGGTTTCACAGATCAAGAAAATGGAGAGACAGTAAGGAAATCAACCATCCCCCATTATGCTTTGGCATATCAATTAATATATTCTTATGTGTCACTGAAGTCCAAGGGATCAAATAGCCATTTCTAACATGCTCCCCTAGTGTTTAAAAGGTCTTATCTCTTCCTTTGCCCTAAATAAGAAACTTCATTTAACTGGTAAAGTATTTATTTGGGCCATTTATTCTACTTTTCATAAACTGAGTAGGTAATCCACATTTTATCTTAAAAACATGATGAGCAGTTGGTTCTCTGGACTTACACTGTAGCTGAATTAATTGTTTCAATTTCAGAGCTGCAGTGCTGTGTCTGGACCACGGCTTAAAGTTCATAATCAGAATAAACAGCTCAAATGACACTGGTAGTGAGTGCATTGATTAAATATGACTCCAGTGCTCTGAGTTAATGTTTCACTGACTTCAAATATCTTTTCAAGACTAACACTTAGCTAAGTCAAGGTGAATGTAATGGAATAATTCTTTTTCCAAATGAACTCTTAGCAACTGCAATACCTGAACTGTGGACAGGAGACAGAGTACTGAAATGGTGATTACCAGCATGATTCAGTTTGCAAAAGAGGTATTTCCCTAAACAAAAGTGTCATTGAACAACAGAATAAAGGAATTAATTTAGCAATATTTTTCTATTTCATAGAATCATAGAATGATTTGGGTTGGAAGAGACCTTAAAGACCACCTGGCTTTGATTCCCATGCCACGGGCAGGGATGCCTCCTACTAGACCATGTTGCTCAAGAACTCATCCAACCTGACCTTGAACACTTTCAGAGTTGGAGATTTCACAGCTTCTCTGGACAACCTGTTCCAGTGCTTCACCACCTTCATGACAATTTTTTTTTTCCTAATGTCTAATCTAAAGTCTAATTTGTCTGAAGGTCTTTAACCGGTGTAGAAATAAGATCTGGTCCTGTAATTCATAGAATCATAGAATGATAGAATCAATAATTATTAACATTCAATGACAATTTTATACATACAGAGTTCTGCGAAGTTAAGTGAGACTCTGGTGTTCACTGTATTATTTATTGGACTTACTTCAGGGTCAAGCCAGTTGCTGCATTAGTTATAAGAGTGTAACTGTATTGGCATATTTAAATAAACTGATGAAATGGCAGCAACTGGGGGGCAGGGGGAGGGGGAAGTTTGCAGGTGTAAAGCCAAGCAAAATGCATGTAAAATTACTAGTGCTTATTTATCATAATATTGAGAAATTATAGCCAGCATCACTTTTACATTGTTTCTTGCAGACAGAAAAAGAGCTTTATAGCAAACAGTATTTTCCATACATCAGAGCACAGAGTCCTGTTCTGTAACACTGATGAGAGCAGTTTCTAAGGTAGATTATGGAAATGATTGAGAAACCACTGATGCTAATGAGATCCAGAATAAATACTATGCTAAGATTGCCAATAAAGCAAGCTATGTGCTATTTTCATATGTTGTGACTTAGAAGCTTCCTTTAATATTTCCACTGCATAAATGGATGGCAGATGGTCAGCAGAGTTCACAGTCACCAAAAGCAAGAATGAGATATATTTTTAGTCTTCAGGTACTCTGCAATTAGGAGACCCAAAGTATGGTTAGCAGGTTTCTGTACCATGTATGTCATTCTTATCCATAACTTCCATCTGTTTCATCAGCATGTCTGTGACAGCATTCAAAGCCTGACACTGTTAACTTAGATATCTGCCTTTCAGGTCTTTAATATATTTCACAATTCAAATAGTAAGTATACTCAGATTTTGCAATACTTTGATTAGACAGACAAAGAAAAGACCATTGAGTGTAGGTCCTGGACAAGCAAGATTTGGCTGGGTAGAACATTTTTCAAGTGGTTTAGCTTAGCTTATTTTAAATTACTTTGGAGAGTAACTGTAGAGTCAAGATTAAAAAGCATTCCTAATACTCAGTCTCAGTTTCACAGTTCAATTTTACACCACTCATCTGAATAATATATGTGTCCCTGATAATCATGGTCTTCAAGTACTTGGAGAAGTCTTTTTTTTGATGCCAGTGCTACATACTTCTATGACTGTCAAAGACTGATAGTGACTAGGAAGCAAGAGAAGGGCTAAGAATACTAGGTCAGGTTGAACAGCAGAGGAGTGCTGCTTTTAGTTGGTTCCCTGTGAATGGATAGCTTTCCTAGCAGCTGCTCTCCTGGTAAAAACATTGGTTGCAGTCATTTCCTAATAATAGCAATAAACTTAAGTCAAATCCCATATCTGTATGCTGATCAAGGTGCAACTTGTGACTTGCAATGCCAGAAACAACCTTGAGATTAAAAAGCAGTACACAAAGAAGACGTGTGTTTTAACACCTCTTCTGCTCTCCTGTTCCCTTTTATGATGTGCAATAATCAAAAGAACAAGGATTAAAAGGGAACATAATTTAAATGCCATATTTTAAATGGACCATCTGGGAATAATACAGTTGCTCCTCATAGCAAAGCTATTTCCAAACATCTTCCTCAAAAGTCTGATTTCTTTAATCATGCCATGGGTTTGTGGAAAATGCCGAGGGGAGCTGATGCAGAACTGCATTTCTTGAGGCAGCCAGGCACTGTGGTCTGCCATCTGCCTGGGGAAGGCTGATAGAGCACAGTGCAGTCCTGCCAGTCTGGATCTTCAGTAATTCACTTCTTTTGCCCTCCACCAGAAAGGTGATTGAACAGTGCATGCAGATGGCACACAGAAAATATTTTCTCACTGGCAATTGCTTTAAGACCATTCAGTATTTATGCTGCTGAAGTTGGCACTGGCAGCCCATAGACCCAGCATTTTTAATCTCTTTAATCTCTCACACACTGTACATAGAGCAGTCCTTCTATGAGACACTGTCCTATTTTGTATTCTGTTTTAAAGTGGCACACACAGAAGGAAGTGAATTGATGCACTACTCTACAAAGAAAGGGACTGTCTGACAATCATAAAAAAGGCCCACAGGACCAACATTAGTTCGGAGCAATATACTGATGAGCTCAGGGAGATAAGAGGGGGATAACTCTTACCATTATAACAAAGATACTAACTTTCCCCTTCCTTGTCAGAGGAATAATAATAATTTTTTAAAAATAATAATTAAATAAACATTTTGCCCTTTTGTAAAAAAATATCATATTTTTCAAGCATTTTCCTTGTGTTTCTGCCACTGCTGCTCTCCTGACATATGGCAAACCAGGACCAAGCACAGAAATGAGGCATGGCCTCACCAGTGACAGAGATAATGACAAAACTGGTTTGCAGGTTGTTATCACCTAGCCATGCAGCATGACCTATGTCTCATGCAGCACACAACCGGTCCCTGTCTGATCTAACTGAGGCATGAGTTTGGGGTTCACGACAAAATCGTGTGGTCCAAATCTGAGAACCAGGAGAAAATTTGTGTTCAGAATCATTATCCCTGTCCCAAAAGCACAAGAATCAAACCAAAAGATAAAAGAGTGGAGCTGATACGAGTAATTTACATTTTCCCAATGTTTAGATATATGTATATGTATATATATATATATATATATATATATATATATATGCTAGAAATCAAGCTTCTTTACTGATAGAAGCCCTCTCTCATCTAGTGTCAGCCTTAAAATTTTAGTTTTTTTTTCCCAAAAGTAAATTTATAAGTATGTATAAATCAAATGCACACTTTCAGAGAGATTAAATCACAGATTTCAAATAGACTAAATCAAGAGGAAATGGCCTTAAGTTGCACCAGGGGAGGTTTGGATTGAATATTGGGGGGAAATTATTTACTTAAAGAATGATGAGGCATTCAAATAGGCTTCCCAGGGAGGTGGTGGAGTCACCATGCCTAGAAATGTTCAAAATGCATATAGACATAGGAATGTGGGAGATGGTTTAATGGCCATGGTGTTGTTAAGTTGATGGTTGGACTCAATGACCTTAGGGGTCCTCCAACCAAAGCAATTCTATGATTTTACAAATTAATTAATCCAAATGTTGGGGGGGAGAGTGTTTCAAACTATATTTTGTGCCTGTGAATAATTTCAAGATTTCTGCAAAACACAAATATTGTTGAAGCATACGCTGAAAATAATTTTTGCTTGTAAAAATGAAGCTAGAAGCAAACATTTAGTGGAATTTTAAGAGAATACTAATTGTTTATGCCTAGACGTAGAAGCAAAATCAAGTGAAACACGGAATAAATTGGCAGGATTTTAAGTCATGTCATTCTGAACATCAAATCTGGACAGCTCTCAGCATTAATTATTCCATGCAGTTCTGCTTTCCAGTATCGCTTTTTCCGAGTTGCAACTTCCGAGAGTGAAGTCCATATTTACTTTATTTCTTAATACAGGTGTCAGAGGCCACCCCACTGCTCTCATTCAAACAACTTTGTCCTGATTCATACTCTTAAGGGTAATATGATACTTTTATATTGCATTCCCTCTGTAACTTAATCTAAAGGCGCATGATATTCTTTTCACTTAACTAATGCAACTAGCCCTCACTAATGATATTTAATGAGCCACACAAGTATGCCCCAGAGTGAGATCAGACTCACTGCTTTAAAAAAAAATATAATTCTTTACCAGCTCTATTTTACAATTAAAGAGTTAAATTGAACATTTTAAGAAAAAAAAAATTAATACATCAGAGCCTAGATTTAAAAAAAAAAAAGGCAAGTTATAACAGGTTTCTAAATTTGAGGGCTTGCCTAAATGTCCCATTAAAATATCCTTCTATTCAGATTGCTGTAAGGAAATCGTTAATTTGGTGTCCATATTGTGGGCAGAAATGGCAGTTTTCCTTATCTGTGCATTTATTGTGTGAACCATAGGTAAAATGTCATTAATTCTGTATGTATCTGTTTGCATTGCTGCAGTTCCAAAAACAAGCTACTTATGGTCCAGGGCTCCTGCTTTGCTAAATGTTCTATAAATATCCAGCACAGCATACATAAGTGCTGCAGAGAACATAAAGCAAGACGTGAGAGAGAGACAAGATAAAAAAACAGGCACCACTGTTTAACATGATGTGAAGGAGTCATAGCACAGCAGCAGCCTCACTTTGCCAATTTTGGAGGGGTTTGTTTTTCTTGTGCTTTTTTCTAGACATCAAAGTAAAGGAGTTTTAATGAGGGTCTGAAGGAGAATAATGAGGTACTTTTGCAGATGTCTGCAGGGTGTTCCTCCTTACTCAAAGGGGCAACATGTACAAAGACACTTTGAAAAACAAGTGAGCAACGGAGGTTGGCATCTTAGTTCTTTCAAAACGAAAGGCCCTGATGCTGACCTCATTTACACTGGTGAAAGCTGTAGCTCCTGTGAAGTCAATGAAGTCCCTGTGGCATAAAATTGGTCCTGGATTACAATCTGACAGAATTGTCTTTCAGGAGCCTTGGTGACCACTGAAACCATATTCCAAAAATATTTTCAGCTCATTTTTACATTTACTGTAAGGGCTCTTTACTTCCTTCTGCCACAGAAGCAGGTCTTGAACGTGCACAACAGCCAGCTGTTTGCCAAACGTGTAACACATTTTAATGCAAACAAGAATCTGCCCCCTTTGTTTTTAATATTGAAAACATACATGTGTTTACATTCATATATATATATATATATATATATATATATATATACACATACCTCTGCAGCATGATACAGAGGGAAAAAACTTTGCACTCTAATTAGAGACCAGGTAATTTTATATTCAAGCGTAGACATGTTATTTCCTTTCCCATTGTTTTTAAATACTTCTCTGACAGACTGACATGCTATACATGTAGCATATAGGTATAAAAGAGAGTCCCCTGGAAGTAATGCTTCTACAGCATACGCTAGCACTAGTCATATCATACAAGACTTCAGGAAATTAAACTCCTAGGATTCATTTGACTTGAAATACCAAACTGGATCTAAATTTGTAGGTCAGACCTGACAGCATCTGGAAGACCAGGATTCACTAAATTAAGGCTCAGCTCTCTATGTTCTTCATCTGCTCTATGTGGGCTACCTGAACCCAGGCTGACGTTACACTGCCTGCACATGCCTGGGGTATTTGATATTATGGCCTTCTGCAGGAGATCTCAGGCTATCTTATTTACTCAGAAGAGGTCATGTGACATTTCTTGAAGGACAGAAACTACGTACAGAATCAAGAACAAATGTCAGCATCCACGTGGTAGGTGAAGGCATTGTTTGCTCTGTTCTGGTGTTACAAGGATGTTCCCCCATGGAAGCACCATCATGGTGGTCCCATAGCTGACCTAAGAGACACTTAGCAAGAGAGCTTTGTGAACTTCCTACAAACCATGCCTTGTCTTAGCCCCAGGACTGTTCTTACACCATGGTCTTGATGCAAGCATTAAGCTATGTTGCCCACCTCTCCTCACAGAGCTGGCATGCAATGAGGGCTGGCAGATGCTCTCAGCACACAGTCTGGGTTTTGGAAAGTGAGATTCTGCACAAGGGAAGTCCTAGCTTTCTCCTTTCTCCTTAATCTCCCACCACTGCTATGGTTTTGTTTCCACTTCCCCACAAGTGCAGTCCAGTGGAAGACAACAAAGACAGCACTGGCTTTGGAAAGAGTAAAATAACTCAACATCAATTAATTTCTGGGATCTGAATATTGCAAGGGATTCTGCAGGTAAGGTATAGATTAAGTTCTGCAGAAGTCTAGTTGATTTATATCAAATTTGGTGAGCAAAATATTGAGAATTAGATTTACACCAGCAGCTGGTTTTTTTCGTACAGAAAAGAGTAAAAAACAGAATAGGAGGCCAAAAGTTCCTGTTCCTGGGTGTCTATGTGGGGTTAAGTTGTAAGTTATCTACCACCAATTTATAATTAATGTAGTACTTGCCTATATTTAATTAGAATAATACATGAGATAAATCCTGTATCTCTTTTTCTTTACTATATTGCCAATTCTGTCATATAAATTATTATTCATTTCACCATTTGTGAAGGAGAAGCATCAACACCTGGCAGAAAAACAGTAGTTATTGCCCTAATATACAACTCATGGAACAGCCCAAACACTTGTAGAAAAATTTGTACCAGATATTCTAATTGCAGTAGGATGCTTCCCTGAATTATTAGCTTCCTTGAACCACCAGTGACATTTCTGTATAGAATGAACAATGAAATAAATCATGTGAACACCCAGGATTGGCTTCATTTTAAGTTTCGTTTGACTTACAAGGAAGTAGATGTGAAGTGTTTCAACTGTACAACTACCACAGTCTGGAGCAAAGTTTTCACTGATGTCACCTTAAATTACTTCTTATGGAGACCAAAATCAGTAGAGAGCCCACCATTTATAGACCCTCACACTACTTTTCAAATGAGTGGCATGCAGGCCATATATTAAAACTATGATCCCATCCAATCTGTCTGCAGAAAACTGTTGGCTGATATATAGAAGAGCTTAATCAAAACAAACAAAACAAACAAACAAACAAAACAGGCATTTGTCCAATTTATCACTAAAAACAAACAATAGAAGAAAACAGCTTGGGCATTCTTAGCTCCAGGAAACACACTTTAGAAAATTGGCATTAGCCAGCTATATTGTAAATGACCAAAAGTTAAGGTCTAACCTCACCTGCTTTGTGTCAGCTTTAAGCATCCTCTAAGATGTCTATCAGTAACCTCTGTATGTGGTTTATTGCCCACAGTGGGTACAGTTTCTTTCTTGTGACAGATCAGTGTGTAATTTTTGTTGTCGTTGTTTGCCCAGAAGGTACCAACCGATGTCTCATAGCGTATACAGAACTCCACCTTAGCTCCGTCTTTCTGGTAAGGAGGCACCAAAGAAATCTTAAAGCAGAACTGATCAGTTTCATTGCCACATGAATTAGGCAAGAACTCTGCAAGGATATCATAATAACTGAGCCAGTTATTCAGTGTCATTCGAACATACACCACTTTTTCAAAGGATACATTGAGGACTCGTATGACACCATTCATACAGGTAATCCCAGGCAGGAACATGACAGACTCCAATTGCACTTTCTGCTCTCGCACTTTTTGCAAAAGTTCTTCTTGTGAAGCAGGTAATGTAAACAATTGAGAGAAAAAATATTCCTCCTGAGGGGAAACTTCATCTTCTATGTAATTGTTTTGTCCTATGGTTGGAATTTCCCAGGTATCAAACTCTTTGACAGACACAAGATCAAACCCAAATGCATCAGCAAATGAAACTTTTCTTGCGACGGTGGTGGGGGTATCTGCCTCCTCTTCCTCTGAAGAAGCAGAATTCTTCCTTCGGGGGCGTGGCGAAAAACGATGTTTAATATCAGTTTTAATATCTTCATCCTCTGAAGAGAAATCATTTACAGTGGGGACTTCTAATAAGTTAGCCCTGCTAACCTCACTAGGTCCTTCAAAAGACTCCATTGGGCTCTCTGATATAAACTGAAAGAGAGCTCTACTAGTAGCAGCTGATATTTGAGACAGTGATTTAAAACAAGGACTAATATTACAGTTGACATTGCAAAAGGGAGTCAGGCCTATTAATAGATGCTATGGAGTGTAAACTATGTTGGCCTCTTCTCCATCTGACAGTATTAAGTGTTATAATTTCAAAGATACATTTCAAATATTACATTCACCATTTTATGTGGCTCTACATGCTAAGAAGAAGAGTTACTAACCTCTGATTAGGGTGCATGTTTCAACACGTAAACAGTTTATATATTGTAAACTATTGCTGCATATATCTTCAAGGCCTTGATTTTTTACAATGTCTTCAGATGTAAAGCTGTAATGTCACATTCTGCCCTTGCTTCATACCATGCTAACTCAGTGGGCCAGATCTCAGGACAGTGCAAATATTTTACCACAATTATATGCAGAGTTACACCAAAGAAAGCAAAGTTATACCTATAAGAATTGTATTTTAACGCGATGGGGAAAAAAATGTAATGAAAAGTAGTATCTTTCATTCTCTGTATCTTTCAAAGCAGTGTCCAAAAACTACCTATTTGAGACAACAGAGTAATTATTTCCATTCAGGCCGTAACAGTACACAAAATTTTAGGACATTTTAATGGGATAACCTCTTTAATCACCTTTTTTCTAAAGCCTCATCTTCATTACTGGTTTTGAACACATCAAATTCAAATGCTGAATCAAGACAAATGGTTTCCAAGTGTTCTTAAACACTATTTAAGTAACAATAGTAACAACAGGTAGAACTGAAGAAGAATGTGAAGAGAATAAGACAGCTCTATATGGGGTAGCTTCTCTGTTGAACAGCCTAGTGAACATTACAGGGAAGAATATCACAGAGTTAGCAAGCTTGAAACTTAATTAAACACAGTAGAGCAAGAAAAGCAGCAGCCAAATGGACCTTTAATTAAAAATACTTGCACCTGCCTATCGTTTTGGCATATCTATTATTAGCACTGGCCGGATTATCTTTCTTGGCCTTAACTGAGAGACTGGACAAGTTGACACCTTTCTGTGGCAACTGAGAAACAGTCATGTCTTAATCTGGTTCCACCTGGCTTCCTACCAGTTTATTCTCTAGTACCATAGAAAGCTGCATTTCTTCAGCCAAGACTACAAGATGTATTACTAACTTCACAGCTCTTAAATAAATCTATTGAGATAAAGCACAAAAAGGTTTTCTCCTTGCAGAGACCAGTATTCTGACTGATTCTTGAATGGCCAAAAATGCTGAACAAAAGGCAGATGAAAGATTTTAAAGGTTGTATCCTTTGGAAAAAAACATTGCTGGTATATTGCAAGAGGTATTTTGAAAGAGCAATTCATTCCCAAAGTATGTAGAGATGAGGAAGAAAGCACAACATTTCACTTAAGGAATATATTATCTCTAAATTCTACATGATTGAAGATAAATATCAGTAATAATGACTGGGTAAGTAAAAAAGCTGCCCTCAATTGTCTTCTGCTTTCACTTAAAGATTGTATGCACTGTCAGAAGCCTTTTACCAAATTTTGTCCAAAGACTGCAACTTATCTGCTTTGTCACTCTGAAACCAGATAGTGCCATGCAGAAAAGTTGCAGTCTCTGTGTATATATATATATATATATGAAAGAGAAGCATTAGAATAATTCTAAGGGAATAGCCCACATTCATACAATCACAGCTAAGCCACTGACAAAACTGTCTTTAACCTGAATTGATGACAAACACTGAAAGAGAAAAAGACAACCTTTGTACAGGGCAAATTCGAACAGATCCATCACTGAAACAGAATTGTCAAATACTCATTTCCTCATTCATCATTTCCCTGCCTTTGACTCTTCAGATAAAACTGGACATTGAGCAAGTAAATGTGGTTCTCTCTCTGACGGGAAAGCTTTGAAGACATTTCAGGCAGCAGCAAAAACATTCCCACAAAGAATAAGGATAATAAAAGGAATTTGCTTTACAATTTTTTAGAAGGAACCTTGATTTAGGGAGAGACTTTCACCCTTTCAACTTTAAAGATAGGACTCAGAGGAGAACAAAAGCTAATTCCCGAAATAACGTGGAGAAAGGAGGAACAAACAATATGCCAGAAGTGTGGGATGGATATTTTCCTAGAGGGTATATCTGAAAAAACATCTCTTTATCTCATAGATGAGGGGTTTGAGCCCTTCCAAATGCAGCTCTTCTTGCTCACCCTTTTATCTTTCATTTCCTGTAGAATCTTCTTTTACTTACTGAAAATATTGTTCATCTATTCAAGTATTGAGTCCCTTCCTACATAGAATTTTCTTCTTGCTTAAGATTTGAATTCAAGCTTCATGTGTTTGACTTTGGGATATTATTTAAATTTCAGACTCACTCTTTTTAATAGCCTCAGTTTTCTCACTTTCTGAAAACCTGCCCTTAAAATTGAACGCTGTACTATGACAGTTTCATTTATTCTTGATTTGACTTGGGTATTTGTAGGCACTCGAAGTCTAGACTCCTTGCCCAGTCCTTCTTTAAAATGCTCTCGATTTACAAAGTTAGTACTAAAATAGCAGAACATGTGCTTGATTCTGTGTTTCTTTTTTAGAGGCATGGGGGACAGAATATATAGTCCTTGTCACAGCAAGCAGCATTTGTTCTCCAGTCGGCAACAGCAGTGTTCCATAAAAACACAAATCTCAGTAGCAATAACCTAATAAGCTATAACAAATCCAGCATTTTGAATTTAAATCAAACTTTTGATGTTGTTATTGTAGGAATCCCTTTAGGCGTGACCTGCTTACAGTTACCGCAACAAAATTAGGACGATTTGTAATAAATAGCCTAAAGTGTCAGACCACACACTTTAGAGCTAATCTCAACAATTTCTGCTGTGATCTGGCAACTTTTCAGCTGCAAATAAAAGAGTAAGAGAACAAACCTGGTAAATCAGTCATCAGAATGTTATGAAAATTCATCACTGCAAGAAAGATTATGGCAACTTTGGGATGTGCCAGGCAGAGAATTTCTGGCAGGGATAGAGCAGGTCAAATGAATGCCTTCAAAAGAATTAGTAGCTTACCATGTCATCACTAGGGTTTTTGAATAGCCAAGGCTGTTACAATATCAAGTGCATTGTCACATCATACGTCCCATTCACAATGGTTAGTAGGAAAGTCCTCTGTTAGGTCTTGCAAACAAGTAGGCGGCAATTCACTTCTGACACAGAAGAGCTGGATAACTAACAACCTACCCGTGTAAGCTATAGCATTACATTGACTGTTGTTTCTTGATCTAAAACCTTTGTAGCTACCATGACATGACATTTGGTGGATCTGAAAGCCTGAGAAAAGGCTTGCAAGTGCCCACTTAAGAGGATCACCTGGAATGTGAACTTCAAGCTCAGAAGCAAAGGGACAGGTTTAATGGGTGCCTTAATTCCTCTCTCTCTCTCAGTCAGAATTACCATCTGAAGGAAGCAACCAAGGGTTGTTTTCAGAATCCATCAGAGCCTGGACAACAACATTAACTTCAGCCTCATAAAAGTGAATCCTTGAGGTTGTTGTTGATACCTTGAAATATGCATGCCATTTGGAAATATATTTTGAACATCAAACGTGACCAAATCTTTCAAAGCTTACAATTAAGTTTTGTTTTGCTTCAGAACGTATTGAAACATTTCACTACCTTCCTTGATTAATCATGAGATGAGTATCTTGCCCTTAACAGTGTCAGATCTCAGGAGGCTGAGGGCAATGTCAAATTTCAAATGACAGTTCATGCTTTGAGTCCCAGAGCACATCATTCACTTGCACTAAGCAGTACTTGTTTGCCTCAAGTGGTTTTCTGGGTCAGCAGGACTGGTTACATGCATACTCTGCATGAAAACTAGTTGCACAACTGGAATCAGAGAGTTAAGAACAAAAAACAGTGAACAGTTTGTGGATTCTTCTGGGCATTAGTTCAATTTCACCAGTAATAGATAACCTGCAGCTACAAAATTTGATAGCAAATTTCATTTCACACAGTACCTTCTTTTAGCACATAAAACAAATGTTTATTGTACTAAATACAACATGTTTGACTAAGTGTAGGACACAGGAACCAACATGTTAGTTTCAATTTGTTCGGCATATCACTAGAGGATCTAATCCTTTCACAACTTTATCTAGCCACCATCATTTTTTCATTAATAATTATGTTTCAATCAGGAAAACTGAAGGGTGTTTTCTCAGATTGTAGTGAAGTGAGAGGCTAACGTCACAGTCTGTTTATCTTCATACTTAACATAGCATAATTATTTTGGTGGAATTTTGGTGTTTGCTTTTTGTCCCCCCTTTTTTTTTTTTTCCATTCAGTTAGTACTTGCACCTTGACTTTTGTAAATATAGGCAGTTCAGTTTTCGTTGTTAAGGATGTTGACTTAACAGAGTCTAAAATAGGAATTTGGGAGTGTGAGCAGCACATTTAAAGTTCTTTCTCCTGCAGGTTCTATTCAGGGGACCTATTATTCAACTGACCACTTACAGTAAAGTATCAGAAAGTTTAAAATAAATCCTAGACTTTGTGCTGCTATAATGAGTGAAGACTTTCCTGAAAACAGTGAAGCAAGTCTAGACATCAGTACAGTAGGAGGAGAAGAAAAAGGAAAACTGGTTCACAGGATTCCACCTCAAATTCTCAGCTCCTCAGTACATACCAAAAAGTGTCTTTCTGTGACTGTGGATGAAGAAAGATTTCTGGAAAAACCACCCCTATCTTACATAGCCTTAATTGCAAAGGCAATTCTTTCCTCCCCTACAAATAAGCTGAATTTAGCTGCTATCTACAAATACATTGAAGATAATTTTCCTTTCTACAGGAACAAAGGTCGAGGTTGGAGGAACAGTGTAAGGCACAACCTTTCGCTAAATGACTGTTTCATCAAGGTGGGAAGATGTGAGGATGGCAAAGGAAACTACTGGAGTATCCACCCATCAAACTTAAATGATTTTGTTCACGGGGACTTCAGGCAACATCGAAGGTCACGAAAGAGAGGGCGTCAAAAGGAGCTAGATCATTGCTTTGATCTGAATTATTTTATGCCGTGGGGACAATATCCTTCCTTTCCAGCACTGAATTGGCTTTATGAAACACGTTATTTTCTGGATCCTCTCTGGAAAATGCTGTATACTGACAGACTGCAGTCTGTGAATGAATACCAAAAATGGAATGTAAATAGTGATTTAATCATGGGGAAGCCTTCAGCTCCACAACAGACTGATAAACTGCACAGCATTTCTGGGGACTGGCTTTATGGATCTCCTGCTACTTCAGTTATGCAGCAGAATATTTTCCTAAACATTCAACAGGTTCTCCCTAATTCTCTTTTCTTCTCTTTTCAAAAGCAGCAGCAAAGTGAAGAATTCAGACACATCTGTAAGTATTAGGAAGTATTTGAAGCACACTAACTTTGCAGGCAGCCTGGGACTCTGTCAAGAAACAATGTACTAATATATATTGCAGAGTTTTGAACATCTGTATGTGTTTAAAGACAGCAGAAGATCTTACTTACTTATGTAAGCCCGTAATAAATATTGTTTATTGCCCAAGTGTATTAGCTCTGAAATGGTAACAATGAATACTGGTTTTAACAATTCTAGTAGTCACTGGCCATGCATAGATTATATTGTGTGTGAATAAGTCCATTAGCACTGGCTACCCAATAAAATTATTTTAAAATTGTCCTGTATCAATCATTCTACTACATACTGTTGCTCCATTACATTCATACTAATACAAGTGTATGTTTATTTATAACTATATATTCAAACATGCACACCCATATGTTTACTTTTCTATTATATTAGATAGGAAGCATGAATACGTTTTCCTTTAGCTGGGTGTGAATGTCTTTGAAATGCTACTTATCACCTCCCATACTGTTGGAAATACAATGTGAATTATTCTTCTACTCATTTAATTCTATATATTGGTCAAGAATCACTTGCCACTATTAATTCTGATGTATTGTATTGATCCAAAAATCACTGCACATTTATGTATCTTTAGCAGTTAAGTGGATACTTGCTTCTGCTTGTGTAAATGCTCAGGGGAATAAATATTCCAGATGAAACAGGATTGCAATGTTTTTGAATTAAAATCTGATTCTTAATGCACCATTACATATTAACTAAATTAATTAAATGATTACTTATTGACAGCATGACTAATTATGAGTTTTCTTATTACTTGAGCATGAGAAATATTCACTTTCCAGGTGTTACTTATGCAGAACTGCTTAAGCTTTTATCGATACTGTTGCTTTACATAGTCATATGTATGTAAACTGTTGTTTACATAGCTATAGAGTCTGTGATGGTATTAAGTACTCAAATATACTTTCTAACTATATGTAGCTATCCAGAAAACTCACTGTAACAGAAACTTTTAATCACAAAAATGTGCAAGCAATATGGGGGAAACAGCCAGCTTTTGCTAAGTTCTAAATTTTCAGAAAAACTTACTTTGAAATATTTGCTCAGGGAAATAAAATTTGAATAATAAAGCCTTAAAGATTCTGCTGTGCCTTAGTCATGAAGAATCCTAGCATGTGGACAAAATTTGACACTTGGGCAAAAATGGAGGAGGGTGAGGTTCAGGGGCTGGCCAGGTGGGGATACCAGTCTAAGGATATAACAGCCATAACTGGGGTTAGGACAAGGAGGCCAGAAGTGCTAAGCAAGGAGCTATGAGAAGCCTGAGGAATCCAAAATGAAAATGCCAGTCAATTACAATCAGATTAGAATGAAAACCAAGGATAAGAAGTCAGGGCAGCTTTGAGGAGTAGCAGGTGTGAAAAGTTTCTGCCTGCTATAGTTTATGTACTAAAATCTGCCTGAGAGGGAATTTAATACAGTTCTTTAGCTGTCAGCAAATTACTTTAAAATTACACAAGATGACAAGTTACTCCTGTTTGTTCTCACTGGCTCCATTAGCTTACTTGGCGAAAGCTTGTGAAGTGGACTCGAGAATATTCCTAGAAGGACACAATGCCATTTGACTTCATCTTTCCTGCTAAATAAGAATTGGAGGAAGGTAGTAAGTGCATAGCATGGCAATTGGCTTGACCTATGGCTTAACAGGATAACCTTTATGCCTGGAGTAACTATTTTAGCTTGTTCTGGAAAAATAATTGAATTTTACCAGATTAGTGGTGGAAATGTGGTGTGTACCAAACAATATGCATGCATCCAGATCTTTATTCCAGTTTCCTGTGGGAATGTGGTAAGAAGAACTCACATGCAGGGGAAGACATTCTTCTGCTCAGATGCTCAAATTTTATTTGAAGACCACTGTGAAATAGCTTTCATACCACTAGTGGTACACATACCGGAGCCTGAGAACTCTCATTTTATATATTTCCAGTTTGATTATTTAGTTGTCAGCATGCTTTATTATGTTTTTGGGTTTAATTTCTTAATGTTTGTCAATTTTTTGTTTCTTTGTATATGACCTGCATGCCACAATGGAGGAGGGTTCTTATCATGTAATGAGCAACTATTTAACGTTGTTCTCATCATTTAGTGCGTATCCATAGCTGTCTTACTGTGCATAGTTCAAACACTGCTCTGAAGACAGAATTACCCCATCACTATTTTATTATTATCCTTGAAAGGCATAATATAATTTACTTTTGAAATATCCCAAGATATGCAGAACATCTTGAAACAGAGACTTAAAAAGACAGAGGTCAAATGTATGTCCTCAGGTTGGGCATCACATTTATGAAATCCTTGTGTAGCATTTTATGTTCTTAAAGCCCAACTCCCATTGCCCTGGTTTTCAGCACTGAGTGTTCAGAACATTTGCAATTATCCCAAGCGAACCCATCCATCTGTGAAAAGTTTGATTTCAACAACTTGTCTAGAAATGCTGCAGCAGTTGAAAGAGAGGAATCCATCTCCTTAAGGCAAACCTCAACTGATGTAAGATAGACAATTTTTTTTTCCTGTATCCCCAACCAGGTTTGTTAAATACTGTCCAAGTTCTGTGACAAAACCCAGCATTTCTTCATTATGTGATTCTAACTAATCTGCAAAACAGGTCTACTTTGGATATTAAATAGGGCAATGGAGGGGGAAAAAGACTTTTCATATAAATAAAGGCAGTGTTTTAATGCCTTTGGCTGCGGCAAGAGTCAAAGTTAGGAATGCACAATTAAGGCAAGATGCAATTTCCCCCACCCCCAGCTTCTGAAGGCTTGACATTGCAATCTTACATCTGAAGATACAGGGTTAGTGTGTCATTTGGTGATGAAAATGTCAGAGTGCTTATTTGTAAACAACCTGAAGTAAAAAGTTAAAAACAGTAAGAAGAAAATCAAGTTGTGTATTTTACCTGAATTCCAAACCTCAAAATACACTTAGCATATTAAAATATCATCTTGAAATATCATCCTACAATTAGAGAGAATATTAAATTTCTGATACAAGAAAATTATGATTTAAGGAGAAGACAGAAAAATTCTTGAAAGTTAATCAGATTAATTACAAGTTCATACAGGAATGTCTGAGGAGGTATCTATAATGTAAAGCTCCCTTAGAAGTAAAATCAGTATTTACAAATGCTGAATTATAGAAAATCAGGCAGGAACACAATATTTCAAAAACTGATGCATATTGATACCTTCAACATTTTCCAGCTGAAATGGATTACAGGGGTTGATATACAATACCAGGAAGTCAGAAGATCAGCATTTTGACCATTGTCACCTCTGTCCTGACCATAAATAAGACAGAGGTCATCTTTTTAGAGCAGATCTACTTCAGGAGTACACAGATGAAATGCCAGTGTACGACATAAATAGCTAGAATAGAGGTCACATATGTTTTCATAAATAAATAGTATCATTTGCTCTCCTCTTTGCAGTAAAAAAAATACTTGCACATAATGAAATTGTTTGAACCATATGATTTCCAGCACTTTCTATAAACTGTATCTTATGAATGAGCAGTAAGAGAACTAAGCCCGAACATGAGAACCTTTTATTAACAACACTTTATAGGTAATAATTTTAAGTCAAATAATAGGAATGCCTTTGGAGTTGACCTTCACCAATTTATAAAAATAGTTATTCTAAAAGTTCAGTAAAATGTCACAGCCTATAAACCCCAGAAAGTTAGTATACACATGAATTTCTGATACATTTTCTGCCCAGTACAACTGTTGCCTCTGAGTCTTGTCTTCTTTCATATTGAAATTAATCACTGCTTAGAGGCACAAACAATATATTTGCAGAAAAATAAGCTGTGTGGCCATTCAAAATTAAGCACACTAATTTAGGCACTTCAAACAGTTAATCCAGTTTTTGTACTCCCTTGCAACAGGTCATGGAAAATAACTCTCCCTTTTAGAGGAAGCGGAACACACGTTTCTTCCAGTGTGGTGAGGTTTGTGTACATCAATGCATGAGGATGCACAGGTTTGACCTGTGGTGACACCAGCAGGGAAAAAACAGAAAAAAGAGGAAACACTTAGAAAACTCTTTGAGAATAAGAAACAGAAACTAGATTATGAAAATGTCCCAACCACAATCACATGGGAGCAATTAGTATAAGACACAGCTATGGCTAGTTCATATGAATGTGCTCTCCTGTACATAAATCTCTGAATTTCTTTGAAGTGTAATTTTAACCAGGACCTTCCCTGTGTAGGTTAAGACAATGAAACAATTGCAACATTTTTAATCTGTATGATAAATCAAATAGTGATAATTACTTTAAAAATCAATTCTATCTCTGTTAGTAAGGCATAGTGTTATGCAAAATGAATCATGCAGACATGAGTCAAAATACACAATTTTTGTACCATAAACCAAGTTCTGAATCTTTTTAGCTAACACAAACTCCTGACCAGGTGCATCCAAGCACCTGAGAAATGCCTTGGATGGTCCACTTTAAATGGCTTAACCCACCATAGCACTGCATGTATCACATTGCCTTATCAGTACTTTGTCATTGAGGATATGGCTGAATGCTGGAAGCCAGACTCTCCTGTGATCTTTAAGGCTGTTATAGTCTATGCTTACACTATGTGTAGTTTGGATGTTGGGTATAAAGTCTGTGAATGGTTCTTCTGCACCTTAACTGTTCCCAGTACAGCTGAGGACCTAGCAAGCTGCATTAACTTTTTCTCCCTCTCTCAAGGGATTTCATCCTTCCTTCTCCTCCAGCATTTACTTTCTACTGTGTCTGCATTCGCTCTGCTGTTTTCAAGTTCTAGTCTGAATTTCACACTACAGGCTTCCCTGTGGCCCTACTCTGTCACACTCTTACATATGGCT
This sequence comes from Picus viridis, assembly GCA_033816785.1. Classification (NCBI taxonomy): domain Eukaryota; kingdom Metazoa; phylum Chordata; class Aves; order Piciformes; family Picidae; genus Picus; species Picus viridis. The sequence continues at coordinate 39,427,215 of CM066567.1, read as the reverse complement.
CAGCCAACACTGTCAAAGCACAACCCTGAATACCAGTATTTCCAGTTCATCAGAGTTAGAACAAAGTTTATGTCAATATACAGGAATTAGAATTCAACAATTACTGTAAGAACAATGTGGAAAGATATAGGGCCAGATTTTGATCCTATCAACAACCACTGAAACAAGAACTAATTTCATTGGAAGCAATAACGTTTGTAAACCTCAGGCTTGATGAGTTTCTTCCTATCATAAGACTACACTAATTTTCCTGGTGCTCGATAGATTTCTCTTCAAAATCTCTACTAGACTTAACTCAACCTGATGGCTCTGCAAGAAAAGTCTCACTTAAAGGATTTGCTCCTGGGAAGTTCTTGTCTCCAGATAGAGCTGTCAGCTATTCAAAAGCCCTTTGGAGGTCTTAACACTAAATATTTTTATTTAACTGTTTTAACATTTATTCTACCACTCTGTTTCCAACATTTGAAGTAAACACAGCATGTGGTTTACACTACACTCATGAAAGTGTTAGTACATCTAAGGTCTGGTATGCCTAGAGCTGAGAGTGAACATCTGATCAGGTAGAAACAAGACAACGTGCCAAGTCTGCTGGATTTTTACATAGCAGCTGCTCTCCATGTGAAGAATAGAAAAATGGGGATTCTCAGCACCAGGAGAAAACATATTGAAAAACAGCTTGAGAATAGGCTTCTTTCAGAGACTATTGGTTTTGTTTTGGAGAAGGAGACATTTGCCTTTTTAAGAAGTGAGTTGTGACATCTTTCCCACTTTCATTAGTAAGAAAGAAGACATTAACCTGCCTGCCAGGAAAGTGTTTTCATGCTTCCATTATGTCCAAGTAGGTGTGTATTTGATTTGGATGAGATAGAGTTAATTCTCTCCAGAGCATGTTTCATAGTGCTGTGTTTTGCAGTGCTGTAACTGAGTGTTGATCACACACTAGTGTTTTGGATACTGCTGAGCAGTGTTCCCACAGCACCGAGGCTGTGCTTTTCCAACATTCACGCACCCACAGACACAGTAGTAGGCTGAGAGGTGGGCAAGGTCTTGGGAGGGGACACAGCTGGGCCACCTGACCCAAAGTGACCAAAGTGGTATTCCACACCATATGACATTCACTCAGTGCAGAAGCTAGGTGAAAGAAGGAAGGCGGGGGATGTTTGTATTGATGGTGTCTGTTCCTTCAGAGCAATCATTACGTGTTGCCCTGCGTCTCAGGAGTAACTGAACATTGTCTGCTGATGGAAAGCAGAGAATAACATCTTTCTTTGTTCTTGCTTCTGTGCACAGCCTTTCCTTTTGCTTTTCATCCTATTAAATTGCTTCTGTCTCGACTCACAGGACTTTTAAAATATTTTTCCTCTCCCCTGTCCATCTAAGAAAGGGAGCGATAGAGAGGCTTTAGTAGGCATCTGGCCCATAGCCAGGGCCAAACCACCACAGGGTGTAAGAAGTTTTAGTAAAGATAAGACACAATAAAGACAGGATTTCTTTTTTTTTTTTTTTTTTTTTTTTTTTGTGAAGGAAACTGCCATGTATCAGCTAGTATATACTTAATTTTGCAACTATAGGGAAAGAAATAGAGGGCCACCTAACCTGTAACAGAAGCTGCAGTTCTTGAATGTCACACAGAACTGAGACTACTGACTCTCAGCGCTCTCCCCTGTGCTGGCCTTCCCTAGGAAAGCCCAGTTCTCTATGCCCAGGCAAGCAGAGCTTCACTTCCAAATAACAGAATTTTGGACACGAAAAACAGCAATTTCACACTAAATAAATGGATTTAACATGTAATTCATGAAGTTTGCTACCATAGAAGCCAATTCCATGGCAAGTCTAAAAGGAAATAATTAGTTTTCCAGCATTCTGCTTCAAGCAGTTCAAATACTTCAATCTTCTAGCATACATGTCTGTCTGCTGCAAATGGATTAGACTTAAACATATGTGCTCAGAACAAATTTGTTAATAGAATAAGAAAATAAATTTTTAAAGTAAGCATTTTAAAATAAAAATGTATAATTAGAATACTGCACTGTTTCAAAACCTAAGAAATTATACGAAGTCTAGATAATTTTTCTTTTTAAAAAGCAAAATCTCTATAGCCTGGGAGATATAACTATACATCTGTGCATATATCTATACAGCTTCTCTACAGAAGAAAAGTTTTTGTCTTTCTCTGCTCCTCTTCCCCAAAATTTCTGAAGCTGTGGATCACAATGAATTCTGTTCAAGTCTTATGACATTATTTAGTAATTCTAATAAATGAGCAACACGCTGAGGCTCCTCATATGACAGTAATGCATGTAAAGACTAATATAATAAAATAACTAAATAACCAATAAAAAAATGAGTAAACATAAAAGCAGATATTAAATATATTTGAAGTAGTGTATGTTCCAGTCTTCCCGACAAAGACATGGATTCCACAAATTAAGTTAATGTTCTTTCTAACTTTCAACTTTGTAAAAATATTTTCATTGCTATCCTTATGTGTAAATCTAGTAAGCAAAATTACTGAAATAATATAATTGTAAAAAGAGACTGTAGAAGGTGTTTGAAAAGACCCTGAAGACGGTTTGAAATGGATTTTTGTCTCATCAGTAATAATTTCTAAAAATGGTTGTGAAAGCATTTTTACAAAAAAAGCATACATAAAGATATCTTTGTAATCCAGAAGACTTTACAGCGCTCAGAAAGTAACATTGCACGTGAAATGAACTATTAGTGTATTTTCAATACAAAATACAGTTTAAACAGCTTAATAGTGAGCTGTTGAATCTGTTTACTTAATACAGAAATGTTCACAGACATTTGCAGTATGCTTGTGTGTGTCTGGGTGTGCACGTAAGCACCTGTGCTTATATATAAGAATATATATATATATATATATATATATATAAATAATATATATATAAGAATGCTCAAAATCTCATCCTTAAATGGTTTATAACTTTGCAGCAAAACGACAACTTAAATTAAAAAAAGTATAGCTGGCGTACAAAGTAAATCAATGATGTTCTGGTACTAATAACTGGTATGTTTGCTGCCTTCACTGCTCCTCATATTCATGACAGAGAGGCTAGATGTGAAGAAAATTATCCCATTATGTTAGTAGTACTATCTCAAACATGAAATGAAAACCTGTAATTCTGTTTAATCCCTGTAGCCTGTGACACAATCAAAGGAAAACAGTAATGAGAATGCAGCTTGCAAAGCAGAAATAAAAGTAATATCATAAAGAATGCTCCATCAGTTAAAGCGTCTAGATGTACATCTGATCACTGCAGATGAAGAAATCATTGTATAAAATATCCAGCACTGGGTTCACAGAACAATTCTGAAATGCAAGCCAACAAATTAAACAGCACACAGTAAGAGTTAGAATCAATCAGGACAAAATTTATGTCATGCTTGAAAGCCTTACTAGAATTCATACAGCAACGCTTCAGTTAGTAGATCTTTTGTTAATTGAGATACAACAATACATACCAAAATTTAGTAAGAAATGGCAGATGTGCTAGTAGCTGATAATTACTTTGCAAAGCTGAATCAAATAATAGCTTTCTAACAATTAGAGTAATCATAGTAATTTTAAGGGTGGAGAGAACAAGGATGATATCAAGTTTGCAATATAAAAAACTGGAATTAATACTTGAATAATCTCCATCATTAATCAAGAAATAAATCCATCTTGCAAGTGGATTTCTTGAGAGCAGTTAATAACTGCCATCACACTTTCCTCAGCCTGCAATCCAAATATAGATAGAAGAATGACTGATATTAGTTGTCTGAAAGTGACAATTCCCTTCTGAATATCACCAGAACATGTGACTTGTATAATACGAAGTTTTGAAGTTAAATGATCTTGGAAGGAAATAATTCAGCAATCAGCTTGATGACTACTGTGCATTACAAGCACAGAGATGTAGGCAAACCTGCTCTACCTTACAGCTATAGTGGAGTTTTCTTTTTTCATGTATTAAAATTAAAAATTAAAATTTAGTTTCTACCAATTTCAAAGCACATAACTGAATTCCTAATATCACCAGAAGATTTGAGCCTTAGTTTAAAAGGAAGATGCACCACCCAACAAGTCATGTGACATTTCCAAGGCATGCTGATCCTGCTGAAGCCATTCCACTCTGTAGTGCAAAGCTACACAATACACAGTCAGTAAGAGCATAACTAGATATTGTATCGTCCCACCACCCAGTGCCAGAGGGCAGCTTTCTGCAAGAAGGGAATTAAGAAATATGCTCTCTTTTGCAGTAGAGACCATATCTACTATCTACTCTGAAGACACAACTGGCCAGGAACTGGAGAAGAGCTTTCTCTGCCCCTTAGTGGAGTTTCATATACATAGTCACAAAGCCAGATTATCACCTATACCTGCGCTTGCTCCAGTTCTGTTTCCTCTTTGGCTGTTTCAGACTGCAAGCAAAATGGGCCGCATTTAAGACAGTCTTCTGGCAACCTGACTTGACAATGTTTGAGATTTTCAGTAACACTGTTGTTTGTTAAGA